>OU612043.1:180162848-181362848 GCA_914767935.1 Coremacera marginata | reverse complement strand
CCTTTCTAAGTCCTTTTAATTTATGTTCACTTTACTAAGCGTTGCCATTGCTGTGGCATGCATATCCTATATAAATGCAATTAAGCGCAGTACACACGCACTCAAACACACACATATTAAATTCGCTTCCTTCGCTTTAAATATTAAAGCATCTCGTTTTCCGCTGCAGCTCATGTTGCTTAGAATTTTATACAATTTAATATGTTTGCGTTTGTTCTTATCTAACTGAGTATGTGTGTGGGTGTGTGGGTGCTAGTTGATGTAAATGCAAGGTGTGGGCATGTGCGTGTGTATAGTTGTAGTTGTGGTAAGTCCGCTTCCGTTTTGGCGTGCTTTGATGACCCGAGGGAGATTCGTTTTACACTAATATTAATACGTACAAAATTCGACAAATTAAACCGTCGGGAATGAATACGCATTTAATTTAGAGATAACGAAGTGTTCACACACGCCAATTTGATGACGTGTGTGGGTGCGTTTGGTGTGTTTATGTAAGGGTCTATGCAACGGCGTAAGTGTCAGCGAAATGCACGAACACACAGAAAAATAACTACGGCGTATTGCCTAAAATGACTTGGGTAACGATTTTTGTATGAAGCCTAGGAAATTTGCGTGAATTTCATAAGTTTTTTATCAGCTTAGGCAAACCAAAATTGTATAATATGCCAAACATACTTGGGCAAAAGCAAATTACAATCTTTCCACTCATTGCTACTCTTTCTGTCATAAGCGGGCGGTCATTATTTGATTTCCTTTTCTTATCATTTGTACTAACGTGCATGTATTTCGCAGTAATTTATTCATTACATTGACGAAACAAATAGAACATAAGACAGCTCAGTGGATTACAGCAAGAATCACGCAACACTACTGATGAGTTGACATTATTAAATAAAAATTGAATCAATTAAAAACAGAAAAACAAAAAAGTGTCAAACAAAATTGAAAAGATGGAAAAATCAAAGAAATCAAAAGAGAACAACGCAAGCGCTTGTTGCAAAGGCCTTAGGAAATCTTCACTAGTTAAGTATAACTTACCTAAGGTTATGATAGCCAAGTTTCTTTTTTAATATTGCCTAAAATCTATGGCAACCCATTTTAGCAGAAGGCCTTCAACAAAACACACAAGTTCTAGCATAAATTGCCTAATGGCAAAATATTGCGATTGCCTAAATTTCCTTTGTTGTATTATACAAATACTTAGATAACCCATTCTGGCCGAAGGTCTTTGACAAATTATACTCGAAAATTTTATAATTTCAAACTTTTTTTTCTCTGTGTGAACTTGCACTTTATATATAAAATAATTTCTTTTTTGCGCATTTTGGTTAGCTCAGTGCTCACTCAAACACACACACACACACTCACACACTCACACAACACATCAGTGTCATCTATGTAGACTTTAACTTTCATTTCATTTCACTCAAACTTAAAACTAACATCAGTTGTTGAAATAGTCTGCGGTTCGCTATTCATTCACCGTGTCACAAGCTCGTTAGTGCCAAAAGTAATGATGTTCAAGCTGATGCCTAAGGAACTAATTTGAGAGTAGTGCATAGCTTACACCCACACATTTGCACGTTCTTAGTTTGCAATTTAATTGAATTTTTAATAAAAATTACCACCGCAACCATATTTAAAAAATGCATCAGACAGTTTCATTTGAAATGAAGTATTTGTGAAGTTGTCTAAATTGTTACGTTTAAAACAAGCTGTCAGTTAGTCACGCAAGCGCGTGCATTTATAATTAAATTGATTTTAGTGTTTGTGGCTTGTATATAATTGGCACTGATTTGTAGAGGGTGTGGTAGAAGTTCAGCACAACATGTTTGGTTAAAGGCAACTGAATAAATAACGAAAGATTTCCGCATCCATTTTCAATACCCTCTTGAACGCGTAGCAAAATTACATCTCAATCAATATACTGAAGTGAAGTGCGGCGATGTTTATTTTTACTTTTTTTAGAAAGTAATCACTTGATTACTTAATCACTTAATTAAAAAAAAACAAGTTATAGGTAAACAATCTTGAGTTCACTTTTTCCTACGATCTCAATTTTCGATTACATGGAATGAAAAAGCAATAATGTTCGCTGAAAAATATTCACTTAAGTTTCGATAAATCAAGGATAAACAAAAAATTTTGATATATGGGCATTTCCGTGGTGGCGCACGTGACGATCGTACGACTTTAATGAGTGAAAAAAGAATGAAAAATTGTACTTACAAGTTCCTTATTTTGATTTTCCAATAGCTTACTAAGCACACTATCCAAGGTGTAAAACCTAAGAGTTGTCAAAAGTTCGGCTCTTAGATAGAAGCCACCAAAAATGATACGTTACGTGACAAAAAATAGAAGTGGTTTTTGACTTAGATCACAAAATTAGTAAAATCCTGTAAATTGGCAAAAGCTTTTGTATAAAACTTTTTTTAGAAGGATTTGAAATAGTATTAGTTTATTTTCAAAGTAATCAAATTTAAAAACTTTTTCTCGTTTTTTTTTTTTTTTTTATTGGGCTTAGTATGAAACGTTACGTGACATGGCGTTACGTGACATTTTTCCATTGCAATTCCTTTCGGTAATTAAGTAATTAGGTAGTGATTATGTAATTTAGTTATTAACAAACAAATTTAATATATTCTGCTTCTCCTCGCCTCAAATATTTTTTATTATTATTATTATTATTATTATTATTATTATTATTATTATTATTATTATTATTATTATTATTATTATTATTATTATTATTATTATTATTATTATTATTATTATTATTATTATTATTATTATTATTATTATTATTATTATTATTATTATTATTATTATTATTATTATTATTATTATTATTATTATTATTATTATTATTATTATTATTAGCCATTGTCTTCCATTTTTACTAAAACAAAAACGCTTAGGAAACATTTACAAAACATTAACTAAAAAGCAAAATTACATTTGTGAAACAGTGCAGACGATTTGATCATCATGGTAAATTAATTTATATTTAAATTGCTTAAATCAATAAAATAAAAATGTTTCTCTAAGGGAATATCATTAAATAAAAAGTTTTTAATAACTTTTCATTTTAGTGTCACGGTGGACTTTTCGGCGGAAATGCCCATATTGTATTTGCAAAAGATTTTTATATTTTAAATTATATTTTTTTTTTTTTTTTGGTTCCTACCCAGCAGAAAAGTGGACCAAATTTAAAATAGTTCTGAACTAGTTCCAAAAAGGACCAGTACTAGTTCCACTACAATACCCTTTAACATTAAACTAACTGACGCTTTTTGCATGTTGATGTCATTGGAAAAGACAATTGTCCCCATAAACACTGATTTTTTTCCCCCATATATGAACTAAATAGTTGCACTAGGAACCTTTTTAAACTGGTTGCTTTCGCAGTAGCCTAAGAGCGGGTTTTTTTTAACTAGTTTTAAAGTGAACATTTTGAAAGTGTAAAAATTTATTGTACTGGAGCAAAGGTCCTAAACACCTGATTTGTACAAACTTTTCCATCCACAAGATTTATTAAAGAAGATATTTATTATTCCTTTTTTATCAATTTTAAGAACTAGAACTTTAATAATTTCACAGAGCAACATCTGATTCCGTTTTGAGCACAGCAATTTTTAATAAATAGGCAGAACGCGTTTTCGACCTCAACGCGTTTTCTACCACAACGCGTTTTCTGTGTGTTCAGATTCCATTTAATTTTTACCAGCAATTCTTTTGAAAATAAAAGCAAAGTGAACTGTTTCACACTGAACGCTTTTTGTACTTTATCAGAGCTTCTTCGAACTGCGCTAGAAATGAACTGTTCACTTTTTTAATTGACTCCAAAATAACTGCTGGGTTATTCAATTTTTATGGACATATTCGTGTTTACCAAAAGCCAAAATTTTTATGTTGCTTGCGTTGAGATATATTTTTAAATACATTAATATTTCAAGCGTTATTTAAGAAATGCATTCGGGCTTTCAGACCGGTTAACGATTTTCCAAGAACTCTGATTTTTTTTTTTTTTGCTTGCCGAGATAGACATTTTAAAATAGATTTCGAGCTTTTTTCACAGTGTCACTATCCTTAAAAAATAAAGTTGAGCTTTATTCTTATAACTTCTGTTATAAAGACACTGTTTTAGAAAAACCGGTAACCTTTTAAAAAACCGATTGCATTCCTGACATCAACGCTTGAAATACTCAGCAAACCAAACGATATCGAGATGATATCGCAAAGGTGGAAATTTCTATCAATAACGATACACGAGACGATATCGTTATGATATCGAAAAGTCCTGTTGTCGATGGAAATTGGAATATCGTTAACGATATCGAAAACGTATTAATTGCGATATTGAAACGACATTGAAATTTCGATACCGTTCCGATACCGAGATGATATCGCAAAGGTGGTAACTTCTATCGTTTACGCTTCATAAGACGATATCGTTATGATATTGAAAAAAGGCATTTCTCGATAAAAATTGACGAAACATTAACGATATCGAAAATATATTAATCCTCGATAAAGAAACTATGGCTATGCAATCGCAATGCTATCTTTTTATACTACCGTAATGATATCTAGTATTTTTACGTATATAATATATATAATGCATATATATATATATATATCTGCAATTGTGTCACAGTGATACCTTAATTTTTTAAAAGGATTGCGGTGCATTCCAGTGATACCTTAATTGTTAAAATTGTTGCATAAAACGCGCATTTCTTAAGAAGGTGCCATAAAATACCCACAAAAAGGGTTGTAAAAACAACCTTCATTTCTTAAGTAGGTGCTATAAAAAAACTACACAAGTAAGTTTACGACATGCAGCTGTGTCTTGTGGTGCCTTAAAAAACGCACACAAGCAATTTTCCGATTTGCAATTGTGTCACAGTGATACCTTCATTTTTTAAAAGGGTTGAATAAATTTCTAAAGAGAAAAAAAACTCCAAAAAGAAAAAAACATAGGCATTTCGCTGATTTTTTCATGTAAAGTGCCAAAACTGGCGATTTTTTTAAATGTTTGTATGGGGAACCCCCAGGGGGGTTCCAGGGGGTGTGCCACTGGCATGGGTGGGTCGGGCCTCCAAAGCTAGTGGGGGTCGGTCATACATTTGGACTCTATTGGAGCACACTCTAAATGGGTCAAAGTGGGATTTTTCAAAATTTGCCCCTACCCAAAAGTTCGACCCAAATTGGGGGACATCAGAATTCGTTTTAGAGGTATGGTTCCTTCGGCAAAGTTTCTTATTTTGATCCCTTGAATACGATTATCACAGAGCAATGGGCGATTTTTTTGCCTCCCCACAAATCGACCCGGCCTAATATATATTGTTACGATATCGAAATGCCAACGTGATACTACTACTATCATGATGATAACTACAAATTTGTAATATAGTTATCGTTATGATATCGAATGTTATCGTTACAAGTACTATCGGGACGATAATGAGTATTTCTATGTTTAGATATCGTAACGATATCGTTAGACTATCGTAAAATTTTTCTACCGAGATATTGTTTGCTGGGTATATATGAATTTAAAAACATAGCTCGACCACAAAGCAAACAAAAAAATCCGTATTGTTTAAAAACGGATAATCAATTCAAAAAACTGAATCAATATCCTTTCAGAAATTAGTTTTCATCAAATTCTAATAACTTCTTTTATTTTGGGTCGCTACACTGCGCCTGCGATACTGTGCTTCGTCTCCTACAAAAAGACAAATTCTGTTCGCGGTGGTGACGTCTTTGACCCGAGCGGATGGTTATTCCCAGTGATTATTCAGGCATGCGCTCACAGCAATTTTGGCTGGAAAGCGTTGAACAAATGTGTCATGCCAATCTCGCTGATGAACAGGAATTCCTTTCTCGCTAATCTGCCAATTATCGAAAAAATTGCAATCCTTAGATGGATTGATTTCTACCCACAACATAAAATATAACTTAATGGTTTTTGAAATTCCTCGGAACAGCGTATTGTCCTACTCTGTACATTTGCAACATGGATACCAATTCAAATACCAACACCATTTGCTAGTAGCTAATAGAAAAGTGAAGCATGTGATTTCTCAACTATCAAATTTCTCAAATACCAACTCCACATAACTATTAGCACAGCAGATTAATAACTTTTTAGTTCCCCGATTTAATGCCATGTATGTCGAAGAAATTTAGTTCCAGTGGGATGGCGCTACGTGTCATAAAGCAAACGAAACAATCAAGTTTTTGAAGGAAACATTCTACGAATCCATAATTTCGCGTAATGGGCCTATAATTGGGCCTATAATTGATCTCCAAGATCATTGACACCTATTGATTGTTTTCCTTAGGAAAACGTAACCTTTGTCAGCTAGTATACGCTGACATCTAACAATCGACGCATTGGAAGTCAGCATTATTCGTGACACTTCGTCTCTGGAATGACATTCATCAAATTTAGCCGTGGTGGGCATATGACGCTGTGTGACGTGATATGTTTGAAGTCAATATGATTTGAGTTGTGTTTAAAAACTTATTGCTAAGCGTATTCTCTCAATTGAGCACGAATTAACGGTTTTTTCATGAAATTTTATTTGCTTTTTTCAACATCATATTAATATTGACTTAAAAAAACATAAAATATATAAAATACTAGCTGTACCCGGTGTGCTTCGCTACCCCTATAGTGATAAAATAGAAAGTATTTAGATATTAAAAAAATTTATTTATTTGATTATGAATTAATTATTGCAATGCTTTAGGATATACAATGTTTTTAGTCGGTGTAGAGGTGTAGCTTCTAGAGCAAAGAACGGGGCGTGGCCCGCCTACTATTTACATGGCATATAATCCTTTTTAAGATAACATGATATGTAGCAAATATCACCATTCTATGCCAATTAACTGAGATATGAGGATTTTATGTTTTCGGTTGTGTAGGCGTGGCATCACCCCTTCGTCTGATCAAAATATTATATAACCAAGGACTTATTATTTCGTAACAATGTCCTATTGTGAAAATTTCATGTCGACCGGTCCAGTAGTTTAGAAGATATTACAGTTTTTAATTTTTCCAAAAATTGGCGTGGTTCCGCCCACTTTTTTTGTGGAACGTATTTCTATTCATGCCAATACTATATGTACTAAATATCATTTCCGTGGGTCCAAAAATGCCGAAGATATGACGATTTTAAGTTTTGGGTTATATGGGCGGGGACACGCCCCTTTGTCCAAGCAAAACTGTATATAGCCTAATATTCCTTCCAGAGTCATATTAAGACGCTGAGAAAATTTCAGGAAAATCGGTCCAGTGGTTTGGCCTCCTATAAAGCACAAACAGACATACAGACATACATTCATTTCTTTTTTCGATTTTTTTTTTCTTTTTTTTTTTTTAAACCCGAACTGAAAAAATACCTTTCCAACAAAGTATAAATCATCAAAATCGGTTCGGCCGATCTCGAGTTATGGGATTACATCGCATTCGGACACTTTCTTTTATATATATAGATTCTTATAGCCAGTGACCCAAAACATCATGGTGATAATGTATGACTCACTTTGTTTATGTGAATAATTATTTGGAAAATATCACCCAAAGGGTTTTAAGCAATTCTAACACCTTCATTAAAAACCTTAACTGTATGGTAGGAGTTTTGTTGGTTTTTCTGCATCGTTCGTTTAAATTCAGTTTGTTTCAATTTATCTGGCAACCCATTTAATTCATTACATGAGGTTATTTTAGTCTTGCAGCTCATGTGGTTTGTTTTGCTGTGTGAGAAGGTTTTGTTTTTGTGCTCTAGTTGATGATATTGTTTTTGTTGTTGATGTTATTGTTTGCCAAAGTACTTTCATTAGTTTCAACAAAATTAATGCGACTTACATGAATGTTATCAGATCTAAAACTTGAATTTTACATTTTAGTTTACAAAATTTCAGGTCAAATTCTATACATCCGCTATCTTTAACTAGTAGATATTTACTGGTAGATAACACCTGAAACTACTAAAAATCTAGTACTTTACATACTGGTTAAAGATATCAAGAGGTGAACAATTTAGCCATCAAATAGATGCTTTCAAAAGCTATCTCAACTGCAGAATTTGGTGTGCTTTAAAGACAGGAAACACAAAACAAACCCGAAAAAGTAGCAGAACTTTGGCTATACGCAATGCGTTCAAAGTTAATTAGCAAAGTTTACGAATGTTTTTGTGGCTTTAAGTTCACGTAATAAAAGGCACCACAAAAGCAACAAATACAACAAGTTTAGCTAACAACAAAAACAGAAACAACAATAAAACGAACAACACCAAAAGAAACAACAGCGCAAGCTGCACACATGCAAAACATGACTGTCAGATCCAAAAATGTTAAACACACACTCACATACGCCAACACACAAACACACATATGAACACACAATCACACACACACACACAAAAGCTTGAACTTTACACTACCCTATAGGAACAAACTAACTTGTTTTTAAAAACAACTAATTAAAAAACTAATTTAAAATAAACCAGTATATGAACTACTTTGAATTATATTAAGGCGGCAACCACTTCAATTCTAAATAGTTTTTATTGCATTATATATGAAGTAATTGAAATACTACTTAAAAACAAGTGATAAACTACTTTGAATTATATTAAGGCGGCAACTACTCTGATTTTGACATTTATAAATTGCAAATTTTTATTAGATTACAAGTTTATATAAATTTAACCATGTTATTTCATCAAATATTATTAACTGTAGGCTTCACTAACATTTTGTTTCAAAAAGACATATTTTTTATTTACGACATTGAGCTGCAAGACAGACGTGGTAAACACACTTTAAAACTGATAGACTGCCTCAAAACCCTGTGAAACGATTAAAAATTCATTATTATTTAAGATATTCAAATTACAAACAGGTAGTGTTTAGCAAACATTGGACAATTTGGACATTGTGCGGAAATTGATGCATTGCTTAACCATTTATCCAACACCTCATCACTTCAGTAGTAAAGACGCACGCCTTTCCCTACGTAGCGTCGAGTCTGCTCCATCACTTCATTGCGATTGACACTTAAAATAAGCACTAAGCAAAATATCGGTGTGTCCATTGACCATGATTGTGCTGTCTTGTGTTAAATAACAGGCGCAGTATCCACACAATTCCGATCAATTGGATCGGCACCTTCGGCCATGTACCCAGGCGGTGGCGTGCCCGTTTTTGGAAACGGCTTCCGTAAACTGCATTCACGTAATGAATTTATGTATATATTTTTAATATATACACAGTCAAATAAATTATATCTTTGATGTATAGAAATTGAAAATTTTTGTGCTTTTATATTCATCTTCAGTAAGTTAAATATTAACTAGTTTTCAATTGATTTATTTTAAAGTAGTTAAAAAATAATTAAAATTTAACTAATTTAACAAGTAGTTGAAAATATATGCAGACGAAAGTCAATTGACTTATTTAGCGGACATCACCATACAAAATATGTTAGTTCGTTCTATGGAAAAAAGTCAGAATATCAACTAGTTGTGGTTGACAAAAAACTACTTTTTCAACTACTTTTAAATTAGTTGATTTTCCTACAGGGTATTTACACCGCCACAAAACTAGCAGATCCAACACACAACAACAACCATTCAAAGACAGAGTCCCTGAGCTCAATGCAAGCAACAACTACAACAACAACAACGAATACAATTGACTGAAGGATTATTTGTATTTTGTGCTTCACATGCAGAAGTTATGAAATTAGAATTTTGTTCCGATTTCAATTGAAGTTCAAAGAAGGAAACGCAACAAAAGCAAACAAACAAAAACAAAAAAAGTACAAGCATGTTAAAAAGGATCCAGTTGTCCCTGAAGCGTTATAAAATCTATACAAATAATTTTTAGTTTGTAAAAATAAAATGCAAGACAAGCAAGATTTATACACATAGTTAAAATGGAGAACTATTTCATCATGAGACTAAAGAAGCACACAAACAACAACAACAACAACAAAAAACAAGAACTCAATTTAGGACTTTTTGCAAAATCAGCCTATCATGGATTAATATAAAAAATTTAAAAAATTAAAATTAAATTGCTTAAAACAATGGTCTTGTTTTGAAAGATATACCTATTATGCCATATAAAAAAATTCAAATTTAAGAATTCATGGTAGTAGTATAGCTGTATGTTATATAGCAATGTTGTTGTTTTAATAGTGCCATAAGTGTAAACAACAATGTCATAAGCATTAATGTGAAAAGTTTTTTAGAAGAGAAAAAGTTTCTTCTAAACTTAATTAGTTGATTTCACTGCTTATGGGAATGAAGGCTTATTTGGACTATAATTAAATACATAAAATATAAAATCGAGAGAGAATGTTTTTATAGGACTATGTATATATCTTTCTATGAATACATGATTATAATTTGACTATTTTACAGCTTTTGCACTTTCCACAATAAAAATGTTAATTAGTGTGGTTAAAAGATGATAGTATATTATCCACATTTTAAATTTGTTTAAATTCATAATCATAGGATAGAACTATAAAAGACTTATATCGTCGGTTTACAATTAGAATGCACAAAATGCTTTTTCATTTTTTAATATATTAATGCAATATTACTGCCTTTGCAGCTATCTGTATTCTGCAAAAACTTACTAAATCCAAACCACAGGCATTACTTAACTATGGACAGTGTTATATGGCATTTAGTAAATTTTTTGGAGTTTACTCCTTTAGAATCGATTTCATATATTGCCCGCGGTATGAAAATTTTATGGCGAGTGAAATCAAGCGATATCTAATAAAAACTCAAGCGTTACGCAGTCAGCGTCGCAAAGCAAAATACCAACAACGAGGAAATACCAACAAAATACACACAGCAGCAATCTGCTATTGGATAAAATTGAATTGCAAATTTTTGTAAGACTCAAAAAGTAATGGGCCGATTTTAATGAAATAAGTTTTAAAATATCATATTTGTGCTACAGCACAGTATTTGGGTATTTTCGTTTTTAAATTTCAATACTAAGATTATTTAATTAAAATATAAAGATTTGTATGAATCATCCCCGATTACACGCATTGCTTGGTCGTTTTCTTTTAACCAGCTTGTGCTTGCGAGAGTTTCAATAAACCCCGTGTTGCTCTCTATCTTCTCTTTTTATGTTCAGCTAGGCACAGCACAACAAAAAAATTGTGTGGGTTTGTGCGTAGCCGTTGCTCATACGAGTAGTTTGTATTAAAGTGAGCTTTTTTTATAATTGATAATAGCTAATATAAAAGCTTCATTAATTATAAATCCAGCAAGTTTTATTTCATCGAAATTAGTTAAAAAGTTTGTCGAGTTATTTAATATTAAATTGTAAGCATTAATCCTTTAAAAACAGCAGAAATCGTTGTTTTTCATACTGTTTTGTCTGAACTGAGTTTTTCGCAAGTAGGAATAATAAAACACTAGTGATAACGCCCCGAAAATCGGGTGTACTTTCCAACTTCGCTTTGGAAATCACACTTTCTCTTTCACATTGCAGCGAGTTCGTGTCTTAAGTCTATTTACCATTTTTGCATTTTTAAACGCTCATATCTTCTCAACGCTATCACTTCTAAAAAGCCAAATAATTTTCTGCTTACCTACACCTCAAGACCTTCGCTAGAATAAGGGGACCCTTACAGGAATAAATATATAGAAGATTATTCTAAAAGATTTATGCAAGGCAACTCTTATTCTCTTATTTTAACTCTATTCTAAGTAAGCCGATGAAAGCAACGGTTTCAATAGAAGAAAGAGAAAATCTTGTAAAGCAGAGCAGTTATGAAAAATTTGTTTTGATTGATAGAACCAAGGTTGATTTATAAGGTTGTCGCAAGGGAGAGAGCGAGTACCCATAATTGTCAAATCGAAGTTGACAGCTCATAGAAAATCTGCAAGTGCTCTCTATTATCGTCCGTTTTTCTTTCGTAGTCATTCGCAAAATTGGCTGGTTTTGACAATTATGGGTACTGAGAAGAGAGTGCGATCAGCCCTGCGACAACCTTATAAATCAACCTTGGATAGAACAAAGAAACGTTGAATGCTTTCTCTTGCGAGCTTCTACCTATAATTCGCTCCGAATTATTCAGCGAAAGCGCATACTCTTGCACTCTGCCATGATTATGCCTTTACGTGTGTTTTTAAGAGTGGCTCTCTTTTTCTGCTATCAATGAAATAGAATTAAAAAAACAAACCAATATTCACTTTGAAATTTCCATCACTTTGGTATCACTTATTTCATTTAAATATTTTAAATATTTATTCAAAGCCTATTGTAAATCTTCATTAAGATTTTTAAGAACTATTACCAAAGTAAAATGTAAAAAATAAATGCAAAAACTTGATTTAAACGCTCATAACTGCTAAACGCTATCACTTATCAAAATTCTAATAATTTCCTGCATACCTGCAGGTCATGACCTTTCTAATAATATATCAAGTGTTCCTGTAGCGTTTGTAGATTTGATGGAATAAGGGGACCCTTATCGGAATAAATATATAGATAGTTATTTTGGTGATTTTGAAGTGAAATAGAAATACTTTAAATGGAATAACTCGACGAATTTTCAACCATTTTCAATTAAATAAAATTTTCTGAATTTTCATTTAGCTAGATTTTTTATTGCTACGACATAACGGGACATTAAATACAAAATATGTTCACAAATTAATCTTAAAGAGAAAAAATATGAAAAATTTAAGCAAATTTTCAATTGTTTCATCATAAGGATGAACGATTGACCATAATGCAATTTTTTAAAGAAGACGTTAATTTAGACTTAGCATTATGGGGTTATGCAAAAAATTTTTTATTGAATGAAATCCAACTAAACTTTAACAAAAATAATTCAATGTACAAGCAAAATTAAAATATTTTTCAAATTTAAGAAGAAACTTCTAATCTAAGTTATTTCCCCTGATAATAACTAAACTTTCAAAGTTTTCGTGTGAAAGAATCAGACTGCGAGGCGTATTGACCATGCCAGTAAAAGAAAACAAGCGCTCGACTGGAGCAGAAGAAGTCAGAGGTGTATTGTATTTTAAAAAAACTTCCCGAATTAGAGGAAATCTCTGAAAGCATCCGAATGATATATCGTTGTCTGCCAAATACAGATCCAATTCTTGTCTGGTGTCGTTTTGTTCTATGTCTTCTGTTGAATCTGCAAATTAAATAGGAGCAGAAGGAAATGAAATTAAAAACACAGGTGCGTCGTTGGACACACGAGAGAAGCGAAGCTTTTTCGCAGTTACATAGATTTGATAGCTTAATAATTTTTTTCTTTTTAATAAATTAACTTTTAAATTCAAAAATTTAAAATAACATAAAATTTATTACAAATATACAGAAAACAATTTACTGCTTATTTATTATTGTTGAATCTCAAATTTCCACGCCAATTACATATACGGGCATATACTGCCAGCGACTCTCCATTTTAACTCTCCACACATGGTTGTGAACTTGTCTGCACTGAACAAATTTTTTCCTTCAACAGCTTACTGCGTAGCGAAAAATCTGTCGAAAATTTTTCAGATTTCACTCCAAGCAAATCACAGAACGAGGATTAAAAAACTTCGCTTCAAAAATATATATTAAAGAACGCACACGAAACAAAATTTAACAAACATTTTAGATACCTTGCCGATTTCATGCATGCGTTTGTTAATTCCATATTTATTGATATCATCTATTTTTTTGACGCTTAAAACATAGAGTGTAATTTATTGTCTAGAGATTGTATCAACTCTGCTAACAGTGTTAACAGAGTTAATTCACTTAAAAACATGAAGAAAAAACACTCTGTTAACCTCTGTTAACACATGCCAGAGATTTAGCAGAGTTGATGCAATCTCTACATAATAATTTATACTCTATGCCAACAACACCACAAACGCATTCACAATACAAAAACACCGATGCTGGAGATACCTTGTGGCAAGTAAGAGCAAATTTTTGTAGCATAGCAAATACACAATCCTCTATCTATTGATAGATGGTGACGATCTACTGCAGCATAGCTTCTGTTATAACTAAGATTAAATTAACAACATATTCTCACAAGTCTTTGTGGCCTAGTGGGCAGTGTGCTTGGCTATCGTTAAAAAGGGCACGGGTTCGATCCCCAAGGGAACCAAAACATATTTTTAGTATTTAATATTAAAGTATTAAATTTTCTTGTTGTAATAAGTGCTAGCAACAGAGAAACCATCAAAATTCCAAGAAAAAATCTGTCGAAAATTTTTCAGATTTCACTCTAAGCAAATCACAGAACGAGGAGTAAAAAGCTTCGCTTCAAAAAAAAAAATTAGTTTTCTCTTTTTCTATGCGTTTTTGACAAATGCTGGTTGGCAAAAGAACTGTCACTCCTACCTTGCAATAATAATATCATGACCTGTTTCTATAATTTTTAAACGATTACTTGACATTTCAGTTAATTTGTTTTTTACAGCGTTCCATTTTCCAAAAAATTATTAATATTTACAGAGCTGAAAACCTTTTTTGAGGAGTTTACCAAGATGTATTCGTCTACTTAATAGAGAATCTCGTCCGCCTAATAGGGGTTATTTTTATATTTTAAAGCAGATATAAATTCGTACGTATCTGGAAAAATAACTTGCATCAAAATTGGTTGGATAGTTTGTTAGTGATAATGCAATAACAGTGCATTATTCACAATGCGTTTTAATGATAGTGCAATATTAGTGCATTATTTATCATACACTTTAGTGATAGTTAAATATTAATGCACTACTTTGATAAGAAATAAGTGTAATGTAAAAATTAGTGCACCAAATCTGTTATATTTAATAGTAATGTAAAAATTTTTACACTAAAGTAAATTTTCAGCAATTTTATGGTAATGCAAGAGTAGTACAAATTGCCAGATCTGCTATTAGGCTGGATTAAAATTCATCAATTTACCTCATAATGAAGTTAAGTAATATATGTCATAAATATATATTTTAAAATTAAAAAAGTATACAATCCTTTTAGTAATATAAGAGATGCCTTTATTCACCCCATTTACCTTTTATACAGGGTGTCCCGCAATTGAGTGCAACTATTTACGGAGGTGAAAGGTTATGTCGAGCTGAGAAAAAAATCGTATGGGAGGGGAGGGGGGGTTCTATTTTCCCATTCTTAGGACCTACAGGGTTCATTTTTATTTTACGACTTTGATTCACGTTATTGTTCCTAGCACAAAAAGTAAGTTACAGAAAACTTTACCTGATAGCTCATTGCAAAGGCAATAAAATCACCTTTTAAACGGTATATCAACAAACAACACACAGATAGTTAAATTTTAACTTTGAATTCAAATTTCTCAGAATTTCGCGTAATAATTGAAATTTTTTTTTATAATAAACTTTGTAATTTATTCAATATTCTTTTCAATGAACCCAATAATATAAATGTATCTTAAAAAATAAAAAAGTGGGCCGTACTAAAAAAATTATACTTATTAGAAAACAACGAAATTATCTACTGCATAAGTAATTGTAATGTCATTATTTACCATTGTTTTCTAATAGGTATAATTTTTTTAGTACAGCCAACTTTTTTATTTTTTAAGATAAATTTATGTTTTTGCTGTCATTGAAGAGAAAATTAAATAAATTACAAAATTGATCCAAAAAAAAAAAATTTCATTTATTACGCGACAATCTTGAAATTTGCACTCAAAGTTGAAATTTGGTAGTTTACACCGATTGATTTCATCTTTGAACGAGCACGGCTTGGTAACGGTTATGTCGGTACTGTTTGCTGATATACCGTTGAAATGGTGATTTTATTGCATTTGCAATGAGTTATCAAAAAAAGTTATGCGTGACTTAGTTTTTGTGCTAGAAACAATAACGTGAATTAAGGTTGTGAAATATTAATTATCCCTGTAGCTCCTTAGAATGTGAAAATAGACCCCCCCCCCCCCCCTCCCATACGATTTTTTTCTCAGCTCGACATAACCTTTCACCTCCGAAAATAGTTGCACTCAATTGCGGGACACCCTGTATACATCTCAAATTTCAAGGTAATCAATCTAGAGGAGCAAACTCCAGCTCGTCGGAGCTGACACGCACACTTCTTTTTTTATTTTTTAGTATGCATTTGGATCCGTGCTTAACTTGATAGAATCAATTGGCAATAACTTGAGATATATGTATGTTAATGTTCTCATGGCTCTGGGGGAGCAGAGGAATTTCGGACCAGCGGACACACCCCCATATCTGCGCCACTGTCTTCAATGAACATTCATTAAACGAAATTCATTGATTTTAATGAACAATTTATTGGCTAAAGAGGCACATTCTTAAAGTTTCATTTAATTTCAATGTACAATTCATTATTTGTAAGAATATACCTTCATTAAAATTTGCCTCTAATTTTTGTTGCTTTAAATGTTTAACAACACATTCATTGAACTAAGAACGCATTTTTTTAAAATATTAAAACTGTTTCTTAATTTAAAAGAGCACATTCTTTAAATTCATGTAGAATAAAACTTTTTGCAATGTATTTATTTACACACTAGCAGGCTTCGCCACGGACGTTCCAGCAACCATTCTTTTTTATTTGTGGGCGGTTAAAGGGGGTGTGGCAAACATTTTTTCCCGCAAAACCATCTTGTGCTCGAAAACGATCTACTGCCAAAATTTCAGCGCAATCTGCCAAGAAGTTTTGGAGTCTTAATGATTTCTTAAAAGTTGGCGTTATTATAGTGCCTCCACGCCCATTTTTTGTGTGGTTGCCGAGCATACAAACTTAGTTACCAAATTTCTTTTTGGTCTTATACGACCAAAACCGTCTGAAATATATCATTTTCATTGATTTGTGGGCGGCAAAAGAGAGCGTAGAACCCCATTTTTGGTAGAATTGTCGAAAGTAACCATACAAACTAAATTACCAAACTTTAATCTCAAACAATCGATACAGCCTCAAATATAGCATTTTTATTGATTTATGGGCGGTAAAATGGAGCGCGGTTAAAACTAAGTATGCAAAAACCTAATCTAGGACGTAAGTAATACACGTTTTAAGTTTGAGCGAAATCCGCTCAGTGGTTTAGATTTATATTAAAGTGAAACAAACAAACAAACAAACAACTAAACACACAAACAGAAAATGAGTTTTATTAATAAAGATTAGTTCAACGAATATGTTCTTCGAAGGTAAGAATTTTTTTCTTGATATAAAGAAGCGGTTGTATTGCTGGAGGAAAAGCTCATATAACCACGGAACGTTATTCATTTTCACAACGAAAAGTTCCTTCAGTTTAAAGAGCAGTTCATAAGCGTAAAAACTTGTTCTTAAACTTAAGAAGAAAAATTCATTGAATCATTTTGATTTATTGAATTGTTTTAATTTTAATGAATTATTTATTGACAAATAACTTTCTTTGATTTTTGCTTCAATATACTGTGAAGTAAGTACAATTTGTTTTTTTTTTTTTATTTTTCTACATTAACTTCAATACATAACTAATTTTGCCAGCCGCTCCATAGAATTTTCTACTTCCGTTGCGTTCAACAAAAAAATATTCATTTATAATTTAAATCAACCAGCCTTTACTGCAGCGCCAATAAACTTTGTTAAGTTATTCAAGGCTAGTTAAAACTCAACTTACTTATAACCACTTTACGTTCTTTCAACGACTGTCAATGCCACTGGATGTGAAACTTGATTCGTCTAACTGAACTGTGGCAACCACTTGAGTCAGCCACAATCGGCACATGAAGGACTCACACACAAACACACACGCACACACACAGCTACAAAATCATGTCAAGTGATTTTGAAGTATGTCAGAACTTAAGCAACAAATGAGTAAAGGAACAATTCAAAACAACAAAAACAAAAACAACTGATTGTTCACATAAAGCAAAAAGCACAGTCAACCCCAGTGATGACCATTTATTTACAAGACAGACACAATAGTTCCATCATAACCAACAGAAGTAGAGCAGAAGTAGAGCAGTAAGCTTTAAGTGTGGCATTTCCAGTCAATTTCCTAAATTAAGAACATACATACACGTACACACGTGAACAATATGTTGTTCGGCTATGACGGAGGGAAGGACATAAACGTAACAAACGGGCAGATTCACACAAACACACACGCACACATTCGTTTTGCATAAGCAATTCAAGTCACCTACTTCAATAAGCAGCTTGAGAAAAAAAAAAGAATCAATTATACGCTGCTCCTGCTGCTTTACGTAAACCACTTATGGATGGCTATTTTTTTTCTGTCCCATGCAATCACTATGTTTTTCTTTCACTCACATTTTGACAGATTAAAACGTTTCGCTGACATCTAATTGCCAGACATTGAGTAATCTTCTGCTACATATCTAAATATACGAGATGCAAGAGAAAACCAACAACATAACTGCAATTGGTAAGAATGTCAATATTTTTTTTTTCCCTTAATCACCAACAACTTGCCATCAGCTTTATAAGCATTGCAACAACTTGGCTAACTAAGTGATAACTTGGCCAAGTTCTGTTCTGTTCAACGAGTTGTAGACATGCTGGTGTCAGCTTCATTTGCTCAACTCGCATCTGTCAGTTTATATTAGTTGTACGCCTGAAGCATAGAAGACTTCTGCTGCCTACCGCTGTCTCACCCACTTAGCCTCCCTCTTTCAATGTCAGCAATGTCTTAACTAGGTCTGTGCAGTGGTGCATGTTTGTCATAGTTGAGCAAACGAGTGCAAATTGTGATTTAGTGAGATCGAGTCTAGCAAAGTTTCTTCAATTTTCTTCGTATTTTCTATTGCTTTGCGCTGTTAGGGGTTGTATAACATGATTGCACACTCTAGAAAAAAAAACAGTATTTTAAAATAACTCGACTCAGTAGTTAAAATTTACTTGTTTATGCAAAACAACAGCGATAGTTTATGTTCTGTAGAAAATCATTAATCTATATTTCCATTTTTACCAGTAGCATGACTTACAGATATCACAGGTCACTTAATTCGAAATTGGAATGAAAAAAAAAATTTCTAAAAGTTTAATAATTTCCAGGAAACAAACGAAATTCTGAGAGAACTCATTAAAGGTCTGTGTCGTTATTCTTGATACACTTTGCTACCACTCACAACTTGCACTATTTAGTTATGAGTTGTGTTTTTCAAATGTTTGCTCTTTTTTCCGGGCTCTTTCTCTTTTTGTTAGATTTTTTCAGTTGGTAAACAATTTCAGGGTTGAACTCATTTTGTATTCTATTTTTAGTTTCTCAGAATATTTCTATATTTATATACAAAATCAAAACCCGCACGCATACATTGAAAAGCCGAAGCACCCAAAACGAGTCACTGTTTGGTGCGGATTTTGGTCCAGAGGCATAATTGGGCCATTTTTCTTCGAAAATGAGCAAGGAGTGGCCGTTACAGTCAATGGCCATCGTTATCGGGCCATGTTGAACGAATTTTTGTTCACAAAAATTAAAGAGGAGGATATTGGCAACATTTGGTTTCAACAGGACGGCGCTACGTGCCACACAGCCGGAGCTACACTAGATGTTTTGCGCCCTGTTTTTCAAGATCGCATTATCAGCCGCAGAGCTGATGTCGTTTGGCCACCTCGAAGCTGCGATTTGACACCGTTAGACTATTATTTGTGGGGTGCCCTCAAAGATAAGTGTTACGCCGACAAGCCAGAGACAATTGACGCTTTAAAGGACAATATTTGTGAAGCCATTGGTTAAATACAGCTGCACACAATCGATAATGTGCTTAAAAATTGGACCGATCGTGTAGGCTACTGCATGGCCAGCCGAGGCAGCCATTTGAATGAAATTATTTTCCATTATTAACCGGAAGGATTGTACATTCAAATAAAAAAAGAAATTTGAGAAAATATTCAGTAGTTTTTTTTTGCATTTTCAAAAAAAAAAAAAAAAAAGTTATTTGGCGGACCCTTTATTTTCTTCTTTTAGGACATCTTAAATATTACTGCATTAAATTTGATTTGACGTGATTATGAAATCATTGTGTACAATCATCTGAAAACTTTTGTTTCTGGACATCAAACTATTTTTGAATTTTCATTCGATCTGTTTGCGAATGTTGTGTTATCCGCTAACTTTTAATATAAAACTTTGTGTTTATATAATGTGATTAAACATAAAAAAAAATTAAAAAATTCCCTTGAGAAAAAATGTAATTTTTGTTTTTATATGAAAAACAAAACGCATCAATATACAAATATTGAAATTTTCCCAAGTAATCACGAATTAAATATTTTTGATCTTCCCTATTATCTCTATTATATGGTGTTTCATAGGAATTAACTTCAAAATTTATTCAATATTTTGATATTTTGTAGCCTCGTAAGCCTCTAATGTTCACATCAGTGTTAGAAGCCTTCCTCCTAATCACTACATCTCTTAAGAGGAAGTATGGAGTATTGTTTTAGGAACAAATATTACTTCATCTGTTCTTCATGTACTTGAAGTTTATCTAAGGAAAAGTATATTTCCCAGGTATTCTGCAAAAGACGTAGTAGAGAAGATTTATTTCTACTCAATTTATATTTGAAAGATAAAATCCCGAACTTGATTCCAGGCGTTATAGATACAAGCATTGATGTTGTAGAAAATCCAAAGAGAATGTTTTTACTCGATTTTTTTTTTTTTTTTTTTTGTTTTTTATAGCTCGAACATAACATTTCAAACTGTTAGAAAGTAGTTTTGTAAGTATATAATTCTTACTAGTTACTATTTGCTATTCTTTGTAGTGTAAACATTGTGATAATTTAAGGTAAAATAAAATGTTGACAAAATATTTACAGAAAATTACGTTTCATTTAAAAAAAAATATTTTGTTGAAGTTACCTAATAGTATTATTGTGAGTGTTTAAATTGAAATGTCCTGTACAACAAAAACAACAAAAGCCAACAACAGCCACCATAACTGGCCTGATACTAAAATATTTTCTGCTTGTGAAAAGTAGTTTGTTTTCTCACTCAACACAACTGACTAGTTTTAATGGTTTGGCTGTTGTTTGTTGTTGTTGTTGTTGTTGTTGTATTAAGTAGTTTTTAGCCCAGCTAGTTGACTTAATTACAAAAGTTTTCCAGCATTTTCTTCATTCGGGACATTAACTGCTTGAATATGCAAAGAATGTTAAATGCGAACTTGTTTGTAGGCAAGCAGCATAAAGAACAACAAAAACAACAAGCAGCATCGCGCAGCATCGACAGCGTAGTTACGTAAAATTCGTGTCTGGCAAATTATAATTGGCTCTAATGATGAACATTTTTGCCAACTCTAACAAAATAACGTTCAAATAGTTTTTTATGACTTAAATAAATTATTGAAAATACGTGCGCAACACTTTTCAAGGAGACTACTTTCGCAAAGAGTGAGTGTCTAGAGTATTATGGTAGGAAAATAATTTTAAACTTATAGAATATTGAAGGCAAACATTCAGAATACTTCCAACTAGAGAGTTGGAACAAGTTAATGGCGGTGTGATAAAAATAAACGTGGCATCAAAATTTAAAGCTATGGGTTGAAATTGTTGTTGGTTGAAGGAGTTGGAAAAGAAATCAATGCGTCTCATTAAGAAAAAACACAGGTGCGTCGTTGGACACACGAGAGAGCGAAGTTTTTTTGTAGTTTCATAGATTTAATAATTCAATGGTTTTTTTTAATAAAATAGCTTTTAAATTAAAAAGTTTAAAATAACATAAAGTAAATTAAAAAAGCACAGGTTAATATACACACCAGTAAAATTTATTACATTTCATTATTATTTTATCTATTTTATCACGTCTACATTCATTATTATTCCAACGCACTTGTGGTTAATTGTTAATATTTGCCGATGCTGAGGACATCTTCTATGCAGCAAGTAGAAGCAACATTTTTGTTATATTTGGATATGTAAAAAGGCAAATACACAATCCCTTTAATAAATATATTTTTCAATCAGCTGCAACAAAGCTTAAGTTATACTTTATACTAAGTTATACTCTATATTAAAACACCGATGCTGGAGACATCTCGTGGCATGTAGAACCACATTTTATGTGGAATGTATTTATATTTAGAATAGCCAATACACAATCCTCTATCTATTAAGAGATTATAGTGACCTACTGCAACATAGTAAAGAGCTGCAAGGGTATGTTTGCAAGACAATTGTTTGTGGTTCGCATGCTCACTCTATTCAACACTCATCTTTAACAGCATTTAAATATAAACAACATAGAGAGCAAGAACAAATGCGCATAAAGCATAATGAAACAAGAAAAACGAGCACTTCATCAAAGCAAGCATATAAAGTAATATGGAAATGTGTTGAAATGTGTTAAAATGCTGAATGTGTTGAAAATGATTAGGCAATGAAAATGAATAAGTAAAAAGCATAAAACGAATATAAAATTAACGAAAAAACAACAACTTGCCAAAAAACAATATATGTTATTATTGTTTTGTGTTTAAAAGGTTTTTCTGCTTCATATCATATCAGAAAAAATCTTATCGGATGCAGTTATTTCTCTTAAACACATTTGTTTGGCTTGGTGTGCTCGTTGCTTTTAACATTGATTTGGTTGTCTCTATTTGATCGCATCGAATGTATAGAGCATTTGAAAATAATGAGAAAGTGCATATCTTGGTAAAAGGTTAACAAATACTGTAGAATGGGCACTTTTTTGTGAGAGAATGCTGTATTATATTTGCTTATGCTTTAAAGAATAAAGTAAATAGAGAACAAGACATATCTTTAGTAATCATACTTGATATTGAATCAACAACTGTGCTTAACAGAGACTTTTGGATCAGTGTATATAGTGTATTGAACTCCTGATCGCAATGGTGCGAGTTCATATCCCCGCAGAGGATCGAAGAAATATTTTTAATATATTGAAATTACATTTTCTTGTTATAATAGACGCAAGGAACATAGAAATATCAATTTCTAAGAAAAACGCTGTCGAAAAACAAAGTGTCGTTTTTGAGATTTCACTCAAGCAAATCACAGAACGAGGCGTAAAAAGCTTCGCTTCAAAAAGCAAAATTATCTTTTGAATATTTGAACACTGGATTAAGAATTTTAATTTTTTGTTGCTTTTAAAGTTTCGCATCTTACTTTCACATTAATTATGCTTTGTAAGTAGGAATATCTGTTAATTCTGTATCTCAAACACATAACGCAGTTGTATATGTTTTTACATGACGCCCAGTGAATTATGACCAAAATAACCCAAAGTAAACCAAGCCAATGCAAATCTAAGCCAACAGATACAGATGCAACGACCAACAGCTACAACTTAAGCTGCAAAGCAGAATAAGTGAGTGCCGTGTACTACACTGCATGGCAAAAGTTTGTGCGTGGCTAGGTTATATGTTGTACCTGCACATAAGTAGGATCTTGTGGGCTAAACAATTTTATCTCATACTTTTTTATGCTTAACAAAACTATTTCAATTCTTTTTTTTTTTCATTTTGTTGCACGAGCGAACATTTGTTGAAGTACGCGTATAAGAAGAGCAAACAACAACAACAAGAAACCAGAGCTTTAACAACGATGCTCAAGGCCTTGTCATAGCTAATAAGAATTTATAGTTGACAAAACTTAATAAAATTAAGTAAATTGAATTTACGAGCTTCATGTCGCAAGGACTTGGCTAAAGTGCAGCTAAATCCTGGCTATAGTAGCTACTACAAATTAACAAATGCACGGAAAAATTTTAAAAAAGCTTACAACTTGTGACTACCGAGTCATATAACGAACGCCACAATCATCGCTGCGAGTTATGCATAAGTTTTATGCTGTGTCCTTTGTAGTTTTTGGAAGAAAACCTAATATATGTTAGCCAAGACAACGCAAGTCTGCGAAGTAATTTCGAGACTACGCACTTCAATCTAATGAAAAGCTTGAACAAATTCATAGTAACTGCTTTAGAAACCGAACAAAGCAGTTTATTTAATAAAGAACCTAATTTGCAATGTTTGCCTTTGTTTAATCAAAAGCCAATTTAGGCGCTTTTTACTTGTGACCACAAAAAAAAAAATATGTTGGCCAAGACTAGAGGACAGGATAGCGCACTGCATTAGCATGGATAAACAAACAAATAGAAACTTATCTACATTTAGGCTGATGGTTAAAGTTTCTATTACTACCTTGAGTAAGTTCTTTACTTTAATGTTGATTATGTCGCTGCAGGTGGTTCAAATGACATAAATGAGGCGTTTGACAGCATTGTTTTTCTTTATGAAATAGTTTTGCCAAACTTTAATCATGCTACATGTGCGCATAAGTACATCTAAAAATGCAAAAATGTGACTTAGAAATAGGTTTTAGTACTCTGCATGCATAGTCGATGGTATAAAAAATGATTTTTAAAAGCATTTTTGTAAAACTATCTCAGAAATGCTGTTATGAGTAAGCAAGTTTTAGCCACTTTTAAAGATTACTTCAAAAAAATATCTAGCGTCAGATAGTTTTTTTTTATATTAAGGACTTTTTTTATATTAAGGGAAATGTAAGAAAATACATTTGAATCAATGATTTCAGGTGTTGCACCTATTCAGCTATTATAGTCTTGATTAAAAAATGTAATCATATTTAAGTAGAAAAGAAGGGTCTATCAAGTTGTGCATAATTTTCAAATTTCAAAACCGATTTCATGGCTCAATTAACACTTAGGCACTATCGTTATTGATATACATATTAGAGCCCTGCGTGAGTATGCTTTTTCGCCTCCCTGAATATATTCTCTTGCTATAGAATAAAAAATTTCCTCCATCCCTTTTCTGCTTTGCTCATTCCTGATCTTACACTCTCTTTGTTTTATTCAGATATAAGAAACGAAGAGAATAAGAGCACGATGCTTTACTTTGAATGTTGAAAATATTCATACTTAATAAACATACTTGAAAAGAATGTTTTTTGTATTGGCACCCAAAGAAGGGTGGTTGATAGGGGGTAGGTGAGTTCGGGAGAAATGTTGAGAAGCAAAAAATAATAGGACCAACTCATATATTTGACCCCTCTAGGAGTCCAGCTACGGCCGATATAAACTATTTTCGACAGCTTTTGTGTTTATTGTATGGGGACCCAAAGAAGGGTGTCAGTAGAGGGTAGGTGTGTTCGGAAGAAATGTTGAGGGGTACAAAATAATAGGACCAACTCATATATTTGACCCCACTAGGAGTCCAGCTACGGCCGATATAAACTATACACAAGTTAGACGTTGACTTACTACTATATTTTAAAAGTTTCTTGCAATATTTTGCTAACAAAATTTTGAATTTCTTCTCCACTCTGGTTAACTAATTTAAAATACTTCCCAAGCTTTACTCTTTTTTTAACGTCTTTGCGAACTCGCCATTGGACAATTTTGCAGCCACTAAATTGTTGCCTAATTCAATGTCACTTCCAGTTGGTTCATTTTAAGACTAAAGTTTTTTAAATAATAAAGGATTTAAAATTTTATAACACCTTAAACAGTTTTAATGTTACTCACTATATCAATATCCATTTAGAATAAAATATTTCTTATTAATATGAATGTATTTTTATCTTAAATAAATGCGATTGATTGCACCTCTAACCAACATCAAACTGACTTTGCATTAATAATAACATATAGCTTATTGCGGGGAAAAACCAACATACCTGATTCTTATTCAGGTCACTGCAGCAGATTCCTGAGTATTCGTGTAGTTTATTAAGTACTCAGAGATATAACTGAAACAACGCGTAGATCGCAAGCTCACCTCAGTGCAAAAGTGTATGAAAAGAGAACAGAGAACAAATAAAAAGTTATTCTCTTGCGCTACACGACCTGTTGCTACACGATCTGTTGTTTACATTTATTCGCTTGCAGCTTTGCTTGCAGTGACTACTACAGCAGAGAATCAGGGTATATTCACTTGATGAATATATTCATGCAGGGCTCTAATACATATGTATATGCTGATGCTTACAGTGAAACCGATGCTGAAATCTATATAGATGCCGATGCGCTTTATTTCTACTGTCAATTTATATAATGCTTTTATTTACCAAGAATAAATACACCGAGAAAAAAACAATGTAAAATTGAAAATAACAGTGACAAAAGTTAAAATGAAAATTCAACAGTGTCAAAAGTAGGGCAAAGTTGCAAATTTTTGAATCAAAAATGATATTTGTATTTTGAACATGCATTTCATTTTCAGTCTAAAATTGGTCATTATTAGAATAAATTTGTTTTGTTTTTATTATTATTTATCATTTATTTAACAAAGATTGTTGGCATATAAGAAAAATTCTTTTGCATGCCGAATTTGCAATGGGCATAACAACATCAAAGATACAAAATACAAATTAAAACTGTAACGGGGTTTTTATCATAGGCTGAGGAATGACTCAGCCGCTCCAGGATCAAACAAAGGACCCTTGAACCTTCGCAAATAAAAGACGATGATTTTCAATATTTAGTTTTCAATGATTTTATTAATAATTAAATATGATGATATAGGTGATTTATCAATAATTCTTCGAATATACTTCTTTATAATTATTCCTCCTCTTATAATACAACAATAATAATTCTTTAAATGTATTTCTTCACGTTCGTTCGCTTCGCCAATATCGGGCTAGTTCGGGTAATTGTGAATTCGGGTTTTATCGGTATTTGCGTACTCGGTTAAGTTCGGTAGTCGGCTATGTTCGGTGATGACAAGCTCGGGTTTATTCGGATGTGCTCTGTACTCTTGAGCTCGTTTATGTTCGGTAGTCGGCTATGTTCGGTGATGGTGAGCTCGGGTTCATTCGGATATAGTCGGTGCTTATGTGCTCGGGTATAATCGGTGGGTATCGATAAGGTTTCTCGCAGCAGGCACCAACGTTGGCGTACGAGTAGAGCTCGACCACGTGTGTTAACAGCTTGAATTACATGTATTAGCAATTAAAGATTGCCGACCAAAATTTTATTGCTCGTTGCCAAGCAATAGACGGCAGACACTACGTTTTCTGTGCCATCCCGAAGCATGTTAAGCCTAACCCTTTTGCATCGGGGCCTAACAAAACCTGTTGTGAAGTCTACAGTACATATGCTTGAACAATGTAATTTTCAATGGCTGTATACTGGCGGCTTGACTGGTGGTTTTGTTGTTGCGGTCGCTATGCATACTGTGGATATAAAGTAACTCCGCCAGGTTAGCAACTTAGTTGCGCCTGCCTGTCCAAAGCCAGGATAAAGGAGGATGATTGTTTGTAGGATACCTCCTGCAAACGTAAAAACTGACAGGGCCAACCAAGAGCTCGGGGTGGCACCCATCTTGGTAGCAGGTCACATTCGGTATATCAATATGGAAAAAGCCTGCGAAGGTATAGCAATTGACTTAAAAACTTGTTAGTACGGGGACAGTCTTAACCGTCAATGGGGTAGACCCTATCTATCCACTGCATTGAGACTAGAATGGTGTATTAAAATCGGATGTGAGTGTTTAACATAAGGTGCTTTATATGTTGACTCTTGGGCTTTCCTCTGAGGTTGCCCGTCAAGGTTTGACTTGGACTCTCAAACTGGCACGACGGTCGCTGAGGTCAGTGGTGAAATGGAGATGTGATTTGGGAGTTCTCATACTGAGCACGGCAGTCCCTGAGAACGAGGCATATACTCTATCTGGGTATTTGAGATCTTCGGATCACCCGGACAGCCAGAATAAGAGTGGCAATAACAGGTCCACCTCTGTAGGCACCAGTCAGGTAAAAGTGCTCATAACTGGTCCGGCAGTTTGTGAGCAATTAGAAAAGCCTTTTTCAGTGCTCATCGAGCACGGTCACATGTAAAAATGCACTCCTTCATAATTGCATGAGTGGATTTTTGGTCTTTTTTGCGGTGATGTTGTGGATCCTCATTGACGGGATCAAGTTGCTCAGATGACTGTCGTGGGGTGGCCCTTCGGGGCGGCTCGTACTGGTTGTGGTTGTGTGAATGCTACACAGGTCTAAATTGACTGGGGCCGCGCAGTAGTACGACCGGGCTGGCATATCTGTCTTAATATGCAAGAGATTTGGTAGGTCTCCTCTTCACCAGTAGATGGATTGAAGGTACGTCGCTACTGGAATTTAAACTGGTACTGCTATTACGGGCAGGATGTAGTACTACATAAAGATCCTAATTAAGGGGGGCACTGGATGATACTTTGCGTTTGTGAAACAGATTCCATGTTCGTGTTGCTACACCGGATGTCCCGTCTACTTTGCTAGTTAAAGCATAAACGAGTCCGTTTTGTGGTATACACATAAGTTCTGGTTGTCTGTTTCATGAACTATTACCCTAGGTCTGAAGGCCCGAGTAATTAAGCCCAACGCCAAGTGTACTCGATAAACCGGATTCTGCTTGTGGGTATAAAGCATGCTGGCTGTTTGGCTGGTATTGGTGTTATTGTTGTGGTTGCTTTGCATGCTAATTGCTTGTAACGTAGATCACCGTTACAAAACTAAAAAATTAAAATTAAAATTAAAAATTTAAAATTCAAAAATAAAAAATTAAAAACATCAACGATACAAAATGCGAATTATAATAAAAGACTTAACTTTAAGCAATGAAAAATAATTCTTTAAGAGATATAGTACAAGTTACAAGATCTATAGAGAGAGAGAGAGAGAGAGAGATAAAATTAAGTACGCAAAAAAAACACTTTTTATGAAGTGCGTTGATAATTTTGCAACAACAATCTTTTTCGAATGTATATCTTTAAAATGTTGTTGTTTGTTATATAAATTAACAAATTTTATGTTTCGTTTGCTTGAGTCTTTATTTAGAACTGAAAATTAACAACCAAACATAAAGGCTTAAAGCTATCCCTACTTGATCGCTGCCCGAAAACATCGCTGCGATAAGTTGCTGTTGGCGGAAGAGCTGCAGACGCTACGTCAGCAATTTGTTTGAAGCGCTAGCTTCAATTATTGTTGTTTGTGCTTAATATACGTTTTTAAGTTTTATTAAGGCAGGGGATTTGTTTATGATAACTTATACAACATTTTGCTCAACATTTGGCACGGAATATAGATGATCCGGTGTAGGAAAATGCAATGACGAGCTTCAAGGTAACTAGGCAAATGACGAACAAGTGATTTTTTTACAAAAAATCGATATATGATCAAACTTATTTAGACCGTATACATAACGAGCCGCATTATTAAAAGCGACCATGAGCTTGCATAAAGCCTGTATGATACTTCATTTTTTTTTGCTCAATTTTTGTCATTGAAAATGAAACTAAAGCAGTTCAAATAGTACGAATGCATGGATTCAATTCGTGTGAGTGAGTACGCATATGGCACGAATTGGAAAAAAATTTGTAGGACGGACTGTATTTTCTTTGTACTTTTTTTGCCGTTTCTTTCAATTCGTTCTTCGTTAAGTTTCGATCAAATGTTTACTGTGCTGTTAATAATTAATTTGACATTTTTATAGTAAAGAAAACTATTTAATATGGAAGTGATGTGTGTAACTAATATTAATTTATTAAATGCAGCTGCTCTTTAAAACACCAGAAATAAAAAAGTAACAACGTTTATCCTTTTCTCACAAAATATGGCTGTCCTGCCCACGTGCAACTTGTTTTCATATTTTAAAATTGGACAAAAAAATTAAGTATCATACGGACTTAAGGGCCGATAATAAATTGTATGCAATTCAACTTGCATAATTCAAATTTCTTCAGAATTCGGATAAAAATATTTATAGTGTGTTCCATAAGTCGAAGTTTCTTTGTTCCTGTTTTTCGTTTAGTCTCATTATTAACGTTTCTGTTTCAATTTTTTTTTTCTTTGGGGAAGTCCCTGTTTTTTCTATTACTTATTTATTGTCAGGTTGCTACTTGTTGAATCTAATGGTAGTTAATATAAAACGTTTATTAGGAAGCTTCTCGATTGAAGAAAAATTCAGTCTCATAAAAGAAGTGGGACAAAGGAGAGAACAAAAAACATTTGGCAGTCAAACTCGACATTTCCCCAAGTACGGTCTCTACGATTTCTAAAAATAAGAAATCAATTATGACATCCTACGAGGCTGGTAATTCTAGCTTTTCCCTCTGTGCCATCGGCTGGCGAAGCCCTTGACTTGTGTAAAACTTACCAAGATGTCAAGTTTTAAGCTATGAAAATTATACGGACGCAAAGAAATAATGAATTTCTATTTAAATTTAAAACTTTGATTAATTTCCGGTGTTCTTTATTGTTATTCACAGTTCACTACACAATAGACTCTCATCTTCATCGACATTGTCGCATCATCAACAGCATCAGCAGCAACAACATCACCATCATCATCATCATTCTCATCGAGAGCTAATGATGTGAAGAATTTCACTTATGCTGCTGATGCACTGCTGACATTTAAAAGATTGTTTTTATATGAGCAGCAAAAATACACACAGACACCCAAGCATACATGAGCTACTGGATACATGCACACAAGCACACACACACACACATTGATTACGCTCAAAGGCACGAAATGAATTTTGCACATTTCTGCATTTCAACACGTCGAACGACGACGATTTTGTCAAACGACATGATTTTCAGCAACCAAACTGATTTTGTGCCAATCAAAAAGGATAACTACAGCAAAGTATAGCAAGGTGGCAATGCTGTGGGTTGTTGTTACAAAAAACATTTTCAGCTTCAAGGCTCCAAAACGCATTCGCAGTAGGTGTAAAGTACAGATTTGCAATGCATATTTTGTCAAACTTAAATATTGGCTGCTTGTTATGCTTAACCCTTTAACCAGCAAGGCTGTCCAGAAGCAGCCATTGCTTATTTCCGGTGTAATTTGGACTTTTTAATTTTTTTTTAGCTTTAAATTTCTTGAAAGTTAAAGAAAATTAACAAAAATACAAAAAATACAACATATGACAATCATATGTCAGTCAGACTTGTCAGCTTTGTCTTACAAAATTCGTTATTTAATTTTTCACATCCATTTTAAAGTAATTTTTGTGTTTATTGACAAATAAATAATTGCTTACGTATCCTCAAAATAAAGAAATAGGAGCGACCAATATCAATGAATTTTTTGGATATTTGAATAAAATATTGGATTTTTCAAAAAGACTACGGACTATTTTTTATCTTAAGTTTAACCTGTTGATCAAATTGACAATAAGCAAGTAGATTTGTGTTCTTGGTACCAGTAGCGCAACCAAAGGGAAGTTTTGGAGCTTAAACCCCTACCCCCCCCCCCCCGAACTATCGTAGCAAAAATAAATAGGATACAATTAAAGTGACTCACACAAAAATAATCACAAGTTTTTATTAAAAGAATAAAATCTCTAATTATAAATGTCAAATTAAGTGTCGTTGAACCGTAATCTTTTAAACTAACCATGTTTTATTCGTTCAGAATACATGTGTTTAAATTGATTTAATTGTAATTCTGACCACTTGGGGTATTGTTAACAATTCTTCGATATGAGCACGGTGTGAGAAACAAGGTGGTAGCGTATTTTCTCATTCTAGTTGGTAGCTCATCTCTCTCACCAACAATTTTCCTAGATCTGCCAAAAACAGATTAAGGGTAATATTTAACAAAACCCATTAGCAAAACGAAGTTTGTGCCATTTGTGTTTTTTGTTAATTTTTAATAATATATTTAATATAAAAATGCATAAGCTATAGAAAACAATAACAAACTGATGAGACGAATTGTGTAATGTGCACTGCAAGGGCGCCACCCATTGAATGATCAACTAACTAGTGAAATGAGCGTTTAGGTTTCTAGAAAGAGCTTTCCAATAAGTTCTCCATAACACGATAAGACGTCGATGTGGTTGAAGTAATAATACTTTATTATTAAATTGTCATACATTCAATTTGTTACGACTTCACAATACTGTAAAGACTTTATTTATTATACTCCATGCATAAGGCCAACAAATTATACAATGATTTGACACTAATCAACACTCTCTCCGTCAGAATTTTTTGAGAGATCATTTTCTTCTTTTTTGCGAGACAACGAGTTACATCTTTCCATCCTGACGCACAAAGTGTTGAGTCTTATTATCGGGTTTCGGTATACATACCTTTCTTAGATGCATTTATCTCAAGCCTAAGAGATAAATTTTTAAAACATGGAGACATTGTTATTGGATTTCAAACACTATTTCCTGATGCTACAAAATCGCTAGATGATGACGCTTTAGGAGTCTTTGAAAAACTAATAGGATTTTATCAAAATGATTTGGAAGTAGATTTTGATGATTTAAAAATGGAACTGAATGTTTGGTAAAAAGTTAGTAATAAAACTAACGATGGAAAAAAGACAGTGTTTGAAGAATATTCCCTAATATATTTCATTTACTTATCATCCTTGCCACTCTTACGGTCACTTCGTGTGAAAATGAACGAACATTTTCAGTACTTCGCCGACTCACAACTTATTTAACAAGCACGATGCTGCAAGATAACATAGATTAAACGGTCTCACTATGCTTCATCTGTACAGAGATATGACACCATTAGTGTATTTTATTTTAGATAAACTCGTTGAAAGTAAGCGGAAACTAAATTTTAAAATATAGTTTTGCTTTGTTTTGTTAATCTTTATCACAATAATCCTATAACTAAAAGTGTAAAAAGCAAACAATTGATCGCAATTTTTTAAATTTTTAATATAAATAAAACACTTTTTATAAAACATAGTTTTAGTAATAATATGTATGTTATAATTTTGGTGGAATTCTTTGATTGTTTGTTAACTTTACCATACTTTCATATGCAAATATTACTTCCAAAAGTTGCAATTTACTACTGTGAGGTTAAGCAGTTGAATAGTAAGATGTTGCTTGGCCGTTCTGAGTTTTTTACCAGGAACAATTAGGTCAAAAATCGGACTAACTAACCAATACACAATAGCCACTAAATATATATATTTATTTTTATATATAAGGACTTATATATTAATTTATATATAAGTCCGAAAATATTCTGGTGCCTTTTTCCCCATTGCTTCAACCTTGCGGGTTAGAAGGTTAAAAGCTGCAAGGCCATCACTTTTTGACGCAAAATATTTTATTTTATTGGAAAATCTTTTTAGATATTGACAAATTTCTTTTTGCTTATTCGGAAATTGATTGCTTTTCTTCGATTGAAATTTGAATGCGCTGAGAAAGAGTATGGATTCAAGCAGAGATTCCAAATAAGAGTTACTTACGTCAATCACTCAAATGTTGTTGTCGACAGAGCTTGGCATGCGTTGCTTTGACTATTTTAAAACTTTTCAATTTGTGTGTACACGTTGACACAAACAAACATACATGTCAATGAGCTCAAGACAGACATAAAATAAATAGTAAAAACTGAGGCTAAACCGGACCGACTAGATTTGGAATTTCGAACACATCGTTACTTGATGCATATACGTCAGACCCTTAGCCAGGATTTTCCAGGTAGGGCATTTTGATAAAAAAAAATCTAGAAGTATTTTTTTATCGAACTAATTTCTTGAGATAAATTTTTGATTTTTGCCTATAAACTATTGAATGACAGTTTTAATTGCCTTTTTAAAATATGATTGCAAAAATTTATAAATATTTAAATAAATTAAATATTAATAAAATATTTATAAAAACTATGAATCAAAAATATAAAATTATGGCGCATTTCACATGAAGAAACACAGTGGTGGACTTAACAAATTTTTTTAAAATTAGAAAACAATTAAATTATAATAAAAATTAATACTTAGATACTAGATTAATACTAGAGGGACGGGGGTGGGAAGATTTGAACAAAATTTTCTTCTAAAATAATTTTTGGGATCATTTCACCAAAATTAAATATATGTATTTCACCATATAATCATAAAAAAGTTTTGTCGAAGTACGGAAAATCCTATTTATCGATAGTTTATCTATTTGCAGCGAGATATATCGTCGAATTTATTTAAAAAAAAATTGATTTTTTATATTTTTAAAACTACCCAATTTTACCCCTTAAAAAAATTTTTAAAAAATTAAGTTCATATCCTACCCCTTTCCCCCCCCCCCCCCCTCCGACCCCATCATCATTTAAGTGTTCTTTTTTATTATTATTTTACTGTTTCGTCATTTTGATAAAAAAATTTGTCAGTTCTGCGATCAAATGTGACTTTGTTTCTTTTTAGGTATATTCTACCTACACTAGCCCCTTGTCCATCTTCAAATCTTGTGTACAAAATTTTGACCCTGTGCAAAGCCTTGTTCGACTTTCGTCTAATGGTAAAAAGTTAAAATAAAAGTTTTTCGAAAAAGATTTATAGAGAAAAAATTTTAAAATACTTAAAAATTAAATTTTGTAAATTTTTCGAGATAATAAAAAATTTTTTAAAAAAGCCAAAGTTCAAAAGAATTTAGTCGTCTAATTTTCTTATAATAGTATAACTGATAAAATTATCCAATTTCCCAAATTTTTTTCAATCATACTATATTTAAATTTTAGGAGATTTTAAAAAAACTTATAATTTTATTATAAAATTATAATTCTATGCACATGTTTGAGAGTTATAAAGGTGAAAATAAAAAAACAGTTCTTGGCTTGATGGTATCTAAATTTTTTATAAAAAGAATTCAACAGTACAGAATGTAACAGTTGTCAAAGTCAAATTTCAAAATATTAAAAAATAAATTAAGGAAACTTTTTAAATTTTTTGATATAATAAAAAATTAATTTTAGAAATGTCAAAGCTTAAAAATATAACTTGTTAATTTTCCTTATGTAAATTTGGTATCATGATTAAAGAAATCATATAATTACACAAGTTTACAGGGTCAACTTGTGGACCAGAGAGTAAGAATGTGGTTCTATATATATTTTTGTGCACTGAACTCAAATCCGTAGTCCGTTTTTGTTTCTATCAGGTCAGGTTTTGGAGATATAACGGAGATTATGGTTTGGTTTGAACCATTTTGGGTTTTTGAAACAAAATTGACCTCAACAGAAAAAACCCATTCGCTTTCTATTGATGTTGGTTTAAGTGTTGACAACGCATTTCAAAAGTTCTTTTCGATTTGATCTTATTGTTAGAAAACTATTGGTAGTGTTGATAACCTTGTAGTTAATTGGTAGAACAATATTAAAACTCTATACACTGTTTTTTCACAAATTTTCCGGGAGTCCCGGAAATCCCCGACAAAATTTCCCGGATTAAACTGTAAATTTTTCCCGGGAATTTGTTCCCTGTTCATCTCTGGAAAGAAACTCTAATCTACATATAATACGAAGCTACACAATTTTGAAGGTTCTTTCCTAAGAATCTTAGATGTCCTGGGTGAAATTTTTAGCAAATTGTTATTTTGCACATTTTCAATAGTATGTAAGATTTCATTAAAATCTATGCGCAATTAAATGTGTCAGTCATAAACGTGACAAAATCGAATGGACAAAATTTTTAGCTGTCCGCTTCACGTGAAATACTCCACAACTTTTCAAAACTAATAAAAACTAGTAAGGAATGGAGCTTCGGCAGGGTATTGAAGCTAAAATATTTCGCCGTGGCCGTTTAGAAGTATATTCGAAAACTTTTGCCGTCTATAAAATGTTTATGTATAATCTGCAAATATATTTGTGTCATACGCTTACTTTAATTTAGCTGGGTAGCTGCCACATAGAGTAATTTGTTGACTGCTCATTATGCTGTGCAAATTCATACCAATGGTAAAAAACTATTTCATTATAAATTAAAGTGCAATGCTCCCCCCCCCCTCCAACTTCGCCTAATTTTTTAGACTACTGACTACTCATTATTCCAAAATATATGTATGGAAAATTTGGAAGAAGTCGGAAGAGTTCGATTAAAATTAAAGTGGCACGCACCTGTGTAATTCTGCCAAATTTTTACACTAATCGCTGCTCATTATTTCAAAAAATATATTTGCAATATTTGGTTGAAGTCAGAAAAACGGTGTAGAAGGAGTTTCATAAAAATTAAAGTATCACGTCCCCTGTCTAACTCCGCCCACTTTTATAAACTGCGGACTGCTCCTTATAGTAAAAAATATATTTACAAAATTTGGTTCAAATCGGACAAATGGTATAGAGGGAGTTTGATTAGAATTATATAGACACGCCCTTTGTCCAATCCTACGAACTTTCACAAGCTTAAAACTTTTCGTTATATTAAAGATTATAAGTGCGAAATTCGGTTGAAATCGAAGAAACGGTGTAGATGGTAATATATTTAAAATAAAATGTCACAACCCCTCCCAGCCCTGTCTAGTATCGCCCACTTTTATATACTAACGACTGATCCTCATGCCAAAAAATATGTGTGAAATATTTGGTTTAAATCGGACAAACGGTGCAAAGGCAGTCCGATTCGAATTAAATGGACACGTTCCTTGTCTAATCCCACTCACGTTTGTAGGCTTAAAACTTCTCATTATACTAAAGAATGTATGTACGAAATTTGGTTAAAATCGGACAAACGGTGCAGATGGAGCCAGTTTAAAAATAAAGTGCCATGCCCACTGTCTTGTACCTCCCAATTTTAAAAACTAAAGACTGCTCAAATTACCAAGGATTATGTATGCAAAATTTGGTTGAAGTAACGGTGTACTAGAAATTCGATTAAAAGTGAAATGCCACACCCACTTTTCTAGTCTAAAGTCTTCACATTATACTGAAGAATATATGTATGGGTTTGATAAACGATGTAGGTGGAATTTGGGAAAATACCAGAGATCTGCAACGAGTGATTCATACTTTGAGTATACTTATTGTATACCCATAATTTCTCTGTACTTATATGCATGCATACTCCTGAAAATATTCATCATATCCATAAATACTCAACTCATTTTCGTAGAATTGAATATAAATCATAAGCATATTCTTGCAAAAAATAGTGTTAGAAGTATGAGTATCATAAATACTTTGGATGCAAATGATCTGTGAGTGATTCTTTGCTGCTGCGGCACAGTGCTGGCCGCATAACGCACAACGTTGTTTGAGGGAGTACCCAGCCGGAAATTTAATATAATGTCAATGTCGCTAATAGTTCTATAATAAGTACATATTAGGGCTCTCGATTTTTTACGAGCTCTGTTCGAGCCATATTTTTAAGTGGGGCCGAAACACGTATTCGACTTACAATTTCACTTACAGTGGATAGTTAAATACGTGTTTCGACTTTCCTCCTAAAAATGTGGAAAATCGAGGGATGAAAGCCCCAAAAAATGGTTAATTTTGACCTATATTGCTGCCCCTTCGAGATATGGCACTTTTTCTATTTTTTCCAAGATTTTTCGAAATCTTTTCCATATGCACACATGTCGCGCTACCAGCTACGTAAGTCATGTAGATATTTTCCATGACTCTAAGTACTTTATGAGTATCAGAGAGTCATTGAGCACATTGAGCAAAACTATTTAAAGTATTAAGTATTCAAACGATTTAGATTCTCTTGTACGCAGACTCTCACGTATTTCATGTGCCTTACACGCATTCTTGTGAGAGCGGATGGGATATGAGAGCATGTGTTCAGGGTTGAATTTTTATGAGTATACTTATTTTTTATGAGTATACTTTGAGTGCTAAAAAAGTGACTCATTGCAGTTCTGCAGTTCTTTGGTACATGCAGACACGATGTCCTTCAGTTTTATATATTAAAGAAAGATTTTTCTATTTTGATGACGTCAGTTTGTATGGGAGGTAGGCGTAGTTTTCATTCGGTTTTGCCAAATATCATAAAGATGTCTCATGTTATATATCAAAACTTATTAACTTATAAGCTAGGAATTTTTTTAATTTTTGTAGATTTTTAAGAGATTATAGATTTAAAATAAAGCTGATTTGTATGTCAAGTACGCGTGGTATTCATACGATTTTTCTAAACTTCATAGTCAGGGCTTATAGTGAAGATCAAAGCGTACGTGCGAAATTTCAAAGCATTTCTTTATTTTTTGTGTAATTCTTAGAGATTTTACGTTCAAAATAAAGCCACATGGTACGTAGGCGTGATTTTCATCCGATTTTGCTCCTTCTCTAACTTGATCTCAATTTTTTAAAAAGAAGCTTATGTATTGAATTTTATCGCGATAGCTTTAAAATTACGGCTGTAATCGTGCCCACAGACGGACAGACAAACGTGCACACGGAAATCGACTCAGGTGATGATGCTGATCAAAAATATATATACTTTTCTATACCTGCCACGCCACCTTATTGGCGTTACAAACGTGATGACAAAGTTAATATACCCCTTACGCAGTAAGCGTTGGGGTATAAAACGTTGGGGTTCTCAATGGTGGGTAGTTGTTTTTTTTTTGCCAACGATTCAATCTGTCCGATTTATCTCCAATCTTCCCTAACAAGAAAAACTAAGGAAACTTTTAACATGGCTAGGGAAATGTACTTAACTTAAATATACTTATGTATATTAGGGCGCTTTAAAATGCTTGAAATGTCTGCGCGGGTGATTTGGGTAAATTAAGCCAGCACCTAAATGTGAAGAATGTAAGCAAGCCACTTCATTATAAACCTCTCAGCTTAGCACAAATTTATGACAATGGCGCTCATTAACTTATTGGCCTCAATCAATGCGTATTGAACGCAAATTGAAGCATAATTTTAGGCTGCGGTTAAAGCATCATTTATGCAGTCAGGCATTGAAACCGCTAATTGAAACCGCTAAATTAAGACATCAATTTATGATACCAGCTGGTGTCGAAAACAGCAATGAGAAAAGTTTATTTTTATTTCCCTTTAAAGCAATGTAAATTCTGCAAAATGCTTATATAAAAAACAAAATATAAATAAAACCAATTTAAAGTCACCAATGAGCCGTCTTCAACGTCAACATGTTAACCTTTCATGCGACTCTTCCTCAAAGTCATAATCAGGAGCAGACATATGTCACTGGCAGCTTCTGCAAAAAAACATTCGATCTGAATTCTTACAATAAAACGACATCTTTATTTTATACAGTAAAAACACAAACACACACACACTTGTGTTTGTGAATGTTTCTTGAACATTTCAAAATTGCACTTGACAGAATAAGCCCTTCATACGACTTCGTATTTTCGAATAATATTTAATAGTGTTGTTGCTGCTGTTGTGTTTTTGTTGTTTTTTTTTTTTAATACGAGGACTTTATTATAGGCATCTAGCATATGTAGCGCCTAAGCATATGCTTCAAACATAGACGCAAGTAAATAATATTGAACATTGCCTGCAAAATCTATAAAATAAACAACAACTATAACATCTTAGATGGCAGTATTAGGCTCAAAGCACCGAGCACAATAGAAACACATGTTGCAACACCTGCGCACCTACCTGGCGTGGCCTAATAATAATAATGAGCATCAACAACAGCAACAATAACAATAGCAAAATCAACAACAACAACAATAGAAACGGCTTAATAAAAAGAACCAACAACATTGAAAATTCATTTGCATAATTTATCCCATTCATGTTTTGCGCACATATGTTCAACACAAAAAGACATACCCATTAGGAAATGAGGAAAACTTTACAATCAATATTTAACTTCGTAAGCGATATTTTTTAATCATATTTTCTCATTTACATGTGTCACAAGAAAAATCTTAACATTTGCATAGTTTACACACTTAATCCATATGCACCAGACTGTAAGGATTGTGAGATAAATCAATCTTATACTATGTCTACACAGAGAGTTTAGTTTGAGTTCATTCGAAGCTGTCCACACAGAGATTCGTCAGCAGTATTGAGTTAAGTTGAGTTTCATCCCGCATAATTGTACTGAAAACTCAAAAGTTTATTTTCATTTCAACGACAAAACTCAACTGTGTACTGAAAACTCAAACTAAACTCTCTGCGCAGACATATTTTGTAGGCTATTTTAGGACCAAAGAAATACATTCCCAGTGGCGAAAATAGTCTTCGAAAACGTTGTCTTTGAAGACGTCGTTGACGACAACGGAGTAACAATGCTGATGTATTACTGGACATGTCACTATTAATTCAGTAATAACACAAGACTCAGGAAATAGGAGAACGAACGAATGAGAAAAATCATACAAAAAGAGCAGCAACTTGAAACGAGTGCGGACACTTAGCAAGACATGTATCAGAGCCGTCTTCAAACATGAAACATAAAATTGTCTTGCAATCCATTTCGAGAGCTAGAGCAAAATGAGAGAGAACACGAACGAGGAAAATCGTGCAACAAGAGCAGCAATTCTGAACGAATGCGGACACTTAGCAAGACGTGTATTGGAGCCGTCTACGAACAGGTGCCACACACTTGTCTTGCAAGTCGTTTGGCTAATTTGTTTGAAATGGTCATCGCGCACAGTTATACGATTGGAGCGATCTGTCCTCGAAGACTGACTGCTGTCTTGCAAGTCGTCTTCGAAGACGGATGCATCCGTTCGTCACTGGGTGCCACCTAAATTTTTAAATTTTATCGAATTCAAAATTACGTATTTTTTCCATAGGGTTGCCACTTAAGCTTTCTTATTTTTACTAATTCGGTGCTGGAGCGAACACTAGCTTAAAATTGGTCACTGAATCCGAATCCGTTGTCAGAAATTCGAAAATTATGTAACTTTTTTACCATAAGACTGTCACCTAAATTTTTAAATTTTTACAAATTCAGTGCAAGGGCGAACTGTAGATAAAAATGGGATACTGAATCCAAATCCATTATCAGAATTTCAAAACTTTGAAATTTTCTACATAGTTAATAGACATAGTTAATAGGCAAATGTAGGTTTCCACCTGCATTTTTTTTTTTGTATACATAACATTGTAACATCATACGTAACATCTCAGCAAGCGGCTTCTATTATTTTTGAAATAAATAAACAGTGTAAAGTAACTTAAACTAACATAAAACATGAATTTCACAAAGTTGTTATTTAACGTAAAGTTTAAATGTAAATGAATAAAATTAATTTTCCTTTCTTTTGTTTCTTTCCGAATATATACTATTCATTACTTATTATCTAAAAATTCAAAGTTTTGTTTTGCGGATTATATACTCCATAGGTGGGGCGGTTTCAACATTTGCATTTTTTTCCTAATTATAAAATAAAGTAAAAAACAAAAAAAAATACTCGCCCCTAAAGACTAATATATAAAAGTTTATAAATAAAAGCTTCAGACTCAAAAAACTTTTTTGATAAAATTGGTTTGGTAAATTTTTAACAGCAGTTTAAAAAATAAGGTGGCGGATGATCCCCCTTCTACATATAAGAAGTATTAATTCTTGAAAAATGAAAATAAACCTATATTGATGGTAAAAAAATTCACACGTATTCTTGGCTAATTCTAAACAATATTAGTAATAAAACTTTTTGTAAAGTTGATAATTATTACTTTTGAAAACGATTAAAAATGGGCTATTTCGATAAAAAAATTTTGCAAAATTTAACATGAAAATCAAAACTCCGGCTAGACAGACTGTACGATTCAAAACCGAATATTTTTTTTTTAAAAAATGTTTTAATATTTCATTTTTTTTTTGAATTTTAGGTTTTAAGTAAAAATTTATTTTTTCAATGAAATGAAAAGTCAATAAAAATTGGGAAAATCCGGAGAGTCAGATTGATAGATAATTAAAAAAATTATCATTTAAAATAAGAAATTTTTCCGCTTTCTTAAATTTAGTGACCAGAAAATTAATTTGGTTGGAACAGCAGGTCTTTGTCCCACTACGTACCGGTTAGTCTGCATTCCAAGTTTCATTCTCCTAGTGTAGATAGGATCATACACATAGTGTGTTTAATTTAATTCCGTTTTATTTTCAAGACTTACATCTTAAGCCATAAGAAGCATCAATTGAAAAGCAAAGGAATTTTGAAAAATCCGTAATGTTTTTATCTCGCTTTTTGGAATTTTTTCAAAACGAAAATGTTCTTAAAAGATTTTGCAAGTGAAACTATTAAGAATATAATTTATCTTCGCTTGAAGCCATCGTTCGAAATTATGAATAAAAATTAATAAATAGAAACCAATAATAAATCATTATCGAAATTTAAGAACTTGATCTTTTTTTCCTAATGGGTGTCCGTGTACCTACTCATCGAATGTAAAGCAGCAGCAAACATCATAAGTATATAATCCAAGCAACAACACTTTTCAATGCAAACCAAACACATCCTAACAATATACAAAAATTCTCACAATATGTATAATAGAAAATAACACTCAATGTTAGCTCAATTTTATGTTTATTTCGCGAATTCTTTGCAGAAGTTGCAGGCTGAAAAAAAAAAAAAAAACATTATCAACACTCGGCAAGCATATGTTTCAAAAGCTCTTAAGTTGGCGACCATTTTGCATTTAGCTCCAGCTTTTATGCAAATTAACAACTTGTATCCTTCGAGTGCCAACGGATTTGTAGGCACTTAAGTGCCGACTCTAAGGATCAAAGGCATTTAGAATAAAAATAATTTAAATGTAAATTTATTTTGAAGACACAAAAAGCAAGAATTGAAAATCACGCATCAGTACAGAGTTTTAATCCTATGCATATTTTGACTTATCCTGATCCGTATAGCTCAGACAATGCATAGGAATGTGTGAAAAAAAAGAAACTTAATTGTTTTTGCATTTGAAAATAAATCCGCACATAATTTTAATTAAAGCTATTTTCATTTTGATTTATGCTTGTATGTTAATGACATAAATTCAGGTACCGCAACCTTACTTTCCTTCAAATCATCTAACCCACCCATTACACCCTCCCATGCATCATAGCATTCGCCATTTATGTCTTTCATTCGTACTACTCCGCTTTGCATCAAAAATCTTGCTGTGTCACATACAGCAAAACCACAGCTACAGCCACAGCAATAAAGAGCATATAATGGACGTGAATTATCCTTGGCGCAAACCGCACTCAAAACTCATTGGAAACCTTATCCACTTTAGCGCGTCACAGTGACTGCAGTTGTTGTTGTCGATGTGGTTGTTAGTCGTTTACTTGACGTCGCCATTTCAGTGGTGTCGTAAGCGAGGATAAACGGAAGATATTTCCCCCATCCAGATATTTTCAATAATATCAAAATTTATGTGATCTTTTCTTTATGTGTGATACATTTTTTTTATAAAACATATTTTAAAGTTTCAAAAATATCTTTTATTTCAATTTAAATTTGTATATAATTGATTTGTATAAATATTGACTTACCCTGTAGGAAAATCAACTAATTTAAAAGTAGTTGATAAAGTAGTTTCTTGTCAACCACAACTAGTGGAAATTCTGACTTTTTTCCATAGAACGAACTAACATATTTTGTATGGTGATGTCCGCTAAATAAGTCAATTGACTTTCGTCTGCATATATTTTCAACTACTTGTTAAATTAGTTATATTTAAATTATTTTTGTAATTACTTTAAAATAGCCAATTCAAAACTATTACTGATGGCCTAAAGTTAATAATATTTGATGAAATAACATGGTTAAATATATATAAACTTGTAATCTAATAAAAATTTGCAATTAAAACATGTCAACATCAGAGTAGTTGCCGCCTTAATATAATTAAAAGTAGTTCATATACTGGTTTATTTTGAATTAGTTTTTTAATTAGTTGTTTTAAAAACAAGTTAGTTTGTTCCTATAGGGTAGTTCGTCTCTGAGAGAAAATTGCTTCAACCTACTTAGACTTGTTTTGTAAAAACTTAATAAACTTTTTTATTTCTACGTCAATATCACGCTACTAGTTAAAGTGTACCTTTCAGTTGCTTAGGAGTACACCATTTGACAACTCTGGTAGCAAAAGCTGTTCGTGTATAGGACGACCAAGTTTAAAGTCTACACTCGGACTTACAATATCAAATAAAATTTCCAATAATTAATTCTTGAAAATCACGAATCTTCCAAAATCACGAATAAAAAATTCGTCTCGGCGCGCTTTGAACGCACTTTTAATACTGCGACTTCAGTGCATTGTCATTATATGATCGCTTTCGAAGAGAATACTTTGAAATATTGGTTCTTCTCTCAATCTAGTTAACTGAGCATTTTGTTCAATCAGCTTATAGGATGTCCATAAAATACGTAACACGTTTTTGGTTCATTTTAGACTCCCCCTCCCCATGTCACAAAGTTTTACCTCCCCTCTGATCACCCTCCCCTCCCCCCCTCGAGGTTACGTCGCTTACTACAATTTTCTAGAATTTGGATGAGAATTCGTTAAATCACCACGAAAAAAATTGTTAGCCATTTTTGTTTAATATTTATTTGATATGAGGCGCGCCGTTTTTTTTTTTCAGCATGATTACTAAAATAATTGCTGCCCTAGACTTTTTCTCAACGAATTTGGATTCTTCATGGATTAATTATAAAATTTTTGTTTATTTTTTTTTTTTAATGGCGCAGAACAACAAAAAATTTTAATTGCTTTTAAAAAATGTTTTACATAATTATGCAAAAATGTTTTTTTATTAATTTCTTAACAATTAACTAAAGTTCATTTCATTGGTTCTTATATACAAATGTTTTGTTTTAATCATTTGTTTGCGAATGACGAAACTTTGTTTAAAAAGTGACGAAATATTTCACTTTACAATAACTTTGGCAAACAATTTTTGTTTTAATTATTCATAGGTCAAGCCATAACTATGGTTGTAGGTAATCAATAAATCAACATTAATAAAAAAAAATTAGAAATGAATATTTTTTTGTTTTGATTTCACGAACTCTGTCTGGCCCATTTTTTAATTATTTCACATATCTTCAATGTGTCACGATCAAACATCTTTATTGAAAATATAAGGAAATTTTCAATACTTAAAAAAGTTTATATTTAGATAAGATTATTTTTTTTTTCTGAATCGCATTTCATGATGATGGACGCCATTTCAACTGCCAAATCACAATATTGCATTTCTTTAACCTTTAAGCCACTGGACTCGAAATACGAGGTATTTAGTTGTGAACATTTTGGTTCTAGTAGAAATTTGGGCTGAATAACACGCATATGAAGTCCGTTTGTCAAAATATTTTTACCTGAAAGTGAGATGTTCTGTTAAAGACGGTGTTATACTATTAAAGACGGTGTTAGTGGGTTATACTAAATAAGAACAAGAAATTTAAATTCATTCATACTAAATGAATAACACATTAATTTAAACAGGTAAATATATATACACAGGTAAACACTTCATCCGTCTAGGCGATATTTTGTATAACAGTTCTTTGCTTTAGAAAATCATAAATGTATGTTGTATTTGGTACAAAATATGTGTGCATCAGAATTTTTAAAAAATTTACAGGATTTCTTCGATCCCCATTCAATAAAATTATTATTTTCGTCGAATCTCACACTTGTCAGTGGGTGAGCAGTTTTTTCCGACAGCATTGCTGTTGGTTGACTCTGCGACTGGTGATGAACGGCCAACATATCGTCTTTCGATAAGACCACAAAGTTCTTTAGCAATGATCAAAAGAAAATTAAACTTTGCTATGTCTTCTATCTATTCATCACTATAATTTTTTCGATTTTTTTTCAGCGTTGAGTCTTCGGTACAAAACGAATGCATTGGTTGTAGTCATGTCAAGAAGATGGTAAAAAATCAGGGTTGTCATATCTTGTGTTTTTATTTTAGGTCCATTGTGACCCATATAAGAGTCCATTAGATCGACACCAACCATGTGCGCGTTGTACTCATGTGTAATTTGTGGACAGTCAATGTCATCAATAATTTTTAATAGCTTACTGACAAAATTGGTTCTCAGGAAAGGCTTTGTACAAATATACGTTAAGCACTGTTTGATATTCATCATGTCCTTCCAAAAACTTGTTGGAATTGGCTTAGTCTTAAAGAGATTTAATTAATACAATGACTTAATATTCACTTTACATAGGAATACGTTTTGAAATAATTATCACCACCAGTGAAGCCACCCGCGGATGATATTACTCTTGGTCCTGAGGCTTCTATACTTGGTAATGGTAATCGGACTCTTTTTCTTTGGCTTTAACAAGGTTGTTGCATTTGTTTGTGGTTCTTGTTGTGCGGATTCAGGTAATCCAATTGCAATTTCATTCGGTGGCATTACATTATTCTCTTTATTTGCAGAAATAGTTGACATTAATTGTGATGCATCAATTATGTTTAATGTATTCAAAAACGTTGTGCAATCCATTAATTGCAAACTCTTGGTTTTCACATTACCTTCAGTTTCGAGCTTGCCACAAAGATAATTTGGATCTTCGATACTGTCATCAGAGTTTTCAAAATCATCATCAGTTTCAATTGAATTCATTAAATTTTCAGTTTCTAAATCACTCATTGTGGCAAGTTTAAATTTGCCTGCTTATTGCACTGTTTATTTCTTGAGCTTTGTCGTGAAATTTTCCGAAACCAACAACAATTGTACACTACAAGTATTGAAATATGTTTCTTTAACTATTTTAACATTAAAACGTTTGATTCGGTAAAAACAGTGAACAAAAGACTAAAAAAGTAACACTAAAGTACAATTATACTGGTGTAATCTTTTTCACTTAAGCCACTAAGACCGTCTACAGACGGTCTTCACTAAAAACTTGATTCCAACAAAAATATTTCTCCACAAATCAAACTAGCAACAAATTATCAAAATAAGACATTAAACAACTTACCAAAAAAAATCAAATCTTTATAGAAATGGCTGTATCTGTCAAAATATTCAAATTAGCGGGTTCAATCCGCAACCATTTGATGGGGATTCACACTGACAAAGAACGTTTTTGGCAGTTAGAGCGCGAAAAAATTTGAGTTTAAATTGAATGGCAACTTTGTGATGACCTTCTGTAGATGGTCTTAGTGGTTAAAGGGTTAAACAAAAAAAGATAATATTATTGAAAAATATTTAAAAAAAACATACTTTTTTGTGACGTAACGCACTACCTCGAACGACCCGATCCTCCCTAAATATTTGGCGTAATATAATGTCGATCGCTTAGCATTTTCATTTGCTCACTAAAGATTAGATTTTTTATTAATATTTCTTTATATAAACAGACATTGCTAATCCAGAATGGAACTGGAAAATAGGTATAGTGCTCAATGCTTACAAGAAAAAATATTGCCTTCTAAAAGTTGTTTAAAAACCAAAGTTGTTCTTTATGTATAAAATTTTTAAATAAGTGACCTTGTACTTTAGATGCAAATTAATAATCCGAAAAAATGGCAATTATTTTTATAGGATTTATTTTTTCTTATAAATTTTTAAAATTGTTTATTCAAAAATATCATACGTATATACATATTTTGCAATCATTGGCATATAAATTTTGTTTTCTGTTTTCAACAAAAAAATTAAATATCACTATTTTTCACATTAAAAAAACATTAATTGGTTAAATTTAGATAAAAGTAATGATTTTTTGGCAATTATTTGCTTAAAGCAACTCAAACAACAATGCACAAAATCAGAATTTGATAAAAAATAACTCAACTCTAAAATGTTCCAACGCAATAAAAAGTTTTTTATTGCGATTGTTTTGGATTTTTTATAATTAAACCTACGTTGTGACAGCCGTAGCATACTGGTTTAGGTAAGTTGCCGGCATACGATAGAATCTAGGTTCGAGTTCTTTCTGACACAGAGAGTGTTTTTTCAATTGAATTAATTTTTTTGTTCGGCCATCACCTCTCTGCAGACAATGGCAATCCATGTAAAGCTTCTTGAGAATATAAACCGTTAGGAGTTGGCATAAAGCTTATAGGTCCAGCTCTCGATCATTTGTGTCCAAACATTTCACAACTCCCACACCACAATTGATCATAAGAAGCTCGATCAAAGTTCTTTCAAGGGCTGAAAAGGCCAATTAGTTTTTTTTTTTTCAACCTGCCGATTGATATAAAATTTTTAGAATTTCAAAGCATACTGGACTGTGTTTCACTGTGTTCCCCTAGATGAAAATCACTTACGACGCTCCTGAGCCTTATGCATAAATATTTGTCCCCTGGTGTCGCTTAACAACAGCATCTCTTAAATAGCATCCTAAACAATTTGCTACGAAGGTGGTTTGTTTGGTTGTGTGGTTGCGTGGTTACTCCAGCTCCATCTCCTTCTTCATTGGGTCGTTTACCATCTTGAGCCAATTTTGTCTGTTTATGTTGCGGCTATGTTTATGTCTAGAAATCACCAAGTGTAAGACGTAATTTCTTAAGAAAAAAAAAAACTAATTTCCTATCCATCACTAAAGTATGCATATGCTTACATACTAACATACACACAATACACATTATTGACATCTTTAACTTTTAAGAAAGTTTACAATTGTCTCCGGTCTCCGGGAATTGAAAATTATAAAACGCAATTCTTCACAAAAAAATCAACAAAGTCGGCTTAGGGTAATAATGAGGGTGTATGTCAAGCAAAAAATGGAATTATTAATGGGTTACAGCAGTCGCTTAGTGTAAGCTAAGCTACAATCATACAGGCTGAGTCGTATAGCGAGGTCAATCTGAAGCTGGTCAATCTGATTTCTTGATCGGAGTCCAGGTCTAATTTTACCTCCTTCCTAGTTAGAAGCAACAGTATGTAAAAAAATCAAATTTGAAGGTGACGTCACTTTTTATATGCATTCATTTTTAAAGTACGATAGCTACGTAAGATTTAAGAACAGTTTGGAAAACACAATTAATCAGCCCCAATAAAACCGAAAACTATTTAATGCTTTTTGTACGCAGAATAACTCAGAGCTGATCAAACTCAAAAAATAATTTTTTTTTATCTCATTTCTAATATTTTTTATCTAATATTTTTCTCTAAATTTTATCTAGTAAAAATTTTTCTTTTTATAACACTTGGCAGTTCTTTTGTACTGCCAAGTATTCTCTAAAATTGTCTCATACAAAGTTTTCACCTATCAACAGATCAAATGATTTGGGAGCTTTAAATTTGCTCAAAGCACAAAAGCTCTCATTGCGTCATAAATCTCAATCATGAAAAATTCTATAAAGCTCTTAAAAGGGGGTAATCGTGGTCGCTGATTTCGGATTTGATATCTTAATTTTAAAATATAAAATGACGAATCCAATATGGCGACTAAAATCTCAAAACCTCATAGTAATATTATAAGTGGGTTTTTGGTGCCGCTGATTTTAAATCTGATGTTGAAATTTCAAAATTTTTAATGGCGAATCCAATATGGCGGTTAAAATTTCAAAATTTCGTTTCTTCTGTGAGAAACTTTGTTTTAGGGAACTTCTGGGAATCAAAATCAAATGGCGCCATTAAAAACGTTTCTGTTTTCAATTCCTTGAAGCTTATAATATGTCGCTTACAACGTTATTCGCGTCGACGCTTCATTTATTGATAATAGAAAATGTCCGAGGCGAAGCCGCGGACCGCGGCTAGTTATAAATATTTAGCAATTATTTATTCGGTGTCCCATTGCCAGAATACTCGTATATAGACATTTATCTTGTGACCGAGGTTGTGACACATCATGTAACAGAACTTTGATAAATAATAAGCTTCAAAATAAAAGAACTTACAGGATCTTATGTTGAAAATGAAGTCAAAAACTACAGCTTAACAATAAAATAAATCTGATTTTTTTTTTTTTTAACAACAGTCAACACGCTTAGATACAATTTTCAATACATATCAACTCAAACTCAGTTACATGCACAGTTAGCGAAAAACAAAGCACGTTCACACATCCACACAAACACACTTCCGGCAACCAGATTTCTTACTAAGCTGCTACAAATACACTAACATCAATTGCTCAACATTTTCTCGACCACTGCTGCAAAAATTGAGTCATCGATTGCAACAATCGATCAAAAAGCAATTTTCAATAGCTTAGCTGTGATTGTCAGCCAGTGTGGCTAATAGAGTGATTTGCCAAAAAATTATACAGCATCAATTTGAAAGAAAGAAAAATAACAAAAAAATTCGTAGCATTAATAAAAGAAAAAAAGAAAAAATTTAAGAAAATTTCAAACTGTATTGCTACAAGCAAAGTGTTGATGGCAAACTGACACAGAAAAAAAAAATGTTATTTGAACATTTAATGTTATTTTAAATGGAGTCAATAACAGCAGCAGCAAAGTAAATAAGTTCGAATGAATGTTGGACAGCAAGTGCTTTATAATAAATACATACAATAAAAAATAAAAAAAATATATAAAAATAGACTCTGAGTGTTAGAAATGCTGCTTAAGAACTGCAAGCTTGAATACGAGGACATAACTGGCTGTAACCTATAATATACTATTTGAACTCTTTTTCTGAAGATGTAGGGAAAAAAACCTACAAGCTTTTGTTGCAAAAAATAGGCGTTGGTGAAAAAAGAACAGATTTTTTAAATTCTCTGAAGGAAGGGAATTTTTTTCAGCAGAGAAATGTATGCTGACATTTATATTATACTAGCAGGACCCCGTGGTCCGCGGCTTTGCCACGTACGTTTTCTCTTATCAATAAATATACTCAACAATACTCAGTTTGTACGCTTGAACATTTTTTAATAATAACTCTTTCAACTTTTATTTATTTTAAGAAATCAATTTTTTTGATATTTTTTTTTTGCTGTTGATTCCAAAAAATTACATTTCAAGCTTTAAGAATATAGTACAACAAATTTTGTATCAAAAACATAATTGTATCTTAATGGGGGTATTCACAATGTGTTGTATTTGCCCTTGTATTGTGTATTTTTGATAAATTTGATATTTGTAGTAAATTTTGTAAATTTACAAAAACAAAATACACAGTGTTCAAAACACAACCCTGTAGCAAAAATACAACGACGAAACCCTTTTGTATTCTTTGTAAATTGCTTTGTGTATATGATCAGCTGATCGCAAAAGTATTTCTACTCAACATGGAGGAAGCTACCGGCTACGATGTTAGTTTATTTAAAAAATTTAAAATTATTAGTGTTTCGCTCAAATTTTTTCATTATTATTTAGTAAACATTTCAATTCATATTTCCAAACAAAAGTATATACACAAATTAGCTGATTTTAAAAATACAAGACATTATTGAAGGTTCGCTCGCAATAAGGTAAATATTGTAAATTTTGTAAAAATTTATCACAAATACATCACATCGTGTATACCCCTAATATAAATAAAATTTGAAAGACAATATAAAAATATGTTCAAGCGTACGAACTGAGTGTTGTTGGGATAGTACATGAACGCCATTTGGTCCCATAGCACCTACATACGAGTACCAAGCTTCACTACGAAAACATGTAAAATTAAGGAATAATGCAAGGATTAAGGATTGCTCTCTCTTTTACAATTTTTTCGAGTACGAGAACGCTTTTTGGACTAAAACTTGCAAAACTGGTAAATTGGACTAAAACTTTAGAGTACGGGAACAGACCTATAAATAACACGAATTTAGTTACCTTGTTTTTTTTTAAATGCAATAACAATAGAGTTCAGATACTACAGCTTTATCGCACTTCCTCAGCCTTAACCCATCTAAAGCCACGACCCAGTAATCATTGAAAAATATCAATGTTATGGATACCAGTGACCACAAACAAGCTAATGTGGGAAAAATTGACCCACCAATAACTGGGTTGGGCTCAAGGACAACACAAGACGTAACAACTAACCATGTGTATACATAGATCTAATTACACAACTAATTTTAATCTACTTTTGAGTTGACCTTTCGTCAAATTAACATCAAAAACGCTACAGTTGTTAACAAAGGAACTCATGCGACTTAAAGGAGCAGTAGCCATATAATTTGTTCTACTAAATGGTAAATAAATTAAGTTGTTAGCGTTTCTACTCCTTCTACGGTTAGTGTTAAAATTTGTGTGAGAAAGAAGCTCTGGAGAATCGAGCACCCCTGTTATGAGCTGGTGTAAATATACGATATCTGCAGAATTCCTTCGATCACTTAATGACTGCATTTTTAACAGTTTCAAGCGATCCTCATATGGAGGAAGGTCTAATGTGTTCGTTCCACTTAAGCCCATTAGAGCAAAACGTTTTTGGATTCTTTCTATTCGATCAACATGCACATTGTAACTTAGGGACCAAACTTGACTTGCATACTCTATGTGTGGACGCACAATTGCAAAATACAACGTTGTAGTTGTAATCATGCTATTAAATTCTTTGGCCCAGCGTTTTATAAATCCAAGCATTGAAGATGCTTTTTTACATGTATAATCAGTGTGAATGTTAAACGATAGCTTAGAATCCATGTATATGCCTAGGTCCTTGACGGTATCAACATGATTTAAGGCAATATCTTTGATCTTATAATCAAAAATAAAAGTATTCCTTTTTATTTATCTGGCCTTAGAACATATTATTTTTAGAACACCAAACTTCAAAGAATTTCAGATCAGACTGAAGTGGATCTGAATTGTCTTTAGAATCAACCGTTCTGTATATTTTCATATCATCTGCATAAATAAGCAGATGAGAGTGTTCGATGATGTGAGTTACATCATTGATTGCCAAAATAAACAGAAGTGGACCAAGGTGGCTACCCTGAGGAATACCTGATTCAGCACTAAATTCGGAAGACAATACGTCTCGGAAACGTGTTTGATAAGATCGCTCCTTCAAATACGACTTTATCCAGTTCACAAAATATTGTGGAAATCCCATTAACTCGAGTTTAAGTAAGATAAGATTGTATGGTAGTTTATCAAATGCCTTACTAAAGTCAGTGTAAACACAATCGACCTGGTTACCAGAATCAATTGAATTTAAGCAGAATGTTGTGAAATCGAGAAGATTAGACACAGTGGATCTGCCATTCACAAAACCATGCTGACGAGTTGTTATGACTTCCCCACAGTGAATTTTCACCCGATCATACACCATCCGCTCAAAAAGTTTTGGAATCGATGAGAGCTTAGCGATAGGCCTATAGTTACTGACATCGTTCCTGCAACCCTTTTTAAAAATAGGACTTATAAATGATTTTTTCCAAAAAAGTGGAAAATAACTTTCGTTAATAGATTTATTGAATAATAAAGAAAGTGGTTGACTCAAAACGGAACCGCATTGTGTTAACACTGCGGCAGGAACACCGTCAGGTCCAGCACCAAACTCCTCATCGATCGATCGAATATACATTAAAATATCCTCTGGAGTAAAGGATATATGTTCCAAAGAAACTCTGGGTGCGGAATTCAAATATTCGAAGTACACTCCATCAGGATTAAAAGAATCTGAACAGAAAGACTCTTTAAAAAGATTGGCGAATAGGCCACAAATTTTGACGGGACCGTCAGTAAATCCCTCAGGAGGTCTAAATGAACAAGGGAATTCATTGGATTTCTTCTTTGTGTTTATGAATCCCAAAAATTTCTTTGGATGGGACAATATCCTCAGCCTTACATTATCTAAATATTCGCGATAAAATGTAGCTGAGTGATTTTCAAATTCCAGAAACAAGCACTTGTAAGTCTCTAGGTCATTTGAGCCTAAGCTACAGACGTATTTCTTCCATTCCCTGTTCCTGTTGTTGCGAAGAGTTTTTAAATCCCTTGTGTACCAGGGGTACGCAGATTTTCTCGCAAATTTGAGTCAATATGGTACGGACTGAGAAAACATAGCAAATAGTTCCATATAAAAAAAATTAATGGAGTCATCAAGGCAATTTCCATTTATGTATTCTAAAATTACATTATGTTTACTATGAAGTAACTGTTTCAACTTAAAAAATTCAGCTTTTTTAAAATTGAATTCATAAAGCTTATCTACTGAATTCGTATTTTCTATATTTTCTATATCGGATTTGTACCAAATATTCAAAGGTGGAGGGTATTCATCAACAGTAGTTAGAGCATGGCAGGCCTTCTTAACAACAACATTGTTACTGTCTGTAGTTAAGACCAGGTCAAAAAGTCTTTCAAGACTATTACAAATACAACTCACTTGTTGTAAGTCTGAACAAATATTATCAACAAATATATGTTCTTGGCGGGTCTTCGAATTAGATGCACAATAGTACGTATCATCGTCAGAAAAATGCCATTTTAAATCAGGTAGATTAAAATCGCCCAATAATAAAATGTCCTCATTAACGTCAAGTAAATTAATTATGTAATCTATGCATTCCGCAAGGCTTGCATAGACCTCTACACTACTCTTAGGAGGAACATATGCATTAATAACATATACATTAGAGTTACAATGTATAACTTTAACGCAAATTAGTTCAATATAAGAAGAGCAGGGAAGGTCAACAATAAAACTGACAAAACAGTTCCTTACAGCCAACAGGACACCACCACCGACAGAAGAAATATTGTCAGTGTATCTGTCTTTTCTAAAAACTTGAAAACTATTGTCAAACAATTCCAAATCAGTAATGCTTCCGTTCAGCCACGTTTCTGTTAACGCGATAATATCCTCAGAGCAATTTTGAGTTGATAGAAATAAGCTCTGCGTCTTAGAACGTAGTCCCCTTACATTTTGATAGTAAAGGAACAGGCTTTTTAGTTTTTTTGAGTCTGGCGGGCGGCTTCAATCACCCTTTTAGACTTATGTTTTGGCTTGAACTCAGTAAGAAGGATATTATCGGCCCACAAATTAGAGTTAAGAACAGTTGTAAAATCATCGGCTGCAACTGTTAAAATAAAAGAAGCATGGGAAGGCTTATTACCAATTTTTTTGCATGAACAGAATGCATTTGAGTTCACTAACTTAGATGGCCTGACAAACGTCAATATATTTCCTATTGATGTGTCGGGCTGAAGACGTGAAATGTAAACGTTTCTGGTCCTTGAAACTGCTCTTAAAGTAGCGTAGTTGAAATCGTATTTGGACTACTACTTGACTACTTGTATTTAAATGTTAACAGTTTTAACATATTTATGGCTATGAATTGTTTTTGATAAAGACTAAATAAAATAATGTAATCCTCCTAACAAGTTATATAAGTAATAGCCTGCGATAAATTTTTATTACATTATACAATATTATATATGTGTTATTACGTGGTTTTAATTTTTTGCGAAAAAGTTTTGTATGCGTTAAATATACTATTCCTTCTTTAATTTTTATAATTCATTTTCTAATTTATAAAGGATTTTCTTCAAGATGAAAATTACCTGGTTATTTAAACTAGCATGCGATAAAAATGAAAAATACAAATTTATTTTAAAACGTGTTTAATGCACATACTGTTGTATTCTATCAAATAGCAGTGAGTAGTAAATTTTTAGAAATATTTCATTTTTTCCGGCCATGGCGCAGTGGGTAGAGTGTGTGGCCCATACGCCAGAGAACCCTGGTTCGAATCCCACCTGCCACAGAATGTTTTTTCAATTGAATTAATTTTTCTGTTCGGCCGTCACCTCTCTGCAGACAATGGCAAACCTCAAAAATTTTCCACAATATATTAATTCTTGCTGACACCTGAAATTATCTGCCATGCTTTAAATGAATCTCTCATTATTATACGCACTTGTGACACTCACTTATAGCAAAGAAATAAAATTATTCTGTTTATCATTTAAAAGCAATTGAATTAACTAAGCATGTATAAATATTGCATGAGAGTTAAATTTTTGCTATCATTAAATAAGCTATTTTATATAGTAAATAAGAAGTTTTTTGCACACTTTTGCAGTGCTAAGCTGTGCTCAATACCTAGATTGTATATCTTAGAAGGCATTTATTTATTTCAAACACACACATATATATAGACACTCAATCGAATAAACTGCCAAATTAGCAAATACTAGCAACAGTCAAAAACAGTTCCATCCAAAATAAAATTCCATCTAAACTAAGTTATGCAGCACGTTGGTAGAGAGTTAAGCTACCCTATAGGAACAAACTAACTTGTTTTTAAAAACAACTAATTAAAAAACTAGTTTAAAATAAACCAGTATTTGAACTACTTTGAATTATATTAAGGCGGCAACTACTCTGATTTTGACATGTTTTAATTGCAAATTTTTATTAGATTACAAGTTTATATATATTTAACCATGTAATTTAATCAAATATTATCTTTAGGCCATCAGTAATAGTTTGCAATTGGTTATTTTAAAGCAATCAGAAAAATAGTTTAAATGTAACTAATTTAACAAGTAGTTGAAAATATATGCAGACGAAAGTCAATTGACTTATTTAGCGGACATCGCCATACAAAATAAGTTAGTTCGTTCTATGGAAAAAAGTCAGAATTTCAACTAGTTGTGGTTGACAAAAAACTACTTTATCAATTACTTTTAAATTAGTTGATTTTCCTACAGGGTAGTATTTGTGTGAGTATGTGTGTTGGGGGGGGGGGTGTGTGTGTGTGTGTGGCTAAGGCACCGGAACTGGCAATTCAGAGAAACACAAAGAAGCAGCAACTCGCACACACAAACACACACACACACTCAAACATATACAAATACCGCGTAAAAGCTAAATAGAAACGGAAATAAGCTCGAAATCAACATGGCGACGCAAAATATATGAATAAAATAAATAGCCAAGAAAAACGAACTCAGCATTGCTAAATGTGTAGAAAGAGAGAGTGAGAGAGGGCAAAAAAGCACTAAACAGCAGCAAAAAGTGTCCCACAAAATGTTAAAGTTTCGCAATTAAAGCCAGTTTCTGCTGTCATTTACTGCTAATGTATGCGTGTGTTGCTGCTGTTAAGCTGTATACACATACTTATAGAAGGCGCTTTGACTTGCTCGTGTGCGTGTGTTTGTTTGTGTTAGTTAATGTACGTTTATGTATTTGCTTGAAAGACAAAAAAAAAGAAGTCACAAGCAACAAATGTGTAAAAGAGGAAAAAGTTTTCATACGATTTTAGAGAAAAAAAAAATTGTTGGCAAATGTTTTTCTCTTTGCTATATGAATGCTGAATAAGCATGTGTGAGTTGAAGAGAAGAAAGTGAATATTGATGTTGACCTTAAGTGTTTGAATCAATAGCAAATAAATTGAAGTTTAATTGAAATTATTTATGTATATCTACTGGATAAGCTACAAATTCAGTTAGAAATCTATAGTCGCACTTCAGTTAAGTTAAGATTTTTTTTATCATTTCTTCTAAAACCAAACATGCCTTTTGAGAACTATACGTATTTGAAGTTGTGTATTGCATTATTTCGAATTAAAATACATCCGCTTGGCTTAAAAATTTCCCCTTCTACTTACTTCAAAAAACCAAAAATCGCTCAAGTGTCAGCTTATTTTTTTTTTTTTTTTTTTTTGCTTTGCCTATTTTTCGTCTATCAGCTCACTCAACTTCACTCAATTTCACGCCAAACAATCAAAATCAAATTTCAAAATCATTATTAATTTTTTCATTTTATTTTAATAACAAACTTTTTCGGCTTTTTGTAATATTTCAGTGTGCAATCGTATAATAAAATATATTCTTTTTTTTTTTAATATCAACTCAAGTACCTCCAAAGCAGTTTTCACCTCAAGGTCATCAGCATGCATATCACCGGAAAGCAATGTCGCGAAATGCTCTACGAGCGCAAGAGTCGCGTGAGTGACATATGAGCTGAAAAAAAAATCATTAAATAATTTATATATATTTTTATTAAATTTTAATATGTGTGCGTTTTTATGTTTCTATTGCTAAAGCTGCCTAGAGTGGTGCCAGCGTTCACATATCAAGCGCTACAGAAGAATACCACCGTGATTCCACCACCCAAGTAAGTTTACATATCTACCCAGAAATGTTTTATTGAGAGATCAATTAATTGTTGTTCAAAGAAGTGAACTTTGGCGGAGTGCGAGTGTTGACATCACAACCCCCATAAAAATATCTTTTGGTGACGCAAAATAATTTTTTTGTTTTTATTTGCTTGTAGAGATAAATCAGCTGTGTAGTAAATCACTACAGAACACATAGTAAGTGCTTAAATGATAGTCAGAGAAAATTCCACAAGTAAGATGAATCGGGAATGTTAACCAACATTAAAGTAAAATTAAGGCACTAGCATAGTATGTGTTTGAAATTTGCCTGTTTATATAGTTTCTGTCACTGAAACATGGTTCAAGAATGATATTCCTGACTGTTTTTGTGACTAAGGTCTTTTAAAATCATCCGAAATTATAGGTGTGGGAGAAGGGGTGGTAGTGTAGCTATTTGTTGTAAGTCCAGTCTCATTGTTAAGCTTTTGAATTAAAGTAGTGATATATGTATGGTATGTAATAAAGAGCTGCATGAATACATTTGTTTTGCCTGTAGCAAAGTGTACACTTTCGTACTGTACCACATCCCTATAGGAAAAAACTAACTTGTTTTTAAAAACAACTAATTAAAAAACTAATTTAAAATAAACCAGTATATGAACTACTTTGAATTATATTAAGCCGTTATCCACTTCAATTCTAAATAGTTTTTATTGCATTATATATAAGTAATTGAAATACTACTTAAAAACAAGTGATTGATCTCTACTCTGATTTTGACATGTTTTAATTGCAAATTTTTATTAGATTACAAGTATATATATATTTAACCATGTTATTTTATCAAATATTATTAACTTTAGGCCATCAGTAATAGTTTTCAATTGGTTATTTTAAAGTAATTAAAAAAATTATTTAAATATAACTAATTTAACAAGTAGTTGAAAATATATGCAGACGAAAGTCAATTGACTTATTTAGCTGACATCACCATACAAAATATGTTAGTTCGTTCTATGGAAAAAAGTCAGAATTTCAACTAGTTGTGGTTGACAAAAAACTTTTTTATCAACTACTTTTAAATTAGTTGATTTTCCTACAGGGATGTTATAACATCTTTCAAACTTTTGTACAGTACTTTCAAATCAAACACAGGCTGAAACGAGTACTGTACAACATTTGGTTGGATCTTAACAGAGTGTGTACATAATTTGTTTGCAGCATACATAGCTAACTGCAGCAGTTTCTCTTTGAAATACACCAAAAACATACGAGTATACAAATTATACCAAGTAGATGAAGAACAATTTACTTTACTTTACTTTACTTTACAAAGTTGAGAAAAGGACAAAAAGACTTAAGACACGAACTTGCTCTGATGTGAAAGAGAAAGTGTGTTTGTGTGATACAAACAAGCGCACATCAACATGTTGTCAACAGCGCATAACCTTCTGCTTATACATGATGTGTTTCTGTTTCTATCCTGTGTACTTGGTATACGAGCACAAGTATTCGAGTGAATTTCATATTGAAAACACATTTGTTTTGTTTTGAATGTAAGTATACGTGTTTCAAGCAAATGTTTTGTAGAGGCGTGCGGATGTATTCGTGCAGATGTCTAGTATGTAAGTATCTGAGTGTTCAATTATTTGGCTATAACAAAAAAATCTAAGTATCTTGCTTTACAAATCTCATCGTTGCAATCGTTGTCTTAATCTCAGACCTTAATACAAAAATCATTGACTATAATTTGCTCTTTGTTTGTGGTGACTTCAATATTAACTTATTGCGGAAGAGCAGTGCTACTGATAACTTTCACTATCTCCCTTTAATGAGCGGCTTAAATGTAGTGAACTCTGGCATTCCCACTCGTTATATGGGTGATTCTACGTTAAGAGGTTGTCTGATATTAGGAAAGGCGGCGTGATATAAATATTTAAAAATATGTATTTTTTTGAAGTTATACCATGTAATCAAGTATTTTGTTTACTACTTTAAGATGGCCAGTCAATTAATTAACTTTTACGTGTTTTTTAAGGGACCAGGGGAGATACTCTATACAGGGTAGAGACATGAAGGCCAAAGACTTTATTTATACATTTTTTTTTATGATAGTGTATAACAATCAAACCAGACTTTTAAATCTTCATACAGTCATTTTAATGAAACTTCAATTGTTAAACTCAGAAAACAAAATTCCTTAGTATCTACATAAGCAAAAATCATATAATTTATTTTTCTATAAAAAAAAACAAACTTCTTATAGTTTCAATTTGAAAAAAAGTTTAATTTCATATTTATTTTCATTTAGTAAAAAGCAAAACAACATAAAAAACATAAAAAATAATTAAACATTTAAATAAAATATAAATGAGATCACTCCTGCTCAAAAAACTGGCTTTTCCTCTCTGATGCGTCAAAAGGCTGATATTTAAAGTTGCTTCCTGTGTTTATAGGACGCAAGTGGTTCGTCGTCAGATTCGGTTTCAGGTCCATACACTTTATCAATATGAAGGCGCGTTTTCGAATTCATGGTTACGAAATCCAAAGTGCCGAGCACAAAATGATTGCAGATCTCAAGATCACAGAAGCAGCTTAAGCTCTTCATTGTCAAGTGATTCGGACGAAATATACTTCCTGTAAGTTGATGGACCTTCATTGTGCCTGAGAAAGCTTTTAAATATCCAGTTGCTTCAAGTTACTTCTTTATTTGAAATATCTTCGTCATCAATGGTCAAAACTTTTATATTGGGACAATTTTTCTGGAGGGCGTTTGTCAAATCTTCCAGCGACGTAATGTCGCTACCAGTTGCAACAAGTCTATCCGCGGTTCTTTTGCACGTCGCACCTACTCCATCAGGAGCACCCTTGCCGTGACCGGCTTCGTGGTAATTCCATGTGAAATTTACGAGATTTGGAAAAAAGACTTGCAATTTTGTTGCCAATGCATGAAACATAATTTTATTACGGTATTGTGTGACCGGTCTGTCACTTCGGAAATGCAAGTTTTCAACTTGTGTGGGAAGGATGTCAAGTATAGGCTGTAAATGTGCCCAAATCGCTGGTGGAGAGTGTGATAAATTTTTTGATAACGTGCAATAACAGGAGCAGTTTAACTCACTATCATTTTGTTTGGTGTAAACCACTACCGTATGGATGCTGAGCTGCGCTCTCGACCCTCCAAAATGAAACGATTGCACTTCTTCAGCGTATTTAGTTTGATAATTTTCACTAAAGTCGACGTGAATAATAGCATCTCGATCTGTCAGGGTTTCCTTTTTAGATTTCACAGCAATATATTGATGCACTATATTGAACTCGTGCCGAAGAAAAATTTCTATTTTACTTTCCAACTCTGTAATTAAATCTCGGAGGTGTATTTTTATTGTGCTTTTTACGCACTTTTTTATTTTTCGCGTCATTTTAGTTTTAACATCGACATAATCTTGAGGTACAGATTGCCACTTTTTATAGAGTAGTGGAATTGAATCATTAAATACTTTATAGGAAAGTGTGTTGTTTTTACAGGTCTCACAATCTCTCGAAAGGCATTTTTCGTTAAATCTGTCACAACAAATCGTACTTAGAAGACCCACGTGATTTGACACCGATATTATCTTTGCTTGGTGTAGACAATTCAACATTAAATTAATATTACTGTGCGTTACACACAAGCATGTGTTACGTTTGTCACAGCGTGGCTGGAGAACCCAAAACGGCCGGAGCTTGCAGAAAAGCGCATACGAAATTTTAATTTTGGATTTCTTTATGAAAAGTTTGTGCAAGTTGGTTAAAGTGTCCAATATAACTCGCTTCTGTTTTCTTACTCCTTGTTTTGTTACAACGTCTTTTTTTCCCGCACACACTGTACTATTTAAATCTTCTTCCATGAAATTTTGAATAATTTTTCTCAAAACATTAGATTTTTTTCTCGTGCCTCGCTTTGGTTCTATTAATGTTAGTTTCGCTTTTATTTTATTTATTGGTTTCAATATATTTTCATTTTCTAAAACTCTGCATTTTGTGACTAGTTTTCCACTTATAGTTCTATTAAATAATCTTTTCTCTTTTTGAGTTGAAAGGCCAACAAAATTTGTTTCTAATTGTCGGGAAAGGACTTCTCCATACAACAGTTTTTTTCCTGACAATATCTCTCGATTTTGGCAAATTAAGTAACTTGTTTACTGTTGAGTTTGGAGTTAGCTCCTTATTTTGTATTTTTGATCTTTGGAGTCGTTTTTTGTAACATTGCACAGTTGATTGAAGTTTCGCAATTTGAGCTGCTTGTTTCTTAATTAATAAATTTCTTGCTCGCCTTGCACAGATCGACCTCTGCTGTCCAGCTTGCGCTCGTCGGTTAATATTTTCGCTAGGAGGTGGAGGAACTTCATTGCCTGAACTAGGTGGGGTTACAGGAGAATTACTAATATCTTGGAGTGTTAAACGTTGTCTCCGCAGTCTTGCTTTTTCCTTCCATAACTTTCTAGCTTTTCGTTTTTCTCTAGGTGTCATTTGGTTAACAGTCCTTATAGTTCTTTCTTTCTCTTTTTTTCTTTCATATTTCTTCTTATCTTTTTCCTTTTGCTGAGAATACTTTTCGGGATCATTTTTTATGCGTTGGTATCGTAGTCTTTCTGCCAAACGCTTTTTTTCGAGACGTTCTTCACGAGTTATTTTTTTTCTGGGAGCCATGACCTAAAACAACATAGAAGGCTTATTCAAAAATTTCTAAAATCAACCAACGTATAAAACGCAGAGAAAACGAATGTGTGTTCTATTAAAATAAGATAATAAACGTAAACAAGTAAATTACGATGAAAATAAAAAACAATCGACTGCGCAAATATATAAGTTGTATATATTTTCGTAATGACCATTTAAAACACTTTATTTTTATGCCCCACTTGACACATTTTAACAAAAGATGGCAGGGGAAATACGGCAGGGGAGAGATATTTTTACCAAAAAACTTACACAATCAAGAGAGTACATATTGTTAAGAAAAAATGAATGATCACGATAAACTACGCAGAGATTAAAGTAAATTCACATTACAAACAAAGTTATACTTTGAATAAAAAAGGAATAAAACTTACCAGTGGAGATACTGCATTCACCGGCACATCCGCACATGCCGAGTGGCGTAATCGAACTGCCCGTCAATGAGAGGACGCGAGTGGCTTGCGCGTCGTTTCTTGTTAACTTCACATCAAAGTCAATGCTCTGAGATTTAAATTTGTAACGACAATTACTTTCTCGATATTTTTTAACGCACGCAAATTGTCCAGGGTAGGAGACTTAAAATACGAGGGACAAAAATTGCTGATTTGTTTTTAATAGAAAATCACAGCAATTTAATTTTTTTTTTAATATTTACCCTTATTACTAATACTTCTTAATGAAATAAATAATACTTAATTGTCTTATCAATCAGAAATGTATTAAATTACACTGACTTCTTTGCGAGATGGTAAAGGGACAGGCCAGGGTAGATACTTTATTCAAGGTTATCATGCAGTTTTAACTAAACTATGTTAATTTAGGTATTGCAATTTACTGGTAACAAAGCAAACGTTGTTTATTATTATGTATGATTGTCGTTTTCCGCAAATGTTCAACTAATGTATGGTTTTTTGATTGAGCCACCGTTAGTGCCTCTTAACGTAGAATCACCCATATGCACAATTAAGATAACTGCAATGAGTATCCGACCGAAATCGAAAACTCAAATCATACCCGAGTTTCTTGCTGTTCTCAACCCTATCCAGACTCAATGAAATATGTAAAACTAGCTTATATCCTAAAAGTGGGCGTAGCTCATTTTATTTAAAAAAAAAATAACGAAAATATGAGTTTTAGCGATATTATATGAGAAATCTTATGGACAAAAGGGGATCCACTAATTTTTCAATATCTCGTGAACCGCTCATCCGATGTTGTTCAAATAAGTTTTAAGACCCGTGCCATGAATGGCCAAACACAATCAAAAAACGAAACCTGAACCACACATTATTTAGCTACTATCTACTTTGACAGTTCGAACCATGGCAGAATTATAAGGTAAGGTCATCACGGAGAGGAATGGAGTAGAAAGCAGAATAAAGCTACATTGATCTTTATGCTCACGTTTCGCAGTTGTTTTTAGGTTAAAACTTTTACAGGTTTTTTTGCAATTTTAAGACTTCTTTCACATTTTATAGTTTTTATTACATTTTTGTTATAATATTTTCACTCAAATTAGCACAAATTTAATACCCGCGACCGCACTGTTTGCAACTTGGAAACATAAAATATTTTCTTCATTTGCAATTTCTACGAAATTCGTCGTTTTGACATTAATGTTGCTTCTCATTATCCACTCTTCGTTGACGTGTGAGAGCACTTAGTATCATGGGCCTACCTTATCATTGTATCATGGTTCGAACAAAGGTGAAAAAGAGTGATTTTCTCATAAGTGACTTAATCTATGATATATTAATCAACCTTGGCTGTTGAAAATAATCGTTTGCAGGTAGAATATCGAATATTGATGATCATCGAACATCTCTTATATTAACTTTGCCATTCCATATGTAACGCCAATAATGTGACGTGGCAGGTATAGAAAAAAGTATATAGGAGTATATAAGTATACTAGAGTTGATTTCCGTTTGTCCGTCTGTCTGACCGTCTGTTATCACGATCAAAAAATTAAGATCAACTTTGAGAATGAGTCAAATCGGATGAAAACCATGCCTACCTCACATACAAAGTGATTTTATTTTAACGGGAAAATATGTTAAAGATCTGGAAAAATGATCTTGAGATTTTGCACATAAGTTTTGATACTTAATATTAACCATCACTATGATACTTGGAAAATTTTAATGAAAACCACGCCTACCTCCCAACCAAAGAGGCTTTATATTAAAACTAAAATCTCTTAAAAATGCACAAAAATGAAGGAAATGTCTTGAAATTTTGCACATAAGCTTTGATATTTTATATAAACTCTCATATAAACCTTCGATTCGAAGTGACGTCATCCAAATAGAAAAGCCTTTGTAAATATATAAAGCTGAATGGCATCGTGTCGGTATGAATCCAAATTCCACCCACATCATTTGTCATAAACAAATTACCTACAACAAATTATGTATATATATTTTTCGGTATACTGTGAAGTTTCAAGACAAGAAAAGTGGGCGTGGCATTTTACTTTTAATAGAACTTCTATTAAACCATGTGTCTGACTTCAGCCAAGTCTTGCACACATTATCCTTCAGTTTATAAAACTGAGCGGTACTAGACAGGGGGCGTGGCACTTTATTTTGAATCTAGCTTCATCTATAATCCGTTTGTCCGATTTCAACTAAACTTTGCACAAGTATTCTTGAGTATAATGAGAACGTTTAAGCCTACAAAAGTGGGTGGAACTGGGCAAGGGGGCGTGTCAATTTACTTTTAGTCGAACTTCCTCTACACCTTTTGTCCGATTTAAGCCAATTTTATACATATCGCTCACTACATTAATATAGAAAGGTTATACATTCTAATTTATCGAAAGATATAACATTATAGAAGAAGAAAAATACTTAATAAAAAACTAATTTCTGCAATTTCTGCAGTAAAAAAAATTGTAACATCATTACATCACTTATAGTTTTTAATATAGCAAATTCGTTTGCATAAAAATTCAAAACTTCAGAATTTTGTTTTTTATAAAGCTTTTTCTTTATCCTATTGAGTTATGGCCTTTTAAGATAGGGCATTTCTATATTAAGCTAGCGATATATTCTTTGGCATAAGTAGCAGTCCGTAGTTTATTTAAGTGTGCGGAATTAGATAGGGGGTGTGGTGCTTTAATTTAAAATGAGCTTCTACAGCGTTTGTCCTACTTCAACCAAATTTTGAAAACAATTTCATAGAATAATGAGCAGTGATTACTCTAGAAAAATGGGCGGAATTAGATGTGGGGCGTGTGGGGCGTGTGGGGTGTGTGGGGCGTTAGTAGGAGTGTCTGTATATAAACCGCAATCCATTATACAGGTTTACTGCACAATATCAGTGCCTTAAGCTTTTAAAATTTAAATGTATTTTACATTTTGAAAATTTCTAAATTTATATACGTCCCTAGAACTTACCTATTTACGTACGCTTTTATTATGATGATGGGTAACCAAGAAATAGGTTGTACTGAATCTAGAATATACCTACTATATACATATATGACAAATGTCACTGAAATTTACTTTTTTCTTTTTAGTTCACGTTTTGGTTTTAAATAAAAGCTTATTTATTAAAAAAATTTTTTATATATATTTTTTATTTTTTACTTTTTATTATGAACATCTTTTATTTTGAAAGCCTTACATATAACATTTTAAGTTTTTAGACCATTAACCTTAACAGTACATTTTAACATGATTTATACCATTTACATTATTTATTGCTTTATCATAATATACTTTATTATGATATAGCATTTTTATTGATTTGTGGGCGGGAATAGGAGGTGTGGCCAGATTTAAAACCCTATCTTCTACTTAATGCAAATGTGCTGCCAAATTTTTAGCTGAATCGGCGTAGTATTTTTGGAGATATATCATTTTTAATAATTTCTGGGCGGTAAAAGAGGGTGTGGCAACATTTTTTTTCTAACCCATGCAATACTTGAGAGACATTTACTGCCAAAATTTCAGCTGAAACAGGCCGGTAGTTTTAGAGATATATTAATTTGTGGGCGGTAAAAGGGGGTGTGGTCAAATTTTTTTCTTAAACCCCATTTTCAACTTGAAGGAAATTTACTACCAAAATTTAGTCTGATTCGGCCCAGTAGACTTCGAGATACAGCATTTTCATTGATTTTGGGGGGCGGTAAGAGGGGTGTGGCAAAAAAATTTTCATAATATTACATTGTCACCGGGCTTACACATGTATGCTTAATTTCAGCTTAATCGGAGACCCACAAGCTGTCGAAAAATTGCTTGCAAGATTTGCGGACATACATACATACGAACGAAGCAAGCTTCGTAAAAATCGAAAAAGCTTATACAAATTAGTCGTTATTAGACATGGAATAAGACAGTCGGGATAACACTTTAATGTTATTCGAACACCTACACTTCTTTAGGGTTTGTGCGATTTGAAACAAATTTTCCCCAATAGTTTTTTGGATAATGTGCAGTGAGTAGTTCAGAAAAGTAGGCATGATAAGACATAGGGTGCTTTAATTTCAATCAAACTTCTTCTACAACATTTTTCCGACTTCAACCAAGTTTAAACCGTTTTTTCTTCGACTATACCAAATTTTCTACATATATTCTTTGGAATAATAATGAGTAGTCCGTAGTCTAGAAAATTAGGCAAGATTAAACAAAGGGGCGTGTTATTTTATTTAAAATACTTTATCTCAGTAACTATCTGCTCCATGGTATTGATATTTGGCATAGGAGTTGGTGGGAACCGTTTCAAGCAACATGCAATATCTGGACGTGACTAGAAAAGGGAAGTAGAAATGTGTTTTAAAAACTATATCTGAGATATCCTCTCACCTGAAAAGTTTCAGGTGGAAATTGGGTGGATCTTTCCTGGTCATAGATAAAACTTTACGTAGGCTAAACTGGGGTGATGTGTAACACGTTTTAATTTGCTCCAATAAAATTGTTAAGAAATTGAATTTTTTATTGGTTTTAAAGTCTATCCCTTGCAGAAGAACCAATTCGGAGTGAATGTTTTCATGGCTGTTGAATATTTTGAAAAATGGATGAAAAAGGACAAAAATTTTCGAAATCGGTGGGATGATGTGTAACACCGATAAAATGTTGTTTTAAAGTCCAGAAACTTTACTTTTTTATGTATATTTTGACTTTTAATGTTTAGTAAGAGTATTATGACTTAATGAAATCTCCGGCACCTGCAACTGTAAACGTTTCTGGGGCATTGTTAGAACACAGCTTTTTATTGACTTCCTATCACGATTGCATTTTGATCTGGGCTGAATGGCATTTTGGTTGATGTGATTGCATTTCATAGTTTAAAATTGTTGCCTCTATAATGTCGATTATAATGTGTAAGATGTGTTACACATCACCCTAATGCAAGTCACTTTTTTCTCATTGATGGCATTTTACCACAACGTGAAAAATAGTAAAATCTTTTGTTATATTTAAAGATATTAGACAATACCACATTTTGCATCTTTATCACTTTAAAAATGTGAATACAATTTTATCCGAAACGCTTTATTTTGTAAATTAAAAAAATTTTTTAACAAAAATTTTACGTTTTTTTACGTTTAAGAAATCTAATGAAATGTATGTCTGCCTACTTCCAATACTTATAAAAAACTAGATGCTGTCAAAATAAACATATCACCATAGTTCATTCACTCATATGGTAACATTTTGTATGAAAAATCGCCGTGTTACACATCACCCCATGATACATATTACCCCACTTCACCCTTATTTTGTGTAAAAAAAAACTGCAACAGTATTGAGATGTTAATTATTAAAAAATAACAGCAACATTTGTGCCACATTGGGGTAATTCTTTATCCCGACGACAAAACATCGCTCTCTTAACATAAGATTGAGTGACTTACCAAAATATATGAACTTTGCTTCATATATTCCTTAAAGTTCTGATGGTCCATTAATCCTATCTTCAAATATTTATATAAAAAAAAAAAAAACAAAGCCTAAAAAATGGAGAAATCAATTTTTTTTGACAAAAATACTTGTTACCTGGGGTAACAAACAAAGAGTATGATAAAAATCTTTTTGCAGATTATACATACAAATTTTTCAGAGGGCTAAAGACTTCGAATAGGCTTCAATACTGCCGCGGGAGGGTATTTTAGCTTCGGTACCCTGCCGAGGCACCATTTCTTACTTGTTTTTTTTTTGTGTATTTAACAATTAATTTTTTCATATATTTATATTTCCAAACAATTTATATTTCCATATCAAACTTTTTTCCAAACCTAAAACAAATTAATTTTTATACACAAACAAATATATTTTTCATACAATTACATTATGTTTGGCTGTAAGACTTATCTAATGTATAAGCCTGAAACCATGCACAATTTTTGTTAAAATTTTTTACTTCTGATACAAGGTTGATTTATAAGGTTGTCGCAAGGGAGAGAGCTAGTACCCATAGTTGTCAAATCGAAGTTGACAGCTCATAGAAAATCTGCAAGTGCTTTCTTTTATCATCCGTTTTTCTTTCGTAGTCATTCGCAAAATTGGCTGGTTTTGGCAATTATGGGTACTGAGAAGAGAGTGCGATCAGCCCTGCGACAACCTTATAAATCAACATTGTTCTGATATTTAAAAAAATGTGTGTTATTGCGTCTAATATCTCTCTCTCTCTCCCTCGCTCTGTTTTTTCATTTCTTCTAGAATTCAAATATTCAGGCCACGTCCCGTGCAGGAAACTTTTTTCAAAATGTACTATAAACGTGGCGATATTCCCGTTGTACACTCAAGACGTGTCATAAGCTCACGTAAAGCACTAAAAGAATTTCCACTGCATTGGTTTTGTGAACCGAAGCATCTCGATTATTGTTATTATCTACCAATATTTGTAGATGGGTAAGTTAGAATGATATTAATTTATCGTTCTCATTGTTAACCAATGTTTATTCCCGCATTACAACAGCTTATCCGACAAAAATGTTGAGGTACGCACTCTAGCTCAATTTGGTGCTATGGATCTAATTATGAAGGCGCCTCAGAAAGTTTTGCCAGTGCTTCCAAAATTGATTTTACCACTAAAACGTGCGTTCAATACGCGTGATAAAAAGATAATAATTTCTGCATTAAAGGTGATACAACTGATGGTGCTGGTCGGTGAGTGATAATTCATATTTCAATACATATTATCTCTCTCTATCTCTCTCATTCTTTTACTACTTGTATCGTTAATGCAGGTCCTTGCGTCGGTCAGGCTCTTGTGCCCTACTATCGACAACTCTTGGCCGTTTGTAATCTCTACAAAAATATCAATGTCAACTTGGGCGGTGGTTGTGATCCTGATCGAAATCGTCGTGTTGGCGATGTTATCGAAGACACGCTGCGAATACTTGAAAACTGTGGTGGTCCCAATGCTTTTATTAACATCAAATACATGATACCGACCTTTGAGAGCAGCATTTATCCAAAATGCGAACCAGCACTATAGGAAATTATATATTATATATAAACATTTGAATAACATAAAAAAAAGTTCAATTGTAGGTGCATACGTCCAAAAAAAGTTCAACTCTAAGAAGCTTCTTACCCGCTCAAACACTGTTTGTCATCGCTAGCTAGGAGTGTGCCTTTTGATAAATAATACTAAAAACTATAAAAGTAAAACTTATAACGGGAGCTTGACATACTGCATAGAGGCACATATTTTTTCACTATTTTTTTTTATAGCAAAAACTTTAATGCTATTATAGATATAATTTTTTTTTTAAATGTATTTCATTTATACGCACACAATTCCTTTTTTTTTTATTATTTTTGTAATTCAAAATTGTACGCTTGTTATTGTAAATTCTAAATTCAGACATATAATCAAGAGGTACCACTAATTTATTTCGTTTTATTCATTTGTTTTTTTTTTTTTAGAATGCATTATTTTTTCATAAGTATGTATAGAGCCGATAATTCTAAAATGTTATGTGTATTGGGATTATTTGACAAACTTTTTATCAAAATTTTAGGTTGTAGAGCCAGTAAAAGATAACAGTTTTTGAAGTGAAATTTCTTATGGCTCTGGTGTAAGTTAGACTCTCTCATGTGAAAAGGTATTTAATACGTAATTTCATGACATGAAAAAAGATGAGATAGTAAGAGAAATTTTTGTTAACACTTAGGTATATGATAACTCTAAAGTTCTTCTGAAGTGTTTCAACTATATTTAAATTTTTTTTTTTTTTTTTTTTGAAATTGTATTGAAGTTAGAAAAATACTAAAAATTTTCATTGTAATCTTAATATCTAAAAGGCAATCACAATGCTCTGCACCTAATATCGCTCAAAATGTAATTATTTCTTGCGATTATTACAGTTTCTTCCCATTATGTACTGTCCTGAAAAATATTCAGCCTTAAGTATGCACAGAAATTTCATTTGACACTCATCAGTGACATGCTTGCCTGTAATGTGTGTGCATACGTTCAGGCTGAACATTTTTCAGAACAGTATGTTGTAAAAGCACTGTAATAATGGCAAAAAGTTACAGTTTGAGCGTTAATGTTTCCAACCCGTCGTACGACGGGCTTTTATACTAGTTTCACTATAAGTCACTTTGGACAAGATTTCTCTACAGCGTATTTATATGAACAAAAATAGTAAGTTTTTAATTATTTTTCTTTTAATTCAATTTTATTATATGTATATTTTCATTATAAAACGTATTTACCATAATTTTTCCTAAATGCTATTAAGGAGCGCACCAATCTGCCTTAACTGCATTTTTGTTGAAGTCAAAACTAAGTGTTTTAATCTAATAGTAATGAGATCTTATTTTACATATCGAGGGTCTATATTCATTTTTCTCTATCTGCATTTTGGGAATTTTTTTTTTTTTTAATGCCAAAATGATGGCTGGCCTGGGTTGCATCTATGGCAATTATATTAGAGCGAAAATCCAATCCGAACACCTTATTTTAATAAATTAAACTGAACCTGTATCTACAAGCTTATTTTTTACTTACGACATAAACCTCTATCTGCATTAAAAACAAGTAGTTTTAAAAAACTCTATGAAGATTTTTTTATTTTGAAACATTTTCTAATGTTGATACAAATATTTTTCAGTTGCACTAGCACAAATGTTTTAGAGTTTGGTGCAGCTCTTATTTTAGATGGTCTTTTATAGACTCCATGTAAATAACAAAGGATTTTTTGAAATATTTCCGATTTTGTTAGCTTTTAGATAACAAGAATGTGAACCTTATGAAAATGGGCATCAAAATTTGTGGTTGTTGAATGTTCTGTGTTGAGATTGATTGATTTTTGAAAACACATACGACGCCTGCCTAGTTGCATACAACTCAATTTTCAATCGCATTGAACAAGTGGAAACATCTACAGGAACTTGATGTACAGCATCAATTCCAATCGAATATCATAGTTTTTATGACAATATCAAATACACATAAAATAATAACATAACTTTACTTGAGATTCCCATGTAAAAATGTCAGTATATTTAACTTTTTACTTTTCTTTTCATGCTAAATACGAAAATTGTTGAAAAAAAATATCTACAATAAAACAGCAAAGTTTTAACTGTTGATTTCTTACAAAAAATGGCGTTTTTTTACTACTATACTAAATACTTGTATCTGCATTTATAGAAACTCTTTTTTCTGGACATAACCCACTATCTGCCATAGCAGCTAAACTAGCGCAAAAATTGACAAAAATTTTATACACATTGCTCTATGGGCACCTTTAAACAACATTGTAGAAGATCGATTTTTTCAAAAATTGTTAAATAAGAAGATGAAAAGGTTTTTTCGCTCTCCTGAAAACTTGTACTTTTGCAGAAAGAGGAAAATGAATATAGGCCCTCGATATACATATTTATAAAATATTACACTAAGCTCTGCATTTGAATATATTTTCTTTAGTTTGACTTTAAATTAGCTAATTGAAACTTTGTTTCTTACGTTCGCTGGCAAATTGTTGTAGGCCATCGGTCCTGATAATCGGACAAATATCGTTGTTTCGTTACCTCTCTGTTGTATCTCGCCACAACTAAGTCGTTTCTATTTCTGGTCCCAAAACCGTGAGTATGCTGATTTAGCTGTGTAGTTTTACACAGCTTTTTTGTAAGCTGCCGTTAAGAGTTGGTATTGGTAGAGCATGTTTAGGGGTAAAATGTTTTTAAATTCTTATTCATAGAGTCGATGACTCAGGCATTGGTTTGATAGTTCGAAAACTGCTTTCACGCATTTGTTTTGAATTCTTTGTAATTTTTTCATTTCAACTGCCTTTTTATAAGCCCAACACATCGTCATATATGTTATGTTAAGTGTGAATGGACTAGAAACATATATATCAGAGAACAGCATGAGTGCATTCATTCCCGTTTATGTGTCATTCACAGAAATACGAATTCCGAGACAGCACTGCGCTCAAAATAGATGAGACGAAGAAATGCACCAAGCGCTGAATTGTTGTTGTTGCTTGTCGTGTGTATACCAGAGAAATGCAATGAATACTTAAAAATAAGTAGTACTTGAGTACTATTCGTTCACAGCTCAGTGATTCCAATCAAAAATTTCGAATGAATCACGCTATTGAATAATGAGCCACTTACTCAAAACTGAGTATAAATGAGTATAAGTAGTTTCCAAAGCATTATTCGGATGTAATTGATTTAAAACAAAGTGAATCAAATTTTTGAATCATGAGCCACTTACTCAAAAATGAGTATGAATAAGTAAAAGTAGTTTCGAATGTAGTATTCATATTTGTTTCATTCAAAGCAGCTCAAAGCTCATTAATATTAGATTATTTATGTTTTGATTTAGAGTATTAGAATCACCGTTGATACTAATTGTGTTCATGGTTGAACCTATAAAAATTATTTGTTTTGTTTTTCAAGTTTAATTCATGTTCTGGTCAAATGCCAAAATTTTTAAAATAATTTGATACTAGGGTGAACCCTGAATGTTTTTTTTTTTTGATTTTTAGTATTACTTCAGGTTTTGAAAGTATAAGGGGGTCGCTGATTTCGAATCTGATGTCAGAATTTTAAAATTTAAGATGGTTAATAGTATTGCCACCTTAAATTTTTTTATTTTCACGACTTCGGTGCTGGAGCAAACACTAGGTAAAAATGTGTCGCTGAGTCCGAATCGGTTGCCAAAATTTCAAAATTGTGTAATTTTTTTTATAACAGTGTTGCCACCTACCAAAATGTATTTTTAAGAGTTTTAAGCATCATTTAACAGTGTTAAGGGGTCGCTGACTTTGAATCTGATGTCAGAATTTTAAAATTTAAGATGGTTAATAGTGTTGCCACCTAAAATTTTTTTATTTTCACGAATTCAGTGCTGGAGCAAACACTAGGTAAAAATGTGTCGCTGAGTCCGAATCCGTTGCCAAAATTTCAAAATTGTGTAATTTTTTTATAACAGTATTGCCACCTACCAAAATGTATTTTTAAGAGTTTTAAACACTATTTAACAGTGTTAAGGGGTCGCTGATTTCGAATCTGATGTCAGAATTTTAAAATTTAAGATGGTTAATAGTGTTGCCACCTAAAATTTGTTTATTTTCACGAATTCGGTGCTGGAGCAAACGCTAGGTAAAAATGTGTCACTGAGTCCGAATCCGTTGCCAAAATTTCAAAATTGTGTAATATTTTTTATAACAGTATTGCCACCTACCAAAATGTATTTTTAAGAGTTTTAAGCATCATTTAACAGTGTTAAGGGGTCGCTGACTTTGAATCTGATGTCAGAATTTTAAAATTTAAGATGGTTAATAGTGTTGCCACCTAAAATTTTTTTATTTTCATGAATTCGGTGCTGGAGCAAACACTAGGTAAAATTGTGTCGCTGAGTCCGAATCCGTTGCCAAAATTTCAAAATTGTAATTTTTTTATTGTCATGAATTCGGTGCTTAAATTTAAGATGGTTAATAGTGTTGCCACCCCACCATACTATACAAAATTAACAACTATACAAAATTTATCCCTTTAATATTTTATCCTTTATCCTACATTATGGTCAAAAATGTTCGTCAGTAAGGTAGAGAAAAATGCAATGCCGATATCTGGAAACTGCGTCATCCGAAAAAAAAATGTTCTGCTAAATAAGGAGTTCTTGGGCGTTAAATCGTTCGATTTTTTTTTACATACTTCTTAATTTATAACCTAAAACGACCTCCATTTTTTAATTTCAAAAAATTAAAATTTTCTTTCTACACCCGCCATTTTGGAATTTAGGAATTGGTAATTGGTCATCTCAATTCCTCCGGAATGGAATTGAAAAAAATGGTCAATTCCATTACAGGAATTGTAATTGGTAATTGAACTTTTTAATTACTCAGGAATGGAATTGAAAAAAATGGTCAATTCTATTACAGGAATTGTAATTGGTAATTGAACCTTTTCCAATTGAACCAATTCCTCAGGTTGAAAATTTTAATTCCATTACAGGAATTGTAATTGAAGGTTACTGTGAATGTAATTGGATAACAGTATTCTCAATTACAATTGTAATTGGATTACAGTAACCTTCAATTACAATATCTGTAATGGAATTGAAAATTTCAATTACCAATTACCAATTAAAATTCCTGCAGTGGAATTGACCATTTTTTTCCAATTCCTTTCCTGAGGAAATGAATCGTTCAATTACAATTCCTGGAATGGAATTGACGAATTTTTTCCAATTCCATTCCTAAGGAATTGAGATGATCAATTACCAATTACAAATCCTGGAATGGAATTGACGAATTTTTTCCAATTCCATTCCAATTACCAATTCCTAATTCCAAGGAATTGGAATTGAAAAGTAAAGAATACTTTTCGACCCCAGCTCTGCTCTTTACTAAACCGAAAAAAAAATTTTTCAGATGAACCAGTCACCAGATATCTTGCTCACCGCAAATTTAAGGTGTTTCGCAGCATCGCACTTTTCTACCTTAACGACGAATATTTTTGAACCAAAATTTCAGGGATATATCTTCTTCAATACTTTAATGATGTAAAAAAATTTTTGTGTAAAATAAAATATTGCTTGAAAAAAAACTACTTAAAAAATGTGTTCATTTTTCTTCGAAATACTCCCGGAGGTCCTGAATCATTTTAAAATCTACACTTTCTCAGGAAAAAATTTAACTTCTGCCGTACATGGCGACGACACAAACATTTTTTATACTATCTATTTTTTATACTTCATTATGTCTAAAGAAAAATTGGCGTAAAAACTTATACCTCAGCCGGGTTGAGTCCTTAGAGATCAGGTTCAAGGTTAAGAGTTCTTAAAGATCCAATAAAGACCAAAGCCGTTTCAAACATTTCCATGAATATTGTTGGTCTAATGCTCGGACCAACTAATTGTAAAAGAATAATAATAATATTTTTATAATTTTTTGTTTTATTTTATTATTTTATTTATTTATTTTATTTTTTTATTTATTTTATATTTAATGAAAGGTTATTATTTAAGGCCCATTATTTAATTAAGTAGTCAAAATTATCTATCGTCTATCTTAGTCAGAATTAATTAGTCTATCTTAGAATTTTTACAGACATGTATAGCTTAAAAAAAAAGGTCTTCAAACAAAAATTTTCATAAAATGCCAAAAGTTGTTATTGAGGAATGTATTCAGACAACAAATTATTCAACCAACTGAATTGCTGAAGTAAGATTTTTTTGTTTCTTCATCAATTATTATATTTCTTCTAATTTAGTTTTTTTTTAAATTTACTCAAGTGATCTTAAGATGTGAAACATAAGTAAAAAAAGTAAAGAAAATTTTAAAGAAAAATGTAAGTATATGTAAATATATGTAATTTGATTATTTTTAAATCATAGGCATAAATAAGCATAATAAGCAAAAAATTCCAGCCTACAAGCCAACATTACAATTTGGATAACATACAATGATATCTTCATAACCTCATTTCTTGCCATTTTTTAACCTCAGATGACATATTCTTTCACAATTTTTAACATTAAAGTAAAACATTGACACTAAAGTAAAATTAAATGCTTTGGACTAAACAGTTTTGTAGCAGGATCACATGCGTCCAAGCTTGAGTGTTAGAAAAGTGATGCAATTGATTTTTAGTCACTTGAATTGAATCACTTGAATGACACTATTATGTAAGCCACTCAAGTTGACTCAATTGAAGTAAATTTTTTTTTTTTTATAACGTATTTCATAAAATTTATTCTTATGTTCTGAATCGTGCAGTGGTTTTAAAGTAAACGGGTTTAATTAAATGAATGATACACAATTTTTCAAGTAAGAAAACAATGTTTGTAACGAACTTAAGAAAACTTTAATCATAACTTAGCAACTTTTTAAGAGCTAAACACACTATAGTTTTTAATACTCACAAATTATGGAAAACTTTTTTTTGCAAAAGTTTTTAAAAACTAACTTATTCGCAAAATTAGGCAAAAATAAGAAAATCAACTCTATTTTAGAGAATGTTTGAAAAAAGTAAACTGTTCTACTAAGATTGAAAAGACGACTGTTTCATGGCAGCAATTTCCATTTTCAATTTTTTCGATTGCAGCATAACGTGTTGTCTTTGAGTTTCAACATATTCTGCACTGCGTTCCATATAGGTTGCTTTCTTATTGAAATAGTTGGTTTCGGCGCGCATACGTTCCTCTTTCAAGCGCTGGAACTTTTGCTCATTGTGTGACATAAACGTGGGTATGTTCAGCGGATTGAAATTCATAGGATCAGCACAATCAATTTCATGCTCATCGATTTCGCTCGCTCGACCATTGAGAGTGTAGTCATTATTGCAGGAGTCCAGACGCTCGTATTGGAAGTGGCTGGGCGACTCGTTATCTTTTCTGCTTGGCGAGTTCATATAATTGTTAATAGTCTGAAAGAAAAAAAATTATATAAAGCATGCCAACATTTCAAATAAACTCAACAAATATACGAGCGTTCATCACCACTAACATCTTCACTATTTTGATAAATGGATTCCAAGACTTTGTCCATGTCAGCTTCGTCGTAGCTGATGGAATTTGTTTCTGTGTTTCCGTACTCATCTTTAACATGCCCGTCAACTTTGTCAAATTGTTGTGTGTCTTCGTTGTATTGCTTCTGTTTCCGTAGTTTATGCCTTTTGTTGTAGTGCGACCAACCTGATAAACTTCGCCGGACTTGTGAAGGGCGTGGAGCGTGAATAAGCTTTTTTTGATGCTCTTTTGGCACTTTAAGTAGTTCTAGAAACTTTACAGGACCTTGTCGAACTATTTCACCATGCTTGACTTCGGCATGATGCCGCAGATTAGATATCGATGAACCAAACCTATAGTTATTTTGGCAAATGCGGCACTTGGCCAAAGACGTATCAAGACGTTCAAAGTATATCCAAACGCTACTCTTGCAACGAGGCTGCCTCATCTGCTGTCGTAGGACGGGATGCATATCATTTATGGCATCGGTGTCTATTGCTGCTGATTTTGTTTGTGTTCCCTCCATATCTGGTTTGCTCTCGATTAGCTCAATCAAGTGCTCTTCACTTATGGATTCATCTGAATCCATTTTTGTGAATCCTTTATTTTATTGCAATAAAATTAGATTAGTTCCAATTTATTTGTTTATATCTAAATTTGTCAACAAAACTTCTTATTTATTTTTGACAGCGCAATGTATGCAATTCACAATAGATGAAAACTGTCTAGAACAGCCGTTATTTATATATCGAATACGAGCTGTGTTTAGTGCGATCTGTGTTCAATATAAAATTCATTAGGTTTAATCAATGCGATCAATTGGCGAAATATGCGAAAAAGCATAATTCTTTTGTCAAATGGTTCAAACAGTTGCGATTCTGAGCATAATTGTACTTTAGAGCCCAAGCTCAAATATTTTTTTTATTAGATGTATATGGGCCTCCTAAGCCTAACGGTGCAATAAAATTTGCCCGTTCTCGTATCGATTACGAGATAAAAATCGTGAAAGTTTGATAATTCAGTGCAATTTTTTAAGTGCTTAGAGGATGGAAACAGAAAAATCGTAGCGAATCAATTATTCCCGATTCTGAAACTACTTCATCACTTTTTCATCCCCAAAACCCACAAAACAAAAATGACTGAATGAAAATTGGAAGAAGTATGGGCATTATTTAACTTTAGGGGCCAAACCCGAATATTTTTTTTTTCTTATTTTTGTTTAGTGTATTTGGGCCTCCTAAGCGCAAAAATGCGAAAAGATTGTTGCTCGTGGAAACAGAAAAACTCGCCGCGAAATGGTTCAAATGGTCTTTTTTTACGATAAGATGATTAGCCCTTATACGGAATGTTCAAAACAGCATTTAAAAGGACAAACGATTTTTTAAAAAAAAAGTTTCCACACACTTTCCACACACTTAGAAAATTGCATCGAACTTTCAATCTTTCGCGAGTTTTATCTTCTAAGCCAACGTGAACGATAGTTTTTTTTTCATATTTGGGCTTAGAAGACCTAAATACACTTAACAAAAATAGGAAAACAAATATTAGGGTCCGGCCCCTGAAGTAAAATTATTCCAAAACATGAAGTTGATTTCATGAGTTCTTATATATGAATTTTGAATGTTTTGTTTCTTATATACCCAGTAACCCTACAGAGGAAAATCCTATAAAAAATATACGAATTCGAGTTGAATCAATGTGTTTTTACTATTGAAATGATTTTATGCGATATCACCTTTAATTAATTTATTTTAATAACTTAAGGGTGGTCCAATAAGAGCTTCCTACTTTTTTTTCTAAATAAAATATATAAAAATCAATATATTGATGCAAATCCTTATTTGTAATGATAGTTCGGTTCCTAAAACTCAATGTTTGAAAATTGTTTACTTGAAATGTTACTCACGACTAACTCTTAAATGGTCCATTCTGTGGGTCCAATTTTCGACAACTCTTTTGAGCATATCTCCAAGTAGCCGGTATTCCTTAAATAATACGAGCTATGTTGGCTTCCAAAGCAGTTCTCTAACTAATGACTGAATTTGGTAGTAAGTTTCCACAATTAATAAACGTTGTTCAGGAGTACGTCTCTATGATTGAGTCGTATTGAATACTGAACACAATCCTCACATGAACAAGCCATTTGACACATAACAGCTGTCAAAAGATGCACGCGGGCATAGGCGCTGGCAAGACTACCAGTTAAGATTCGGAACAATTTCCACGGAAATTACCTTTTTCCCACAGTACCATAAATTAAATACCACCAAAATTACCACGGTAAAGGTAAACAAATAAAAAATTACCACCGCAATTAAAAAATATCACAAAAAATTCCACGATAAAAAAAAATTACCACAAAAATACTACGCTTTATTAAAATACCACCGAAAATCCCAAATACATTTAAAAATCCCAAACGCATTAAAAATACCACAACAAAAAATTTGAGGGATTTTACATACAAAATTTACGACGTGGTGTAAATTGAGCATTTAATGCGTATAAAGACAATGATTTCATATAAAGTTTTTGCTTAATAAATGTGAATAAAATTTTAAGACAAAAAATTCCAAATTCCCACGGCAATTAAAAAATACTACACTGAATTCTCACGCTTATAAAAAAATACCACGCTGAATTAAAAAATTCCGATTGAATTCCCAAGAGCAACTAAAAATTACCACGAATGAGACTTTCCCACATAGCTGGCATTTTTGGGCGCTGGCCCACACTGCTCTAAGCTATTAAACATTTTTTTAGTTAAAGCTTCTACTACCCCATTAAGTGATTAAAGTCATAAAACTTCTTTCACAAAATGCAAAACAGTTTTAACTATTTGCGACCGTAATTCTGCTTTCAGCCATCAAAGTGTTTTTACTATTACAATCGTTTGTCTGCTCTCCGCCACCAAAGCTTTTTTTTAGCATTCCAGCTGTATGGCTTCCAGCGACCAAAGCTTTTTTACTGATCCAGTCCTATATAATTTTTACATAAAATTTAACATATTATTATGTTACATATAACTAAAACTATAAAAAGAATCAATCAATATTCTTTTTCCTTCATAATCTTGCATATTGTGTATTACTACTGTTCTTTCAACGAAAATTAATTCCGACCAGCATGACGCCCATACATAAAATTAACACGATCGCAAAGGGTTAAACAATTAGGTATATTTATGAAAAAGTGATTAAATATGACAATTTGGCCTTTTTTAACAAACTTTCCATATGCAATAAAAAAAATTTTACTAAATATCATATCGTCGCTATTGTGCATTTTTGTATGGTTATTGAATTTCAAAATTGACATTTTGATACCATTTTACAGAAAATATCTTGTTATCTTAAACATCATAATAACAAGTTCTATAACTAAATTAATCAATTAATAATTTCATACAATTGATATTAAAATTGAAGCCTGTTATATATATTTTTATATATATGAATAATCTATTTGTATGTTATTCTTATCCCATATGTAGCAAACTTCCAGTATAATAAATAACTTTTAAAGTTTTTAGAATTTTTTTCTTTTTAATATGTATAGTGAATTTTACCTAAGATTTTGAGATACTCTTAAATGTTACTCTACTTAATATATAAATAAATTTATTTGTAAATATTAAAATATGCACTTATTTCGCTTATAAGCTTAAAATAATTATATATTATATAGTTTTATTCCATATGAAAGATAGTTGAATTATTATAAAATTATTTGCTCAGGACGATAGCACAATATCAAAGATAAAAACAAGAACACCACTTTTAAAAATAGATAATTTATCTAAATTTTGTCTTTTTTGTTTCGACAGAAGAATTTTTTGTTATATGCAAAATTACACATTAAAAATGTGGTGACCCGTAAATTGGAAAATCTTCTCACCATTAGATAAGCATATACAAAAATATTGCTTGAGATATATTAACGAGCTTAGATTATGTTTACACAATTCCTATTATACACCTTAAGGGGAGATTACGATTAAATGGGCGCCACGATTTGACAATGTATTCGTAAAGTACTTTCAATATAAATAAAAATGACCGAAGACTTACCGATTAGTTTTCGAATTAGCGTTTTTTAAGACAATTTCCTTTTTATAAGATCTTCTAAGAAAATAACCTTTATTTTTCTTAGTATACAATCGTTATTGTTGGTTATGGCATCATTTAAAAAAAATATGAAATCATTTTAGAAAATATTTAAGTGGAATAAAACCGTTTATTATTTAAAATTTTATAGCAGCTTGTATGTAAAAGTAAAGTATTTACGTACATAAACCATAATTTTCTCAAAAAGCACCATTACTACTATGAATTATAGTAAATAAATTAATGAAGCTTGAAAGTTTAACTTTCATTTGATATATAATATTATGACTTTTTAATTTTTGTAGTTTTTTTCTTTAAGATTAAATTATTTGCCCTTGTACGGAAAATTGTTATTTCAAGCATATTTACCTTAGTTGTTCTGGTTTCTTACTCCATATTTCTTCTATTGACCACCATTGTAATAAACAACTGCTTATGCCCCATAAAAAATGGATTATAATACATAAAATTCTTTTAAAAGTTTAATAATATCCAGATATATATTATTTGCCCTTGTAGGGAATGTTAAAACAAGCTTGAAATGGTAATTTTTCGAACTTTCATGAATTTTATTACCTAAGCCACTTACGAATGGCTTTTTTATATATATATATATTGGCTAAGGAAGTCCAAATTCATGTAATTAAAATATAAAAAGAAATATTGGGACCTGTCCCCTAAAGTGTAATAATTCAAGAATTTTTTTGTATATATTAGGTTTATATAAGAAAAGTGTAAGTTTTTGTATATCAAATGAAAGGCAAAGTTTCAGGCTTTAAAAATAAAGTAGATTTTAAACAGCTTAATACTGCAAATTTTTGAGAAAATAACGGTTTTATCAGTAACAAAATGTAATTATATTAATATAGTAAAAAAAATATAATTTCAAATCGCATATAAAATTCAATATATTGCTGAAATATACTAGCTTTGTATTTATTGTGGAAGATAATTTAATTATCTTTCAAACAACTGATTAATATGTAAAATCCATTGCATATTGGCACATATATATATGATTTCAAACAGATCTTTTGGCACAAAAAAAAATTACATATTGATAACTCGATAACTAATTGAGATATCATTTTTTGTTCCACCAAACCTATTTTTTTGATGTTTTGAGCAAAAAAAAAAACACTTATAAAAATTATGTGTGAATTTTCCAAGTTATGTGAATGAGCCTTAAATGATGGATGGCGCTGTTCAAACAGTGTGCAACAAACAGTTGGCAATGCGAAAAGTTTTATTCACCAAATTATAACGGTTGTTGTTATTGTCAGCTGTTTTCTTTCCACATTTGCTCATATGTTCGAGCTTTTATTTCGAGTAACATTCTCAAGGCGTTCTTTGTTCCTGCGATATAAATTAAATTTTAAAACCATATCAATCTTTTAATAATAAATTGTTTATGTTTTGTGTAATATAAAAAATATTGAACAGTCGAGTTAAAAAATTGTGCAAGTATCCATTGTTAATGTGCCAAATTTGTCCAAGTTTTAATACCGTCCAGAATTGGCCGATAAAAGCATTTATAAAAACTTAAATAGAGAAATCATCACCTTAAAAGTAAGTTCATGGCATTAAAATGGACACAATGATTTGTTATTTTAAAACAATTATTAGTTTGAGTTGCTAGTTTGGAACTTATATATAAATAGTTAAGTTTATTCTATCCATCTTTTTTTTTTGTTGCCATGTGTTGCTTCAAGGTGAGCTTTACGCAGTGGCGTACTAATATATTTCCAAGGCGCCAAAGGATTAGTGTAGCGCGCCTAGTTTTACCGCCAACTAAATTCTGTGAATTGGAACCATTCGTTTCCAACAGACATATATTGAAATAAATTCTAAACTCAAGAAAGCAGTTTAAAATATCTCTTCGAATCTGCACAATTTTAAAATAAATCAAAGCAATCAAAGTATTGCAGATATAAGATTACAAGTGAATGAGCTAATAATTTATTAATTTATTTAAAAAAACAACATTTTTTGCTGATATTTAAAACCAATCTATTTCTCTTTGCAGCTTCTATCAATACCGATTTTTAAAAACATTCAACAAAATCGTAAACAAAAAATATTTTCAACTGAAAGAGGGGAAAATTTTCATCAGCATCATCGAAAATATAAAAACATAAAAAAACAAAAAATAAACAGCTGAACTTTATACAAAAATTTAACAATTCGGAAATGTGTCGATTTTTTGCGTTCTCAAATCGAGCTTTGATTCGAATTAATTGATTTTAATATACGTTTTTATTGGTTTTTCTTTATCTCTGTTAAGTTTATCGTTTTAAAGTTCAGTGCGTTATTTTCACCAATATTTTATCACTTAAATTGTTCATCAAAAGAAAAATAGTTCGCGCGCGTGTTCCTACATATATTTTTGATACATCTACAAATTTGTCCAACGTTATATATTGATAAATATTTTCGAAGATCTTATTTTTTTATTTTACTCGTAAATCACTTCGAAATGGATTCAACAACAACTGCAAATGTAAGCTCTGCTGCGAAAGCTCAAAAACGCATTCCTGAGCGTGATTTCGATCTTGACGATGAAGACAATAAAGCATCAGCCCATGACCTTGAATGCAATCATAAAAAACGCTTTCGTAGCGCCACTATTGCAGCTGGGAATCAGGAGCCATCAGGTACTTTGGATAAAAATAGCTTCGAATCGCCCAGGAATGTCGCAGCTTTGCCGAAGCATATTTTGGCTAAAAGTTGTCAACGTTTTAACGAAAATCTTGCTCTAGCTGCTCTCTCGCCTATAACGGAGATATCCATGAATATGTTGGAGACCAGCTTAAGTACAACCAATGAACAAGCTGCGGATATTAAGGCAGATGCTAATAATTTAGTTGATTACGATACACCGCTGAAGAGTTGGTCGAAAGCCAAACGCAGTGGTACACATAAATTTAATCATTTCACACGCATGCTTCAACGGAAGGCGGAAGGTGGTAAGTTCAAAGCATTAAATTATTTGTACGCTCTAAAAATATTGCCAAAAAATATTTGAGACTTTCGTCAGCAATTAGCCGGTAATAACTTAAATGATCCACTATTACAAAACATTAAATGCTGCCTTAGATGAAAATGATGAAGATTTCACAAAGAGTTGCGTTCATTTGACAACCTTTTACGTCCTTAGCGTCCAACCTTAACGTGAACAATGTTAGCACCAAGTTAATCACCACTGTTTATGTTGTCACTGTTAACGTTAGCACTGTTAATGCTTGTACTGTTAATGATTCAGCATTACTGATTCAGCTACCAGGCAAGCATAAAACATAGCAACGTTTTTGTGATTTTTGTATGGCAACTTCCAGAAGCGTGCCAAGCAGAAGGTAGGTCTGTTGAAAAGAAATATTGAAGATCAAAAAATAGGACCAACTCATATATTTGATCCCTCTAGGGATTAATTTGGGAGAGATATAAACTCTAATCGATAGTTTTTGTGCTTCTTGCATGGTTACCATCATAAGAGTGTGAGAAAAGGGGTAGGTGTGTCCGTAAAAATGTTTGAGAGCAAAAAATAATAGGATCAGTTCATAGATTTGATCCGTCAAGAAATCGATTCCAGAGAGATATGAACTATAATCGACAGTTTTTGAGTTTTTTTGGATGGAGATGCCCAGAATAGTGGTAGATAGAGATTAGGTAATTTATTCAAAAGAATGAAAAATTATTTACTTCATTCAAAATCATTGGTTTCAATATTAACTTTGCAGATGATACAAATCTACCACTAATTGAATTTTTTAATGAAGCATAAGATTTGACTAGAAATTCCAATCAAACTTTTTTGTTTCTTAGGGCGCGTATATAGTTCCGGCTAGTTGCTGTGCCGAGCACTATACGCATTTTGAGGTTATTTTGGCTTTCCTTCTCTGTTCGGCTCGGCACAGCAACCAGCCTGTACTATAAACGCGCCTTTAATCTAGTTACAATAAGGCTATTGTGCCCTTTTTGGAATCTAATGAAGAGACTGAAACATGAATGATTTGATACTACAATTAATTTGAAAATGAGAATTAAAAAAAAAAATTATTTCATAGCTTTAAGTTTTCATTTCGATAGGCAGTTTTTTTAACAACTGAAATAAGCTCAAAAACTTCTAGAAAATATGTCAGAGTTTATACGTCGCACAATGGTTTCGGAAAAAAAGTAATATTTTCAACTTGAAAAATGTAAACATAATGTAGCTATTTATCAAAGATATGATCAAATATTAATAACTCGTTCACAGATTAAGAAAGAAAGTAGACAGTTTTTATTAAAAAATTCACCAAAACAATGTAATTTAAAATTGAGTTTGAGTTTATAATTGAGAATCATGAGTTTTAAAATTGTCTAATTTTAGCCTTAACTTGAATTCTTGTACTCAATCTTTTTTATTTCACACGAATTTTAGTCGTTAGACGAAAAAGCACACTAACGATGAGCAAGACACAAGAAGCAATATACTTTTGTATGGAAAATATTATTGCTTTTCGTGTCTTGCCTATCGTTGGTGTGCTTTTTCGTGATACAAATCAGAGCTTTTGAAAATAAACGCAATTTTACCGAATTCTTTTTACTATACAATAAAACAATAGTTAACGAGTAGATATCTAAGATCAGCCAAAAAATCGTTGATTTCGGTGCAAAGAAATTTAAAATTATCCGATGTATATATATACAGTTGCGGTTAAAATAATAGCACCGAGAATATATCCTCAGTAAATGTTATTTCCACTCTTTGTAGGCATTGTAGAAGGCCTCCAAAGACGGAGTACAATCTAACTTTCACTAGGAAAACGATTAATCATGGTGGATCTGGTATTACTGTATGGGCTTGTTTTCCTTTTTTATTGCGTGGGTCTTATATATTGGATCAAAACTAAAATTGATCAACATGCTTATGTGGATATTTCAAATGAGGTCATGTTACTGTGTGCCGAGGATGAAACGTCGTTTATTTGGACTTGCCAACAGGACAAGAAGGCGAATAATTGGCTTACAAATAACCATATTAATGTTATCGAATGGCTTCCACAGTCCCTAAAATAAAGCCCCATAAAGAACTTATACAGTCAAACCTGTTTTTGTGCGGTAGATAGGGACCGCAGAAAAAAAATCGCACAAAAAAAAATTCTTCGGAGACTTCATAAACAGCTATAACATAAAACTTTAAGTAATCTAATAAAGAACATTTTTTTTTATGCGGTTTTTTTGTACCGCATAAAAAAAAAAATCTCACCTAGGAAACATTCTATGAAAAAGCGAAAAAGTGGTCTCGAAGCCAAATAAATAAATAAATTACACACGGAAACGTTAAAAATATAGTTTTAATTCTTCATTTTAAATGTGAAAAATACGAAAAATTATTCCATTAAAAAAATGCATATTAAAAAAATAAATTAAAATATGTATATGTTGATAGTCACAAATTATGTCTATACGCACTTTGAAAGTCGGTTAAAAACTAATATATGTACTTGATAAGAAGACATAATATGTAATGAAATCGGCTGATGCAATATATGTATAGTATATATAACTGACCTAACTTCGCTGCGAATTTACTAGGGCGAACAACTTGCACATAGCGAAAATTAATAGATTTCACATTTCAAATGCGCGCAACCTCTCTTCTGCAATAACTTCTCTGACATAAAATAATGTCTCTCGCGCTTTTTTTGGACATTTCAAAAACTTCAGAATTGCGTTTTGCTCTTACGCTTTTCTCTTTATTGCTCTTTTTAATGATAATTTCAGCTAGTGCAGAGTTTTTTTTTGCATAGAAAAGATCGCATACAAGAAAAAATATCATAACACAACTCGCACAAAAAAAAATTCCCACAAAACAAATCGCATAAAAATAAAAACCGCATAAATAAAATCGCACAAAAAAAAAATTCGCACAAAAAAAGACCGCACAAAAACAGGTTTGACTGTATGCAGAAGTTAAAAAAAAAGTTGCAGAAAATATGACAAAAAACAACAGTGACCTGTGGATTGCTACTAAGTGGTCGTAAGGCTATTTCTGTAAACAAAATGCCAGCAACTAGTTGACCCAATGCCTGATCGCTGTGCAGCAGTCACTACCAACTGCGAGTATGCGACGACCAAAATATTAATTTACTATGCTTAGACAATAAGTAACGAAAACTCAATTAAAACTTGTAAAAGTAACCGAAATATATTTCGTTTTTTTACAAGAATAATATGTGGTGCTATTATTTTGACCATCGTCATTTTGTCTTATCTAATATAAATATTAAATAAAAGATTATTTACATCGATATGCTTGTCTATCTTACCAGCGATATATTGTATAGATACTAAGTTTTCAAAATTGCAAACCTAAATTTGGTTAGTGTTTTTTTTTTTTAAAGTCTCGCTGCTTTAAATATAAGCAATGCGGAAGGTGTTTTTTTTTTACTGCAGCTGTATATGTACTAATTTTGAATACTTAAACATTGCGTATTTACATCAATTTCAAACATCAGTAACAATCAGTTCTTAACTAAAATTTTTCACCGGCCACAAAGAAATATTATCCATACAATTGAGAAAAAATTTAGCTAGAAGCTATGAATATTTCTTAAAAATCTATATTTTATATCAAGAAGATTTTGGAACGTGTTAGAAAAATATGCGCAATTGAAACAATGATAATTTTTTTTTTCAAACAGATTAGTTCTATAAAAATAAAAGGCTTTAAAAGCTTTCCTATCAACTGGGAAGTCAAACCTATTTAAATCGATTTTAATTCAGAGATGATATATTTAAGTTCTACAATGTTATTAAAAAAATATTTAAAAAAAGGCTTATACTTGCTCTACACTGACCCTGTTTTGATCACTGTTTTCCCTTCCATTCCGTTTTAGTCGAAAATCCCGAAAAACGGGGAATTTTCCAAATTCTACGATTTGGTAGCTCTGCGTACACTTGACATTTCTGAAGAAACTTTCCAATCACCGATATGTTTTATTTTCTCGTATCTTTATTATTTACAGAGAAGTATGTGCAACATAAAGCAAATTTGTATAACATACTTTTAGGCTTTGACTTTTTTTGAAGTAAAGGCTCAAACCAATGCGACAGCTTGCGCAACAGAAAATGAAATTAGCTCTTAGTTACAGCACTTAATGTAAGGTGGTGCATAATAAAAACGTTTCTATCGGGAAATAAAATTAATAGTTAGATTTTAACGGCAAAAGAATAACCATCCTAGAAGGAAGAATTCTGGGTTGAAGTGGTAATATGTGCCTATCTTTTTGATCTTTTTGCTTTATATTTGTGTCGAATTTTGAATTTGTGTGCATATTGCTATAGAATATATATTTAGTAGGCATTGCTTGTAAAATAAAATGAAGTGATTGATCATGCTCGTGGATCACTTTTAACAAGGATACTTCCTTTTTTAAAATTTAAACAATTGAAAAGATTTAAATTTAACTAGCAAGACCCTGTGGCGTTAAAACGCCAAATTAAAATATATCTAGTGATAGGTAATTTCGTTTTTATATTAAGGACTATTTTTACCTTTGAACAAAGGAATTCATAGAAACTTTCTATGTCCCGTTTCACATTGAAATCAATTTTTTTACGTTCTCTTTTAGACTTGACGAAAGCTTAAACATTTGTCAAGAGTTAAATTCAATTTCATATCTTTTTTGCTAGTTTTCTTAAAATCTAAAGCAAGCAAACGAAAGCGACAGAAGCCAACAAATTAAAAAGAGAGAGAGAGAGAGACGCACGCCGATATACAAAAATAAAATGCAGTTATCTGAGAAAAATATGCCATCAAAATTTCATAATTGTATGATAATAAATAAGAGAGATATGAATATATTAACTTTAAGGCTTTTTTCAAGATTTTCTCTAACGAAAACCGAAAACCGTTGGTAGTACACTATCCAAAAATTTAAAAATCAAATTTTTTTTTTATTTTGGCTTTCATATTTCGGTATTACCATTATTTTTTTGCACGACCACCCTACTTCGTACTATATACCCTACTATTTTTTTTTTAAATAGTAATTTACTTCCGCTGTTTAATATTTTACTATCCAAAATAATATAAAGCTTAATAGAAAACCATTAATTTTTGAGATAGGATCCCTTCCGATTAACGATAACCAAATTTTCCAACAGTCATTGAACATTTTCTACCGCTAGTATGTTTATTGAAAGATGTGATTTAACATAGTTTGGCCCCATTTTGCCAATTCATATTTGCGACTGTAGTTCACTTAAATAGTTGTATGTATTGCCTACATATTTCTTATAAAAGTCCTTTTAAATTTGCAAGTTAGGAGCGAAGAGCATAAACGTCAATTCGAAAATCGAAAGATCCGGCAAAAATGGGGGGCTTATTGTCGACAAACCAAAGCCTCGCAGACACGGTAATACCAACAATGATAATATTGCTCGAAGAGCATTTCAGAAATCCGACATTTTTGCTGTATACCTTAGTCTCGATATTCATCTTATTAGAAATTTAAAAAAAAAATTTCAATTTGCCTCTCCTGCCACATACTGCTTGATTCTAAAGTTTTTGAAGTATTATGCGACAATACTTCATCTATTTATATCACCAACTACAAAAAGTATGGTACAAATGGTACCAGCATCATTTTATAAAATACTTAGACATGGAAGGGATATAATAAATGCAAGTATGTTACCAGTAGTTTGGTGAAGAAGCTTCGGAAGCACGAAACAAGGACTATAAAGTTTCACAGCCGTAAAAACCCGTATGGAAGATGCATTTTAGGACGAACTAATGTAAGACTAACGGTTTTGAAGATATAGTTGTTTTACTACATGTCCGAATCACAATTTTTGTTTTGCTTTTTTTTTTTAATTTTCCACAGTATATAACTGGCAAAAAAAAAAAAAAAATTACAAAAAAAAAAATGTTAATTTTTCTAGTTTTTTAAGTACTATCGACATCCAAAGTACCAATCACATGGAATCACCGTAGTTGCCATTACCATTAATATGTAATGGTAACGGAAAAAAATTGCATTACCATTAATATGTAATGGTAATGAGAGAAAAAATTGCATTGCCACTTAAATTAAATGGCAATGAAAAATTTTAATGGTAATGGGAAAAATTTGCATTACCACTAAATTTGTAATGGTAATGAAAAAAATGCATCGCCATTAAAATTTAGTGGTATACCATTAAAATCTATTGGTAATGAAAAATTTTAATTGTAATGTAAATTTTTTTCATTACCATTAAAAATTTAAGGGTAATGCAAATTTTTCCACATGCATAAAAATTTTTTTCCATTACCATTACATATATTACATTACAATATTGGATAGGTGAATCCTAGTGAATAGAAAATGCCAATGTATCCTGTGCTATAAAGGTATTAAACTTTGTTGTGCCGGCTAACGAAGTAAATAAATAAAACAGTAGTTAAACTATACTAAATATAAAGTTAGTAGAGGTTAATTTAAAGATATTTAAATATGATCGAGTTTTTAACATTTAACGTTGATGTCCAACTCTTGTTATTAAAAATAAAGACACAAAAATATATATTAGGTGAAAGGTAACGCTAAAATTAGAGGCAATGTTGGTTGTATTTTATATGATAATAACCGTCCGTTGACTGGGTGTTCTTTGTATAGAACTTTGAAAGTCGTAAAACCAAGTTTTCTCTTTTATTACTGTCATTCTACGTCATTTTATTTTTCCTTGCTGTACGTCTTCATGCTAAATTGGCACATGGATAAAAGTGCTTCCAACATCTTGCTGCACAAGAACAATGCTCGGCTTGCTGCCTGTGGCCCTGATGATGATGATGATGCAGGGGACAAAATCAATTTGACAGATCGTGGTTTATAAATGCTGCGGGGGGGACTCCTATATTCGGAACAACACTTAAAACTGCAGCATAGATTCGTTTGACATATTGTTGGTGTTGTTGTATCTTGTGTTATGTTTTAATGCTTTTTTCTTCATTTAATGTTCTCAAACAGGAAATGCATGCGTCGAGGAAGTCACGTTGAAAGAATACGTTGTCAAAGTGTGAAAAATTTATTTGTTTCATTGACTTTGTCAAATAATAAGAATTCGGGTTTGTTATACCCGCTGTTAATCATGTCGTACTTCAATTTGCAATTTCCAAGTACATATTGAATGAATCATGATTCCTTAAAACTAAACTTATGGAACCCTTAAGATTTCAATGCTTGATCGCATTGTTTTTCTTGTGTTGATTTTGCTCTATGGGCGATTTTCTTATGTTTTCTCTTTGGCATTTTCTTTTGACAAAATTTATTGGTTTGGGGCTTTCATATATTTCGCAATTTGTCCTCAAGGATTTTCTGTGGTAATTTTCTGATGCGTTACTTTTTTATGGAAGTGCTAAGTTGGCTTTTTCATGAGTACTCAACTGAAGTCAGATACAATTTGCAATTAAGGGGGTAGACTACTGTAGCAACATTAACAGCGTTTAATTATTTTTTTTTTCTCGGGGATTATAAACCATAAGCTGTAAGTTTTAAGATTTGTTATATATTTTAAGAATAAAAAAATAAAAGTAAAAGCTAATAAAAATATTGGTCAATTTCTTTTAAAAACTTAGGTTCACAAATATTTTTAATTTTATAATAGGATATCGATCATGAAAACCGGTATTCCTCTCAATCCTGTGCAAAAAAAATATGAAAAACCTTATATGAGAAAAATGTGATTTTGCCGCTAGCAAACAACGCATTCATTTAGGGTCCACTGTAAACAAGGAAACGTAACTCCTTCATCACCACTTTTTGTACACTATATTCCCCGTGTACTTCATATAATGCGAAAGAGGCACTCGAAAATGACTTAAGTACTATTTGCGAATGTCATGTAAAGCTTTGAAATTCCTGCTCAATGCAATCAACGAACCTTGATTCCTCAAATATTCCTTTTCTCTCTTGGCCTCATACAGTTTTCTTAACATTTTTATTAAAAAAAAAAACATGCCCTGAACTCCCCTCATAGCAACAAAGCATACGTCGTTATATTCTTAATAGAGCGTCAAAAAAATCCGGTCGTTCACTAGGAGTGGCATTGTTTTAAAAGAATCCCGTACTGAGAGGGCGAGCCAATTCTTCATAATAACAACAACGACCACAACATCGAGATCACAAAACAATCAACGCATGCGTGACCCTTGAGCATTGTTAGCCTAACAGTGGCCAAGTGTTTCGTCATTGTTTTGAGCCAAATGACTACAAAGAAAAAGAAAAAAAAAGCTTGAGGAGGAGGTCGCCACCGTCATTATTTCTTCCTTTTGAAAATTGTACACAATTTTTGATTCATATTCAAATGGCTGGACAGAGGTCATCCATGACGTAGCACAACCGCAACTACCACACCAGCAACGTTCCCTGTGGCAGTTAGAATTTCGCGCAAGAATAAGTCGAGCAGTGAACATAACAAATGCGCATGCGCGCCTTTTCTCCGGCTATACTTTAAACTCTGCCTTTAAACCTTTGCCTTTGAAAAAAGAATGATTAACGTAGAGGTTAGAAGTTATTTTTCTATCATATTGAATACTCCTTCGCGCTAAATTTTATTGAGTCCGGAAGTAAGACAAAGTAGAAACACTCTAAATGGCTATCCTTCCGGTGTTGTATATGCCTTAATTAATTTTTAAATTGTTTTTAACATTTATATAAGAAATTTTCAATATTTGTTTTTTTTTAAACTTTTATTCAATATATTGAGCAGGACGTAGCACGTCCTATACATACAACTCACAAACTAAATAAATTGTTAGCACTGATGAAACCTACGCCTTCTTTTTGTATCACGAAAAATCACACCAACACAGGCAAGACACGAGAAGCAATGCTATCTTTCATCGTTAGTGTGCTTTTTTCGTGACGCAAAATGAAGGCGTATTTCTTAAAATAAAAAATATGTATTAGAATTAAAACCGGCATTACATTTAGAGGCATCTCAGAATCAAAATTTTTTCCTTTTAAGTGGCGTAAAAACATCTTAAAAATATGTAAACAAAATTTTATAAAGATATCTTGAATATTAAGAAAGTTATAAACTTGAAAAGAGACTCGTGCGTGAGTTCGATATAATATAAAAATTAAGTTACTACAGCTGCTATTGTATTATATCATTTATATTATCTGCTCAAACGAGTATACTGAGAAGGAGAAAATTTAAAGAATGTCAACAATAATTATTTTATGTGTATATATCGTTACCTTAATATAGAAAGGCCCTAACTCAATTTTTTTTACATTATAGGAGAAGAAAAAAACTTCATAAAAAACAAAGTTCTGCAATTTCTACAGTAAAAAGAATTGTAACATCGCTACATCACTTATAGTTTCTAATAAAAAAATTTGTTTACAAAAAATTCGAAACTACAGAACTTAATTTTTTATTAAGTTTTCTCCTTCTCCTATTGACTTAGGGCCTTTTGAGATAGGGCCTTTCTATATTAAGGTAGCGATATAGTGATTTAATTAAGTTTTGAACGCTAACGTTTTCGTACTTTTTGTACTTTTCGTACTATTGTGTGTCGTATAACTTTACAGTCCTTTTTCTCAAAACTACGGGCAACTTACAGCTCCGTGCAACTAATTAGGGACAGTTACTTTTGATATGTACAACAACAGATACTATTTTAAAAACGCCATAAAATTTGTAGTATCAATACGTTTTTGAACATGCAACTCTGGTACTTTTAAAAGCACAACATAGGCAACACTTATTTTTACTGTTATTCTGAAAAAGTGAAGCCATTTGATATTTCGTTTAAAGAAGCTCGTGCAATAAATTAGGGATAGTAACAAAATATAATTTTTATTTATGTTATAAAATAAAAAAAAAAGGTGAGAATATTTGTATTTTTAGTTACAAGTTATTTTCAAAGCTATTTTCGGTAGTTTACAATGGGAAAAAATAAATCTTGTGATGTCAGCACACGAAAAATCATAGCTCAGATGCACCAAGACGGAAACTTATGTCGACAAATCGCAGCTGTCTTAAAAGTTTCTAAAACTATGGTAGGTAATGCTCTTCAGTATCTAAAAAGAAATTCGACTGCAGAGAAGGTGAACGCAAACAAAGAAGTCGCATTACAACTGTTCGACAAGATACTCTCATTGTCCGAGAATCTAAAAAAAATCCGCATAAGTCCGCGAACGAAGTAAAAGTCGCTATATATGGCAAAAATGAAGCAGCACCATCCGTAGACACTATCAAGAGACGTTTGCGTGAAGCCGGACTTTTCGGAAGGGTTTCACGGAAGAAGCCGCTATTATCCGAACGCAACCGCAAGAAGAGGCTTGAGTTTGCTAAAAAGTATCGTCATTGGACTACTAAAGAGTGGAAAAGAATATTGTTTTCAGACGAAACTAAAATAAATAGAGTGTCACCCGATGGAAAAAAATATGTCCGCCGCCCAATTGCAAAGGAGTTCGATCCAAAGTACATCCGTGCTACACTGAAACATGGAGGAGGGAGCATTATGCTTTGGGGTGCTATGTCATGGCGGGGTGTCGGCCCACTTAAAAAAATTGAGGGTATTATGAACCAGTTCCAATATATTGGAATTCTAGATAATGTAATGCTGCCTTATTTGGATGAAAATATGCCCGTCACTTGCATATTTCAGCAGGATAATGATCCGAAGCACACCGCTCGGCTGGTCAGGCAGTGGTTTACAGATAAACAAGTGACTATTTTGTACTGGCCATCTTGCAGTCCTGATCTCAACCCAATTGAGAACTTATGGCAGGTTGTAAAAAATAAAGTTGGCCTGATCAATATAGGCAACTTTGATGAACTGTACGACGAAACCAAAAAAGTTTGGGAAGCACTTCCAAACAGTGTTTGCAAAAATTTAGTGGAGTCTATGCCTCGCAGATTACAAGTAGTAATTGACAACAATGGTTTTGCTACAAAATATTGATGAAAAATTAATAAAATACTTTATAAAATATTAAAAAATCAAGTGTCCTTAATTATATGCGCGACTTATTTGGTTATCAATTTTTATTTTGCTCTGAATTTAAAAATATTGTTGAATAATTGATAAACAAAGCACTTTAAAGAAAGGAAATTAGCTATTAAATATAATTCTATGAATAATTTAGTGTTCTTCGTTGAAAAAAATAACGTAATTACCTAAAGTTTCTATGTTTATATAGTGTCCCTAATTAGTTGCACGGAGCTGTTGCTCAAAAATTACTTGACCGATTCGTACAATATTTGGAAGTACATTTTTTAATAACATTTTAATCAATCTGAATGAAACTAATTTTTAAAACAGCCTTTTGAAATCGTTTTATTCAAAATTTAAAACAATAAATAAGTAAAAAATTGCAATTTTTTTTTTCCAAGTACATACTTATACATTTTTAAAAAAGACTTTAAAATTCGGTCTCATTCAGATAGAAGATATTTTCATTACGTTTTACATTTTTTTTCCGGATCAACCTAACCTTTAGAGGTCTTTTACAGCAATGGTTGTAGCCAGCACCATTTTTGTTTTTGAAAAAAAAAAAATTATCAAATATGAAATTTTTAAAACACTAAACAAATTTATTCTAATAAAAACCACCACCTCAAAATCATCCTTTTTTACTCTCCTCTAAATGTATTGCCGGCCTTAAATACATTGAATTACAGGCCAGATCTACGTCCACCACCAATACAAAGTGATTTTTTGTACATCACTTTCTATGGGAGATAGACCACTGTAAACAAAATATACAACCAAAATTTTGGAATAATCGCTTTACTAATAAGAGAGAAAATAAGAAAAATCTTTCACTTACAAAATACAACTTTAGGAGACCTGAATACCCACAGTAAGTTTTATTTGCATGTGTCAGTGTGTAAGGATCAAATTATTCAAAATATAGGAGCATATTTGGTGCAATGGTTATATTTTAGAAATGATAGAGCAATTTACTATAACTGTTCAAAACTTAAAATGCTTCTTCTTAAGAATCAGATTTTTTGAGTTGTGACGTTATTAAAAAAAAAAACGAGCGATATGGTCTTAACTGGAAATCTATCAATATATAATCAATATAAATAAAAATGTAAATGTACACACAAAGAAAAAAATCTTGACAAAAACTTTTGTTAACTCTATATTGACAAAAAATTTATCAATTCAACCTAGAAAATCGTCAATATGAAAATCATTGAGAACATTGAAACACATCAATAAAACTCAGTACGACTTTACTATTTGGTCGTGTCCTTCATCTGGTAAAATTGAGCGATCATAGGACAAGGGGGCGTGTCACCGCTCATAGAATTATATTCACATAATAATGAAACTCAATATAAAATTTTTAATTGGCCTGGTCTTTCTATTAGAAAACTGGCACGGGCATTGCAAAACTGGGCATGGTTCCGCCCAATCAAGTCAAATTTTCGATACAGAATTACTATGGAAGAAAAAGTCACATAACATTGAAACTCAGAACGGAGTTACTATTTGGTGATGTCCTAATATTTGGAAACTGAAACATGTATTGAAACATGTATACAATGAGCGTGGTGTCATACTAAGGGTTTAATAAAAGTTTTAAATATATTTATTATTTTCAAATTCATACATGCCGGTTTTAGCAACGCACACCGGGCATTGCTAGTTTGCTAATATAAAGAGTAAGCTAACTTCTCAATATACCGTCGTCCGGGCATTCATGTGCTCTACGTGCAAAAAATACATTTTGAGTAAATCGAAGCTAAAGTTTAAATCTATTTTTTTCAAAACTACGATGGGATTTTTTAAATATCTCACCATAAATTTATGTAAAAATGACATTACCAAAAACATATTTCCTAATCCTCGATCTAAAGTATAAAAGGACATTTTCTAACGCTAAAAAAATCCATTTTGCTCTATACACCATTTCAAACGTATTTTAATGTGAACCCATACACGTAGAGCAAAGTAGCATTAACAAAAAATTTCACACATTTAAAATTTTTGGTCAACAGCAATATCAATATCAAATATCAATCATTTACAAAAACAAGAAAAAAAGATATTCGTACAGTTTTTTAACAAAAATCATCAAAACATTTTTTTTCAATTACAAAAAACAAAAAAAAAAAAACTATTTTTGTAAATTAATTACAGCCTTTTTCATAACTTTTATGTTATGTGTTTTATAAATCTAATAACAATGTACAACACGAAAAAACCCCGCCCAGTTTCTCAATAGTTTCTCATATTATTGTGTATGTAGATTCCGAATATGCAATTATTTCGGGACACCTCTAGTTTGGTCTCCACAGGACTTTGAATTTTTAAGTAGTACCTTCCTTTAGAAAATTATTTAATATAGTAAATGAAATTCTTCTTTGCCGAATTTGGTATCAAATTAAAGAAAAAAAGTAAGGAATTAAAAAAAAACTATAAAAATATATAATTTATGGAATAAGGATATGAAAAATTCTTTTTATTGGAAAATTCTTTGTATCCTTAAAATTTTCATTCGAAATTAAGCCAAAAAATTCTCAAGACAAACTCACTTTTTTAACTATGTGTCTTTGAAATTTTACTGAAATTGCATCCTTAGTTTGCTTTTTATTATTTTTTAAATATATGGTATCTACTTTTCTCAGAACCTAAAAAACTATTAAATACCGTAAGTACAAAAAATACTAAAAATCTTATTTTTAATTTAAATTAAAAGAATTTTTGTATGTAAAAATTGTCTAGGCAGTTTTTGAAAAATTCGTTTAAAATAGTAAAAATTGATTCTCCAACATTCTGCGACAACATCAAGCGAAAACGGTAGTGGTCGAATCGCGGTAACAGCGCATACGGTGGCCTGTGTTCTATGTGTTTGGTAGGATTGCCATGGAAGCATCTACTGTGGTGCTCTTCTACGGTCAAAATCAAAATTTGGACCTGTACTACCAACCAAACTTCCTTCCTTGGACCGTTTGAAGGAAGCAATCGCCCAGATGCGGCTAGCCTCGGCCAATAGGAGAGGAATTGTGTTCCATCAGGACAACGCCAGACCACATTCGCTAAAAGCTCGGGCTACTTGGTTGGGGGTTCTTATGCATACACCTTATAGTCCGGACCTGGAATTAAGTGTTTACCACATGTTTCTGTCTATGGCGAATGATTTCGCTGGTAAAACATTTTACCGGCAGCTAGTAAACATATATTTCACAAAATATCTGGCAATGCTAACGCTCAACAACGTGATTTTATTCTTGTGCTGCTCTAATAAGAAATATTTCTATAATTTTCAATATTTAACGATACAACTGTCGAATTTAACTGGAATCTAATTTGTGTCGCTGTAATATATTACTGTTTGTTGGATTTCGATTCGGAATTGGCTCAATTATTAAGTTCAGCCATTTGCTAACGTAACCTCACTTTTAGCTGCAAAATGAACTCAGCCTGTGGAATTTGCAAATCTGAGTGGGACACAGTTGGGGTTTTTATATCGTGTGCTGGCTGCTTCAAAATCTTTCACGCTAAATGTGTTGGGCTATCTGCAAGAATTGGCGATGCTTTATCTGGATCCTCAAATCTTGGTCTACAATGGCTGTGCAAGGATTGCCGTAAGGTTTCAACTAGCACACTGACATCTATGTTGGCAGATTTGATGAAATCGTCAGTTGGTATTGTGGAGGACGTAGCCCGTCTGCAAAAAATAGTGTCTGAGCACGCAGTGCATTGCAACAAGATGTACGATAATGCTATTTCCGTTACTAATGTTAGTGCTGATGAAAGTGTTAAATCGACTAAAAAGCCTACAAGAGTCAAGTCTAAAACTAAGCAAGGTAATGAAGTTCACGATGCTAGTGCCAGTGGTCTCGTGCCTAGTCCTAATATGCCATCCACTGTTCCTGATATAACGGTTCAGGACACTACTCTCGCTTCTCCCGCTACCTGCCTGTCTAGTGCGCTGTCTTCTCCATCTCCACACTCAAATGCTCTAATACGATCTAATGCTGATTCTGTGGCTCAAGTCTCTGCTAGAGTTGAAAATTGTAATATAAATGCTAATGCTAAAATAAATAACAACTATAATCGGATGCCTAATACGTCGTCATCAACACCACCCCCTCAACCCTCTGAGGAATTAAATTTGTCATATGCTGAAGTTGCTGCTCATGGGTCTGCTGGCGTTGGAAGTAATATCAACATCTTTGATGAAACCTCTGTGCTCAATGTAGCTAATGTTCCTGGTTCTTATAAATCCGGATTTGTTGGGGACAATGCAGCTAATGCGGTAAATACTCCTGTCTCTTACCACTCTGGATTTATTGGGGCCAATGATAGTCATGATTTGGACGTCGTAGTTGGGAAAAAATTCTTACATCTCTCAGCGTTTAAATCTAACGTCTCTGAAGAGAATATAATAGCTTATGTAGTCAAACATGCGTCTATTGCTCGTGAGCATTTATGCTGCTATAAGCTTATCAAACGTGGTGTTGCCGTGGAGAGCTGGCAAAGTATAAGCTTTAAACTTGGTATTTCTGAGGACCTCATTGCTGAAATTACGAAGCCTTCGTTGTGGCCTAAAAATGTCCGTGTTCGCCCTTTTAAAAATTTTCTAAATGTCGGATTAACATACCTGTTGAACTAGTTCCAAGCCAAATCAAAACTAACAAACAAAATTTAACCAAAACAAAAAATTTAGTTTCATCAAATAGTCTAACAGTATTATACCAAAATGTTTCTGGACTTCGGACTAAATCCTGTTCGGTGTTTAACACAACTTCTCAACATGTCTATGATGTCATTGCTATCACGGAAACTTGGCTAAACTCCGATTTCTATGATGAGGAATTTTTCGATAAACAGTTGTACCAAGTGTTTCGAAAAGATAGGGATGCTGTAAAAACTGGATGCAGTCGTGGAGGGGGCGTACTTGTTGCTGTGAAACGTTCAATACTTGCGTCCGAAATTGTTTTACTGAATACAGACTCGGTTCTTGATCAGTTATGTGTAAAAATCGTTGGACCTACTGAAACTCTATTGTTGTGTGTGTCATATATACCACCAAATAGTAGTTGTGATATCTATAAAGCGCATGTTGATAATATACGAACTTTTTCAGCTTACAATAGTGGAGAAAATCATTTATGTGTACTTGGTGATTTCAATTTATGTAAAGTTTCCTGGAATTACTTATTTGGTGATGTTTTCTTGACTCCATCAAATGTAAACTCGGATGCTGAGCTCTACTTAGTGGATACTTTTTTGGATCTTAACTTACAACAAATTAATGACTGTCTTAATACGTTAAATAGACTGTTAGATTTGGTTTTTGTAAGTAATGATTTTAATTTCCAAATTTGTAAATTAGGTTTTCCTATCTGTCTGATATACATCACATTCCATTAAGTTTAACTTTTGAATTTTATAAATATCTACCAAATCAAAATAGTAACAATATGTCTTGTAATTTTGATTATAAAAATTGTAATTTCAATCTTATAAATTGTTTGATAAATGATGTAAACTGGGAAAATGAGATCGAGCATTTAGCCTTGGTTGACTGCTTTAATATTTTTAAATTAAAAGTTAATAACATCTGCAATGAAAATATTCCTCTTCTTAAATCTAAAAGTTATAAAATACCCTGGCATACTCCAGGCTTACGGAAGATTAAGAACTTGAGAAACAAATACTATAAACTGTACATAAAAACAAATAATAGTACTTACTTCATTTGGTATCGGCATTTTATGCGGGAATTCAATTTTCTTGATAGTTATCTTTTTAAACAATATATTGGTAAAATTGAAGCTAAAATAGAATTAAATCCTAAAGAATTTTGGCGATATGTGAACTCGAAAAAGGAGTTCTAATATTCCGTCTTCTATGTTTTTGAAAAATAAAAAAATAAAATAATGGCTTGAAATCAGCAAATCTATTTGCGGAATTTTTCAAATCTAATTTTGAACCTGACTTGGGCTGTTCGAATGTCAATGTAGAAGCTACTGCGGAGTGCATTAATTTTGGGTCTCTATTTGTATCCGAAAAAGATGTAAGACAAGCAATAATGAAACTAAATGTTGCTACAAAACGTGACTTGGATGGTTTATCCGCTATTTTAATTAAAAAGTGTGTTTCATCTATGGCAAAGCCACTTAAATACATTTTCAATAAGTCACTTAAATCTGGAAATTTTATTAACTCTTGGAAGGTTTCCTACGTAACACCGGTGTACAAGTCTGGAAATAAAAATAATATTGAAAATTATAGGCCTATTTCCAAACTAACAACTGTCAGTAAGCTTTTTGAATATGTTGTTAAAGAAAAAATCTATTTTGCAATAAAAAGTTTCATTTCACCATATCAGCATGGGTTTGTACGTGGACGCTCAACTATAACAAATCTAACCTTGTTCTCTGAGTATTGTATCTCGGCATTCAAAGAAGGCTGTCAAGTAGATACCATTTACACCGATTTCACCAAAGCCTTTGATAAAGTGGCACACTCTTTTCTTTTGAGGAAGCTAGCGAAAATTGGCTTTCACTCTGCTTTACTAAAATGGTTTAATTCGTATCTTTCGAATAGACTAAGCTATGTACAGTTGTGGACAATATAATAGGGTCACTAATAACATAGAAATATATATTCAATTTTTTGGCAACCCTGATACAATTCCAAGCAAACAATTTGGGGTAATTATTTATGGCTATTACTACATCCGAAAATGTTTAGTAAGCAACACTGAAAGCAAACGGTAAATTATTTATTTAGTTAATATTTCGAAAAGCAAAAGTTGCAAGTGGACAAAAAGATAGGGTCAGCGTCTTTAAAACCATTTAATAACTAATTCTGCAATTCAAACAGACATTGTGAGTATTGTTTTTATTAATTTAAGTTAAATATTTTGTTCATTTGTAAAAAAAACATATTAGTTCGTTCAAATATGGGCCGTGCAAAGCATTGTGTGAAAGAAGAGCGTGATATCATTATAAAATTACGAAATGAAGGAAAAAGTCAACGAGAAATCGCTCAAACTATTGGACGTTCGCAAAATTTTGTGTACAATGCTTTGAAACCAACAAAAACACAATTTATAAAAGGCAGACCACGTAAAACGACAAATAAAGACGATGATCTAATCAAATTAGTTTCAACCCGTGATCCATTTAAAGGCTCTGCTGCCATAAGAACTGAGCTGGAGCTGCAAGTATCCTCTCGTACTGTAAGGCGGAGGTTAGTAGAAAAACATCTTTTTGGAAGAATATCGCGAAAGGTGCCAATGCTGACTTATAGGCACAGAAAAAACCGTTTGCTGTTCGCGAAATCCCACATTGATTGGACTGGCTCTGAGAATAGCAAAAACTGGCGAAATGTGCTTTGGTCCGACGAAACCAAAATAAATTTTGTAGGAAACGATGGAAGAACATTCGTTAGACGCCAAAAAAATGCAGCATACAATCAACGCTATACCACTAAAACATGTAAACATGGAGGTGGTTGTATCATGGTATGGGGTTGCTTTTCGTGGCACGGCGTTGGGCCCATATTTTGGATTAAGGAAAATATGGATAGGCATCTTTACGTCCAAATACTCCAAGAAGTTATGCTCCCGTTTGCTGAGTGGGAAATGCCGCTGAAGTGGCAATATCAACAGGACAACGACCCAAAACACTTCTGGTCTGGCAAAAAAATGGTTTTCAGATAATGGAGTCAAAGTTATGGGTTGGCCTGCGCAGTCACCGGACCTTAACCCAATAGAGAATTTATGGAAAATGGTTAAGGAACGTATTGGACCAATAAAGCCCAAAAATAAGGCTGAATTATGGGAGCTAGTGAAGAATGCTTGGTACTCCATTCCACAAAAGACGTGTCAAGATTTAGTGGATTCGATGCCAAAACGGTGCCGGGCCGTAATAGATAATAATGGATATTCAACAAAATATTAATTTTAGAATGTATTTATAACTAAGTTCTATCAGTTTTACTATTTTTTTGCTTTGACCCTATTTTTATGTCCAATGAAATTTTCGCTTCTGTAAATATAATATTTTTTTTAAACTTTTTAATACAATTTTTTAAACTTTTTATTTAAGATTTCTTTAAGGTATTGTTGAAGGAACACAATAAAATTATAATTTTAATTTAATCATTAATATTTATTTTCCTTAAGATAAATGAACAAAATCTATTTGAGTGACCCTATTATATTGTCCACAACTGTATATATTGATAATATGACATCAAATTCCTTTATTGCTTCCTCTGGTGTGCCACAAGGTAGCGTTCTTGGCCCTCTTTTATTTTTAATTTTTATTAATGATCTGCCTTCTTCAATAACATATTCTAAATGTCTATTATTTGCAGATGACCTGAAAATATATCTTCTGGTTCGAAATTCTTCTGATTTGCTAAAATTGCAAATGGACCTAAATTCCATCTACGAATGGTGTATTCAAAACCATCTGCATTTAAACCGCGAAAAGTGTGTTGTAAATACGTATTCTAAGTCAGTTTTTAGTGTGATGGAGTCTTATTTTCTTGATAATGTACCACTAAATCGAGTTAATGTTGTTAAGGACCTTGGAGTAGTATTTGACTCGAAATTTACCTTTGTTAGTCACATAAACTATATCATACCCAAAGCCTATCAAGTCTTAGCTTTTCTCCGTAGAAACAGTCAAAAATTTATGGATCCATATGTGCTCAAGTCTCTGTACATCGCCTTGGTACGTTCAAAATTAGAATATGCTTCCATTATTTGGAATCCTTTTTATGCCTCGCACAACATACGCATTGAACGAGTACAAAAATCTTTTTTAAGGTTCGCATTGCGCTTTTTAAATTTTGAGGAACCTATTCCTTCCTATGATGCTAGATGTAAACTTTTACACATTCAATCGTTGCAAAAAAGAAGAACTTTATTTTCCTTGATAATTATTTATGATGTTATTGTTGGCTCAATAGATTGTCCTTATCTATTAGAGTTAATCAATTTCAATGTTCCTAGTAGAAACTTACGTCATTCAAATATTTTTTATTTTGGTACTTGCCGAACAAACTATGCTTTTAATTCGCCTATTAATAGAGCGCTACATGAATTTAATACTCTATCAGTAAACTATCATATTGATTTTTCTATTCCTAAGGAATCTTTTAAAAATTTGTTACGAAATGTAATTTGTTAATTTAAACCAAAAATTATAATGTAATTGTATCATAGTCAGTAAGAATTCAATGTTCATTGACTGGAATAAATAAATAAATAAATAAATATATTGCCTATCAATTTATGGACTCAAGAATTTGACCATCGGAAATTTTTGGAAAATTGCACACTCAGGTTCACGTAAAGCTTTATATACAATATCTTTGAATTCATTAAAATTTATCAACATACGAGGGGTGCCTTTTATATTTCGGGATTAGAGAACAAAAACAAATATTAATCATCGAAAATCACTTTATTGTTTTTCAAAATATTCTCCATTAAGATCTATACACTTTTGCATGCGTTTGAACCAATTGTCGAAGCACTTTTGCCACTCTGATTGAGGTATCTCCAAAACATGCATTCTGAATGCCGCAACCGCTTCTTCGGGCGTCGAAAATCGTTGTCCACGCAGTTTATTCTTCACGGTTGGGAATAAAAAGAAGTCATTCGGTGCCAAGTCAGGACTATACGGCGGATGACCCATCAAATCGATGTTTTGGGTGCTCAAAAATGCAGTTGTTTGAGCCGATGTGTGAGAGCTCGCATTGTCGTGGTGAAGAGCGATCCGTCTTCGGCGGTTGGTTTTCCTGATTTCTTGGAAGACAACTGGCAAACAAATGGTTGTGTACCACTCAGAGTTGACTGTTCTGCGTTGTTCTAGTGGTACGGTTGCGACATGTCCATATTTTCCGAAAAAACAGGCGACCATTTGCTTGGAAGTGCTTCGTGCGCGAACAACTTTTGTTGGATTTGGCTCATCTTGAAACACCCATACAGTCGACTGCTGTTTACTTTCGGGCTCATACGCGTAAATCCACGATTCATCACCTGTCACGATGTCATAGACGTGTTTCGAAGCACCGCGATCGTATTTTTTGAGCATTTCCTTCGACCAATCGACACGAGCCTTTTTTTGAGCGATTGACAAATTGTGTGGGATCCAACGCGAACAAATTTTTTTGACAGTCAAATGTTCATGCAATATTGAATGTATGCTGGTCCCACTTTTGCCTAAGGTTGCCTCAATCTCACGATAGGTAACATGACGATCTTGCAATATCAGTTCGCGCACAGCATCAATGGTTTCCGGAACAACAGCTGATTTCGGACGACCTTCACGAAATTCGTCTTGGAGTGAACTACGACCACGATTGAATTCACCATACCATCGATAAACACTGGTCCTTGATGGAGCTTCATCGCCAAAAATTGAATTAAGTTCATCCATGCACTGTTGCTGTGTTAATTCACGTCGAAAGTTGTAAAAAATAATCGCACGAAAAAGTTCACGATTAAATTCCATTTTTAGACCGAGATGAATCTTTTAAGTTACTATAAACAACACAAATAGCGCTCGTATGTCAAAACGTTCTGAGTACGTATAAGCCAACAAATGTCAAACTTTGCGATAGAGCTTTCAGTTGACAGATTGCAACACCAGGGTTGCGAAATCCCCAAATATAAAAGGCACCCTACGTAATAATGTGTATCGGAATTGAAGATTTTGATATACTTGTAAGTTCTTTACTAATATTTTTTTAATGGAAGTGCCTGACCTTTTCTTCGTATAAGACTGTTTTGACTTTTTGTACTTCTGCACTACCACAGTACATCAGCTGACATTGGCAAAATCTGCTCCACATGGCTTCAATAGGTAAACAGCGGTCAGACCGACCGCTGGCAGCCTACAGCAAACGTATAGCTCGTGCTCTACTAACTTCCCTTTTTTACCCATATCAGAGTCAATTAGAAATTCTATTGATAGCAGCAGACTTATTGAGAAATATTATTTTGTGACACAGTAGCAATCATTACTGCATTAAATAATCCAGAACAATGAAGTCCTTCTGCCCATGTCCTAATTCTTAATATAAAATAATAGCAACAGCAACAAAATCCAAACTATACTTCTTTCATATTTTGACACGTTATGCATCGGTATAGTATTGAATTATGTAACCGGTGTCAATGACACCTGGAAATTTTGCAAACGTCATCGAGTGAGCGGCGCAAGGAATTCCCTCCAAAAAAAAAAAAAAAATTAAAGAACTACAACAAAAGTGACGCACACTGCGCGCATATGCCTCAAACAGGACCAAGTCAAGGCAATTTTCTTAACGCCACTCGATGTTTATGTGTTGGTGTGTTGTATGTCGCCCATTGTTGACATGCGTGCTCGAATGACGTACTGACTGCAGTTTGCACCTTCCTTATATGTTGGCGCATAAAACCATGCTTTTGCGATTTCTTTGTAATTCAGGCTGTCAGCCAAATACAGTGAGGGAGTTTTTGTTTCTTTTTTGAGGCGCTTTCCTTAAAGAAAGGATGTTGTGAAAAACTATACAAGGGTAAAAAGTCAAAATTCTAAGGCAGTATAAAAGAAATACAAAATTGTATGCACCCTCACACTAAAACTGTAATAATGCGCATTTTCGACACGCTGTCAAGAATAGCTTAGCACGCGCCAAATGGGGGCAACGTCTGACAGCTTTATAATAGAAAAAATAATAAAGATAAAGAAAAACCGTTTGTAAAAATTTAAAATGAAATGAATGAATTACAATTTTTTATGTCGTAAACCACAAAGGATTTTTTAAGTCTTCATAAACAAGATTTTTCTCGTTTCGCAAATTATTAAAGTGGTTTTTCTAAAAATGTATTTTCTGACGCGAAATATTTTAGCAAAATATTTCTTTAACCAAGACTTTAAACAAAATATCTACTCAATATTTTGGCCTACATTTTGTTACTCGGGCTTCTTCGCATGCTGAACACGAATTTTAAGTCAGAATTTCTAAATTCAAAATAGAGGTTCTAATTCGGCCAATTTAAAATTGAATTAACTATTTAAAATTGATGATTTTGAAAGAAACTTGTTACAACAACAATGATTTTTATCGTAAATTTCTCAGGTATTCAGCTACTGGTTGTTTAAACTGAAGAGTATATAGAATGAAGCCACCAAAATGAGTGCCTATTGTTGGACTCGTATAAAAGGAACTGAGGACTAATCAAATAAAAATAAAATTAATAGGCAGCAAGCCAAATATTTTGTAAAAACGAACTAATAATTTTTTTTTTATTCACTTGACTTTTTATGACCTCATTTTCATGCTTTTAACCCCGCTTTAGTGCGCTCAGAAAATTACAAAAATAAGAATAGTACATACCTCAAGACAAAATTTACTTCAGTTCGTTGAAAAAAATGTCAAAGCAACCATATTTTTTCTGCATGGTAACAAATTATAAATGTTGAAACCGGTCAATGATTTCGACTTGTTAGAAAATACAGTCGTCTACGAGCCTCTACTACACTAAACCAAAAACGTACTTAATATATAAGAAAAAGTTCTTTGTTTTAATGAATTGGTCCCATGCACGAATTCATTGGTTCAATGAATCTTTCTTCTCTAATTTTATGAACTTTTTCTTACAGCCAAAGAATTGATTCTTTAAATCAAGGAAATAGTTTTTACTTTCAAAGAAAAGTTTCATTCAACTATAAAAACCTCGAAATCCATGAACTCGTACATTCATTGAAAGAATGCGTTCTTTGGGAGTAAAAAAAAGTTAATTAAATCAAAGAATTTTTTACTTTGAACCAATAAATAGAGAATCATTGAATCAAAGAATCATTCCTTGGACCAATTCTTTGATTTTTTTGTTCAGTGTAGTCCGTCAACATTATATTGACAAACAACCATCCAATTTTTTTGCTGTGGGTTAAGAGGTGGCTTCTCTTTTTTTATGTTTTGAGCCAATTTTTTTATTCAATGAAGAGTATTCAGCTTTGAATTTAGCCGCAAACTTAGCTGAATTGGAAGTTGTTTGAAGTAATAAACGATTTCCTGGGCTGAAGTGGTTCTATAAGTTTTACATTCCATATTTTGCTCATAGTTTGCAACATTTTTGTGGAAATAAATAATTACGGTCTTACTTTCCCCGATTATAGTATGACTACAAATACCCGCCACCTTGAAGCCCTCGATTTTTGTCTTCTCAGCAGTAGAGAAAAGCTTACCTTAATCCATTTTTTGAAAAATAAACAAATTAAATAATAGTAATTATTTAATAAAATAATTTATTAATTTAATAAAAAATTTAATAAAAATAAAAATTTTAATAAAAAAAAATGTATTTCAAAATAATTTTTTCAGTACAATTATTTAACTTAAAACTCGCTACAATTATGCAATGAAAATATCTTCCAATACTGCGTGAACTTAGCACGAGTTTTTTGCCTAGAAAAGTAGGCAGTAGAGGAATCCTGTCCAAAGAAACTTATAGTAAAATTTTGCAATTAATATTTTCATAGAATATTATAACCCTGTTCGACTACTTTTAAGGGTTATTTTTTAGCTTTTTTGAAAAGGGTCAAGAAAAGACCAATTAAAAATGGTGCTATATTATAATATTAAACAAAAATATTTCTCATCAAATTTGACTGCAGCTCTGTGAACACAACAACTTGGTCAAAGCCATATCGTAGTCCGGGGATTCATGTGCTCCATGCGCCATTTTGACAATTTTGAGTTATGGTACCATACCGGGTTTTTGATACCAAATTTTTCAAATCTGCAATCCGTTTTTGGCTATAGTTTTCAGAAACTGAGATATTTCGTGTCCATTTTGCTCTATATCCCTTTAAACAGAAATTGTTGGTGATGACCTCTTGCCCCATACGCCCCATTCAATGGCGTATAAAGCAAAGTTTCAGTACAAAATTTTATTCTTGATTAACGAAAACCACTTTGCTCTGCGTGCATTTACCTAACATAGTTGTGACTAGTTATTAATTTTTAATTAACTATTTTGTGTTTTTTTTTAATGTTTAATTGTTAAAAAAGTGAAAAGTAGACTATGTTGAAAATAAGGGGTATGTTAAGAATCGCGAAGTATTTGCGTACATAGCATGATTTATATCATTGTCACGACGGTATAGTCTTGATTCATAAATTCAACCGGTGAACTGATTCAAAAAACTTTAGTAAACGGCAGGAACCGTAGCCTATTTTTTATTAATTTTTTTTTTATTTAGATATAAATAAATTATGTAAATTTATTAAAAAAGATTAATAAATATTATGTACCTTCTTTTTAATTTTTGTTTTGAACATGTTAATATTTTGTGATGAAAATTTTTCCTTCTCAAAATCTTGTTAATTTTCGCAATTATATTTTTTAAAATACAATTTAAAAGTTTTAATTAAACTGACACAGATTTTTTTATTCTCCTATGAAGATTCCTGGCTACTGGCCTGTGTTAATGCAAAAATATTTTTTGAGCTACTTATTCCATTAGAATGCATTTCTAGGATCTTCAATTTTTTACTTACTCAAAGGCAAAACACTTTCATACGTTTTGATAAGTTCCTCATATTTCACCTTTGAATGAAAAAGTACAAAAGATGGTATGAATATACACCCAAAAACGAATTTACTAAAATCAAGGAAAATTTGCACTAAAGTCATCATATCCTATATTTAAAGATGCACTTTCTTTAGTTTAGGTAAGTTTTATCCTAAAACGAGCATGTAGAAGATAGGATTCAAAGAGCCCAAAAGGGTTCTGTTTCAGTGTAGACGCGTTTGTGGTCTCAAATGGGGGCGAAACCCAGAGTCTATGAAATGGGTCTACACTATGATGGTTAGACCTGCAGTCATCACGTATGCTTCGGTGATTTGGTGGACAAAAGTCAGCCAGAAAACCATTAAGAAGAGACTGGACAGAGTCCAACGGCTGGCGTGTGTTGGAATAAGAGGTGCAATACGTACCACTTCAACAAGCGCAATGGAGGTATGCTGCCGTTGGATTTTGAAATAAAGAAACGGAGACGCTAACAGCCCTCAGGATGTTGCGAAATACTACGTGGCATGGGGCAACGGCCCTACATGGTCTATGCGCATCCTTGATATTGTACATAGAGATGTCAGGGAGACGGGTATGCCTATGGACCGAAGGCAGAGAGTAAAGATAACAGAAAAATGTTATAAAACTCTTATAACAGATTGAGTCGTCTGTGAAGAAATCGCTGGTAACGATATCAGTATATTCACAGACAGCTCTCTGATGAATGGCAGAGCCGGGGCAGGTGTTTACTCAGAAGAGTTGCGCCTATCCTGTGTACTAAGGTTGGGGAGGTTTGTGTCTGTGTACCAGGCGGAAATGCTTGGTGTGGTGGATGCACTGGACTACTTGATAGATGACCGGGTCAATTGAAAAGAAAATTATCATTGCCCTTGACAATCAGTTGGTGATTAGATGCATGCAGCGTGCAGGCGTCACTTCCAGGTTGGCCATAGAGTGTTACCAAACTCAATAGGTGTGCTCAGACAAATGAGCTCACACTTATGTGGGTGAGAGGACATTCTGGCATAGAACAGAATGAAAATGCTGATTCTTTAGCGAGAGAAGGATCAGCAGAAGAGTTCTGTGTACCAAAACCACGTATCGTCATAGGCGACAACATGGTGGCAGGCCTTATTAAGCAATGGATGGACTCGGAACACCGTACAAGGTAGGAAGAAGCTGTTAATTGCAAGCAATCGAGACGGCCGTGAAGTGGTCTCGTAGTGAGGCAGCAAAATTTTTCAGTTACAATCGAAGGACTTTAAGCTGGCTTACTGCACTGGTCACAGGACACGGTCCCTACATGTCCACCATCTCAGGAAGATGACTCTGGCCGAGGACGATGCGTGTAGGTTATGCCTAGAGGAGCCGGAAACAGCAGCACACATTAACCAATCTGAGACGTCCATTTATTGGCGAAGCCGAGATTTGGTCAACTGACCTACAAGGATATGCTTTAGGTGACAAAGGATGCTTATGTAAGGAGCATGCTCACGTATGAGGGCTCCGAGCGGTAGCATCCTTTGTCCAATGGGGACGAAATGGGACCCACTGTGGTCCGCTTCGGCCAATCCCCGATTTATTATATATATATATCCTAAAACTGATTAAAGAAAACTCATTTAAACTAAGGAAAGTGCCATCTTTAAATATAGGATATGATGACTTTAGCGCAAATTTTCCTTGATTTTAGTAAATTTTTATGAGTGTAGTGACTTAATGATGAAGAAAGATAAAATTTCTGATTAGTTGCATAATGTCCTCTCAGAAAAGAATATAAAATATGCGCGGTTTAAATTTATGCCTTACAATACTTTCACTCTAACCGCGGGACCTAAATTCACATAATAAACACAATTATAATAAAACTTTACTCTTGCCTTGCCTTGTACGAAACAATATTTGAATTATTGATTTTAATTTGTCTATTCTGGTGAGCTATTTGCACAACAAAACCACTTTATTGATTGCAGCATTCTTGGCAACCAGAAAAAAAAAATTTGCATAACAGTCAAATTCTTGCTTAGTTTTTTTAAACCCTTTATTAACGCCACACCAACCAACTCCAATAGCAAAAATCAATAAATGCATGTTCAGAATAACGCCCAATACTAAATAAACAAAGTATGCTCTTATAAAAGACTTATGAACATGCTTAAAAAGTCGTATCCTTGCTTAAAGACGTTCATAAAATAAAGGATACAAAACCTTAGGTGGCCATAAATTCAGCAAATGCCAAAAGATACAAAAGAAATAAATCAAATAAATATCTTTTGTGCATCAACGTTGCTTATTGAATATTTAACACCTAATAAAAGAAAAGAACCAGAAGGTCCTTGAAGTGCTTGAATCGATAAAGTGCAGCAGTAACAAAAATAATGCATTCTGTGTGGATTGTGTTTATTGTGCATACTGGGCTGATAAGGAGGAACCCTCTCTGCTTAATTTACCGCTAATCATTGCAATGGTTTTGTAACCGTCGTTAAGTTTACCCGAAAATTTTTAGCAAATGACGCATTTTTTTTTCCAGATAAAAATGGTAGAAACCTGTTTAAACATCAAGTTCCTCTAACTTAAACCGCATTCGACTTTATAACTTTGCGCTTATAATCAGCCCGGAGATTGACCCTCTTGCAATAGTTGTAGCCCGTCCGTTCATCCTTTTGATCTACGTTCACTTATAATTATGCGCTTGGCCGCGATTATTTAATGGATTTTCCTTAAGATGCGCGAGTTTTTCTGTATTGCCAGCAACAATTTTTTTTTCTTGGCTCTCTTCGGTCACTTGTCCACTTTTCCCTTGAGTTCCTTTATGGCACTGAGTAATTTAAGCGTGAAATAAGGATCGCGCTGCTCCGCGTCCAGCATAAAAAAATCTATGGAAATCAAATCCTTTGTTTTGTTCCGCACGCACGTTACTGCAATAAAAATTTTCGGTTCTATGTTTTACATTGTAAATCATTTATCTTCATTACATGTCATAAGTAGAGCATAATTTTTCCCAAAGGGTTCGTAACCCCTCCCTAGCCGAAGTTCAAGTACCCGTTCTTTTTGTCTTGTTTTTTTTTTTTTTGTTTAATACCATTTTGTTTCTTTCGTTTTAGATTTTCTCGCGCCGCTTTAGCGTATCCTTGCATTGTTTTGCTGCTGTCTTGAATTTAAATTTTTACTTGACAGTTTTCCTTTTCGCTGACCACTGGTCATTTCTTTGCCACGCAGCCGCAGCAAGTTCAACTTTTAATAAACTTGCCGAATGACCTTCCACTGATCGCATCAGACACACAGGATCAGGATCTACACTGTACTTAAATTAATGCAATCGCGCGCATTTGATCGTTAAACAAACATTTGAATTTTGTGAAAATCCTTTTCGATCCTTGCTTGACTTATGCACGGTCAAGTTAACTTTATGTAATTTTTATTTGCATTAGGAAAGTGTTTCCTTTGTTTTCTGTTCCCCAACTCGTCGAAGTTACTTTATTGCTATTTTTGTAACCTTTTTTTAATTTCTTTTCTTTGTTATCCTTTTTCTTATCATTTGATAACCTCAGCTCAGTTTTCTTTGTTCCTTAGATTTTTGTTTACTTGCGCGCTTATTAAATGTGCACTTGAATCCTATTTGTTCTGGTTGACCAGTGGTCAGCAGCAGCAGTATAATTTTTAAACTCTATCATCCTTGTTGGTATCATCGTGTAGTGGTATCCTTATGTAAGCAGGGAATATCCAGGGCTCCTTTGTTCTTTCAAATTTGATTGCAATGCGCTGCTTTTGTTTGTCTTAAATGTTTGCTTAGATATATATTTCCCGAATTAATTTCTTTAGAAATTTAATTTTATATAAACTAGATCATGTGATTACCTTGGCATGGTATTGAATTAATTACAAACGCTGAAGATTTGTATGTTAAAATAGTGTAATATCACGATTTAACTACAAAATGAATAGAAATTTAATGGACAACGTTTTCTAAGAACGTATTGAAAATCTTGTGATTTTGATTTTTTTTTTTTTATCTAACTTTGAAGCAAGAGTCTGACATATCCTGTTTGTACAGGAATATGCAGAAAATTTATCATTGTTTCCAAGGCTCACTCTGATCGTTCGTTTAATCTCGGCTTTAATCTAAACTTTAGTCTTAAAGTTTCCACCATAGATGGGCATAATGCATTGAATTATTAGTGCATTAAACATATCATTACCACTATTCACATAGTGGTGATGCAAATCAAATTTCCATTACCATTAATATGTACTGGTAATGAAGAAAAAAATTGCATTACCATTAATATGTAATGGTAATGGAAAAACTTGTATTACCATTAATATTTAATTTAAGAAAGTAGAAGAAAACTATCAATTATTGTAAATATTAGTATTTTGCACATGGAAAAAGCAAACACCATGATTTTGAAGGCGGCCGTGCGGGAAGATATAAAAAATGGAATATCTTTCAGAGAAATAGAAAAAAATATACCATATCATTTAGATTAATCAATAAAATAAAAAAGAAGTCTAACGTTGTTGCTGCAAGGAAATGTAGCAGTAAGCTGTCTTCAGGCGTTTAATAGCCATTTAGGCTACAAATACTGTTGTGGAGACCAATTCGAGGTCTTGAAACAGAAAACTCGAAGTTAAAGTCAATTGACATTGACAACCGCTGGAGCCTAAAAAATTGGACTTTCCCCTACAACAAAAGTGAAGAAGCCTCTTTTGACTGATAAGCACCAAAAGCAAAGATATGAATTTGCATAAATGTATAAGCGCTTCATCGTTGATGATTGGATGAAGATAACATGGTCAGATGTAACTAAAATAAACCGCGTTGGATTAGATGGGCGCACGTGGACTTGGGTTGATACATCTATTGGGCTTCAAGTTCGAAATATTTGTCAAACATTGAAATTTAGTGGTGGTGTAATGATGTTTTGAAGATGAAGATGCTTTTGTGACAATCAAGTCAGAGTACTGCGACAAATTAAGAGAAAATGAGGGCCAAGGATTATATTAATATCTTGAAAGACTCGTATTAACCTAGTTTGGATATATTTGAGACAGAACAGTGGCAAGAGGATGACTTCAGGACAGGGGCAAGATGATGCAGGATAACGATATGAAGCAGTCTCCTGATATGAACCCCATCGAACATCTTTGCGCCATACAAAAAAAAAAAAAGTATTTGCAGAAAAAACTCGAAAGGATATAGATGAACTGTGGCAATGAACCACAAGAAATTTGTCCTCACACTTAAGTAAATCTTGTAAAATGAATGTCGAACAGGACAACGAAAAAAAATAAGCGAAATGGCCATTTCAGCCCTTGAAAGGACTTTGACCGAGCTTCTTATAATCAATTGTGTTGTGCGTGTTGTGAAATGTTTGAACAGAAATGATCGAGAACTGAACCTGCAAGCTTTATGCCGACTCCGAACGGCTTATGTGCTCAAGAAGCTTTTCATGGCAGTTTTTTTTTACTCTCTGAGGTTTGCCATTGTTTGCAGAGGGTGACAATCAACCAGAAAAATTAATTCATTTCAAAAAACTTTCTGTGTCAGGTGGGAATTGAACCAGGGTTCTCTAACGTATGGGCCACACACTCTACCCAAAAGTCCTTAAAATCTCGAGGTAGTAATAGGAAATACTAAATGATGGATAACATGAACTGCCAGCAAGTGGACATAAATGTTTACAAGTTTAATATATCATATCATATATATATCAATCATATGTTGGTATGAAATATAGATTTTGTTTTGGTATTTTTTGTTATTACTCATTGTTGAATTAATAAGTTCTAGCTGTGTTCTTTAATTTTGAATAAATTAAGTAGATAATAAAAGTTAAACCTTTTTGTGCATTTTAAGTAATACGTGAACAGTGACGAACAAACAGCAGATAGAATTGTTTGTAGAATTAAAGGTAGGAAAATATACTACAAAGGGAAATCATAGGCAAAAAAAAAGAGTTACAAAAAAAACGAAATGGCCAATTTCAGCCCTTGAACTGACTTTGACCGAGCTTATTCAGCAGCTATCCAAACCAAAAATAGCAGAAAACAATGTTTTTTCTACTTACAACACATTGTCATAAGCAGGGTTAAGTATGTGTTTTTGTTTTTGTTGATGTGAAAGCTGTGTTGTTTTTTTTTTTTACTTTTGCATAACGGAAAGAAAAATTAACATTAATGACATAATGCGACATTAATGCATACAAATTAATATTTTGATTATCCGAGATCCGAGTTAAATGCTCTGTCCTTAAGTAGGCCCCGTGTTGATTTTAGCCCCAGGTCCCGCTATGTGTTAATCCGGCGCTGGGTTGAGTTAAAGTTCAGCCGTTTCAGGGTTCCCTAAAGGAGCTACTCAACTTTTAGGAATAAAGTACACAATGAGTTATGTTTTCAATATTTAACAATAGCAAAACACGGTGTGCATTGCTACAGCCGGCAATGCCACTTTCCCAGTAGCAGGAAATCACGAAATAGTAACTTCATTCTGAGTTGTAATGTTCTGTGACTTTTACTACCAAAGCTATTCGATATCAAAAATTTTGCTTGTATGGGCGGAAGACCAACCAATTGTCCAATGCCCGTCCCAGTTTTCTATTAGAAGGACTTGACCAAGTGGTAACTCCATTCTGAGTTTAAATTTTCTGTGAGTTTTACTCTCATTGCTATTTTGAATCAAAAATTTGACTTGTATGGGAGGAGCCACGCCTGGTTTGGAAAGCCCGTGTCAGATTTGCAGTAAAAAGAACAGGCCAATTAGTAACACCATACTGAGTTTCATTGTTAAGCGACCTATTATTCCAAAGCTATTCGATATCGCAAATTCTGTTTATATGGGAGGTGGCACGCATCTTGTCCGCCCGCCCCATTGGTTCGATCGGCACTAAACTTCTCAGGAACACTCTTGAGGCATTGCTAAAGTTTCCTGAAAATTTCACAAATATTAGTTTAACGGTTTCGGTGTTTATACCTTGCATGCATAGATAAATTATACTCAACAAAAGAAACACTTCTGGAGAAGACCAAGGAAAGCGTTCCACCCAATGACATGCAAATGTTAAAATAATGCTTTCTGGGTGGGAAAGTGGCAGGGTTGTAATCCAATACTTTCCCTTTCACTTTACCTTCTTTAAAAATCACTTTTTCCACTTTTTTAAGTCATGAAACACAGTTCGCGCTCGGCTCAGCTGTTCGCGTTTAATATTTTTTTTTTTTTTAAATTAGGTGAGTGGGGCAGACAGACCTTGCAAACTGTGTGTAGTTATTATCAATTCAAATGAATTCTTTTGAAACAAGCGTATATATATATTCTTCAGTATTGTGAGCGTTGCAGATAGGCGTGTCATACTTCTTATAGTTTATAGTCATATAAATGCAATCAGAATTGTTTGTTTCCTATATTGTTCAAATCGATTCAGTCGTTCACTTCTTATTTTGTTTTTTCAATAAGGAATGCGTGGCAGGTAGGCGTGGATATTTTTTTTTTTACTCATCTTAATGTAATATAGAAGAATTCTCGTGTTATTGTTTTCTTAATATTGGGGGCGTGGCAGATTGTCATGCTTAATTTCATATAAATTTTGTTTTTTCATAAAATAACATCGATTGGTGAATTTTCCGCTCAAATCTCTTAAGTATTCCTTGCTATTTTATGTGTTTCTCATTTATTGGTCACCGAAAGTCGGCGTGGCAAACTTAATATAGCCTATGTCCCAACTGGGTACCGTAGCTATCCAATAGAAAATGAATAATTGAAAAAGCGTCTGCCGTTCCCAAGTTTTGCGGTCCCGAACATACGTGATTCACCTTTTATATAATAGTATAGATGAATCTGAATATGATTAATATGAAAAAGCGTTAGAAACTCCAAATTCCGATGTTATCAAAATAACTTAAGAAATTGCAATTCAAGCAGCCAGAAATTCATTCCAATTGAGTAGAATTGAAGAACAACCTTCATGAGAAAACTGCATTATGTCGTTTTGAAAAAACAAAAAATTAAAAAACAAAAAAAATTTTATATTAATTAAAAACAAATGCAAACAAAGTGTAGCAGAAAAAAAAAATTAATCAATGCAATGCAATCAAATCAAATAAATCAAAAATTATTTATGCAAGGTTGAGGTTGATTCATATGTAAATCTGAAGGACTAGTTATGAAGCTGGCAGTTAGACGGCAGACAGACACCCTTTGCCAATGCAATACGAATTGCTGCAAAATTTTCAATTTTCCCCAGGTGGCTGAGCATGAATAATTTAGTTAAAGAACAAATAAAAAACAAAATACATCAAATTTGCCAAACGGTATAATAAGGAGGTTAAAAAGAACACATAAAGAGGTAAGAAAAAAAAAGAAATAAATGAATTCACCAAGGAAATGATTGATGCAAATGCAAAGAATCAACAATAAAAGGTGTAAAAAATACAACAAACTACGTGCTTAGTTAAATCGCAGCAAAAGCAAAGAAGCAGGTAAAAGGATACCAGCCAGTCAACCAAACAACACGTACATTTCTCACAGTGATTTTAGCCCTAATATTATTGGCGGATATCAACTACATAATTTAATTTCGAGATATTTTTTGCGAACCAATTGATTTTGTGAAATTGAAATTCGATTTGCAATTTACAATTTCAGATGCAACAATTACAATAACAACAACGAGTCTGGATTTAATCCTGCGTCGTTACATTTGCAAGATCTTGAAAATTTCTTGCAGTTGGTCTTAGGTAGTAGTACGTGGTAATGGCGCCCAAGTCAGCAAAATCACATTCAGAGAAGGGTGGACAGTCAGGAAAGGCAGAGAAGGGCGCACGAACACCGGCAAAGGAATTGCAGAAATCTCTACAAATCCCTTTTATTGATATCAATGCTGCTAATTATAGAAAATCAAGCTTGAAGAATGTAGGGATTGAAATATGCACAAAAATTGCAACTTTGGTTTTCAAGATCGGTGCTTATAAGGACTGAAAAAGTAACAGTGCATGCAAAAAGTTTTTTAACAGCAAATTTTACAGTTTGAGCAAAAGTTTTACTACACAGATATTCTTCTACCAACTTGAAATTTTATCTACCTTTAAATCTGTCGGTATTGTGCTGTTCTTCACTGTGCAGTAGCTCAAAACTTTGCCGGTGAATTTGCAAACATTCAAAAATTTGATTATCTTTGAGGTATGAAAAAATACATAATAAAAAAACAACTAACTAATGACAGCGCATCAAAATTTCGTTTTTGACATTTGAGAAAAATGACTTCAGGTAAGATCAGCAGTAACGGTGAAAAACCCAAACAACCCCACCCAAGGGCTAAGGGAAAATCGTTGGGAACACAAAAAAAAAACACCCTTCAATTGCTAAAGATGGGTGCTCATCATGACGAGATTTAATGCAATTCAAGACAAAGACGTCGACGGCGCTAAAGTAACGGTCGGTTACTTAAATTTAAGCCATGGCCTGCAAGCGGATGATAATTTTTCAAACATCACATTAAGATCGAAGAAAGAACTAAGACAGTTGAGAAATACAAAAAAAAAAAAAATAATAATGCAGCCCATTTGATGTGCTGAGAACGTAGATGTGAAAATAAATTTGCAATTTATATTTGTTAAGGATGTTGTTATGCTTAGTTTGGGTTGGGGGAAGTCCAAGCCTGCTGAAGCTGATGAAAGTGAGTAATTTGATTTTGAAATCGGGGAAGTGCGAGCACAGCTCGAACAAAAACAAATCCCAAAATGCCAGCAAGCTAAACAGCAGATGTTGCAATCGTTGTGGCAAAAGTTCTGTGAATTTGTCTAAGATAGTTTGTTCAGCGATGCGGAGTTATGAAGTTATGGAAATTTAAAAAAGATTTTTATATGAAAACAAACTTTTACTCCTAACGAAGGTTGGATTAAAAACAAAAAAGTTATCGACAATAATAAGTCAAAGAAACAACTAGTATTTGCTGTAACAGAAACAGTAACAATAAAACTAACATAAATACAAATTAATACTTCATCATTTTTCGAGACATCATATTCGTACTTTGAGTGTTTTCAACACTTTATGACTTTCATTTGTTTTTAAGCCTAAATGATTTCTTAAAGCTGTACATTCTTTGCTGAAACTCTACGTATACGATAGTTTCTCAACTCCTTCATTAAGTCTTCATCAACACATCATAAATCAATAAAGTTATCATTTTTTAAATAAAGTATTTGATAAAATAATTCAGATTTTGTTTTGTTCTCAGTTCCCACATTCGTATGATCAATCGATTTCTTAAGAATGTTCGACAAAGTTGTAGTCTTCTTCAGGAATGGGCGTCTTCTTCTTCAGATAAAAGATTGCGTTCTGGAACAGTGAGTCATACTTTTTCGACCAACATTACTTTAGCTCTGTCGATGGATATTTTAATAAGTAGAATTGAAATATTCGGGTAAGTGAAAACCCACAAAAATTTAAGGCGAACGAATCTTGGAAAAGTAACTGTCTGGTGTGCACTTTGGCGTGGTGATGCCATCATTTGCGTAGCGAAGGGATAAGGAGGGACAGCTGCCTCCCTAGACTTCGGAAAAATTAAAACTATAAAATAATATTGTCAATAATTCTTAAAGTGATGCAATTCTCAACTCAAAAGTAGATTAAAATGAGTTGTGTAAATAGATCTATGTATACGCATGGTTAGTTGTTACGTCTTGTGTTGTCCCTGAGCCCAACCCATTTATTGGTGGGTAAATTTTTTCCACATTAACTTGTTTGTGGTCACGGGTATCCATAACATTGATATTTTCAATGATTACTGGGTAGTGGCTTTAGATGGGTTAATGCTGAGGAAGTGCGATATAGCTGTAGTAGCTGAACTCTATTGTTATTGCAATTTTGTAACTTCACATTTGTCTGGTAAAAAAAATGTTCATTAAAAACTACAACTATTCTACTAGGTTTTCTACTTGGAATTCAAGCTTTTCCACTTCAAATTCAACTTTTCCCAGTTAAAGAAACTTTTTTCAAATCAAATAAACTTGTACAAATCAAACTATTTTAAATTCTTAATTCAACCTTTGCCAAAAAATAGCTATATTTTTTAACAAATTCTACTTCAATAAAATGATGATTGACATAAAATACTAGTCTACAGCAAAAAAAAAAAAAGCCATCATTGACCCAACCTTTCATCAATGTTGATGTTTCAGGCCCGTAGCCAGGATTTATTTTAGGAAGGGTTTTTGATAAATAAATATGTAGGTAGATACCAGTAAAAAATAATAAGCAAGTATATGGAAATTTTTGCAAGCAAAACCGTTTTCTTTTAAAACTATTCGTGAATATGCCTGTTTTTAAATGACCATAAGAGAGATGACAAGTACTAAGTTTTTGATTTTTATCTCTAAGTTTTTTGAGAAATGGTCCAAATTGAGAATTTTTAGTTGTCGTTTAATTATCGTTTAATTGTCGAAAAGTAAAAATAACTATCACAAAATTTCACAAACCTTTTATAAACAGGAGAACCTAGAAATTATAGTCTTTATATTTGGTTTCTTTTTGGCTACCTTACGTTTCTATTGATCCCTAGCTTGTGTACAAGTATATGGACCTATGTGAAGCCTAGTTCGAGTTATCGTTTAAGGCCAAAATATAACTTTTCTCGAAAACGAAGTCGACAATTTGACTTATATTCAAAAGAAAGTATTTTAAAATCTTTAGAAATTGAATTGTTTCATTTCCCCATAAGATATGATATCATATCCAGAACCAATATCTTATAGCCAATATATTTTTTTTTATTTATCACATCAAAAAAAGGCAATTTTTTAAAACCATTACTCAGCTAGATACATTTTTATAATAAAAAGAACTAAGCCGTAATTTTTTTGGATATTTAAGAAAATGTTCAGTCCTGGATTTAAATTTGCAAAATAGAAAATTGAAAAAAAAATAAAATTTTTTCAACTTCTAAATTGTTTTTAAAAACGCCGAAGCTTAAAACAATTTAATTTTCTTATGAAAATTTGGTAGCATGATTTAAAAAACCATCAAATCCCCATAGAATTGCACTCTATAAAATATTTTAAAATTATTTTGTATTGAGATTTTGTTTTCGAATTAAGCATATTTAGATTTTAGGTGAGTTTCTGTAGTCTGTAATCTGGAAAAACTTCGCACAGGCCTAAATTCTTGTGACAAGTTGGAGATTTAAAATGTCCTATATACCAAGAAAGCAATAATATAGAATGGGCAAATTTTTTTAGTCATCCGCTTTGCGGGGAATACGACCTAATGTGTTAGATTTCGTGGTTCATGTATTTTTTGCATTATCCAGCTTTTCAAAATTTAACAAAAAAAAAATCCATTCAAACGAATGTTAATATACAAACTTCCTGCAGTTGAATTCAAATATGATGATTATGACTTTTATAAGCAAAGTGAACGTTTTTTCATATGGCCAAAAAACTTTTCATTGATTAAGTGAAGTTTCTTAAATTTCCATTGAAAATTGTCTTAAAAAAATATTATATTTTGAATGTAATAGTTTCATATTCGTTATTATTTCAAACTTTCTCGGCCCTAAGGAGGGAGAGGGTAAAAGAAAGGTAAATATGGAAATATATATTTACAAAAAACATAAATTAGCTCTTATATAGTTTTTGTGTCGCTAAATACAAATTTTCATTCAGGTTTTCAAAACTCAAAATAGTGGGTCTCATACATATTTCGATATTTACATCTGATACATTTGAATCCGTTTTCTTGGAATAAATAATTTTTGATTTTTGACTTAAACTTTTCGAATGGTGATCTGGGACCCTAAAAACCTTTGAGTAATCCTTTTTGAGTTGATCTGGTACATTTCCTTCAACGATTACAAATAAATGTTTGTAACTTTCGTCCATTTCTACTTGAAAGGAAAAAAAATTAATATAAAAAAGTATCTTGACGAGGTATCTTCTCATTAAGCATTTTTGAATATTTTTGCTTGGACGAGATGATGACACGATGATTTAAAGTGCACAAAACTGCTGTGTAATTTTTTTATTTCCTGAAATTCTTTAAATAAAATATTACAAAAAACTTATCCTCGGCGGTTTCTCATTCCCATATCAAATATCTGATTGATGCTATTATATACTGATATTTTGAAATTCTGTTTTTTCACAAATTGTAGGTTAAATAGAACTGCCAAGTTCAATAAATATCTTATTCCCATTTGTTTATTCCTGGTTAATCGATATTAAGAGAATATTGTTTCATGGAGAATAATCACTGTTAGGAACTGAATCTTTCGTAAGCTTTTTTGTAATGAGCCATATTTTGATAAAAAGATATGTAGTTTAATGTAACCTCACCTCACTTAACTTTGCCTTACTTTATTTTAGTTTACTTTACCTTACCTTACCAAACCTTACCTAAAACCTTACCTAAACCTTACCTAACCTTACCTTACATCCATTTACCTCAATTTATCTTTCCTTACTTTATAGTTCCTTCCTTTATCTTACCTTACCTTACCTTACCTTACCTTTCCTTACCTTACCTTACCTTACCTTACCTTACCTTACCTTACCTTACCTTACCTTACCTTACCTTACCTTACCTTACCTTACCTTACCTTACCTCATCTCATCTCATCTCATCTCATCTCATCTCATCTTATCTCATCTCATCTCATCTCATCTCACCTCACCTCACCTCACCTCACCTTACCTTACCTTACCTTACCTTACCTCAGCTTATCTTACCTTACCTTGGCTTACCTAACGTCATTATATTATCTGATAAGAATTTGTACGTATTATATATGTAACAGGGCTGTCCCTGTATGTCTATTATTTGTAATTCATATAATGTAATTTCGAAACGTGTTGAAATAAATTAAAAGATAAAACCAAAATAATACTAATGAAGGAAATATTAGGTGAAGTTAATGTGTTGTGTGCGGAAGAGTGCAGAAGGGTTGTGTATTTGATTAAATTAGTATTAATGAATTTCCATTTTATTGCAATAAGTTAATAAAAAAAAAATTTTGTTTGTTTTTTTTTTAATTCTCTTTACTAATTTAACTAGTCAAGCCGACATGTAATTGTTTCTGATAAAATAATCTGTAATAATTATAGCTCAATTTCTTTTGGTACTGTTGCTTAAGCCTGTATGCTACTTAATTAAATAGATTTTTTTTTTTTTTAACAAAACATGCAATAACAATAGAGTTCAGCTACTACAGCTTTATCGCACTTCCTCAGCATTAACCCATCTAAAGCCACTACCCAGTAATCATTGAAAAAAATATCAATGTTATGGATACCCGTGACCACAAACAAGTTAATGTGGGAAAAATGTACCCACCAATAAATGGGTTGGGCTCAGGGACAACACAAGACGTAACAACTAACCATGCGTATACATAGATCTAATTACACAACTAATTTTAATCTACTTTTGAGTTGACCTTTTGACAAATTAACATCAAAAACGCTACAATTGTTAACAAAGGAACTCATGCGACTTAAAGGAGCAGTAGCCATATAATTTGTTCTACTAAATGGCAAATAAATTAAGTTGTTAGCGTTTCTACTGCTTCTACGGTTAGTGTTAAAATTTATGTGGGAAAGAAGTTCTGGAGAATCGAATACACCTGTTATGAGCTGGTGTAAATATACAATATCTGCCGATTTCCTTCGATCACCTAAAGACTGCATTTTTAATAGTTTTAAACGATCCTCATAAGGAGGAAGGTCTAATATGTCAGTTCCACTTAAGCCCCTTAGAGCAAACTGAACAAAACGTTTTTGGATTCTTTCTATTCGATCAACATGCACATTGTAACTTGGGGACCAAACTTGACTTGCATACTCTAAGTGAGGACGCACGATTGCATAAAACAACGTTGTAGTTGTAATCATGCTATTAAATTCTTTGGCCCAGCGTTTTATAAAACCAAGCATTGAAGACGCTTTTTTACAAATATTATCAATATGAATGTTAAACGACAGCTTAGAATCCATGCATATACCTAGGTCTTTGACGGTGTCTACACGACTCAAGACAGTATCTTTAATCTTATAATCAAAAATAAAATTATTCCTTTTTCGCGAAAAGGTCATAGTTTGGCATTTATCTGGATTTAAAAACATATTATTTTTAGAGCACCAAACTTCAAAGGATTTTAGATCAGACTGGAGTAGATCTGAATTATCTCTAGAATTAATCGTTCTGTATATTTTCATATCATCGGCATAAATAAGCAGATGAGAGTGTTCGTGACGTGAGTTACATCATTGATAGCTAAAATAAACAGAAGAGGACCAAGGTGACTACCCTGAGGAACACCTGATCCAGCAATAAATTCAGAAGACAATGCGCCTCGGAAACGTATTTGATAAGATCGCTCCACCAAATACGATTTAATCCAGTTCACAAAATATTGTGGAAATCCCATTAACTCAAGTTTAAATAAGATTAGATTGTGTGGTAGCTTATCAAATGCCTTACTAAAGTCAGTGTAAACACAATCGACCTGGTTACCAGAATCAATAGAATTTAAGCAGAATGTTGTAAAATCGAGAAGATTAGACACAGTGGATCTGCCATTCACAAAACCATGCTGACGAGTTGTTATGACTTCTCCACAGTGAATTTTCACCCGATCATACACCATCCGCTCAAAAAGTTTTGGAATCGATGAGAGCTTAGCGATAGGCCTATAGTTACTGACATCGTTCCTGCAACCCTTTTTAAAAATAGGACTTATAAATGATTTTTTCCAAAAAAGTGGAAAATAACTTTCGTTAATAGATTTATTGAATAATAAAGAAAGTGGTTGACTCAAAACGGAACTGCATTGTGTTAACACTGCGGCAGGAACACCGTCAGGTCCAGCACCAAACTCCTCATCGATCGATCTAATATACATTAAAATATCCTCTGGAGTGAAGGATATATGTTCCAAAGATACTCTGGGTTCGGAATTCATATATTCAAAGTACTCTCCATCAGGAGTAAAAGAATCTGAACAGAATGATTCTTTAAAAAGATTGGCGAATAGGCCACAAATTTTGACGGGATCGTCAGTAAATCCCTCAGGAGTTCTAAATGAACAAGGGAATCCATTGGATTTCTTCTTTGTGTTTATGAATCCCAAAAATTTCTTTGGATGGGACAATATCCTCAGCCTTACATTATCTAAATATTCGTGATAAAATGTAGCTGAGCGATTTTCAAATTCCAGAAACAAGCACTTGTAAGTCTCTAGGTCATTTGAGCCTAAGCTACAGACGTATTTCTTCCATTCCCTGTTCCTGTTGTTGCGAAGAGTTTTTAAATCCCTTGTGTACCAGGGGTACGCAGATTTTCTCGCAAATTTGAGTCAATATGGTACGGACTGAGAAAACATAGCAAATAGTTCCATATAAAAAAAATTAATGGAGTCATCAAGGCAATTTCCATTTAAGTATTCTAAAATTACATTAAGTTTACTATGAAGTAACTGTTTCAACTTAAAAAATTCAGCTTTTTTAAAATTGAATTCATAAAGCTTATCTGCTGAATTAGAATTTACTATATTTGGTCTGTTGGATTTGAACCAAATACTCAATGGTGGATGATATTCATCAACAGTAGTTAGAGCATGAAAGGCCCTCTTAACAACAACATTGTTACTGTCTGTAGTTAAGACCAGGTCAAGAAGTCTTTCAAGACTTATAAATACAACTCACTTGTTGTAAGTCTGAACATATATTATCAACAAATATATGTTCTTGGCGAGTCTTCGAATTAGATGCACAATAGTACGTATCATCGTCAGAAGAATGCCATTTTAAATCACGTAGATTAAAATCGCCCAATAATAAAATGTCGTCATTAACGTCAAGTAAATCAATTATGTAATCTATGCACTCCGCAAGGCTTGCATAGACCTCTACACTACTCTTAACACGTAGGAACATACGCATTAATAACATATACATTAGAGTTACAATGTATAACTTTAACGCAAATTAGTTCAATATTAGAAGAGCAGGGAATGTCAACAATAAAACTGACAAAGCAGTTCCTTACAGCCAAAAGGACACCACCACCGACAGAAGAAATATTTTCAGTGTATCTGTCTTTTCTAAAAACTTGAAAACTATTGTCAAACAATTCCAAATCGGTAATGCTTCCGTTCAGCCACGTTTCTGTTAACGCGATAATATCCTCAGAGCAATTTTGAGTTGATAGAAATCAGCTCTGCGTCTTAGAACGTAGTCCCCTTACATTTTGGTAGTAAAGGGACAGCCTATTTAGTTTTTTTGAGTCTGGCGGGCGGCTTGAGTCACCCTTTTAAACTTATTTTTTTGGCTTGAACTCAGTTGATCATTGAAAATTATAACTAGAGCAGTTCAAATAGCACGAATGCATGGATTCAATTGGTGTGAGTGAGTACGCATATGGTACGAATTGGAGAAAAATTTGTAGGACGGACTGTATTTTCTTTGCATTTTTTTTGCCATTTCTTTCAATTCGTTCTGCGTTAAGTTTCGATCAAGTTTTTACTGTGCTGTTGATAATTAATTTGACATTTTTAGATTAAGCAAAAGTATTTAAGACAAATGTATGCTGCATTAGAAGTGATGTGTGTAGCTAATATTAATTTATTAAATGCAGCTGCTCTTAAAAACACAAGAAATAAAAAAGTAACAACGTTTGTCCTTCTCTTACAAGATATGTCTGTCCTGCCCACGCGCCACTTGTTTTCAGATTTTAAAATTGGACAAAAAAAAATGAAGTATCATACGGGCTTAATCATACGGAATTGAAAGAAACGGCGAAAAAAATGCAAAGAAAATACCGTCCGTCTATCTACTATATGCGTACTCATTCACACCAATTGAATCCATGCATTCGTACTATTTGAACTGCTCTACTTTTCATTTTCAATGACAAAAATTGAGCAAAAAAAATTAAGTATCATACAGGCTTTACTTGTAGTATTATTTATATAATTGAAAAAATGTCTAATCATTTATATAATGGATGCTAAATGTAATTGGAGAAAGGGCGTTTTTTTCGGCATGTATTACTAATTAACTGCAATTGCAAAGAAATTGTAAAATCTAACGGAAATTTCAGACACACAAAGATGAATGTGAAATTAAAATCATGGCTATTTTTATTAAATGTTACTCATTCTGTCAAAAAAAAGAAAAATAAATAAATTCCTGCTTGTATAGAACAACTAACAGTTATTTTTGGAAACGGTATGGAACAAAATTTGGAGAACTCCCCCATTATAGACACGCACAATATTCAAGCCATACTTAATGGTAACCCGACAAATTAACTCTTGCCTCTGATGGAATCTGATGTAAAAAATCTGTTCCCTTTCGAGTTTCCCCAGAAATTGTCGCAATAATTACGCCAGCATTCCAAGACATGAGTGCAATGAACAAGAAAGGAAGGAAGTGCTGGGTTGAAATAAAGGAGGGCGTATCCTTTGATTAAGCGGAACTAAAGAAAACTATAGCTAAAAATAAAATTACGTCAAAGACGAAAGGAGTCATAAGAAAGTGATTATCTTGAGCGCTTGTGAGAATGAAGATTATTATAGAGTTGTTGATGGTGGTGCTGCTGATGTTGATGATGATGGTGATTTCACGCCAACACTATGAAGGCAATAGCAGAGCCTTGCAACAATATGCAGGCGTGTACACACTAAAAATTTGATTAACTACCGTAACAACCCGCCACAGCGGACGCATCAGTGCGCGCAGGCGCGCAATATCCTCGAAGAATAAAGGCACGATCCTTCGTTGTCGCTAAAGCAACCCAGATGGAAAGAAGGCAAAAAAACATATTTAAGAAACCATTACCTAGGACAAACATGCGACGCAAGCGAATATGAACAACTCAAAAGCAAAAACAAAAACAAAAACAACTTGAAACTGACGTCATATTACTCAAAGCACCACTACACTGAAAAAGCGAATATGAAGCCATAATTATGCGCTTAAATTTGCAAAAAAAAAGAGTGAAATAAAATGTCGAGGGGTAAACATAAACAATATACAGCAAAAGTAGCGCGAGTCTGAAACGAACAGCTGGCAAATTTATTCAAATGTACCTGCAAACAATATACTTCATGTTGCGTCAAGCAAGGACATAATGCATATATAAATAGCACAAAGTTGCGAAATTTTTAGCACGAGGGAATCAGATTATATATAAAATCTATTAGCGAGGGAAAATAACCTGAAACTAACCCACAAAAAAACTGGGGAAAACTTGAACCTCGAAACAAGAAGCTTGACAAAACTCCCAAATAATTATAATTAATTCTGTTTATGATTCCAGTTCTTCATGAAGCTCTGAATATTTAAAAATCATGTTCCTTTACGAACTTAAGGTTAATGTTATTTAGGACAGTGAATAAATTAAATATTGGTGGTTATAAAGTTTAAGTAACAGAAGTAAAGTTATAGAACTTAAGTTGTTAGGTTAAAGTTATAGAGTTAAAATTTAAGAGTTTAAGTTTTATGAAAATGTTTTAAATGTAAAGTCAGTGTTAGTGTTGAATTTAGAGTTAAAGTTTGAGTTAGAGAAAGAGTTAGAGAAAGAGTAGAGTAAGAGTAAGAGTTATAATTAGAGCAAGAGTTAGAGTTCAGTTGAGAGTAGGAGTGAGAGTAAGAGTTAGATTTAGAGTTAAAGTAAGAGTTACAGTTAGAGTTAGGGTTAGAGTTAGAGTAAGAGTTAGAGTTTGAATAACAGATAAACCCAGAGTTATGTTTATGTTGATATTATTCTTAATAATGAAGTTCCCTGCTATAGGTAAAAACCCATCTTTTTATATCCTTGAAATCATTTCAGAATCTCTCATTCGTAAGTAATATTATCAGTGTACTAAAAAAAAGAGCACAAAAGGCGGCATAGACCATTAAAAATAATATCGAAAGTCTGAAAAAAACTTTGACGAAGTTGAACCCGCCAATAATAACATCAACTGGAACTTGAACTGGACTGGCAACAGCCGACTACAACTTAAATTATTTTGTAAAAAAATTCCGAAAAGAATGTCACAAGGGAAACACCCAACAAACAAAAACAAAACAAAAGCAATAACTACAAATGGAAACTAAGAAACCCTACTTGAATGCAAATAAAACAAAAACAACACAAAATAAAGCATTAAACCTGGGAGCAAAAACGCAGCCAAGGGTGTCCTTAAAAAATATCAAGTATAATTAAACTAAAGTAGCAACGTAGAGCACATAAATGTAAAGGGGCGAGCGACAGTTGAAGAAGCCATAGAAATCACTGAAATGCACTCTTGAGACACTGAGTTCAGTGCTACCAAAGTAGGAAGGATCCTTCTTAGTTCCAGAAATTAAAATGCATTATTTTCGAACAGAAAGCAAAAAAAAAACTCAAGTTCTGACTTCTCACTCTCACGTTCACTGAGTAAAAGTCCTTCAGTAATATTGCAAGTTCATTCAAAGAACTTGGCGGCTCCTTCGGTACAATACAGTACAATTTTTCTTAATGTATTTGAGCGCACTTTTTCGCATCTGCTGCGCCTTGATTTTCCCCCAATTCATACAGTGGTGGCTCCGTTAGATGCGCAGTGGCTGCTTGAATTTGTGTTGTTGTTGTTGTTGTTGTTGTTCTTTTCATACACACCCTGTCTTGATTGTTCACCCATAAGAATAGAAAAAACTAGCAAAAGAAATCAGGAAAAAATAAGTAGCAAGAGCAACGAACAAAACAACCAGCAAAGCCAGAACAACCACAATTTTTCAGGGTACGATGAGGAGGGGGTATGGAATGTAAATAAAATGCAGTCATGGATTTGATTTAGCTGTTGTTGGCAGGAAATTAAGAAAAGTAACAACGTTAATAGTAAATGTACAAAATTAAAGTTTGAGTAAGTGCAAGAGTTAGACGTAGAGTAAGAGCTAGTTAGAAGTAGAGTAAATAATAGGCAGAGATGAAATTAGTGAGAGATACACGAAAGACTAACCTGTAAGAACTGATCCAAAATAAAATGTATTTTTACTGTTTCCTTCGGGAACCGTGAACCCGTAAAGACAAACCGTAATATTTACAAAGCCCTACAATTTTCTACTTTTATTCGGTAAGATTTACGGTGGCAAACATTAAAAACAAAAAAAAAATTGCTTGTCACAATTGTTTTTTTTTTAATTGAAACAATTGTTTTCTTGTACGATAAAGACTGAATTTATTAAGAAATTTGTCAGGTTATCGTAATTGCAAACTGATGAATTGATGCATTATTAATACCTTACCCAAGCTGAGATACGAACCAAAATCTCGGTAAGTCTCGCATGCCAGTCGAAACGATCTTCAACTGAGCAATTTGTTGCGATAAAAAATTGGAAGTAAAAAATGTTTATGAATTGCTAATAGTTCACTGCAGCTAATTTTGTACACTGTATTTTTGTGTCCTTGACAAAATACTGCTGAACTCCCCCATTTTTTTTACTGTGTCAACTTTTAATCTTCGTTTGAGAATTTTCTACAGTTCATCACCGTATTTTTCGACGTTTAAACAGCATCTAAGACTTTGGTGCTATTATTTTTTTATAGTTATAGTTATAGTTATAGTTATAGTTATAGTTATAGTTATAGTTATAGTTATAGTTATAGTTATAGTTATAGTTATAGTTATAGTTATAGTTATAGTTATAGTTATAGTTATAGTTATAGTTATAGTTATAGTTATAGTTATAGTTATAGTTATAGTTATAGTTATAGTTATAGTTATAGTTATAGTTATAGTTATAGTTATAGTTATAGTTATAGTTATAGTTATAGTTATAGTTATAGTTATAGTTATAGTTATAGTTATAGTTATAGTTATAGTTATAGTTATAGTTATAGTTATAGTTATAGTTATAGTTATAGTTATAGTTATAGTTATAGTTATAGTTATAGTTATAGTTATAGTTATAGTTATAGTTATAGTTATAGTTATAGTTATAGTTATAGTTATAGTTATAGTTGTAGTTATAGTTATAGTTATAGTTATAGTTATAGTTATAGTTATAGTTATATTTATAGTTATAGTTATAGTTATAGTTATAGTTATAGTTATAGTTATAGTTATAGTTGTAGTTATAGTTATAGTTATAGTTATAGTTATAGTTATAGTTATAGTTATAGTTGTAGTTATAGTTATAGTTATAGTTATAGTTATAGTAATAGTAATAGTAATAGTTATAGTCATACCATAGTTAGATTTGGAATTGGAGTTGGAGTTGAAGTTGGAATTAAAATTTGAGTTAGAGTTTATCTGAAATTAATATAAAATCTGCGAAAATGATTCTAAAATCAAAAGTTAAATTAAGAATATTCTTCGTGTCCTGAAATGGGACTCCTGTCCCCTGTGAGCAATCATGAAGTGATCAAAACACAACTTCTAAAACTTCCGCATCATTCTAATTAAACTCTACTTTGTCCAACAATTGGCTGAACAGCTAAATAGAGAGACATCTGCAGTATATTGTGACAGAGCCCCCGCTTATCGCCAAAACCGCAAAATCATCAGCATCAATTCTAGTGGATAAAACAAAACAATCGAAAGTAAATAAGAGTCAATTTAATAAAATACATCGGAGAAAAATAAGAACCTCAACACAATAGAATCCCAATGAGATGAGGAATGACCACCAGTGACCAGAGCTGCAGCTTTGCTTGAAGGTGTCAAAGATATATTGTTGCAATTGTTATCATTGTGTGTTGTTGTTATGTGCGCATGGCACGCTTTTGTAGATTCTGTTTGTAGGACTATAATGACTTCCTTCAACGTTCTTGCAAGAAGGACATTTCCTAATTGGCAACTATTGATTTCCGCCTACATGTAACAGAAAGTAGAGAGCACGAGAAGAGCGCAGCTGACACTCAATATCCTTGAACATTTTAATTTTTTCTTATTTTTCCCCCTACTTCCTCAAATCATTCGTTCTTGTGTCACGCCTTCATTAATAATTTTGGCAAATAAATCGACGTTGTTATTATTTCTAATAGTTTATACTGAGAATAAGCAGCTGAACCAAGTTGTTGTCACCTAAACGCCATATATTATTTTTTTTTTTGCGCTAATCTAGATTATGGCATCTTTTGGTCTAGTTTGGTTGTTTTTATTGCAGCTGTTAAATAAGAAAGTCCCTTTGTTCAGCTCTACCAGCTACTTGTTCAAAATTTACATAACTTAAACCAACAAGAAAATCCAATAAAGCGCTTAGCATGACAACAACTTGTCCGTCCGTTTAACTTTCTATCTATCCCTCTGTCTGTCATGTCATAACCTCACTCATAATAATAAATTTTGTGCTTATTAAAAAATCTTTAAAATTTTCACTTTTCAACATGTTTTTCCGGGAAAAAGCGTAAAAACCTGTTAGTTTCATGAATAAAGTTTCTAGAAAAAAAGAAAAACATCGAAACATCCTTAAAGCAATTTGCATCCTTTTGTTCTCTTGTTGTTTGATTTTAAGCGCAATCTGCAGACAGAAATTTTCAAAAAGCTGCTGGGCAACATATTCAAGATGCATGAAAAAAAAAATATTAAAAAAATAAATCCCGAATGACCGACCTGGTTTAAGCTTCTTTGGTCCAGCTTCAACGCAAAGTGGAGGGTAGTCATTTTGCCGCGCGCGCGAAATCAGAGTTTTTTGTTTGAAACTTAAATCCTTTGGGGTGTCTTTGTTCCTTATTAAAAATGTACAAGCATAGACATAGTTGACCCCTTTGAAATGTATGCTTTTTTTTATTTGCTTCCGCCTAAATGGTCAACGTGCTGGTCCATAGATCTGATTTAGTGCTTCTCGTATCTAAGAGATTTTTTTACAAACAAAGAAATAGGGGTCAAAGGACATATAAGAATACTAAAACACAAACAAGGAAATAAAAACGATAGACATAAAATTTTTCTTTAATTATCGCGGTTTTTAAAGAGTATGAATATAAATTTAAAAATGCATGTAAAATATATGAGCAGAAAAAAAAACACTTTCTATGGGTTGTGTACATTAGCTGACTACAGAGAGACTGTCCACATTTTAATACGTTTTTCTACTGGACATTACTGAAAATGATATTCTCACATTTTCCATAAACCTGTTTTACATCTTAAAAAGAACATATAATTGTAGTGAGGAAATCCTTTAAAGTTTTGTACCAGTTTGCTTAATTTAAACTGCAATTGATGATTTTATGATTTTGTCTTTTTGGACTATTTTACTTGTTTTTAAAATAAAAAATATTTTTTATGATCCATGGTGTTAAGTAGTCTCTTTGTGATAACGTGACTTTCCCTGTCAAATATCCTTTTTTTTTTTATGTGACAAATTTTAAAATATGCATCAATAACCTACTATATTTCATGACTTTTTAAACCTGAACTAATTCTTGAAGCTTAACATTTTTTCATATAGCTCTGACCATTTTCTTATAAAACATTCGTTCTTACACTATTTGTAGAACATTACTCCTCGTAGCCTCTAAATAATATTAATCAAAAATCTTCAAAAATACTATTAAAAGGAGATCCAAGATCACAATACTTAATCCTAATAACAATCCTTATTTTGTTTGTATTCGATTTTAAATATTGTATTTATTAGATCAACCGTTTTTAAATGGATACCCATATCATAAAAATTCTCGAAATGCGTAAAAGACTCCGTTACCCTATTGGGTCATATAAATATTGAAACATTTTTTTTATACAAGTTTTAGAAAATTCAAATATTTCTTTAAATTTTGCTTAACTCTATGCCTGTCACGCTATCTGAGTAACAGTTTATGTTATTTTTGAATATTTTGTGTAATTAGTAAATATATATATAAATATATATCAAAACATAAAAAAAATTAATTCTATATTACAGAAACAGAGTGACCAATAATAAAATACATTTAATTTATTTTGCTTTCAAACCAGTTAAAAATCATTTATATTGGTTTGAAATTGTATAGTGACTAAAAAACACAGCGTGGCGCGAATAGGGTTAATCCTCATTTACGTAGGTTTACAGCTTTCTTGACAGTGATTGAGTTGCGATTTTGTATTGAGGCTTTTTTTTTAAGTAGATCACTCACATATATATGAAAAATGAAGCAGCATTTTCTTATAAAATGAAGCGTAAAAATAGGAGCTTCTTCGAAACTATTGAAAATAAAAAAAAAATTTAAATAATATAAAAAATATAATAAATATAAAAAATATAAATGTAATTAGTAAATATATATATAAATATATATCAAAACATAAAAAAAATTAATTCTATATTACAGAAACAGAGTGACCAATAATAAAATACATTTAATTTATTTTGCTTTCAGACCAGTTTAAAATCATTTATATTGGTTTGAAATTGTATAGTGACTAAAAGACACAGCGTGGCGCGAATAGGGTTAATCCTCATTTACGTAGGCTTACAGCTTTCTTGACAGTGATTGAGTTGCGATTTTCTATTGAGACTTTTTTTTTAAGTAGATCACCCACATATATATGAAAAATGAAGAAGCATTTTCTTATAAAATGAAGCGTAAAAATAAGAGCTTCTTCGAAACTATTGAAAATAAAAAAAAATTTAAAAAATATAAAAAATATAATAAATATAAAAAATATAATAAATATAAAAAATATAAAAATATAAAAAATATAAAAATATAAAAATTACACAAAATATAAAAAATATAAAAAATATAAAAAATATAAAAATATAAAAAATATAAAAAATATAAAAAATATAAAAAATATAAAAAATATAAAAAATATAAAAAATATAAAAAATATAAAAAATATAAAAAAATAAAAAATATAAGAAATATAAAGAATATAAAAAATATAAAATATATTAAAAATATAAAAAATATAAAAAATATAAAAAATAGAAAAAATATAAAAAATATAAAAAATATAAAAAATATAAAAAAATATAAAAAATATAAAAAATATAAAAAATATGAAAAATATAAAATATATAAAATATATAAAAAATATAAAAAATTTAAAAAAATATAAATAATGTAAATAATATAAAAATACGGAAAAATATAAAAAATAAGATATGTAAAAAATATAAAAAATAAAAAATATGAAAAATATAAAAAATAAGAAATATAAAAAATATAAAAAATAGTAAAAATTATAAAAACATTTAAAAAATTAAAAAATTTAAAAAATATAAAAAAAATTTTAAAAATTTAAAAAATATAAAATATACAAAAAATATAAAAAATATAGAAAATACAAAAAATACAAAAAATATAAAAAATATAAAAAATATAAAAAATATAAAAAATATAAAAAATATAAAAAATATAAAAAATATAAAAAACATAAAAAATATAAAAAAATATAAAAAATATAAAAAATATAAAAAATATAAAAAATAAAAAAAATATAAAAAATAAAAAAAATATAAAAACATAAAAAATATAAAAAATATAAAAAAAATTGTAAATAATGTAAATAATATAAAAATACGAAAAAATATAAAAAATAAGAAATATAAAAAAAATAAAAAATAAGAAATATAAAAAATATAAAAACTAGTAAAAATTATAAAAACATTTAAAAACATTTAAAATTTTAAAAAATTTAAAAAATATAAAAAAAATTTTAAGAATTTAAAAAATATAAAAAATATAAAATATACAAAAAATATAAAAAATATAAAAAATACAAAAAATATAAAAAATATAAAAAATATAAAATATGTAAAAAATATAAAAAATATAAAAAATATAAAAAATATAAAAAATATAAAAAATATAAAAAATATAAAAAATATAAAAAATATAAAAAATATAAAAAATATAAAAAATATAAAAAATATAAAAAATATAAAAAATATAAAAAATTTTAAAAATATAAAAAATATAAAAAATATAAAAAATATAAAAAATATAAAAAATATAAAAATATAAAAAATATAAAAAATATAAAAAATATAAAAAATATAAAAAATATAAAAAATATAAAAAATATAAAAAATATAAAAAATATAAAAAATATAAAAAATATAAAAAATATAAAAAATATAAAAAATATAAAAAATATAAAAAATATAAAAAATATAAAAATATATAAAAAATATAAAAAATATAAAAAATAAAAAATATAAAAAACATTAAAAAAGAATTTTAAAAATTTAAAAAATATAAAAATAGAAAAAAAACATGAAAAACATAAAAAATATAAAAAACATAAAAAATATAAAAAGTACAAAAAAAAAAATATAAAAAATATAAAAAGTATAAAAAAATATAAAAATAATAAAATATAAAAAATGATGTAAAAAAGTATAAAAAATGTAAAAAAAAAAATTGAAAATAAAACCTATAAATAAACAAATAATAATAAAACAAACCTATAGAAAAATCATCCAAAATATCAATAAAAAAACTGCTACTTATAAAAACCACCCTTTTCAAAAGAAGTTATCGCAAATAAATAAGTTTCAGGCAACAAAGCCTCCTTTTGAACTTATGCTTAAATTGAACAATGTAATTGATTCAGATCGAGCTAAACTCATTGAGAAATGGATGCGTGGGGAGTTAAGGGGTTTGCTGATACTTATAAACTTATCAAGGGTAAATCATAAAAAATAGTTTCCTATCTGCTATCAATAAAAAATAAGTAACATCATAATTTATAGCATAACAAACGTCCCATTAAAATATACGAAATTAAAGTATGCAAATATGACACTGAAGGACAAAACAAAAAAAGAAAAATTACAAAATAAAGTAAACTCACGCCCTCAATAAGACAAATACAGATATTTTATTTCACCAAACTAATTGATGTGCTCCAAATTCCGCGCAATTTATGTAAATTAGGTTGCGTCAACTACGTCAAGTCTTGTTTTTGCATACGTACAAATTATATTTGATTGTCGGATCAAAAGGGCAACAAAATGAACACAACGACGACTAAATAACTTGACACCAAACAGTTGGGATGACGCCAATAAGATTAGCAACTGGGTAGACGACAATATGCTACAAAAGAGTTGTATTTAAAAAATTAAGAAAAAATAAAAATTTATTTGTTTCTGAAGTTGTTATCAAATCAAGTGCTTGGCAAACAGATGACAGGAAGTTAGTAAATCGTTCAAACTGTTCCTTTCTTTTATTTTCTTTTCTTTTCTGCACACACATATTTTACGCTCATTTAGCTGGAAAGTACAACCATGTGTGGCTAGCTTCCTTAGTCTGAGACTAACCTTAAACTAGTGCAAGGAGCACTGCTGATTTCGGAGTACTCAAAACGGTTCTTCTGCGTCATGTGCAAATATTTTGTCTATGCAACACGCGCATGTGCAGTCCATGTGCTGAGAATCATTGCTGTAACTACAGTTAATTTAATTTGTTTTTATTGTTTTATCCTGTTTAGATTTGTTTTGCTTTTAGCTTAATGTTTGCGCGCCTATTCTCGGTCAATTGATTCTCCTAGCAGCATCCTCTCCAAATATCAACTGCTACACTATTGCTGCTCAAGTGCTGACTGACCACCTTCTGTGTTCATTTGTATTGTTAATAATAATGATCTGATGTCGCCTACCGTCATACTACCAGTACTCGGATATGCTCTACACATGTGCAAATATTCTTAAATTCTTCAACATTTGTTTTTGCTTATAACTACTTCCGTTTCATGTTGCTCTGTAAAATGTTTGCAGATTTTGTTAATATGCTTCGCATGTGTTTTAGAATAAACTCAGAGCATACTTTTCCCATCACATTTTGTCCAGTATTTTGTGGAGTGGTGTACCTCCTAATCACAATTAATAAATCTGGCAATTATATAAATTGTCGTTGTAATTTTATAATTTAGCTCCACGCCTTTTTTTGATTTTTCCCAAACTGCTTCACCAGTATATGAATTAATTTTTTACCTTTCACATTGTTGCAGCAATCTTGTAATGTGGCTTAAAAACACTCGTCTATGAACTAATGTTTTACATTTTTTGAAATTTGCCCTGTAACAGTCGGCATTAATAAGCGTTGCATTTGTTGTTTTTTTTTTTCGCGCGGAATTTCACTAGCTCTCTTTTTTTCTCTTCATGGTTGTTCTTCTCAATTAAATTTTGTGACTTGCTAGTCCAGTTTTTACTTTTTAACAAGTTTAAATTTTGTTCTGAGATTTAGGGAGAGCCGTTACAAAATCCTTCTAATTTGCTAGATTGTTGCAATACATTACGTTGTACGGCCTAATTAGTCAATCGATTTTTTTTTTTTTGGGAATCCGAATGCTTCAAATAACGTTCCCATATTAATAAAGTACGTCTCGGAAATTCGAGCAATCTCAATTTTTTTATTGCACATGGAAATTTTGATCAAAGAAAATTTGTGATTGGTGATTGTTTTAATTATGGTTTCGTGACGAAATTTAAGTAAAACACCAATAATTTTGTTGATTAGAATAAATGGCCCTAAAAAATACAGTTTGAAATAATTGGATCACAAGTAATTTTAATAAAAAATTTAGAAGATAAAATATTTAAAAAACATTGTTTAAAACAACTTAAAAAACTATATACATATCGTCATATGAAATCAAAAAAGGTGTAAGTTACATTTCAAAAATTTTACAGGAGAAGCAAAAAATTTTTTGAGTATCATATCATCAATTTCGGATATATGACTGTTTTATTGATCCTCAGTTATGTTTTTTGCTTCCTATAGTACGCAAGTGTCACACATATCATTTCTTGGTTTAAATAAAGGCAAATAATAAGACAAATTACATTAAATAAAATAAAAGGTGCACTTACTGCTTTTAGAATGTTGTTAATAAAAACGCCGCTTATAGCTATGTATACGTAGGGTGCCTTTTATATTTCGGGATTTGGCAACCCTGGTGTTGCAATCTGTCAACTGAAAGCTTTATCGCAAAGTTTGACATTTGTTGGCTTATACGTACTCAGAACGTTTTGACATACGAGCGCTATTTATGTTGTTTATATTAACTTAAAAGATTCATCTCGGTCTAAAAATGGAATTAAATCGTGAACATTTTCGTGCGATTATTTTTTACAACTTTCGACGTGAATTAACACAGCAACAGTGCATGGATGAACTTAATTCAATTTTTGGCGATGAAGCTCCATCAAGGACCAGTGTTTATCGATGGTATGGTGAATTCAATCGTGGTCGTAGTTCACTCCAAGACGAATTTCGTGAAGGTCGTCCGAAATCAGCTGTTGTTCCGAAAACCATTGATGCTGTGCGCGAACTGATATTGCAAGATCGTCATGTTACCTATCGTGAGATTGAGGCAACCTTAGGCATAAGTGGGACCAGCATACATTCAATATTGCATAAACATTTGACTGTCAAAAAAATTTGTTCGCGTTGGATCCCACACAATTTGTCAATCGCTCAAAAAAAGGCTCGTGTCGATTGGTCGAAGGAAATGCTCAAAAAAGACGATCGCGGTGCTTCGAAACACGTCTATGACATCGTGACAGATGATGAATCGTGGATTTACGCGTATGAGCCCGAAAGTAAACAGCAGTCGACTGTATGGGTGTTTCAAGATGAGCCAAATCCAACAAAAGTTGTTCGCGCACGAAGCACTTCCAAGCAAATGGTCGCCTGTTTTTTCGGAAAATATGGACATGTCGCAACCGTACCACTAGAACAACGCAGAACAGTCAACTCTGAGTGGTACACAACCATTTGTTTGCCAGTTGTCTTCCAAGAAATCAGGAAAATCAACCGCCGAAGACGGATCACTCTTCACCACGACAATGCGAGCTCTCACACATCGGCTCAAACAACTGCATTTTTGAGCACCCAAAACATCGATTTGATGGGTCATCCGCCGTATAGTCCTGACTTGGCACCGAATGACTTCTTTTTATTCCCAACCGTGAAGAATAAACTGCGTGGACAACGATTTTCGACGCCCGAAGAAGCGGTTGCGGCATTCAGAATGCATGTTTTGGAGATACCTCAATCAGAGTGGCAAAAGTGCTTCGACAATTGGTTCAAACGCATGCAAAAGTGTATAGATCTTAATGGAGAATATTTTGAAAAACAATAAAGTGATTTTCGATGATTAATATTTGTTTTTGTTCTCTAATCCCGAAATATAAAAGGCACCCCTCGTAGGAGTGTTAAATTTTGCAGGAACATGTATTTTAATATGGTGCATCATAATCAATCAAAACGTCAATTTTGAATTTTTGGTAACTTACGGTTTTTTTGATTTCATATGACGATATATTGATAACAAATTTGCAAAAAAAACTATTGTTAAAGAAATCATAAAAAAAATCTTGCAGAACTCATTAAAAACATGAAAGTAGAAAACAAAAATGAATGAAAAGAAGTTATAAAAATAAAAAGTAATTAAAACAAAAAAAAAAAAAATGTTTAAATTAATAAAATAGAAATTACTTAAAACTACAAAAAAAATAAAATATAAAGAAACAATAAAAAACTTTGAAACAACTTTAAGCATTAGATAAAATAGAGTTAAAAAAGATTTTTTAAGAAGTGGAAAAGAAATTTATAAATTAAATAAAAATAAATATTGATACTGATAACATCAACAATAACTATGCAGTAGCACAAGACAAGCAGATGCTTAAGATATTATTGTGTTAATGTTTAACGTTTAATGTTTTAATTAAAAAATTTGTGTGCATATTTTATGTGAGTTAGTATACAAAGTAAGTTGTCTTTTTTATTTTCAATCAAGTATTTTAAATTATCGTTTTCTTAGACAAAAACAAAAATTACCCTGGGATGTCAACAAAATATTCACGAAACGATGGGAGATAAAAATAAATTTGTTTTTATATAAAAACTGCAATTTAAAAAGCATTGGCCAAAAAACTCGTTAAAGTCTCTTAATATCAGTATTGAAATTGGGCCAAGTAATTAAAAATTAAAAATCGTAAAGCTTGACTGTATTCCTCATAATGCCCAAATAAATTTACCTTTTAAAAAAAAAAAAAAAAAAAAGTATTGAAAACAATAAAAAACTTTAAAACAATATAAATTAGATTTAAAAACGCATTCAAAAATGTGGAAAGAAAAGTTACCTAACATTTTTTTGTAGGACTAACGGTTTTAAAAATAAAGTTTTTTACTACATGTCCAAATGACAATTTTGGACTGTTTTTTTAATTTTCCAGTGTATATTTGCAAAAAAAAAATTTTAAAAAAGAAAATATGCAAATATTTTTATTTTTTAAAGTACTGTCGACGTGAAAAATTTAAAAAAAAAAAATTATCGGAATCGTCGAAATCAATTTTTGGACAAAAGCGTCCGATTTGACATAGAATCGCCGATATACGAGTGTAATGACTTTTTTCTAAAACTCCGACTACCTCAGTAATAACACTCCATATCCTGTTTCTTTGATTATATTCTCTCTCGATTGCCTTTGTTTTTCATATATTTTTAAAATCTTACTTTGACTAATTTATGACCTGCACTCCTAGTTTTCATTCAAATGCTTCTATTTAAAAAAATCAAAATTATATTTCTTGTATTTTGGCAGCGAATTGTTAAAAACGTGCGAATTGCTGTCATTCCTGCTCAGTAACTCAATTCAATGAGAACAAAAAAATATGCCACCATTGTTATTTTAACACTTGAGCTCTTGCCGAAATGCAGCTTAATTGGCGGAAATTACATTTATCTGCACTTGACTGCAGTTCGTCACTCCTGCGGTGGCTATTTATTTTTACCTTTGCAAAAAAAAAAAAACAATTAAAAATCAACACCAAATTTTTACCTCACACACACATATTCATATTTATTTTGCCCATTTCACATGCACACAGTTAAGCAAGTTGTTTGAAGTGCATTTTTTTTACAGTCAGTCAGGTTTTATTATGCAAAATTTATAAATTTTCACACACGTTTTATTTATACTTGCATTTTAAGCAGAGCAACACAATGAAAAATAATGCATTTGAGTACATTTATTTGTATTTTTGTTTTTTTTTTCTGACTGCCATTTACCAAAAAATACTAATTTTAAACCTATCACAGGATCATTGCACGTTCTGCTGTGTCAGTGCCTGCTTTGCCCTTCTTTAGAAAGTCCAGCTGCAATAACAGCGCCAAAAATATGTTAGTCAGTCAATCAGTTGTTCTGCATATCTGACTTTCTGCCAACCTTAAGGGGTGTAGTTCTTGAATAAATTTTTATTTTTTATCCTCTTTAGTCAAAGTGCACCACAGGGTGAGCCAATGAATGTCATGCATACCAAAAACAGCTATTATACCACAAATAATTCGAAGGGTCTAGTTCTAGTTGTACTTGTGTTTTTGGTCTTGCTTTTGTACGAATGCTAATACATGTATTTTGCTTGTAGTTGTCTGGAAATCTTTTCAAGATTTATGAATTTTCAGTAAGGCTCTTGCAATACACTTTGCCATAAACAATAGTGGTATTCAATTAACGCCATATTTGTGGTGTAAATAGCGTATGTGCCGTAAGTTCATACAACTTACCACACATACGCAGTTTACATTGCAAATACGGCGTTAATTGAATACCACTAATATATTTTGCTGGTGATCTTAAACTACTAAGTTCTTTTACATCGTCATTTCATAATATTTGATAATTTCTTAGTGTGAGTTGCATAAATTCTTAATCATATGTTATAAATTCATATGCACTGACGAAGTAATTAGTAATAAGTAATACGTAATATGTAATAAGTAATAAGTAATAAGTAATAAGTAATAAGTAATAAGTAATAAGTAATAAGTATCAAGTAATAAGTAATAAGTAATATGTAATAAGTAATAAGTAATAAGTAATAAGTAATAAGTAATAAGTAATAAGTAATAAGTAATAAGTAATAAGTAATAAGTAATAAGTAATAAGTAATAAGTAATAAGTAATAAGTAATAAGTAATAAGTAATAAGTAATAAGTAATAAGTAATAAGTAATAAGTAATAAGTAATAAGTAATAAGTAATAAGTAATAAGTAATAAGTAATAAGTAATAAGTAATAAGTAATAAGTAATAAGTAATAAGTAATAAGTAATAAGTAATAAGTAATAAGTAATAAGTAATAAGTAATAAGTAATAAGTAATAAGTAATAAGTAATAAGTAATAAGTAATAAGTAATAAGTAATAAGTAATAAGTAATAAGTAATAAGTAATAAGTAATAAGTAATAAGTAATAAGTAATAAGTAATAAGTAATAAGTAATAAGTAATAAGTAATAAGTAATAAGTAATAAGTAATAAGTAATAAGTAATAAGTAATAAGTAATAAGTAATAAGTAATAAGTAATAAGTAATAAGTAATAAGTAATAAGTAATAAGTAATAAGTAATAAGTAATAAGTAATAAGTAATAAGTAATAAGTAATAAGTAATAAGTAATAAGTAATAAGTAATAAGTAATAAGTAATAAGTAATAAGTAATAAGTAATAAGTAATAAGTAATAAGTAATAAGTAATAAGTAATAAGTAATATGTAATAAGTAATAAGTAATAAGTAATAAGTAATAAGTAATAAGTAATAAGTAATAAGTAATAAGTAATAAGTAATAAGTAATAAGTAATAAGTAATAAGTAATAAGTAATAAATAATAAGTAATAAGTAATAAGTAATAAGTAATAAGTAATAAGTAATAAGTAATAATAAGTAATAAGTAATAAGTAATAAGTAATAAGTAATAAGTAATAAGTAATAAGTAATAAGTAATAAGTAATAAGTAATAAGTAATAAGTAATAAGTAATAAGTAATAAGTAATAAGTAATAAGTAATAAGTAATAAGTAATAAGTAATAAGTAATAAGTAATAAGTAATAAGTAATAAGTAATAAGTAATAAGTAATAAGTAATAAGTAATAAGTAATAAGTAATAAGTAATAAGTAATAAGTAATAAGTAATAAGTAATAAGTAATAAGTAATAAGTAATAAGTAATAAGTAATAAGTAATAAGTAATAAGTAATAAGTAATAAGTAATAAGTAATAAGTAATAAGTAATAAGTAATAAGTAATAAGTAATAAGTAATAAGTAATAAGTAATAAGTAATAAGTAATAAGTAATAAGTAATAAGTAATAAGTAATAAGTAATAAGTAATAAGTAATAAGTAATAAGTAATAAGTAATAAGTAATAAGTAATAAGTAATAAGTAATAAGTAATAAGTAATAAGTAATAAGTAATAAGTAATAAGTAACAAGTAACAAGTAATAAGTAATAAGTAATAAGTAATAAGTAATAAGTAATAAGTAATAAGTAATAAGTAATAAGTAATAAGTTATAAGTAATAAGTAATAAGTAATAAGTAATAAGTAATAAGTAATAAGTAATAAGTAATAAGTAATTAGTAATTAGTAATTAGTAATTAGTAATAAGTAATAAGTAATAAGTAACAAGTAATAAGTAATAAGTAATAAGTCATTAGTAATAATAAGTAATAAGTAATAAGCCATAAGTCATTAGTAAAAAGTAAAAAGTAATAAGGAATAAGGAAAAATAAGGAATAAGAAATAAGTAATACTTAATACGTAATAAAAGTCTAAAATGGCAGTAACATAAGTCTAAAATGGCACTTATGATCTTTTAGTGGCAGCATTGCTTCATAACTTTAATAAAAAAAAGAACATTGTGGGAACCATCCTGTCACGTAATCAAAAAATCTTTTTTTAATTTTTACTCTACGACTATATAGAGAAATTAATTTTCTGCAATATATAAAAAAACCGGTTGAAAAATTTGAAATGAATCAAAAGTTATAGATTTTATTTTAAGCAAAAAAAGTGCCATAAAAGCGTACTGTGCACCGTTAATAACAATTTGGTCTTTGTTCGTCCACTTAATGGAAAATTTCACGCATAAACCTTGGTTTTAAGGCCTACAAGATCTACCTCGTGCTAAAACTGAAGCTGAATGACTATCGTTGCGGTAAAATTTCAGTGAATTGGCCAAAAATCAACTTGCTTTCGATCTGCTGTTTTATCGAAAAATTTTGTTCAGCAATGTGAGGCTCATTTTTGGTTCAATGAGAATGTCAAGAAACAAAATTGTCGCATTTGAACCGTAGATCCGTTAAATGCCGAAAAATTGTACAGTTTGAGTTGGTAGAGTCAACGGATCATATTTTTTATAAAAATTAGGCTACTCAGCTTGTTATGGTCAACAGTATTCGCCTAGAGCTATGATTATTAACTTTTTCGTTTTCCGATTGGATAGCACAAATGTGGAAGTGATGTGATTTCAGCAAATGAAATAATCAAATTACTGAAGGAAGCATTCGATGAACACATCATTTCTTGTAATGAGCCTTGAAAGCTAACATTATCCGTTTTAATGAGAACACACGGTTTCAAATGCTTATAAAAGTGGTCGAAAACTTTGACCCTAGGATGACATTCATCGGATCTATATATACACCTATAGCCGAAGTTGTGCTTACAAATTTTTGCAGAATATATTCTCTCGATTGAATACAAATAAATGAGTTCTTTATGAAATTTCATTTGCTCTTTTCAAAATTATTTTCAATCAAATTTTGCACTGGCTTAAAAGGACATCATTTACTTTCAAAAATTCTCAGTCCCGTTTCATCAATATTTTGTATTAAAAACATTTGTTTTAAATATTTTCTATTGAAAATTTCCACACAACTAATCAGGTCAACATGATTTGAGCCACAAAATTTTTAAAAAACCAAAAAATGTGTTTTAAGCATTAAACTAAAATAAATTTAAGTAAAGGTTTTTGTAATTAATATTTTTGAGAATATTCCATTCAAATGAAAATAGTTTAAACATTATTTCAACTGCTATTAGAATTCGCCGATAGTAAAAGAAAGGGGTCAAATCTTATAACCTGATTTAAATGCTCTATTTTATAATCTACAAAGTGTCCACTTGACCTTTCACCATTTTGTTATTCCCACGCATTCATATGCTTGTTATTATTTCCCGCTTCTCTTAAAACAATTGCGCACATGAGCAAAGTTTGAAGTGGTAAGGAAATTTAAAGCGGCAAAAGGCGAGCAAAAAATAACTCATGGTTTAAAAAAATACGAAAAATAAAAAAGAAAGAGAACAAATTTCGAAGTTAATCACATCAAGCGTAAAATGCTACCAACCAATACCGACCAAAACCAACGCCGAACTAACAAGAGTTTCAAATACAACACAGTTCTTCAAAACGGCGCAATACTAACAGCGCAGCACGAGCCAGAGAAACTTATATACAAGAGATTCATTACCTTTATGTTACATATAAATACCTTTAAACATATTTCTGTATATAATGCAAAAAGCATAGTTTTCTTGCAAGTCACATGAGGTCAATGCGAAAACAAAAGCATTGGAATTTTTGCCAACAGGGGTCAAACTCCAGCTATTTAACTGATTGTTGAAGTTCTTTGTTTAACCTTTACTGCGTTGTGTGCCTTAGAGTATGTGTCGCACATGGCGACAACCTCTTTGGTCCAGACATGCCGCAGACATCATTGAGTAGAGTTTTGAGGTTAAGGTAGAGCGAAATAGAGTTAGATGTTTGGCAAACCGGATGTCGAATGGCGCTTATGTATGACGTTCGTTTTGGTAGCTGATCTTATCTTATCAGATTGCAATTTTTTTGCTAACTTTTTCCCCCCCACGTTTTCTAAGGCTTATGCATATTTCATGACTTTTCTAGGCACAGCCATGAATTTAGGCGCAATTTTGAGGTTTCTAAGTTTTCCGTTGCAAGTCTCTTAATTTTTGTTAATAGTAGCGCGCGCTATTTTATATGACTCAAACGACCATATGTCGCCAAAACACACACACACACCCTACTTCAAGCACCTGATGACAAACGAGAAATTAAAATATATTCGGAAAATATAACATAAATATTTAAATAACTACAAAATAACAGAGCACAAACTTACAAAAACACAAACAACTTGAATGACAGACATGCTTTCTGACTCCTAGATATGTAGCTCGCGCGATCAAAAAATGATTTGCTCTAATGCACAAGTCAAGGGTTCACCTATGAAAAAAGTAGCAACCATTCAACCGACCACCTTCGCTTGCACCCATGACAAAAATAAGAAACAAAAAGTAACTCAAGTATACAGAAGAATTTCCATGCTGATATCTACTCATTACAAAGAAATTAACCAAATTCTGGCTAACATAAAGTCCAAGAAATAGGGTAGGAAAAATGCACCTGACACCGTCAACTTATTACAAACGTCGCGGCTGCCTGACCCCGCGACAACCCAGCCAACCAGCCAGCCAGCTACTTACTCAACCAAGCAAAAACGCACTTGCTGCTGTTAGAGTCGGAAGTCAAAGTTGAAGTCTTCGTCGCAGTTGCAGTTTTGTCGATTTCATAACGCGTGCTGTTTGCCAAGGTTTCCTTGCGGGAAATCAGTCAAGCGCAGAACGGAACCCACGAACTTTACGTAAACATATTACTTGGTTATGGTACAATGAACTCTATGCCACACAAACACAACTAAAGAACAGTTTTCCTGTGCCAAGAAAATTACTTCCGACAGAAACTCGAGAGACCAACTAATTAATAATTACAACAAAAAAATAACGGCAACACCCCAAAAGAAACGTCAGGGAAACTTCAAAAGCAATACCAAAACAACAAATGTAAGCGAGAACATTTACATTTTATAACGAAAAAAAAAAAATAAAAAAGCACTCAAAGAAAATACAGCAAAAACTTCCAACAACAACCATCATTCACCACCAAAGTGCATGATCGGCGGGAGGATTCACTGCGTAGTAGTATGAAAAAACGCCATCTGTGCGGCAGGTTCGTGCATAGTTTACTCATTACTAGATCAAGGACCTCGCGCATTAAAAATGTTCCTGTCTTAGGCGACGCGTGCCACGAACTCACTCACGTTATCATCTTCAATAAACAACCGCCTAACATTATGTCAATCAACATTTTTGTCTATTACTCAAGGTAGTGGTGTCGGTGTTCCCTTAATGACTTTCCCACTTACAACAAAAACAATGACAATATTGTAACGTATTTGAGGACATTCTCATAAGTGGCCAAAAATAATGAGTACGAAATAGTAACAAATGTTTTCTATATGTGAGGGTGAATAAACTTTAAATTAGAGGAGATATAAAATAGAAAAAATGTTTCAGTCAGCATAGAAGCAACTACACGGATGTTAGGCGAAGAGCGCTTAATAATAAGTTCGAGGATTAGAAGAGACAAATTAGATATAGAACAGAGTACGCAGACTGCCATTTGTTGAGGGACAGTAGAGAGCTTCGTTTGGGAAGTAGTGTGGGATGATACATTAGGGGTGGCTTCACTTATTTATGTTGGGGTATCTTTATTAGTGTAAAATTTTTAATTATGCCTTCCTTTTTGTCATATCGCCCAGTCTAAAGTGACGGCTGTGTTTTAATTGACTACTTTTTGGGTGACACTCTTGCAGCAGTTGGCACTATTTTCGTTTGTGTCTTTTTTACAAGAAAATTAATCTAAAAAATGAGATTCAGTAGTCACATACTGACGAAAGGTCTTTAATATGAATTTAGTATTAATTTTTTTTAACTTTTTCATAGAGTTGACTTGATATATATATATGATTGCTTTTAAGTTTTTTTCAAATATTTCTTTAATGCTAATAAATTAGAAAGAAGCTTATAAAATATGGTTCGATTGTCAAAGATAAGAAAAAAAAGGGTTGATGGAAAAATGTTCTTATCTTGAATACCCTTCAATGTTTCGGCGTTCTAAGAATGTTGATATTATAAAATAAACTTATCAGAAATTAACTGTAATAAAATGTTTGTAAATAATCAAGTTTTCGTTTTTGTTTCGAGATATTAAATTGTTAAAGTGTCAAATGCCTTAAGGGAACAAATGCATGCAGGGTTAAAAATTCAGGCTTACATTTTTTAACCTTATTGATATTTTTGGGGTTAAAATTATTATTTTTTCTATATAAAATTATTTTTCAACTTAAAACTTAAAATTTTTAAACATTCTTTCTTTGATTGATTTAAATAAATATATATATCCATTAATTTAAACCTAAGCGACTAATTTTTTAGCTTGTAAGATTACTTTTTAACTACTTAAAATCGACTTTTTCATCTTTGTTTAGTTTAAAATTTCTTTACTTTACTTTATTTTTCAACTTTTAAATCGTTTACTTTTTCAAGATTGAACATTTTTTTTTTTTAAAACATCTGGGGAAAAAATTTAACCAAATGGTTTACAATCAGTTATTTTAATATGGAATATTAAATGCCAGAATATAATGTAAAAAGGCTTCTTCTTGGTATTTAATCCTTGGAAAATCGTCATAAATATTTTCTCAATATGTTCATAGAAGACTTTATATGCGTTGAAATTAATTGTTCTATTTTGCTTCTTCATATATGCTTTTGCGTACCTTCACGTGACCTAAGATCTCAAAGATTATTTTATGAGCCCTTTCGTAGTTTGATTTATAATCTGAATGAACCATTAACTCGTTGTTTAAGACGTACCAGGTGTATGCATAAGATTTTCTTGGGGTTTTTAGAAAAAAATACGCAATTTTCAATTGAAATTAATTTTTCTTTATTCAAAATATTGGCCATCGGCGCACAGTGCGGTACTTTCAATTCTAGCGTGCCAAAAGTCATATCTCAAAAAGTGATATAGGTAGAGACATGAAATTTTGCTCATAGCTTAAGGCAAAAGCCATTCTTACAAAAATTGGTCAACTGCACATATAGCTCCTATGCAACTGGAGAATATATGGTTCATTCTAATGAACACTTAAAAATGTTATCTACTTACTTACTTAGGTGGTCGTAACAACCCGTGTCCGGGTTTCAACCGACCTCATCAGCTCTCGCCAGGCGCCTCTGCTTTGCGCGCGCCTTCTCCAATCGGATACACCAAGTGCGGTTAGGGCTTCCTCAGCCTGTAGCAGGATTCCCAAAAAGTTAACGATAATAATAATTGTCGATATCGGTTATTGTGCATGCACAGTTTCATACTAAATGACAGTTTTCGCTAATTAACTACAGCAACAATCGTCGTTCTGGTCCATCCATCGGAGGCATGGTCTCCCTCGTCGTCGTTGACCAGCGACCCTCGCCTCGAGCACCTTTTTCGCTGGAGCTTCGTTGTTCATACGATGGACATGACCCAGCCAGCGTAGTCGCTGCACAGTTATACGCTGAACTACGTCAATGTCATCGTATAGCTCATACAGCTCGTGGTTCATTCGGATGCGATAGTCATCGCCGACTCGAACAGGACCGAAGATTTTGCGAAGAACTTTTCTCTCGAACACCCCCAGAGCGGCTGCGTCAGTTTGCGAAACTACCCATGCCTCAGCGCCATAAAGCAGCACAGGTATAACGAGCGTCTTGTGGAGTGTTAGTTTTGTCGATCGAGAGAGGGCTCTGTAACTTAGTTGCTTACTGAGCCCGTAGTAGCACCTATTAGCAATTATTGTTCTTCGCTTTATATCCAGGCTGATTTCGTTTTTGGTATTAAGGGCGGTGCCAAGGTAAACGAACTCCTTGACTACTTCAAAGATATAGCTGCCGGATGAAACGTGGGAGTCTAAACGCCGAGCTCCCTTGTTTGTAGACAGCATATACTTTGTTTTGCCCTCATTTATCGTCAAACCCACTTTGGCTGATTCCTTTTCGATAGCGGCGAAAGCAGCGGTAACATCTCTCTTGGTTCTGCCGACAATATCAATATCATCAGCGTACGCAAAGAGGAAAATGTTATCTAACTTGTTAAATTAACGATATCTAATACCTACTAAAAATAAACTCAATACTTACTATTTCATTTACACAATTCTTCTTAATATGTTTTCTTATTAACATTTTATATGAATCTAGTCATTATTGGAGCAATTGTAAAATGAAGATTTTTTCGTTTACGCAACTACTCGCAAGATATTTTTTTATAAAAGCTTAGTACAAATACATAAATTTCTTGTAGCTATAATCATCGCGTTGGATATCGTTGGATACGTTATTTTTTTTTTTATTAATAATCACATTTAAAAAATATTTTGAAAATTAATATTTTTCCTTCAATTTCTATAATTTTTTTTTATTATTATTTATTTTCATTTTAGACTTTATAATAAAAATTAAATTAAATATTTTGATAAAAAAAAAATGATTGCAAAATCTTTGTGAGGTCCTGTGTTATCTTCTATTAAATTTTTTATTTTTACTTAAACTTCCAACTTTGACGGTTTTTAAAAAAATATGCAAACATTATTTTGGAATTAAGTAATCGTTTTTTAATTACATGAATATATTTCTGTCCGTTAAAATACATATTTTTATCAAATTTTATCAATTTTTGGGACTTTTGGCACGCTAGAATTGAGAATACCGCACTGTGCGGCGTCTTCACATACGGCGGCGTCCAAGTTTGGGGAGTACGGCGGGTGCATAGAGATGTTCATATTCAAGCGATTTCATGGTGTCTTGCACAAATTTGCTGTGTGAGACGGCTCGTTGTCGTGTAACAAAATCAATTTGCCATGTCTTCTGGCCCATTCCGGTCGTCGTCCGGTTTAAATTAATCATTTGTTGGCAATAGCGTTGTGTATTTATGGTTTCGCCGAGCTTTAAGAGTTCATAATACACAATACCGATCTGCTCAAACCTGGCACAGATCATGGTGTTCTTGCCGAAGCGATTTGGCCTTGGTGTTGATAAGCCAACAGCTTCGCCATGTGAAAACACCGATTTTTGTCCGTTTCGGGGTTTCAAAATAAGTCCATTTTTCGTCACGTGTCACAATTCAATGCAAAAATGATTTCTTTTCGTGGCGTTGAAGCAGTATTTCAGAAGTGACTGCGATTTTCCATTTGGCATTCATTCAATTCGTGTGGGACCAATTTACCGAGCTTATTGATCCTCCCCATTGCTCGCAGACGTCTGCTGATTGTTTTATGTGACATGTGTAACCCACATGTAAGTAGGCATTGGCAGGTGTTTGAAGCGTTACTAGCAGTCCTTGAAATAGATGTCGGAGGCCTACCCCATTTGGTAACCAAGCCCATTTGGTTTTTATATGAAATGGGAAAATTGTTCATGCCTTCTGCTCTCCCTGCTCTAAAAAGCCGTGTTAGATGTACTTCTATAGAATGGGGTTCACCAAGCTAAAAGAAGGGGTTAACCAAACAAATTGAAAAAATATTTTTTTTATATCTTTTTATATATAATGTCTTTGACTTTATTTTATTCTACATGTTTTTGTGGCGACCGTGACGCAGTGGGTACAGTGTGTGGCCCATACGCCAGAGAACTCTGGTTCGAATCCCACCTGGCACAGACAGTTTTTTCGATTGAATTAATTTTTCTGTTCGGCCGTCACCTCTGCAGATAATGACAAACCTCAGAGAGTAAAAACTGCTATTAAAAGCTTCTTGAGAACGTAAGCCGTTTGGAGTCCGTTTGGAGTCTGAAGCCGTTTGGAAAGCTTTGTAGATCCAGTTCTCGATCATTTGGGTTCAAACATTTCACAACACGCACAACACAATTGATCAAAAGAAGCTCGGTCAAAGTCCTTTCAAGGGCATGTCCATTTCGTTTTTTTTTTATACATACACGGTAAGAAATCCTGCTATATATTTAAATATCTTCGAAGTATTAAAAACTGAAAATTTTTAATTCAAAAAGTATCAAATTTAATACTTTTCAAAAGATTACAAAATTTCGTAAATATATTTGGGAGGAAGTTTAAAAGTTTAATGTTTAATAATTAATAAATTAATATTATATATTATATTATTAAATAATAATTTATTTTTAATTAATTATATTATTAAGAATAATTAATTAATAAAATTTAATGCTAACTTAGCAAAGTTAGCATTAATATTGCACTCAATTTTAAATACATATGTTTGTTAAAAATTAAATTAAATATTCGGCAAGTATTAAAACTGAATTTCGTTTGACAAACACATGTTTGAATTCATTTTATAACGTTACTTTTTTGGGTGTCGCAATTGTGTGCATTTAGTTGTGTAAGTAGCTGAAAATTGAAAATAAATACGGAATTTCGCTAGAGAAAAATTATTTATAAATCTTGTCACCTTAAAAATGTGTCCAAAATATAAGCGGGTGACTCATGACCAAAATGTCATTCAGCCTTGCCATGAACAATGTTCTACTCGGAATCGGTAAAGGGAGTTTCCGTTTTTCAAATAAAGCTCCAGAACTTTTTGGAAATTTTTAATGCAAATTTGTTCATCAACCGTAAATTTTCATGAGTGTAAAAAAAAAATGTGATGTCTTTATCTGCTATCTTTAAAACGTAAACGCCATTTTTCAATTCCGCGTGAAAAATTATTCATGATAGGGCTGATTATGTTTACTTTGGAGAGACAAGGATGAGATAAACTGTAGTCAACCAACAGTTATAAATTTTCTAAAAGAAAAGAACCAAGACGACCGTTTGGAGAGCATCAGCAAGAAATGGGCTAGGAGAAAAACATTTGACTAAACAGATAACGTTATACATCGAATGAGCCTTACGAATCATTTTAGAAGTGCCGTCGAAATAACATAAGAGCCAAGCAAAGATTGATGTAGAAACGGTCCGCAGACGACTGCAGGAGTTTAGACATCGTAACAGCAAAAACTCCTCCTGACACAGAAAACGAGAGCTGAACTTTTGGAGTGGACCAGAATGCACCGCAATTAAACTCTCGATCATTCAAATCGTTGGATCGTTGGAACATTATATAAGGTCTAATGAAAGCAAGTTCAACTTGCATAGTGCTGACAATCTTCCGTACATGCGACGTTTTCCGGGAAAAAGATTTAAGGATACGTGTGTAATTAAATGGTCAGGCACCCTTAGAGTCAAATGATCTCTGTCGGTTTTTCTTATTATGTACGGGTCCTTTGTTTTTTTGTTGATAAAACTATGAACGGAGAAAAATATTGTGAAGCCATAAGGAAGGAATATTGTGAAGAGGTTTGTCGTGCCTATTGTGGAGGAAATTTTTGATAAGATATGCAATTATACATAGATAAAATGTGTTAAAATGTCATTTTTGTATCATTTTCATTTAAGAAGAATTTAATTGCAGCCCTGAGTAATTACTTAAACACGCTTATTGCTAGTATTCCTTCTCAAATTTTGAAAAAATAATTTGCAGTTTTTGTTCCTAAACTATTTTTCCGTACAGTATCTTACAATTTTATAGCAGATATTTTTTTCTGTCTGAAACTTGAGGTAACCAGTTGTTGAATCAGTCCGAAAAACTTTCTTCCTATCGTAGATCATTCATGACATTGAATTTTGAATTGAAACTGTCAGAATATTGTGATTTTTCTACCAAATTCTATTTTCTAGAAATTATTTTTTCTGTTGTTGGATTAATGGCAGATTCTTTTTGAATTCTTAAGGAAGTTTTGGGAGTATATTAGGATGTTTACACTTCTCCGAATAAATACTTCGTCATTAAAATGTTCGATCTTAAATCCCATTTGGTTTTTATATGAAATGGGAAAATTGTTCATGCCTTCTGCTCTCCCTGCTCTAAAAAGCCGTGTTAGATGTACTTCTATAGAATGGGGTTCACCAAGCTAAAAGAAGGGGTTAACCAAACAAATTGAAAAAATATTTTTTTTATATCTTTTTATATATAATGTCTTTGACTTTATTTTATTCTACATGTTTTTGTGGCGACCGTGACGCAGTGGGTACAGTGTGTGGCCCATACGCCAGAGAACTCTGGTTCGAATCCCACCTGGCACAGACAGTTTTTTCGATTGAATTCATTTTTCTGTTCGGCCGTCACCTCTGCAGATAATGACAAACCTCAGAGAGTAAAAACTGCTATTAAAAGCTTCTTGAGAACGTAAGCCGAAATTATTTTTTCTGTTGTTGGATTAATGGCAGATTCTTTTTGAATTCTTAAGGAAGTTTTGGGAGTATATTAGGATGTTTACACTTCTCCGAATAAATACTTCGTCATTAAAATGTTCGATCTTAAATGTGTCGCAAGTTAAATAAACAATTGGTACCCACAATAATTGCAACAAACATATGCAAGAGTCCTTGGTTCGGTTGCCAGTTTTATTATAGTGTAAAGATGTCACTTCTTTCAAAATTTTTTTATTTGGTAGGTTTATAACTGATAAGAGTGGAGTTTGTGGGAAGAGGCGCTAAAGAAATTGAACTGACGGAGGTAGGTACAAAACAGTTTCTAATCTAAATAATGCCAGAGTTTTCCGCCACATTAAAAACTCTTACATAGTTTTAGTATTTTTTTATTAATTTTTTTTTTTTCAATTCAACTATCACTCACTAACCAGTCCAAATTTAAATGTTTTTTCTCATTTTCGAGAAATTCCAAAACTTTCCCAACAAAAATTGAGGTGGTTAGGACAAAAATAGACGTTACTTGTTCGAAATGATTTCACACTTCTTGTTTCCTCGTTATCATTTACTATGGGTTAAATTCTTAAAGTTGAGCATCACTCCAAAAAGCAAAAATTGTAACTGTCTCATAGAAAGCGAAGTTTTACACAACTTCCAAACTCTATTAGAACACTCCGTTACAACACCAAAGCTTCTTTCTAAGCCCCAAACAAAAGAGGCTTCCTACTCTGTAACGCTCTCTATGTAAAGACGTTCCCACAGCTATTTCATCAAACTTGATAACAATAACGTTTAACATACAATAACTTAATTATGACATTAACAAAAAATGAGTAATCATTAAATTTTATGCATGCAACGAACGAGTGCGTAATAAACAAACATTATTTTATTTGTATAGCAACCTTTTGCTGAAGGGGGCGCAGGGGGGATGAGCGGGAGCATACTTTTAATAGTAATTATTTCGATGCTCATCAGCAACGCATGAGAACGCATGAATTTGTCAGTTAATAATTCACAAATTAACCCCTTCACATTATTTACGATAGTTTTTGATTCTTCATCAATTTATTGCGTTGCTGCTTTATAAATACTTTATTTTATTTTTTTTTCTTTATCTCTGCTGTAGAAAAGCGTTGTTAAGCATGTCAACATCAAAGACGTGCCTTACATTAATGAAGACCTAAATGAAGTATATGAATGCTATGAATTTGCCCTCATAAAATGTTGATCCTTTATTTTCTGCTCCCCAAAACAACCAGCAGCAAGCTGAAGGAAGTGAACTTGATTGAACAACAACGCTTCGTTTTGTCTTCGAAATTTATACAGCGCCATGTAAATTTATTTTAATCTTGAAAATATAAGCATCAAGTTGAGCGAGAGGAAGTGTTTTGTGGTTAATTCTTGCTCATTATTTGAGACAAGAAAACACTTGATAATCGATCGATAATGTAACATTCCAACTGGTAAAAGTTTCTCAGTGATGATATTGTAATGCATAACAGTAACCGGGATGTGACAAAAAGTGCTTGGCGTTCTTAGGTGTCATTCTGGTTTATTTTCATTGTTAACTCAACAGTTTGACTACATTCGTCTATGTAGCTACATCATGCTTTCTAACAGAAAGTTGGTTTATGTTTCAAACCGTATAAAAATTTAAAATATAAAATGAAGATTTATAAAACATAAATTCTGAAATGCTAGAGAAAAAGACAAAAAAATGCGTTCATAAAATCGTAGAAATTATTTTGAAAATAATTTGTGCCTTTATTTCGTTTGTTTCTTTTTTGTGTGTTCTCTTTTGTTTTCGTTGTGTTTTTGGCATTAAGGGAAATTTTTATTTAATCTCTTTTTGTCTTGTGCGTAGTAAGCAGCATGCCTACTCCCATGTTCGCTTACTGTGTAAGGTAGATGTCATCAGTGTTTGAGCGACCGTGTCCGAACTGTTGTGGATGCCTCGTAGCTACATCGTATTCTAGAAATAATCGGTTACGTTATTTGTGCATTTCCCATTGGGATCGCATTTAAGATATAGTCGGTTACGTCATTTGTGCATTTACCACTGGGTTAAACATTTTAAGCATGTAACAATTTTTGTCAACCTGGGCGGCGGTTTTGAGTTTCCTCTTCAGATGCACTCGAGGACTAAGATATTGATTTCATTGCAGAAATAATGTTAGCCAGCTGACAACACAGTCTGTTGTAGTAAAATACAGAGATTTGGCTATGTCGATATAGGGATTATGTTGCAAAAGGATCATCCTATCTGTATTGTACAGCTGCAGACAACACTAACTACTTTATTACCAAAGTTTGTTTGTCTTAAAGAGAGATACATTTTAAGTTTGAGAATTTTTACAGCGACAGGTTGAGACTCGTATTGATATAAATAAATAAAAACAAAAGAAAAAAACACTTGTTTTTCTTCACATATGTGTTGGGAACTTTAAAACGCCTGAGTGAACTCTGCTCATAAGGGGAATGTAGACAAAATTAAAGGAAATTGTTTAAAAGTATTTAAAAAAGGTTTTCTAGTCAGGTGCTGCAGACAGACTGTTAAAATTTCGCGGTTTTATTTGAGTAAGTTTTCAAAACAACTTGAGTGGCAGCCAGACGGTTGAGTGCGCCATACCCAAAAATACCCTTGACAACTTTTACTACATCCTTATTCCTAATATCCTTTTGCCGCCACTGAATTACTATATAACAACTTAACTGAGCAATCATTCAATGTTTTTGCTATTTTTATTCAAATTCATACACTTCAATAAATACTCATATCCTGTTTTTTTAAGTAACCATCATCCGCACTGATCAGTTGAAAGATTGTCGGACAAAAAAATTTGCAGCATTGAAAATGAAATTTCTATTTTTGCGTATGAAAAGAATCTACTTCCTTTGGTACAGAAAAAAAAGAAGACACACGCAGTAGGTGTCTTCTGGGGCGGAAGTGTCGTTTGGTTGGTTTTTAGTGGAATTACTTTGTTCGTAGCTTCGTATTACATGTATAGCATAATGAGCACGTGTCCTGTCACACCTTTTGAATATCTACAATTTACGTAGACTATTATAAAAAAACGTATGCGCACTTTTAGCTGATCATCCTTGTCGAAGTTTTTTTTATTCTCATGTAAAGTAGGTGGATTTTCTTCCTATTGCCATTGTGAAAAAAGTTTTATGACACTTTCAATGAGTTGCGCACGCGTCCTTTTTATGCTTCACTCATATGCATAGATAAAGAATAATATTCTTATAATTCTTGTAGTTGGCTATATATTAGAGTTAAATAGAGCTTTAAATTGCTGGAATATAGATTAAATAAGCTTGTGGTCAACATTGTTGTCATTTCCTCAAATCCGCTGGATTGCTTAGCACTGATTAATATGAAGTTTTATTTCGAAACTTTTCATAAATGACTCCAGAATTTCCATCTTAGTTTGAATAATTTTTTTTTTAATTCCACACCGAGGAAAAAAAACCATAGTGAGATCCTACAAATTCACTTTTGTGAAGACAAAATATACTGAGGTGAAGATTTTATGTGTTATAAAAAAAAAATCGATACTTTTTACCATGGCATAATTTACCAATAAAGGTAGGGCCTAAATTTTTAGAGTGCTCACAAGTCAAAGAAGAAACCATGATGAAAATATCGGATAGTTGTCAAAACGACGAAGTTCGTAGGAATGTCAAATGAAATAAATTTATAATGTTTTCAAGTTATAAACAGTGTGTGTTAAAGCGTGTGTAAAGAAACTCAAGATGAACAGCTGATTTTGACAACTAGACCCATTCTGTTCTCATTTTTTCTTCCTTTTTCTCTGAGTCGGCTTTGTGATTATGCCATGCTTTTTACCAGGTGGAAATTTTAAATTATAAGTGAATAATTTCAATATTTAAGAAATTATTGTATATTAGACATCTTTAGACTTTTTTATTTTATTGCTTCTTTGAACGTTTTAGCTGTGTTATTTTATTATCAAGCAAACTAAACTAGCACGTCGTTCTTGAAATCACAGGGACGTGACTGAGATGTATAAATTTGATTTAAAAAGTTCGTTAATGAAATAAAAGATTGAATATTGAAAAATAAAATGTCCATTATTAAAAATCCGCTGTAACGCGGGCCGTTTGATAATTCAGTAAAAAATTAAACAAGGAATGATTTTTAAGGCAAAAAACGTTTTATTTCTCAAAATAGTCTCCTTTAGCTCGATACACTGCGTCCAACGTTCCTCCAATTTTTTGATCCCATCCGAAAAATAAGTTTTCGTAAGGTCGTCAAAATAGCCCTCTGTTTCGGTGAAGAGCTTCCCTCTGGTGGTGTATCTCTTTCCGTCGAGCCATTTCTTCAGGTTTGAAAACAAAAAATAGCCGCTGTGGGCCAAATCTGGAGAATATGATGGATGAGGAAGTCATTGTCAATGGAGCTGGGGTTATTTGATGCCCAAAAAAAAAATAAATATATACTCCAATTATGACATTGAAAAAGTATCAAGAAATAAGATCTTTAATTATACGTAAGTCTTATTAGTTTGGTAAAAATAATAATAATAAAGTAAAAACTTTTAGATTTTGGAGTGCATTGTTTCTGTACTACATGAAATTTTCATAAAAAAAAACTTTTTCGAAAATAAACTTGAAAATTGTATTCAAAAATTTATTTATTTATTTTTTTTTTTAAAGTAATTACCTTATTTTAATTATTTTGTACAACAGGTTTTTTTTTCATTAAATTCGTTTGAAACAAACCAAGCCTTAGAAATTAGATTCTTGTAAAAAAAGTTTTAAAGGAATATTCAAAAATATTTTGGAATTTTTGGACGATTCGGATTTCAAAAGCTTATGAAAAAAAAAAATTAAAAGATGTTCGATTTAGTGTAAATTTGGAATTTTTTTAAGCGCTTATTTTTTAATTTATTAAATTTTTGGAATGAATTTCGAAAGCAAACGAATTGGTTTTGCTGAATAATTTTTTTCTTAAAACAAACAGAAACTTAATTTTTTGATATGACATTTTTGGTTATTAAGGTTCATTACTTATTTTTGTATCACATTGAATTTTTATAAAATACATCCTCAAAGACTTGGTTCTACACTGATTTTGTACCTAAAGGTTAAAACTAATTTGTTAAAAAAATAAAACAAAAATATGTTTAAATAAACTTATTTGTAAATTATTGCGCATTGTTTTTGTTCCCATCAGCATATCCAGGGCTCATATTAAATACTCTCTATAAAAATAGGTTTTTTTTGAGAGTGAAAATTTTATTTTATTGCAGTATAAATCAATCGATATTATTTCAATTAAATAACTGTAGAAGTGAAATATTTTGCACGTAATTCATATCATAAATGACTGCACGTCAGTTAAGATTTTGCAAAAAAAAAAAAAAATAAAATGACACATCAGAAAATAAAACAACAAAATTTATTTTGTTATTCCGATATTCACATCGACTAATCCCGGAATTTCCATCAGTAATATCAACCCGCACATACATATGTGTGAGTCATGTTTTAAGAGGTCTTTGGTGATATCTCTAAACTATGATTCATTTACTAATGACCATATCTTAAATAGCTACTAGTGAACAATTTTGACTACTTAACTTTATTAGAAATTGAGTGCTTTCACTACAAAACCCAAATTTTAAATCAAAACTATCATAAACTTCTTACTGTAAGCTATAATAATTTAAAATTTGGCACCAGATTTCAAATTAGAAACTTAAAATTTTTTGTATATATACAATATAAATCAAATTATTTTAAGAACTACATTTTTGAGCTTAATGCCAAATATGTTCATGAAATAACGGCTTGGTAACAACAACAATGATCTTTATATAACAAACCAATAGCAGACCAATAACCTTGAATAGCTAATAGGCACAATTCCTGCAAAACCAACCCGGAATTACAAATATCTTCACTGCAAAGTAATGTTTTTTAACTATTCTGCAACAAACAAAGTTCGAAAAGTTGACCTTTCATTTACCTTTTGCTAACGAAAAAATGTTAAAATTTATTTATTTATTGAATTTAAATTTAATTTTTCTTAATAAAATTTATAGTAGTACTTAATAAAAGATTTACTTAAACCAGACATTAAACTTAAACCTTCAAAATGACAGTATCTCTTTAATAGACGAGCATCAAGTTATCTCTTTAACTCCTACTATTTCTTCATTTAATTTTTGATTTTCATATTTGAATTTGATCGGCTTTTATTTGAAATAAACCCAATTTTTTGTATTTTCAGAAACTGATACAACAGAGGAAACAACAATTAGTGAAAAACAACATCAGGAAGATAAATTGAACGATGACACAGAGTAAGTAATAGCATTTCAACTAAAATAAATCGAAAAAATTGAACAAAGCCGGCGTCTTCTGCAGCCATCGGCATGCATTGAAAATATATTGTTTAAAGATTTAAGATAAATCTCTGAAAACTTAAAAAAAGGCTGAGATGTTGAAAAGGTCAGGCTCGGTAGAGTTATCAGCAAAGTGCAATTCTTTCCCGAACATTAATTAACTTTGCAATTGTCAGCTCGAAATACCTGTACAGATGCCGACCAAATGTAATGCTGTTCTGGCCAAATTGTTTTTGTTGCAACTTTTTTTTGTTTTTGTTTTTCTTTTAACCTTTTGCGTATTCTCACACATAAATTAGAAATCTGTCATGGCAGTGCTCCTAGTTTTAATGTCTTGGGCTATTCTTATTTAATGTAGTTTCATTTGTCTAAATTTTAACGATATTTTTAATAGCTGTTTTTGTTTGACTTAAAGAGCATTTCATGGTCTTTAATGCAATTTTTTATTACTTGGAGGTGGGTGTATATCGGACACTTTGTCCAGCACATGTTTAGCACGAACGGACCACCAGTTTTGCGCTATTTTTCTAATGACTTTGATCCATATCGGGATGAGTTTGATGGGTGGGTCGTCTTTTTAGTCTTTACGGTTATTTTGTGACCATAAGTTTTTTTTTATCTAGGTGGCATTTTTTTTTTGTTAGAAGAACTGATAGTTATAACCAACAGTTAACAGTTAGCCGTGAGAGTTTTTTCTCTTTACTAAAAAAACTAATTTTTTTTTAATACTTATGTAACAAGTACCCTTATTCCTACTAAATTTTATTACTTTAAAATATGATACATCATTAAAATTAGAGTAATCAAAAGCGCGCCAAAATCGCACCAGTTTTGAGTAAAAAGATTACATATATTATTAAAAAGAAAATAATTTAAACGAGTTCATTATAATTCTTTACACTTTATCTTTTGAAAAACAAAACCAATTTAATAGATATTCATACCTTAGAAGTTATAAAAAGTTATAAAAACAAATGTGTACCACTTGACTCTTGACTGCACAAAGAGCCAAAAAGAGTGCCATTTAATTATGAACAAACCAAACACTCTGCGGGATAGGCGCCAGCAGCTATAAAGATTTTTCGAGCGTGTCGTCTGCAGTAAACTCCAAACAATGACATTTTGCATTGTCAGCATGACAGTAAGCTACAAAAACAAACTATCCCTCATACACATGCACACTGATTTCTGGCGCTAAAATTGTGAAAAATTGCGAATTCCAAAATGATGAAGACACTCATACTGCGCATGTTTCTAGAAAGTAACCTGCCGCGTTTCAGGTGAGCAAGTGCGTCCTGCAAACAATTGTGTCTTTTCTGTGTGTGGCGTTTGATAATGCGTGTTGTCACTTTGACACAACAAGGAGATTGAAATTCTGAACCTTTTCGCTTTATTGCTTAGATACTCCGTTTTTAAACAAATTATCCTTATTATCCCGATGTTGATGAAAACAAGTAGTTTGCGGATTTATTCAGTTAAATTCTATTTTCTTTTTACTTGAATTGCAATCAGCTTATACGAGTAGTTATTTTTGTATAGAAGGAATTTTGAATAAAATTAGCAAATTTTTTTTTCCTTTAAAATTAATTCTTTTGATATTTTAAGTTCTCTTTAAGTTCTCTTAACTTATCTCACTGACAGCATGTGTTTTCGCACTATTCTAATAGTTCAAATTTTCTGCTATTGGCGTCCTTGAGCATTAGTTCAGTTATTAGTGTGAATTTCGTCGCCTAGTCCTTTGCTTTTTTGCAGATTTTAATTATTTTGACATTGACATGAACCGTTCAGCTTTTCTCAGAGCTATAGAGTCAAGTGCGAAACTTATGACTTCGTATGGTCACATGTAATGGTACTTTAGATTATCAATTTTTATACTTTATGAAAAACTTGCATTATAAGGGCTTTACTGTATCCTTCCCACGCCCATTTTTCCTTCCAGAAGCAGTCGCGTTTCGATAAAAATGAAAGACGCTATAATAATATGAATTAAAGAATTAATTTTTTAAAATGTTGGCAACATTATGTATGGTATGGGTCTGTATTTCCACGATATGGTTACATAAGGTATAGCAAGTTATAGATGAGGTTCGTTCAAGGCACGGCCCAGATAACAATTTCACATAAATATTTGAAGTTATCCCAACTCAACTTGAAAAAGTCTTGTATAAAAGTAATCATTCAAGCTTTGTTTGAAAAAGCCTTATAAAAGCCTTGTTTATTCCATTTTTTTGTATAATTTCTTATACCAGGTTGTTCAAAAGGACTCCTCTTATTCACTGGCAACAGTGTACAACTAGGTTGCTGAACTTAAACGTTGTCGTACAAGTCTTGAAAACGATCCACGGCAAAGACATCCAAAAAGTGCATCAACACCAGAAATCAGCAAAAATACAGGATATGATATCGTCTTGGAAGATTGTCGAATGACTGAGAGAGATTTAGTAGAGGCTGTACATAGACTTCTCATTTTAAGTGAAGTTTTGGGTTTTAAAACGGTGTGTGCACAATGGGTGCCGCATCCGCTAACAATGAAACACATTCGAATGAGACTTTCTCAGGATAAAAAGGATTTTGTACGTCGCTTCATCAATATGGATGAGACTTGGGTCTACCACCATGATCCTAGTTGAGAACAAGAAGCTAAAGAGTGGTGTGAGCATGGTGTTTCGGCGCCTAAGCGAGTTCGTATTCAAAAATCTGCAAAGAAGGTTTTTGCATTAGGTTTTTGCGATGCAAAGGGGTTTTGTTGGTGGACTATCTCCAAACTGGAAAACAATTAATTCAAAATATTATTGCAACCTTTCGGATCAGTTCGAAGTAAAATTTCGTGAAAAAAAGACCCGGTTTGCAGAAGTAAAAAGTTACTTTTCATCAGGACATCGCACCTTCTCACAAAAGTCAAAAAACCATCGCTGAAATCAGTGAAATCCACCCTATTCGCCAGATCTAGCTCCCTCTGAATTCTGGGTTCTCACATCTCAAAAAATGCATGCGTGGAGGAATCAAACGAGGAGGTCATAGCAAGACAGAAGGGAATTTTGGAGTCCTTCCGAAAGGCCACTACAGAGATGGGATCCATAAATGAGAGGAACGTTAAAACGAGTGTATTGAGCTTCTGGGAAAATATACTAAATAATAAAAAGCATTTCAAGCTAGAAACTAGAAACTTATTGAACAACCTGGTATACAAATTTATTCAATGATGAATTTTAGGAAGTATTCAAGAAGATTTTTAATCGAATATAATTCCTTATACATAGTTATAAAGATTAATTTAAATATACATATACATATACATATACATATGCACATACATATACATATACATATACATATACAAACAAGTAAGTCTAGAGATTTCATCATAGTCATAAAAAACTTGTCATCACACGTTTTTGATTCCAATAAACCAAAAAATAAAAGAAGCTTGTCTGTGTCCGGCGTCGAACCACGGAACTCTTGTCTGATAATCTGTTTGAAAATTTCCGTTCCGAATGAGAAAAATGTGATTTTTTCCAGTTTTCGAATTTCTGAATGAGCCTTTAATAAAAACCTTATATAAAACTATTCATGTGCTAATATGTATGTGCTTATATTAAACATATATAAAACTATATATAAGTTCTTTAATGAAGGAATTTATTGTATACGCCTTTTCTTTTTATATACCTTATATTAAACTTGTTTCAAGAATTATTCAAGGAAATATCAATCCTCCTCCCTTCTTAAACTCCTAATATAAAGCTTTCTCAAGGCTTATTTAGGTGAAATAGTTACCTGCGGTAACACCATTCTGCAAAGTTCATGGCAGAATAGACCAAAATCATATATGTTGTTGATTTAGTAGTCCGATGATAAGTTAGAAGTCTTGAGGCCCATTTTCTATGCACTAGGAAAACGCACCCAAATATAATGAAAACAAATCAGATAACAATGCAAACTAGTCTGCGAAGAGTCAGAGTTTGCTCTATATAAATCCTTCATCCATTTTTCCCTCTTTGTACTTAACCAAATGGAGTGGTGAAGTGTCTGGGCTTATTTAAGAACTACACCAAGTTGACTGTCCCAATAATACTCTAATTGCATTTATTGATTATCAATCCTTGCCTTTGAAATACTTCAGTTCTCATTGTAGTTAATTTCTCAAAATATGAAAGTTTTTGTAGTTTCATCCGGAAATACTGAAAGAAGAAAAAATAGTTAAATACAATTGGAACAAATTAATAATTTTATTCTGAATGTTTTTCTATAGCGGAAGTTAGAAATTTTACTTTACCATTAATTTTTTTTACATAAATGCGATTTAAGTTACTTTTACTCTATGAGGGTTAAAACGCATCAACAATTTTAAGTTTTTTTGAAGATATTTCAAAATCTCACAAAAAAAAAAAAGAAACAGAAACTAATGAATAAGGTACTTTACTTGATTTCTACTACTTAATATTATTTATCTGTACAATTACCGAATACTTTATCTTACATCATAAACTGAGCTCCTTCCATCAAATTCTGAGAAAATCCAATAAATAACTGTTGGCCTTCTATATTGTATCCTCATTAGCTGCTTTCATTTCTTCAATTGTCGATCTTAGCAATATCTTTGACACTGACATTCTTTTATTCAATTCTCTTTCTTTCTTGTACCTGTTATTTCAAAATAAACTTTAACTTTAAAACCGAAACTAGGACAATATTACCAACAGTTCTACAATAGCTATTGTTTGCACACTCTATTACGTCTTTCTTTTTACTATAGATCAACGCAATCGGCGGCTTTTATACATCTTTCACTTCTTTTCATACTACTAATAACAAATCTTCAAAATAATGATGCCTCTTCCTGGAATTACTCGCAATTCTCATTGTCGCATTCGTTATCATTACTGTCAATCCAGCCAAAAACTTGAACACTTTACTGACGAATTTTGATTTGGTTGCCATAACATGGCTGACCACACACCGTTTTCTTCTGTGCGGGCACCACTTTGAGGTGTTTACACATTCAGAATTCTTAAGGTGAGTGTGCATTTGTTGCCAGAATACGTCAGTGGCTTGGTTTTTTTTTTTTAATATTTTTGTTATTGTTTTGCTGAAATAATAGAAATCAGCAGCTCTTTATGAAAATATTAGTTATATTTTCATATTTTTTCAGGACACATTTCTGACGTCTTTTTTTAAAAAGAAATGTTTTTCAAATGAAACGTCAGACGCAACATCAAAAAATTAACGAATTATTAGTTTTCAAATAAGTACTGGGATCTAGAAGCCGAAAAATCACTAGCTTATTATAAATAAAAACTCGTTCAAAATAAAATAAACTTGAATTTTTTAATTTATGGTAAGTTCCCAAAGAATATGGCTTTTAATTCACAATATTCAAAAAACAACACTCTGTAAACCAGTTGCGAATTATAACGAATATTGGTCAGTTAAGTTTCAATACAAACATCTCTAAATTTTCATAATATTAATGGTCATTTCATAAAATAGTTCTGAATAAATTGAAATTGTATGAATGTTAAAATCCAAAACTCTCAAAAAAATGGCTATGATTTGTAACGAATATCCGTTGGTTCAAATAAAACATTTAACTGTGCAACTTAAGCATGGTTAAAAGCTTAAAACTTACAAAAAATCAATTGTGAATTAGATTGAAGATTACTTAATTCAATAAAAAATATTAGACTCCAAGTATCTTTTGACTTGACCATTAAACCATTACGTAGATGAATAACTTTTCATAACTTTTTTTACATTCCTTATTTAAAATGAAATGTTCTCGTAAAATCGGTTGCGAATTATTACGAATTATTATTGTTAAAAAAATGCATAAATAATTTCTAGTTATTTTTGAAATTTCAAAAACTTCAAAAAATCAGTAGCGAAGTATAAAAACGAAGACAAAAAGCTTTACACTGAAAGAAGTAACAGTATAGCTTGTATAAAGTAAAAAAGTTGAATAAGAGAGGCTTTAATGTAAGAGAGACAGAAAGAAAGATAGAGAAAAAGAGAGAGAAAGAGAGAAAAAAGAGAGAGAAAGAGAGATAGAAAAAAGAGAGAAAGAAAAAAGAGAGAAAGAGATATAGAAAAAAGAGAGAAAGAGATATAGAAAAAAGAGAGATAAAGGTATATAGAAAAACGAGAGAAAGAGATATAGAAAAAAGAGAGAAAGAGATATAGAAAGAGAGAGAAAGAAAGAGAAAAAGAGAGAGTAAATTGAGAGAAAATGGAGAAATAGAGAGCCAAAAATTGAGTGAAAAATGGAGAAATAGAGAGAGAAAGAGAGAGGGAAAGAGAAAAAAATAATAAAGAGAAAGAGAGAGAGTGTGAGAGTGTAAGTGAAAGAAAGATAGATAGAGAGAAAGAAAGTAAGAGAAAGAAAGTAAGAGAAAGAAAGAGATAAAAAGAAAGAGAGAGCGAGGGAGAGAGCATCTAAAATATACTATAAAAAAATGCATAAAAAATATTCCGTATTTAATGCTTAATGATGTTGGTGATATTGTTGTGCTTGGTGTGTTGTTTGTGATTTGGGGTAATTGTAGCTTTTTTTTTTGATTTTGGTTCGCTGCAGTTGTAATAGATTATTTGGTGTGTTTGGTGTTGTTGATGTTGTTCATATTGTTTGATGTTGTTATAGACCATTTGGTATATTCGGTGTAATTGACGTTGTTGTTGTTGTTTTTCGTGATATTTTTGTTTTTCTTTCTCCCGTGATAATATATTTTAGTGGTCATCACTGCTGTAATTAATCAACCCAAAGTCATTGCATACTCTTAGGCAGCGCTTATATACAATGTATATCTCCGCGTGACGCGTAACGTTGAAATTTCACTTTAAATATCGAATCGTCGCATACCCGACTAAGACGTTTCACTTCAAAAAATCCCTTCGTAACATGAACATAAAATTTGTAGTGCATATAAATGCACAATTTATTGTGTTTATTATACTTGAACGGTTGTGTTAACATTTTTTTCCAAGAACTAATTCGTCGAGTTCTTATATCCACGTCCCTTGGCTATGTTTATTAAGCACAAAGTTTTTATATAAATCACAAAACTCCTTATAACAGCTGTTACCAAATTTTTGAGCGAAAAAAAAAAACTGACGCGCCTTAGAATTTGCATTCCTGAAGGCGTCCTAAGCAATTTTAACGATCTTTCAACGTCTTTGTTAAGTTGAATAAACAAAAAATTTCTTTTTTTTTCGCTATCCAAATCGCCGATACACAAGCCATTTAAATAAAACCAACACATGTTGCATATTCAACTCTAATACTTTAAAATAAAACATAATCCTATCCTTGCCAGTAACATGCTAGACCTCGATTCTTTCAGTTCGAAGATCATTAATAAATTTTGAACACCAAACGCTAAAACGTAAACACATTAATTCACATATGGCAAAAAAAAAATAATTCCTTAGTCTAAACAAGTGTTTGTCTGTCCAGTTCACAGCAGCAAAAATGACTTTTTGATACTTGAGAATTTAGCAAAACATGCCATGCTCAAGATCTTTGAGATTTTCATGCGATCGTTCATCGATCATAATGAATAGATTGCTGTTGATTGAAACACGTTTAAAATTGCTGTAATTCAATACAGTGTGTGTTGTAGTCTACAAAAAAAAAAAAATCTATGTTAAGGATAACGTAACTCATAAACGGATCAATAAACACCAAAACAGCTGACATCTTTATGACTCCAGAGTAAAGCCTAAGCCACGACTTTTAAAAATATCCTTTTACCAAATATGCCTTAAAACAATACAGTACGGTAAATATAACTCACTGTTTAAAGGGAGTTTATAAAGTCAGCTTCTGTTTTTATTGATCGTATTTTTTAAAAGGTCACCCAAATTGTTGCTGAAGGATGTAACGGCGCAACAAGTGGCCCGCTTTAGTTGATCTTTTTCTTTTATTAGTTTTGTAAACAAATTTTTATGAAACTAACATAATTTTTGCTTCGATTTCACGGTTACTTGAGATTTTTGGCCGTTATTTTGTATGCTGTTCCGACGGTGATCTTCTTTATTCCTTTTTTTTTTTGTTGTTTTTTTCAAAAACACTTTAGTTGGAATTCTTTGTGTTTTTTTTTTATATTAAATTCTCTTGAAATCTGGTTAGCTTACTATCCTTGCTTCATTTGTCATCATTCTTTTCTGTACAAGTTCCTGTTAGACATTCTCCTACACAGGTATTTTCTATTTTTTTTTTCTGCTTCCACATCTTCTACGTCTTTCTATATAAAAACTGTTAGTTTATTTATTTTTGTGGCAGTTGGAGAAAGGAGAATTTCTCCTTTCTTTTATGTGTCGTATTCTTTATATACTTTGCTGTGCAGATGACTTCTAGAGTAACATTTTTTGTTGTCTCGCCTGAGAAACACTCAGGTGTTTTGATTTTTTACTGTTGCTTTTCCTATAGGACTTAAAAAGGTAAGGTCTACTGGTTCAGTCATCCTCCAACAGATGTCATTTCTTTTAAAGTTGCAAAAACTGTGGATTAAAAAGATATTTTTATTAAAAAGCTGCGTTGATTCTTTAATATAATTTATATATAGCTTAATAGTCTCCAGAATCTTCCCTAAAAAACAAAAAGAAACTATGTCTTTTGAAAATTATTTGACTTAATTCAGGTTTCAGTTGACTGAGTTGACTCAATTAGCTCAGTTGACTCAATTAGCTGAAGTTGTTCAACGAGCTTTATTGGCACAATTGATTCAATTGAAGGAATTCGCTCAATTGGCCCAATTGTTACTTCGATCCGTATGCTCAATTCACTTAACTTACGCATTTGGCTGAATTGACTGATTTGGTTTAATCCACTCAAACAACTGAATTGGCTTGAAAAAAACACAAAAACGAAATGTCCATTTCAGCCCTTGACAGAACTTTGACCGAGCTTGTTATGATCAATTGTGTTGTGCGTGTTGTGAAATGTTTGAACACAAATGATCGAGAACTGGACCTACATGTTTTATGCCGACTCCGAACGACTTACGTTCTCAAGAAGCTTTTCATGGCAGTTTTTACTCTCTGAGGTTTGCCATTGTTTGCAGAGAGGTGACGGCCGAACAGAAAAATTAATTCAATTGAAAAAACTTTCTGTATCAGATGTGGGATTCGATCTTGGGTTGTCTGGCGTATGGGCCACACACTCTACGCCACGGCCCCCACTTGAATTGGCTTAAATTCAGAATTTTAAAATTCGATTGATTGGTTGAATATTCAAACAATTTACTAAATTGGCTCAATTGGATAAGTTGACCCAATTGACTCAATTGTTTGAATTCACTAAATTGACTCAGTGGCACAATTCAACTGACCCCCCAGTTCACGATCTTAGGATTGATCAGTTGGCTCAAATAACTCAAGTGACTATTAACTTGATTGTCTTGGTTACAAAACATATTTTCTGTCTACCAACATCAGTTTGTGGGCATAGAAATTTAAACGAAGCGAACATATTTTTTTCTCTATCGCCCTACTATGCGAGTTTTTTTTTTTGTTTTAATATATGATATAGGTATATATTTTTGTTCTACGTTTAAGACTTTGGTCTTAAAAATTTAAAGCAGCTTCATGTTTCTTGAAGGAATTAATAGAATCGGCTTATATTAGTTTTCAAGATTAGCGGCAACGACGATGACTTGAATCCTAAAATAATTAATTTACACAGAGTTTTTAACAATTCAATTCTAAATACTCTTTAATTTCATTCATTTCAAATACTTTTACATGCTGCCAAACTGCTTAACAGCCATAAAATTTTTAAAGCGCTAGCTTAAATATTAATTTCACAGAACGAAGCGTTTCTTTATACAAAAACTTTCTATGAAAAGGCGTAAAAATTGTAGTTTTATAGAATTTTCTCATAGTTCTCTCTTTAATCACGGAGCAAAGCATATAAAAACTTCAAAAACCGGAGCGACACAAAAGTTTTTGCCAATTCATGGCAGCCGTAGCAAAGTTTTATTTACAATTGCAAATAAAGAATATTCCTGAAGATGATCTGTACTCGAAAAAAAACATGTTTGCTAAAATCAAGCATAACCAACTCCAGTCTTAATAAATTTGTGTGCATTTTCGGTCACTAGGAACGCCTTTTAGTTACATCTTCAATTTTGACCACAGTGAATGTGAACATCATTAATTATAATTAGTTGTTTTTGTCAGTATTGGTAATGATGACCAGTAGTCAATTCTATTTCTACCCCGTAGCGGCACATTTTAATGCATTTGAACTTGTGGTTTATGCCGCCGCTAGATTTAGTTTTCAGGGTGTATACCACACAATGATTGCAATGATGACACGAGTTTTGCCAACTGACCGACTGCCAACTTATATTATAAATGATCTTTTATAAAGTATGCATAACATGACTGTGCAACTTTTATACCGTTATTATACTTATAAAAAACGAATAATGAGATAATTCAGTAACAGGACTAGGTGAACATTGGTTTAAATTTTCTTTGATGTAATTGTTCTGTAGATCCTTGATAAGATGATTATTATGCAAAATTTTTGTGTTGGCGAAAAACTTTTGAGATTTTTTTTTGTCATCATCTCCAAAATGAGCGGTTTTTGAAAAGTGGTAGTCATGAGTTTTTATTAGCAATAATTAAACGTCCTTAAATCTTATAACTCAAATCCCGGATGAGATTGCATGGTGCATTTATTATTAACTATCAAACTAGCAAACAAATTTTGATCAGATATTATACAAATGCTTTTTTATATGTTTTTTTACAATGGCAAGACATAGTATCATTAAAAAAAAATATATCAATCCATGTACAGATTTTTTTGTTAATAAATATGGCTGAATAATGAGGCTAAATTACTGCAAAAATATACATATTGTTATTCTCAAGTCAATATCTATCATTTGAGTACACATACATACATTAAAATTATTCTTTATGGTGGAGTATTGGGATGTTTGGGGTAAAAATGCAAGCCCAAAATTAATCCATTTCAGATTCCGCCTTTAATTATAGTCATTCTTCTTTCGACATGAGTTACTTTGTTGTTATTTTAAAGTTTTTCGCTATCATTTTCAATATCCTGATAGTTTACAGAACATAAGTGAAATAAAAATCAAATTGAAATTTGGGGTTAATAATTTATTGAATAAAGCGATTTTCAAAAAAAGACTATTGAAATAAGTGAAAATGAAAGTTTAAAAAAGTGTTAAGGGGGGAGGGTTAGTGAAAGTATGGAAAAGTTTTTTGTCTACTCATAACAAACATCTTTGTTCTCGGCAAAAAATGCGTTACAGTTTAAGTTTCGACGATTCAAGATATTCGCAGGTGGGTTGATAGTTTAACCATTAATCCCGATTTTCTCAAAATCCTGACGTGATGGAGAAATTTTGAGTGGCAGATTTGTGATTATAATTATTATTATTATTATTATTATTATTATTATTATTATTATTATTATTATTATTATTATTATTATTATTATTATTATTATTATTATTATTATTATTATTATTATTATTATTATTATTATTATTATTATTATTATTATTATTATTATTATTATTATTATTATTATTATTATTATTATTATTATTATTATTATTATTATTATCATTATTATATTATTCTTATTATAATTATTATAATTATTATTATTATTATTATTATTATTATTATTATTATTATTATTATTATTATTATTATTATTATTATTATTATTATTATTATTATTATTATTATTATTATTATTATTATTATTATTATTATTATTATTATTATTATTATTATTATTATTATTATTATTATTATTATTATTATTATTATTATTATTATTATTATTATTATTATTATTATTTATTTTATTTATAATAATTGTATACGTATACTAATCCGGTATAGTAATATTCTTTGGCTTATTCTACCGCCCACGAAGCGATACTTGATGTCAAACTTTGGGCTTCATGAATTATTTCGAAAAAATAAAATGCCTTTTTGAGCAAAAACACTTTTCCTTATGTCCTTCCACATCGGACTAATTTTGTTCATTGAAGTTAGACCCAGTTATGTGTCAGGAATTTTTTATTTTTTTTTTTATTAAACGATGACGATCTGGCGATAGAAGTCGAAATCAGATTGATGTATATAAAAAAAAAAAATTGCAAAAAAAAAGTGCAAAACTCGAGTGTAGAAACACGCAAAGAAATTTTTCGCTTACCGCAACTGAAAAATTCACCAACCATACTTCCTTTGCGACCTGTAGTTACCGCAAACGAATATTCAGTTGTCTCTAACAAAACAAAACAAAAAAGATTTAGAAGTAAATAACAAAAAAAAAGTATTTTTTAACTCATAAATTCAATATGATTTAAAAAAAATAAACTTTCTTACTTCCATCGTTGGGAATCGAACCCCGACTCCGTCGATGTCTAGTTTAATGCGCGCTCTGTTTAATCTGTTGCACCGCAGTCTATTGCATTTTCAGTCGACTAATATTCGGCCAGTGCTTCTTTTTTTTCAGCCAAAAAAAAAGTTTCTTTATTTAAAATGTGCGTTTATTAGAAAAGAAATTCGTTTCCTACAAACGAAGTTTTAAGTTACAACAAATAAATTCTTCATTTGCCGCAATTGAGAAATCGCACGTGCTTATGACAAACAAAATTCATTTCCTGCAACTAAATTACCCGTTTCCCGCAACTGTTTCCGTTTCTCGTAACTGTTAAACCCAATGCAAAAAACGTTTCCAAGCATGATAAACGAAGTTCGTTTGCGGCAAACGTTTTTTTCTTTGCGTGCAGAACAGATTTCCCAATAATGTTTTATTCAGATAATAATTTTCGGAGTTTTATTCTTTCCAATCTTTGTTTTTTTGCGATTCTATGGAACTAATAACTTTTCCATACAAGGAGTGGATTTTTGCAGGGACCAAAAATAAGCGTTATTTTTAAATTTTGTATTGTTACTAATTTTAAAGTTATTGTAATATACATTTCAATATAGTCACGTGATTCCTACAAGCTGGAGTATTAATTTTTGACATGATTTTATCTGTCATGATTTTTATGATATCTGTGTTAAACAATAACAGTTTAATTCTAATTTGTGTGTTTCGAGAAATCGTGATTCAAAGTTTTCAATCGCCATATAGATTCTATGATATCTTCTTTGGCTTTTTTGTCATAACTTTGGCTAGGATTACGCTAGAAACTCCAAATTTTGTGTGAATATGAATATATGGTATACTCGTAGAACACAGCTTTATCATCAACTCAGTTCTGTCTTAAGTCGACTTAAACGATTATTGCTTATGGCCAAAAATATAATGGAAATCATACTAATTAATTTTTGATCGTTATTTTTCCGATCAGAAATAAAAATTGTCCAAACAAAACAAAAAGGCATTTTTTTCAAAAAAAAAAACCATGGAGCGTATGGTTTGGCACATTGCGAAATCGCATTGTGGGGGGAACTAGAATATTTTTGACCCAGTTTATAGAACTCTTTCTTTTATCTTGTGTGAAGACCGGCCCGGATTAATGAATAGTAGAGTGGATTAATTGTAACAAAGGCCGATTGTAACAATTTTGGCAATAAAATTGGTCCAAATTTAACGACTTAATACGACAATTAAAATTAAGTAAATTTTCATAAAATAAATTTGGAGAAAATTAAAAAAAATTTCAAAGTTTTTATATCGGAAACTCCCCCTTGGAATATCCTGACATAATATTTATGCTTTTTTGAAAGATATCTTAGCAATACTTAACCCGTGATCTTTGATTCGAATCGAGAAAAGTCACTTTGGTTCAAAATTAATTTATCTGGTTTTGCTCTGCAGCTTCCCAAATTTATCTTGGAAATTTAAAAAACAAAAAAAAAAATCAACGCGAAAAATTTATTCCATTTTTTAAATTTGAAAAATTTATATTTAAAAGTTTGAAAATGCACATATTTTTGTCTCTCGGTTGTAACTTGAAGCTTACTGGTTTTTAGTTGTGTGGTAGTCGAGACTTAAAGAAATATTTTCCAAATTTTCTTTGAAAAATCCATCTTAAAACTTAGCCGAACTTTTATTTTCATATTGAAAGTAAATATCTAGTAGGAATTTTTATTTTGATTTAAAGATAAAATTTTAATTTTAAGCTTTTATCTTATCTTAAATAATAACATAGCTTTTTTCGAATTATTTATTCTGATGGATGCATGAATACCGTTTATTTGTCATGTCTTAATTTTAAACCCTTTATTAATTTAAATTTTTTGTCCCTATTGAAATTTCAATAAATCAGCTTATTTTGAAATAGGTGATTTATTTCTAGATCTTATTTCGGCCAAGAAAAGATTGAAGTTAGAGGCAATATTAGATAAAACAGAATTTTATAGAAACGCACCTTGAAACTTTTAAATTTTTTAATACAGCATCTACTGTTTTAAAAATCAATAAATAACTAAAGGACGAAATTATTTCCATGAATGAAATTAAAACTAAACAACTGTCACATAGAGGCTTAAAAATTTAAAGAAGCCCTAGGAACAAACAACAGCTTTATGGCACTAGATTTGCATAAGACAAAATCTGGTTCGCATCTTGCTTGTTCAACTGTGCGCAAATGTCAACTAAGTTTTAAATGTATTGCCTGTAAAAAGTTGCAATAGACAACTAGGAGTCGTTCGGAATGGGATACAAAACGTACATCTTATCTCGTATGTCAACAAAAGCATTTTCGCACATTTAACATTCCAAATGAATACACAAAGTATCTACATTGAAGAAAATGTAAATTCTTACATATCAGATACATATATTTTAATTCTTATGCCAAGTCTGGCAAGAGAAGAAATTGCTGACAAAAGAGTTTCATGGAATATGTACGAAGAAGGTTGGATGATGTATGCAAAAATGAAAAACAAATCATAATTCCAAAATACTTGACAACAACAAAAGCTCAAATCTAGTTAAAGATACAAAAGTTGCAACCAAAACAAGCTATTCTTTAAACAGGATATGTGCAATTGTTATGTGCAAAGGATAAGCCTTCTTTTACTTGAAACATATTTTTTTTCTGTTGAAATACAGAAGGTAGCTTATGAAAGAACAGTAGAACAGTTGGAAAAAATTAAATACTTTATTATTTACACAGTTAATGAAGATAAAGATTTTTAGCCTGTAGTAGAGATAAGACACTCCAGCCAGCCATCTACCACCACCTGAAAGTCATGCCAGTGAGCTATACACCCACTTTCAAAATATTCGGATGCTATACAATGTTCACCAAGCAAAATTAAGCAAAATATTTCTTAATCCTGCTTAACAGGAACTACGTCAACTACCTGTTTAGGATTTCTAGGAGCTGCACGTTACACTGCCAAATGAGCATGCGTGCTGATTGCAGCAGCAGCACAAGATAAAAAATCCTTTCTTTTTACATTGAACAAAAACGAAGAAGTATTTTGTTTTAGAGATAAAAATAACTCATATTAAAGAATAACAAAAAATGCGCGCCAAAAGTAAAGCAAAACTCTCGAAAATTCCCTTTTTTTTTTGCTTATCTTACTTTAAGTGTAAAGTGCCGACCCTGTGGGCGGCCGTTTGGACTCAAGTAATCGGACACTTGGTAACAATTCCATTTAACTGATCATTGATTGCCAACTCTATTCGACTAATTCGCATTAGTTCATTGAAGTTAAAAACCATACCAAAAATTCTTATCATGCTATTGAGATAATAAGTAGCGGGAGTTGTTCTTGTCGTATTTTTTTTCTATTTTTTCTTATATCTTTTGACATTTCCTGCATTTTGCGCTATTTTTTTTTTACAAATTATATTGGTTAATGTCTCTTAAATGCGAAATAATATTGACCATTTCTTTTTGGTCCTGGCTTGCAATCAATCCTTTCTTATCAGCATCATTATGGCTTATTTTGCTTTTACTTCGATGCAAAAGTAATTATTTTGCGCATACTTCTTGAGCACCCAATTTTTTTTTTTTAATTTATTTAATCTTTATTAGTAAAGTGGCAGCGTCTGTGGTCCATAGAGTCGAGCTCGTTCTTCATATAATTTCTGATTTGCGATAACATTTGGCAGAAGGATTAACTTTGCACATATCTTTAGAGTGAAGTGCACAGTTGGAGTATTCATTGAAAGAAGAAGACTTACTCTATACTATTATATTATCTTAATTCTCATAGCATCTTTTTTGATTAATTAGGATAATTTTACAACTTTGGAAATCAGCAAACTTAGCAATATTTCATAATTTGTTTTAGAAGTCTAAGTTTAAGTTTTTCCGTTTTTTTTTTTCTCATCACATAAAAAAACCTTTTAAGTTAGGCTGAAATCAGTTTAAAATTATCAACAGAACTGATAGTAAAGTTTTATAACATATGTATTGATAAGAATAAGAATGTGCTGTGATATGCTTCTTGTGTGCTTTCGTATGCCACTTAGTAGTAAAAAAAAATAAAGAATATTATTTATTAGAATGATTTTTATGAGTTGAATTGTCTTGTCATTCAATTTTATCTTGTTAAAAGCAAAAATAAGCATTGCTGGTATTGTGAAAAATTGCATTTATGGTCTTGAAATTTGTAAATATGTTATATTTTTATTTTTCTACAGCACATACCAGCACGACACGAGCACATCACAGCACATATTCCAAATTTCTGAACAAAGAAAATGGCGGAGCTAACTTCGCATTAAAATCGCACTTTCTTATAAAAATCATGTGTCTACAAATAATTTTCTTTTTTCTAATACGGCACATGATAGTACACACAGGACAGATTCAGCACATATATTTTTTTTTTTAATAATATATGATATTTAATTGCAGCTTTGATAATAAAACATATATTGTTGATCAAAATTTTTTTCAAAGAGAAATACAAACATATGTATTTACATTTTGACCACACAACCTGCCAACAGAAATCAAGATTTTTAAAACGCCTCAACTGTCAACGTAAAAAAAAGTGTTGGTATTCTATTATCCTTTATGGTATTCATAACGTGGCCTCCATCTATGTCAGACACACACACACACATACACACACATGCAAAAACCAGAACAATGCTTACAATACAGTGCTAATCATAAATGATGCACAATATGCACATTAGTGAACATCACGTGCAGTGCTTGCTGTCTTGTGGTCTTGCACATGTGGGATGTAGCTTGTTTTACTTTTTGCTCCTCTCTTCTAAAACAACCGAAAACAAAGAAACTGTAGAAAATAATAGCAAAAAGTATGCAAATTTTTAATAGGAAATAATCACCGAAAAATGTTCAACAAAGGATTGTAATTTTTGCAAACAAAGAAATATACTGAGCAGGAACAGCTCAGTACACTGACTGTCTACAGGGTGCAGAGCATAGCAAAAGGCACTTCCTGGAGTTACAGTTTTTTTTTTGCCAAAATATACTCAGAGTTTATTTTTGGCGCCCAGAGTTTATTTTAGCTATGTTGTTGTTGGTGTTATTCTTACAAATGAAAGCATTGTATGGCATACTTTTGGCGCGCTGTTAAATTTTCTACTGTGTGAGTGCAAGTGACGACGTTAACAGAATTTTAACTAGAATATAATCGTTTTCGTTTCGCAGTAGTTGATCATTTCACGCTACATTAGGTCAACATTGACCACAGTATAACGCATTTTTTGTCAAATTTTCATTTCTTCTTCACAAATACATAGTTATGAATAGTAATATATATTAAACACATAATATAATGAAAAAAATATTCAAATGGCTTATTACAGTACAGCAATGATAAACATCAAAAAAAGAACAAGCTTTAATGTGTGTTATAAGATCGAGCCTATTAAACACAAGATAAAATATTTTTTACTTTTTGAAAAAACCTTTTGATGGCATATGCGAATAATATTGAACAAAATAAAGAAACTGAAAGATCTGATGCTCATATGCGTAGTTTGAGTAAAACCATGGGTACAATAAATGAGTATCTAAAAACAATATTTCAGGGTCAGCAACAAACCAATATAACAGTTGACACATTAACATACCTTGGAAATACCAAAGTTGTAAAAATCAGTCTACAACTGTTGGGTGTCAACAATGGAAAAAAATGACTCGTACTGCAAGTGGTCTACAAAAAATATCTACTTATATTTTGAAAATACGAAATTTGAAATTTCTCGAAAAACAATCAATAAAAAGTGAAAATGTATAAATCTAAAGAAAAAAGCAAAAAAAAGGACAAAACTTTAAATGATGAAAACAATTCGTTATTATTTTAAGCTAGATAGAGCTAAATTAAATTTTTATTCATTTTACAAAATTTTGCACAAAAACAATTTTTTTTTATATTCCTTTAAGCTATAAAAAGTTAAATTTTATCTCTTTGAATGCACATTAAAATTTATGGTTAAGTATTTATTATATAAAGGGTCCGCCATCTAACGTTTTTTTTTTCAATTAGTGCTTATTTCGTGAATGGTAACACTTAGCACATGTCTGATTTGACAGATAATTAGTTTTATCCTTCCGCTGAACGAATATGGTTGTGTATACGCTTGAACAACGCTGGGAAATATTGCGACATACAGACTTACAGAAGATGCCGATTTTGCCAAAAAAATCATCTTTTCAGATGAAGCTCATTTTGATCTTGGCGGGTATGTAAACACGCAAAATTGTCGCATTTGGGGCACAGAAAACCCGCACGCATACATTGAAAAGCCGATGCACCCAAAACGAGTCACTGTTTGGTGCGGATTTTGGTCCAGAGGCATAATTGGGCCATTTTTCTTTAAAAACGAGAAAGGAGTGGCCGTTACAGTCAATGGCCATCGTTATCGGGCCATGTTGAACGAATTTTTGTTCACAAAAATTGAGGAGGAGGATATTGGCAATATTTGGTTTCAACAGGACGGCTCTACGTGCCACACAGCCGAAGCTACACTCGATGTTTTGCGCCCTGTTTTTGAAAATCGCATTATCAGCCGCAGTGCTGATGTCGTTTGGCCACTTCGGAGCTGTGATTTGACGCCGTTGGACTATTATTTGTGGGGTGCCCTCAAAGATAAGTGTTACGCCGACAAGCCAGAGACAATTGATGCTTTAAAGGACAATATTCGTGAAGCCATTGGTGAAATACAGCTGCACACAATCGATAATGTGCTTAAAAATTGGACCGATCGTGTAGGCTACTGCATGGCCAGCCGAGGCAACCATTTGAATTAAATTATTTTCCATTATTAACCGGAAGGATTGTACATTCAATTAAAAAAAGAAATTTGAGAAAATATTCAGTAGTTTTTTTTTGCATTTTCAAAAAAAAAAAAAAATATTTGGCGGACCCTTTACAAATATTTGTTCACAACTTAACTTTTTCAAAATATCTTTGTTGCACAAACATAAATTAGACTTTACCCTACAGTTTTTTTTTTATTATTTTAATTTAGAAGATAAAAAAGTGTTAACACTGTATGGCAATTATCAACTTTTTACAAAATTGCAGATTTCGATCAACGGGATTATGGAAGTTGAGAAAAAAAATAGACAGTAGGGAGACTACCGACCGAAGTCAAAAACCTTGAAAAACTTGAAACAGTCATGAGTTTTCCAATTCATTGTAGAATCAAATCATTCATATTTCGATCATTTCATTATATCTCAAAAATAATGCCATAATCTTATAGTAACTGTAGTAAGAAACAAACATGTTGGGTTGGAATTTCAGCAAGTATCGTTTAAGACCACATTGATCGTCGTTTGATATTTTGTAGTACTGAGTTTTCGATCATTGGACATAGTCAAAATTAATGCTTCAATAAAAAATTTAATTAATGGTAGTTTTTTCATCATCTGTAAAGTTAATATTCAAGTCTCCACTAAGTATCGTAGGTACATGGTCAAATTTTTCATTAAAGCTTTTTTAATAAGAGTATTTTAGAATCTTTCGAATAAATCATCAAAGTACCGGATAAAAAATGTCTCCTAAATTGACTCCTAGAGCGGTGAAATATATGACCCCCATACAAAAAACACTAAAACGTTGCTTGCTACAGTATTTATTTTTTAAGTTTTTGCAGAAGTGCATACGATTTTTGTCTTAAGTGTTATGCCTCTAAAAATCGTTTAGGCTTCTTAAAATTTCTGGATCTTAGCATTTGATTATTTAGTTTCCTTAAGCTTAAAATTTCTTAAAAAAAAAGATCTAGTAATTGGCAGCATAGACTTTAAACGGTTTTTTAATATTTTTGTTAAGAAAAATTCTGCACTAAAATCTCAAAATATAGGAAACTGAAAAGCCTTAACTCCAAAAACCTTATTTCTTACATTATTATAAAAGCCCGTCCTACGACGGGTTGAAAGCATTAACGCTCAGACTGTAATTATTTTTTGCCATAATAACAGTGCTTTTACAACATACTGTTCAGCCTAAAAGTATGCACATATATAAAAGCATGTCCCTGATAAGTACCAAATGAATTTTCTGTGCATACTTTCTAGCTGAACATTTTCTGAACAGTGCATGTTGGGAAAAAACTGTAATAATCGCAAAAAATAATTACAGTTTGAGCGAAATTAGGTGCAGAGCAGAGAACTGCACAAGCCTATTCATGTGCAATTTCAAGTACTTACTAAATTTATGAATACAAGCGCGCTTGAACTTGATAATATTCAACCAATTTCAAGTATACTTGAAAGTTGTCAAGTCGACGTCAGCTTGTTGCCCGAATTTATGAACGCGTGATCTACGACACGAAGTAAAAACAAGCGGCAGCAGACTGGAAACGTACGTCAAGAGATTGAAAAGCTTGAATTTGTTTGTGAATTTTCAACTAACTCAACTTACTTGCTTAAGAAAAGTATAGTTAAAGAAAAATTTGTTGGGCCCAAGGGTGTACCCAAATAAAGTTTTAAAAATATTTTGTGAAAAATATGTGGTCCTCAAAAATGTTTTCTTCGTGCTTTTTTTCTAATTATTTTGTGCTGTATATCGGGCCAATTATTTGGAATCTGATGTGTTTCGACGTCCCCCCCTAAAAATGTGCAAAATGGGGGCTTGATAGACCCCTCTATTTATGCGTCTCAGAAATTATTGCCCCCTTAGAAACCGTTAAAGAATTGTTAAATTTTACCTATTTTGCTTCCCCTTCGAGATATGGCACTTTTTCTATTTTTTCGAAGATTTTTCGAAAATTTTTCGAGGATTTTTCGATATCTCGATTTTATGTTGTTCCATATCTCGAAGGGGAAGCAAAATAGGTAAAATCTAACCAATTTTTCGAGACACAAATAGGGGGTCTTTCAACCCCCTATTCGACATATTTTTAGGGAGGAACCGAAACACGTGTATAGCTTACAATTTGACTTTCAGTGGACAGTTAAACACGTGTTTCGACGTCCCCCCTAAAAATGTTAAAAAGGGGGATTGATAGACCCCTATATTTGTGCGTCTCAGAAATGCTTCCCCTCTTAAAAACCCCCAAAAAATGGTTAGATTTTACCTATTTTGCTTCCCCTTTGAGATATGGAACTTTATAATCTCAGAACAACATCTTCATAACATCAGAGTCCAAATAACTGATCCGACTTAGATTGCAAAAAAAGGCAAAATCTCTCAAAATCACAAAAAAGTATAGTTACGGTCCACCCTAGTGTCCAAACAACTTTTTATATTCTGACATCAGAATCACAATCAGCGACCCCCAAGACAACATGCTTTCCCAATTTGAACTATTTGAACTATTTGGATACTTGCAAGCTTATAAGCTTTTGCCGAACATATCAATCTCTTCAAATATTTTCCCGAAAATTTCAAGCGCTTCAAGTTTTTGTGCGCAGCAAAGCAGTAAAGCTTGCGATTGATTAGTTTGATACGAAGCTTGCTTTGCTTGGTTTTTCAAGCTCAAACCAAGTGAATTTTCAATTTTTGATGCAGGTCTCTGGTGTAGAGCACTGTGCTTGCCTTTTATATATTAAGATATTGTTTTTATTTTACATCAGTATTTTCTTTTTTTCTGCTTATTTTTGCTTATTTTGCGTTTATTTTGAAATTAACTCATATAACTAGAACTTTATTTCAACTTTATTTTAATAAAAAATGCAAATGAAAGAAATGCTTTTCTCTGCGTGCACTTTTTATTAAGAAAACTTTGAATATTTCCAAGGTTTTAAATTTAAATAAAAAAGGATTAAAAAATGCATGATTTCAATGATTGTACATATTAAAAATTAGTCGAAGATTTTTGAGTGTGTAAAAAGTGTCTTATCACAGAAGTTTATAAAATAAATTTATATAAAAACACACAGACCTTTTTTCCGGTTAGTTCCAACGATCGGCCTGTTGAATGTTATTCACCGCTAACTGACTTAGACAAAAATCCATTCAGTTGGTATTTAAAAAGTCAGGTAAATCGTGAAAGGTTCCAGAACGAAATTCTTTATTTCTTCAATGAACATTTTAGAAACTGAAGATACAGAATCTAAAATTCAAAATTTTGCTTCAAAATTATGATTTTCAAAATTGAATTATGTCGAAAGTTTCAATGCATTGAAACGCAAAAATCACAACTCATTGCTACTACCCAGGCCATCGATATCTTTGAACTGATAACAGCTTTAATATGTTCTAATCTTCATATACTACTTTGTAAATATCTTTTTCATTACCAACAACAACTATACTCTATACAGTTCAATGATTTTCAATGCGGACACTGTTATGCTAAACAACCGATAAAATTTATTCAAGCACCGAGCAATACTTGATGATTCTTAGCTAAGCTAACGCTGCATGATAATGGAATAGAATCAATGAAGTTTATAAAAGATTTGCTCTTGTTGGGGTTGTTGTTGTTATTGTAATGCAAAATATATCCAATAACATTGAGTGATATGAGTGATGAGTTGAGTTAAGTTGATGACGACTACAATGATGTTGATAATGTAATGATGCTGCTGACGCTGATGATGAATGCAGCAGCTCCGATGCGGATCATCTTTACACAATCCAAAAGTGATAAAAAAACAATGCAGCATCCAATTGAGTTTTGCTGTTGATCTTATAACGATCGCTGGATGACGTCTGCATAAATTGGCATACATTAGAAGTAGCGTTAAAGAAAGATAAAAGATTTGTAATAGGATAAAAATGAAAAATGCACAGCAGCAGAAAAATACATTTCACAAAATAATAGAATGGAGTTGGCTCTGTAATGTGCAAGTCAGAGAAAAGTCATATAAGCTTGTGAAGAGTTTGAAAGTGACAACTTTTTTCAAGATCTAATGAAAAATTCATCACATGCAAAGCTTGGCGCAAACAAACAACATGCTGGTAGTACCTTCCTTTTCCTTTTTCTAAATCCTTGAAAATGCAACCTCAAGCTAGTTTTGTAAAATTACATAGAAACATTAAGTTGAGCAAAACTCGTTTTGTACACGCCAAACAAACGCTAACAATCAGCCAACCAAGCACCGAGATTTGCATATTTTTTTTTTTTGTTTCACCAACCAAAATCAAAAGTTGATGAAGTTGATCTGGATGTGGATGTTGTTGGTGCTGCATAAAAAATATTCAATTTTAAAATTATTTTAATTACACAGAACTTTGTCGAGAGTGATAGACAAAAGTGTAAAAAAAAAACGGGCAGATGTGTCTCTGTGTGTTTGTGTGTATGCCATATAGCGTTACATTATTTTTCTTACGTAATGACGTTGATTATCTGATTTATTTAAGGGGCGTACATTTCGGGTCGTTACTGGTTTCCAGCAAAGTCTTGCAATATTACGTGTAACAGTCAGATGAGTCCAAGCTAGATGAAGGTAAGAAAAGCAACCCTTGAAAAAAATCCTTACCTACCTCCTCCTACGGCTTTTTCCCGTTGAGCAAGACCGTTACAGCAAAGTTGATGCAGAAAAATAAAAAACAAAACATTTCAGGTTGCTAGCATTTTAAGGGGTTACCCTGTTGCTACCCCATTCCGCTGTAATCATCATCATTTGTAATTTATTTGGACGGATTAATGACGCGCGTTTAAAATTAAGCAAAATGCATGGATAAACAGTTTGAACCTAAGACTGAAGCAACACCAGCAGCAAACAACAACAACAGCAAACAACAACAACAGCAACAACAAAGCAGTCATAAATGTCGCGATTTGTTTGAAAGATAAATAATTACAGCAGAATTGAATAGAAGCATGGATAGATGGATGGATGGTCAGTCAGTTGATGGTATTAAGAATGACCATGACACGGTTGTAAAAGGATCATAGAAATGTTGCTACTCAGATGATGATGATGATGATGATGACGATGTTGACGAGTGACGTATAGTTGATGTGATGGTGAATATGACGAGTGTTGTTGGTCAATTTGCAGCTGTGATAATTTGTCATGTGCTAGCTTTAAGCAGACAAAAATTTATGCAAAACAATAGCAAACAAATTGTTTCAAAATTTTGCTGTTTAAGAGAAAAACTTGTTTCGAGAAATGTTCAGAAACTCCGTGAAACACCCTGTTGCTTTATTTCTTAAAAATCGGTCGACAGCTGTGGTGCTTTTGTTTGTTTATTTTACGCTTCTACACAGAATTATGCAAAAATGTATTAAAAGCGAAACTTTTCTTTCTCAAAAACCACAACGAAAACAAAAATAATTTTCCAACTGCACCTAAAATGTTGTTCATTTGGTCAAAAATTCGTGCATTGTTTGTGTCAAAAAAACAATGAAATATTAATTAAGCCAAACAATGCATGGAAAAAATAATCATCGTTTGTGAGCAAGCGATATGAAAGACAAAAAGGCAAAATTCTTGCTCTAACCGCAAAACTAGTCATTTAAGGATATTTTTGTAAAATCCTTGTATTCGACTTATCCTGTTCTTAACTCTAAAAATTTTGTGTGTCAGATGAAAGGTCCACAAATCTTATCCTTGCCTTGTTCTAGCTTATGCTAATTAAGTAATATTTCGATATTTTAGTCTTTTTTGCTGTTTACAATTTGAGCAGGTAGCAAATAGTTGGCATTTTTTTCATTTTTGCATAAAATAGATTTTATCTTAGGATTAAGGATTTGCTGTTATTAAGAACTCTATCAGACATAATAATTTCTCTTTTTTTGGTTGAATTAAACAAAAAACAATAATAGGAGAGGCTTGCAGGTTGCTACTTCATAGCTTTTTTTAACTAAACTTATCATAAAATCAACGTGTTATTGATTTGCTGCATATATAGTTATAAGATAAAGTAACAAAACACAATCCTAAGCTAGAAAACATTTAAATTTTCAAAAAATACAAATTATACGACAAATTTTCGAAAGTATCTAAATTAAATCCTTTGAAATTTTGGCTTGCAGGTTGCCACCTTTTTAAAAATCGCTAAACATGCAGTAAAAACACCTGATTTAGAAAATTTTTTAAAACTTATTGAATTTTATATTCATTTTGCTGTGCTCTTCCGCTATTTTTGTTAACTTTTATTGCTTAACTTGCATAAAAGCCCGTCCTACAATGGGTTGGAAGCATTAACACTCAAACTGGGATTATTTTTTTGCTATTATTACAGTGCTTTTACAACATACTGTTCTGAAAAATGGTTAGCCTGAAAGTATGCACATACATAAAAGGCAATCATGTCACTGATAAGTATGAAATGAATTTGGTTTGCATATTTTCAGGCTGAACATTTTCTAGGAAGATGTTGGGAAGAAACTAATAATCCCAAAAAACAATAAAAAGCCACAATCCCAAGCTAGAAATCATTTGAATTCCTAAATAATATAAATTGTACAGCAAATTTTCAAAAGTATCTAAAGTCGATTCCTTCTAATTTTGTTTTTTAGGTTGCCACCCCTTAAAAAAATTTACTTAAAATGTAAAAAAAACTTTTCATATAGAATATTTATTAAAATTTATTGAATTTTACATGAATTTTGCAGTGGTCTTCCTTGATTTTTCATTAAATTTGACTCGAGCGTCGAGCAATGCAACAATATCCTTGTACGCTGCCATACTAAAAATGTAAAGAAAACTTAAAAAAAATCACCAAAAGTATCACTGAAATAAAAAAAAAACACCTCACTTTTGACACAATGACGCTTGTTAACATGTAAAGCTAAACACACGTTATAGAAAACAAGAGCAAAAGAGAAAGGTAGCAACCTGCAACCCAATAAAGGTGTCAATCTGCATTTTAAGGGGGGACATGACGTTCGCGGCAGAGAAAACAGACCTTTTTTTAAAAATTCATAACTCAGTCAAAAACAAACATTTTTTCGCAGTTGCAAAAACAAACAAAAAAACAAAAACAGTGGTTGCAGCGCTGGGAGTTGCAAAAATTGTCTGATCTGGAAAAAAAATGACTTTTTTAAATCTTAACAAAATTGGTTATCGTATGATACGAGCTTTTTTTTTTAATTTTTTTTTTCAATTTTTGGTGATGTTCCAAATTTGAAAGTGTGTTTTTTCGAAAAAAATATTGACTTTAAAAATTCATTAAAAACCGGAAAAAAAAATTTAAAAAAAGCTCGTGTCATACGACAGCGAAACAAGTTCAAAAAAAAAACAAAAAAAAAAAAAAATTGTCAAAAAAAGAACACGCTAGTGCCGCAACCAGTACGAAAAACATGGCTTCGAGATAAACGCGTTCAAAGTTTGTGAACAAAGAAAAAAAGGTTAAAAATTAAAAATGCGCTCTCACTAATCCGGCTGTAACTTTTGAACCCTTAAGAATTTTTCCATGAATCTTTCTTGAATTTTTCTTAGAATCTTAAGAATATTTACTTAAACACAAAATTATTAAAAAAAAATTTCAAAATTTTTCGATTTCAAAAAACTGCCAATGGCATGTCCCCCCTTAATGTCATTTTAGAAGTAACGTAATATAAAAGTGCCAATTGAGTAGATTTTTAGAATTCTATTTGGATTATGTGAATTTTATAAAAAAGCAACACATCAGAAATATTTACCTTGAATTGTCGGTAAAAATTTTCAATTATTGTGCACAGGACAAGTACACAAGCAGATACTGTGTTATTGCGCCTGTACAAAAGTATATTAAAAGTGACAACTACTCTTTAGACGTCGATGTCAGTCGGAGCTTAGGTTATGTCACTGCTAGAATGTCAAAATACAGCAGTGGTGGCAACCTGCAAGCGTCTTCCTTAGGGATATTAACAAAATAAAAATTAATAGCAAAATTTCAATAAATATCATTCTTAAAACACTCTTTTTAATGCACTATATAAAAAAAAAAAACTCCATTAATTTATTTGTTTTTGATGTAAATAAACAGCTAAGCACAAAAACTGACATATATGTCAACATATGATAGATCTTTGACGATAACAGTTATGTTTACAAAAAAAAAAAATGCATTTTCTACTTGAACAACTCAATACAAAAAAACTTTCACCAACACTTTTTTATATAAAAAATGTTGAAAAAATAGAAGTTCTTCATATTAAATTTATTGAAAAAAAAATCTCTGCAGTGACTTACATATTAACAACAGGCATTTAATAAAACCGACTTTTTTTTTAAAAATTTCATATAAAAATCTCGGCTTCGCGTTATACATTCGAAACGAACTCAAAAAAGTGCAAATTAGCGAATCCGCGAATTTTTCTGGTAGACTTTTTAATATGAAAGCCTGGACAAAATGTTTCGTGAACATTATTGATATATAAAACAAACACAAAATATTATAATAAAAAATTTTTAAATATATGTGTAAATATATGTATATAGATAAAAAACAAACATTTTCTACAGAATTTTTCCATTTACTATAAAATGAAGGAAAATTTATGTTTCTCATTAAAAATTTCTTTTATAAAAAAACAACCAGCTAATAGAAAATTATTTTTTTTAAAAATCTTTGCATATTAAAATTTAGGCTTCTTTATGCATTCAAAACCGAAAATCCGAGAATTTTTCGGGTAGACTTTTTCATATAAAAGTCTTCAGATAATGTTGCGTGAAAATTATTAATATAAAATACAACTTAAATAATATAGAAGAAAACAATTTTCACCAAAATTTTTTTAATAAAAAAATTAATGGAAAGAATACAGGGTTATTCATATGAAATTTATTAAACATATAAATTTTATTCTTGAAGTATTCACTTAAATGAAATATAACAAGCAGACAGTTTACTAAAAATAATTTTTTTAAAAATATTGTCCATATTAAAACGTCGGCTTCGACATGATTCGAAACGAATTTGAGAAAATGCAAATTAGCGAATCTGACAATTTTTCGGATAGACTTTTTCATATGAAAATCTTGAAAAAATTAATGCTTGCAAATTATTGATATAAAAAACAAACATAAAATAAATAATATCAAAAAGGATAAAAAAATGTTTTTTTTTTAAAATTAATGTTAAAAAAATCAATGAAAAATTATGTTTTTATAAGTTTAAAAATGGTACATATCAGAAAAAATTAAAAAAAAAAATTTAAAGTAACGGTGAATTTTTTGTTATTTTTATAATCAAATTATCCTACTTTAATGCTTCATTGTCAAAATTTATTAAAAAAATCTAAGAAAACTTTTTTTTCAACTCAAAATCAATGTTATTCAATGAGTCTATGTGAGCAATATAAACAAGTATGTATTTGAAATACATTTATATTTGGCCATTTCTAAACTGGCGTTACGTACGATTTGTACGAAAACATAATAAAAAAAAAAGAAAAAAAAGAAAAAGTAAAATTTTTAAAAAGTTTTTTTTATATTAGCGTAGTAATTAAGTAGCACTATATTAAATAAGAAAATTACAATAATCGATCCTAAGAATTTAAAGATATAAGCAAAACTATGCTCTGGCGTGACATTACAAAAACAGAAGTAGTTTTCGACTTGGATTACAAAATTTTCAAAACTCTGCGAATTGGGCGAGACTTTTGCATAAAACCTCTTTTAGAAGGTTTTGAAAAAAATATTTGTTTAGTTTCCAAGTAATCAAATTTAAAAATCTTTTCCCGTTTTGTTGTTATTAGGCGCTTAATCGTCTGGCTTGACGTTATTGGCGTTACGTTACTTAAATTTCCATTGTAATTCAATTGGGTAATTGAGTTACCATTTACCTCACTTACCTCAACCATTTTCCAATATTTTTAGCCAATGCCTTCCATTTTTACTAAAACAAAAACGCTTACGAAACATTTACTGAACATTAACTAAAAAGAAAAATTACATTTGCGAAACAGTGCAGACGATTTGATTATCAAAGTAAATGAGTTTATCTTCAAATTGCTTAAGGGGTTACATGACATTGGCAGTTTTTTGAAATCGATAGTTCGAAATAGTTTTTTTTTAATAATTTTGTATTTTAGTAAATATTCTTAAGATTCTAAGAAAAAAAAATTCATGGAAAAATTTGTACGGGTTCAAAAGTTACAGACAAATTAGTGAGAGCGCATTTTTAATTTTTGTGCTACCTACGTACAGCAGCTGGTATATACTTGTTTTACTTGGTACCTGTCTTTTGGTGGTTGTTATTTCGTACCTACTTGAAGGGTGAAGGAAGTATAAGAAACAGCACAACACAAGATAACGAAGGCATACAGTACGAAGCAGGCATGGCAGATTGAAGGTAACCTTTTTTTTTTTTTCTACAATAATAAAAAAAAATGTTTGGAAAAATGTTTGTTTTTGACTGAGTTATGAATTTTTAAAACAAGGTCTGTTTTCTCTGCCGCGAATGTCATGTCCCTCCTTAAATCAATAAAATTTAAATGTTTCTCTAAGATAATCACGGATTAAAGTCGTATTTGAACGACCGCCGTTTTTATGTTCAAATCCAACACGAGTCTGCAAAAATATACAAAATTGATGCTGGCATCCCACAAGGAAGTGTTTTAGGTCCAGTTCTTTATACACTCTTTACTTCTGATATGCCAAATTCTGCAGATGTGACCATTGCAACATACGCAGATGACACCGCAATTATTGCATCCAAAGAGTCTGCTGTAGAAGCGTCCCGCTTAGTGCAGATCCAGTTAAATGAAACCAAAAAATGGCTTAAGAAATGGAACATAAAAGTTAATACTACCAAATCTGTACATGTTACAATTTCTATGAGAAAAGGAGACTGTCCAAGCGTGTATATCGATAGTTCAGAAATACCACAGAGTAATGACGTAAAGTATCTTGGAGTACATATAGATAGAAGACTAACTTGAAAACACCATATCAAGGTGAAACGAGAGCATCTTAACTTAAAAACTTGAAGAATGTACTGGCTGATTGGTCCAAAATCTGAACTAAGTTTAGAAATCAAGATGTTACTATATAAAGCAATTGTAAAACCAGTTTGGACTTATGCCATTCAACTTTGGGGTACTGCAAGTAACTCTAACATCGAAATCTTACAGCGTTACCAATCGAAAACTTTGCGGCTGATTGCTGGAGCTCCTTGGTTCATATCAAACGACGATATTCATAAGGACCTTCGTATTCCCACTATTAAAGAAGAAATTAAATCATACAGCGAAAAATATTTTCAACGACTAACCTACCATACCAATCCACTGGCAATCTCTCTGTTGGACGACACGTTTGAAACTAAAAGGCTGAAGCGATTTCACATCTTAGATTTACCGTTCAGATCTTGGTAAAGTAAGTAACTAAAGGGCGTTTTTTTTAGAGGTTTGTTTTTCGAATAGAGATAAATCTGGCATTTTGTGGTCAAATCTGGCAACTCTAATGTCATTTATGTTAAGTTTGGTTTGCCATTTTATCATGAACAGGTTGACAAAAGAACAACGCTTGCAAATCGTGCAAATTTATTTCGAAAATAATGGTTCAGTTCGCGAAGTTTACCGCAAGCTCCGTCCATTTTATGGTCGACATAATCGTCCATCAGAGCAATTAATTCGGTTAACCATGGATCGTTTTCGCACTACGTTTACTCTATGTGATAATACGCATCCGCAGAGACGTCGAACAGTGCGCACCGAAGAAACAATTGCCGCTGTAGAGCAAAATATTGAAGAGGACCCGAATGAATCGATTCGCCACCGCGCACAGCAATTGGAGCTTTGTCCATCAACTTTATGGAAGATTTTGCGCAAAGATCTTGGCTTGCGACCTTACAAGATCCAGCTTGTGCAAGAATTAAAGCCGCGAGACCATGCAATGCGTCGTGATTTTGGTGTATGGGCCGAAAATGAGATTGACCTCGATGCTGATTTTCATCGCAAAATTTTGTTCAGTGATGAGGCTCATTTTTGGTTGAATGGCTACGTCAACAAGCAAAATTGCCGCATTTGGAGTGAAGAGAATCCACATGAGACCCTTGAGACGCCATTACATCCACAAAAACTGACTGTTTGGTGTGCTCTATGGGCTGGTGGAGTCATTGGGCCATTCTTCTTCCGAAATAATGCCAGTTACCGTTCAGTTACCGTTAATGGAGACCGGTATAGAGCCATGATAACCGACTATTTTGTTCCCGAATTCGATGGCATGAATGTGGATGAGTTGTGGTTCCAACAAGACGGCGCTACATACCACACAGCGCACGCCACAATCGATTTATTGAAGGAAACATTCGATGAGCGCATAATTTCGCGGAATGGACCTGTCAATTGGCCACCAAGATCGTGTGATTTGACACCATTGGATTATTTTCTTTGGGGATATGTGAAGTCGCTCGTCTACGCCAGCAAACCAGAAACGTTAGGGGACTTGGAAGCCAACATTCGTAGCGTTATTGCCGACATACGGCCCCATATGCTCGAAAAAGTGGTTGAAAATTGGACCTGTAGAATTAGATTTATTCGAGCCAGCCGCGGAGGCCACATGCCCGAAATCATATTTAAGCATTAATGGCATATAATTATCCTTCCAATAAAGCCAAATTGATGGACATTAAAACGATTTTCTTGTGTTTTATTTCAATTCGAAGTTTTATACCTCTAAAAAAAACACCCTTTATTTTGATTAGTTATACATTTGGTTTGTTATTGTTTTATTTATTTAAGTTCATGTTGTAAATATTTTAGTTATTTCGAAATGTACTTATATATTTCTTTTTAATTGCTCAATAACTTAAAAGTTTTTTTTTTATATTGTTGTTCCTACTGAGGCTCAACAATCTCTGTTAATTATTTCATTGTGAACGCATTTGCTTATTGTCGCAAAATAGATTGCAAATAAAGACTTATTTATAAAAAAAAAAAAAAAGTAATCACGGATAATCACGGTGGACTTTTTTCTGGAAATGCCCATGTGATAATCTAACTTTAGTATAAAAAAATTAAGGGATCAAAAAATGTTGGCTAATGCAAAATTAAATGCAATCATTTAAAGAAAAGTAAAGCTAAACATCAAAAAAGTACACTCAAAACAAAAAACCTTTCATCGATGATACGTACGTGACGAAAAAAAGGTAAAATTTATTTTATTGAATTCCTGACCTCCGATTTGAATAAAACTTTTTAAAAGTAATATTCAGCATACCTGCTAATGCTTTTACACCCTTTTAAACTTTTGAAAATGCTGTGGGCATCAACAGGACAGCCCAAAGTTTGAAACGTACGTGACACTTGTAACTAAATTTAGAAGTCAAATATGGTTGGAATATATATGACTATTATTATTTAGCCGGAAGATAAGATTTGAATTTGTGTTTTTTTTTTTAAATAATTTAATGAAAAATTAAATCTAACACGAATCAGAAATTTTCATTCTAACACCATGTATTGCAATGGCTCTTGCTGAAAAATTTGAATAAAGCAACGCTAAATGCAACTCTAGATAAAGCCTCATAGAACCCTCTGGTTCTTACGTCGCGAAATGTTTTGAGATTTTAATATTTTTGATTTATTTTCAAATATTTTTTGTTTTTTATAAAATCTCTTTTTTTTAGTTTTGTTTTAATTTTGATCGATAAAATTCCTACTTTTTCAAAAAAAATTTACACTTTCAACATGTGTGAATAGTGGTCGCAAATTTTTTTGTTCTAATTTTACTTATATTCTCACCATCTGTTAAGTTTGAATTATGGTAAAAAAGGGATTCTACTAAATTTAAGGTCGATGTCTCATTTCAATGGGGTTTTTAATATTTTTGCCATCTGGGTGTTCGTTCGCAGTAATGCAGTCAAAACGCATAAAATACATAAAAATATTTTTTTACATAAAAAATGCTTTATTCATATAAAGCTTTTTACTATAATTGTGGTACATCAAATTAAAAATAATAAAAAAAATGTAAAACGCGTTTTTAAACATTTTTAAAAATCACTCGAACAATTTTTCTAACTTTTCCTTACGCAGAAGTGAACAAAATACATTTCTTACTTACTTACTTAGGTGGTCGTAACAAACCGTGTCCGGGTTTCAACCGACCTCATCAGCTCTCGCCAGGCGCCTCTGCTTTGCGCGCGCCTTCTCCAATCGGATACACCAAGTGCGGTTAGGGCTTCCTCAGCCTGGTCCATCCATCGGAGGCATGGTCTCCCTCGTCGTCGTTGACCAGCGACCCTCGCCTCGAGCACCTTTTTCGCTGGAGCTTCGTCGTTCATACGATGGACATGACCCAGCCAGCGTAGTCGCTGCACAGTTATACGCCGAACTACGTCAATGTCATCGTATAGCTCATACAGCTCGTGGTTCATTCGGATGCGATAGTCATCGCCGACTCGAACAGGACCGAAGATTTTGCGAAGAACTTTTCTCTCGAACACCCCCAGAGCGGCTGCGTCAGTTTGCGAAACTACCCATGCCTCAGCGCCATAAAGCAGCACAGGTAGAACGAGCGTCTTGTAGAGTGTTAGTTTTGTCGATCGAGAGAGGGCTCTGGAACTTAGTTGCTTACTGAGCCCGTAGTAGCACCTATTAGCAATTATTGTTCTTCGCTTTATCTCCAGGCTGATTTTGTTTTTGGTATTAATGGCGGTGCCAAGGTAAACGAACTCCTTGACTACTTCAAAGTTATAGCTGCCGGATGAAACGTGGGAGTCTAAACGCCGCGCTCCCTTGTTTGTAGACAGCATATATTTTGTTTTGCCCTCATTTATCGTCAAACCCACTTTGGCTGATTCCTTTTCGATAGCGGCGAAAGCAGCGGTAACATCTCTCTTGGTTCTGCCGACAATATCAATATCATCAGCGTACGCAAGAAGCTGGACGCCTTTGTAGAAAATAGTGCCATTACGATGCACACCGGCCTTTCGTACGATCCTCTATGATGATGTTAAAGAGATCGCAAGACAGTGGATCGCCTTGCCTGAAACCTCTTTCGGTATTGAAGGTTTCGGAGAGGTCATTTCCTACCTTGACGGAGCTGCGTGTGTTGCTCAACGTCATTCTGCAAAGTCTAATCAACTTTGCAGGTATACCGAACTCAGACATTGTTGCGTATAGGCAATCCCTTCTCGAGCTATCGAACGCAGCTTTAAAATCGACAAAGAGATGGTGTGTGTCAATTTGATTTTCGTGGGTTTTCTCCAGGATTTGTCGTAGCGTGAAAATCTGGTCTACTATGGTGGACTTACCAGGTTGAAAGCCACACTGATAAGGTCCAATCAGTGTTTTTGTAATCGGCTTTAATCTTTCACACAGTACGCTTGAGAGAACCTTATATGCGATGGAAATAAGACTGATCCAATCGTCAGCAATGCATTCTCGTATGGCATTCTAGCCATATTTTGCTGATGAGCTGATGCATGCGCCTTATCAATTCATCGCCGCCGGTTTTAAACAATTCAGCTGACTAGATCATATTTTGTATATTTCTTCAATAGAAAATTACCTTATCGCTAGCGAACATTTTTTATGGCTTAATTATGAAAAAACATAAATAAACCTCTGAATTTCACTTGATTACGAAAAACGTACGTGACGCCGCTCTTTAAAGTTTAATAAATAAATACATATACACTTTTTGAAAGTTTTTCTTCAGAATTGCATAGAATGGCTTAAAAGGCATATCCTCGGTCCATCAAATACAGTTATACTCCCACCGTTTCTTGTACAGCCACGGTTTAATGAGTAAACATGCAAAGAACGACAAAATTTAATGTGTCAAATATAAAATTTATGAAATAAAAAATTAATTTAATAACGTATAACAACGTGGTTTTTTAAAATTAACGATTCATTTTTGTGTTCTGCGCGATTCGAGAATAGCATTTTGGATTTGAAACGAATTCGTTTGACTTATTGGGAATCCTCTGGTGATTTAAGCATCGCCTACGTTGGTTGTCTCTTAAAGTTTGGATTGCAAAAAGTTTTTAAAAATCTTACAATATTATTTCTTTTTTAAGCTGGAACTGAAGTTCGATGTTTCTTTAGTACCGAATTGTTATAAAAAAATAATTTTTTAAAGTTCAATTTCAGCAGCTAAACTAATTAAATTACTATATAAACATTTGCACCGCCAACAGTAATTTTTTGTAGCTGATCAATTATATGGGCATTTCTAAATGTCAACAAAAGCTAAAGCTAAATGTTTTTGATTCAATAATTTTTGATTCAGAATATAATCTCCATACGAGCTTTTATTCTGTTTGGCTCAAAAAAAGCTTAGAAAAATTGTTATTATTTATTAATCTTTTATTCCTTCTTTTTTTACGTTTTCTTAGCGTTCGTTTTATCCATTTACTTTATCTCCGGATAAACGCATTTACTCAATTTAAATAATACATTTTGCTTGCATATCACAATTTGAATCAAAATATATAAAATCTATGAATGTAATGTTTTTTTTTTTTTATTAGCGGCTCATCAATCATTTTCCTCTGACGTAAGCTTAGAATTCCTAATTGTATTACATCAATCAAGCATAGACGTTATCGGCCTATGATAATAATGATGATGACGACGTTTTAATGTTTTCCTAGTTGTAGATTTTAAAATGCCTGGCATGGCGTCAAACTGACACACACATGCTTTGTTTCCATCCAACGTAGTCCATCAGAAAGACTTTGTTTTCAATCCTTTTCTTCCTCTTGTTGTGTGTTATGCTACTTTTCTGCCTTGAAGTTGCTTTGTATTCTTTTCTTTTCCAAAACATAAAAGAACAACAAGCGAGTATCTCGTGATCAAACGTTGTACATCGCTAAAATGACGCCTGCGCATTTACAGGTGATTGACATTTATACACTACGGTGCTACGCACATGCGCAATAGAAATAGAAAAGACAAAGCAGAAAAAAAAAAATAGATAAAAAAAAAAATCATTCTTAATGAAAGGGTTGGTTTCCATTCTCACTTTTCTTCACAGAAGAACCTTAAAGAACCATCAGAAACATACATTTCAAAACGTAATCGTACGAAAGCAAGGACTGAATACAAAAATAGTTAAGCGTAGGAAATGCATAAAAAGAACATCTACATCAACAACAACAACAACAACAACGATCCTCAACAACTACATTAATTTTAAAAAAAATTTGTAATAAAAAAGAGTTACAAATCCAGCTTAAGCCTGTGTTTCTTTATTAAGGTTTTGTATGCGTTTTTTTAAGCCTTTCTTGTTTCTATTGCTTAAGATGATTGGAGCAAACATGTGTCAGCTCCATAGAAGGTGTTTGTTGACACACAAGGCTCCAAACGCTAAGAACACGGTACAGTTTCAGAACTTTATGCTATGTTTTAGTTTGATTTGATTCTGTTGCGTGAAAAAAGTGAAAAACTCGTTTTGTTGTTGCTGGGAATTTTTCCTACTTCCTGGACTGGTTTTTCATTCAAGTCGATAGTGGTTTTTTTTTCTATAAGCCACTTTGTTTTTCTGACGCGTTTTCTTTTTCGGTTTTTAACTTTTGTACAGTTTCATAAAAGAATAAAAATATTTCCTTATTGACTTTGACTGTAGAAAGACAGGAGAATGGCTGAATTATTCTTATAAATCATAAGAAAGCCATATTTCTGACACTTGTTATGATGAGAAATTCTGGGAACTGCTAATAGTTTAATATATTTTATTACTCTTGAACGTAAAGCAAATCTTCTGGGAAAATTATTCTTTTTCTTTCGTTCCAACTTTTAGATATTTAATTTAACCCAATGGGCATAACCCAATGCTACACAGTAAGGTGGATCGTTTTGTTCAGGGGTAAAAAAATTTTTTTTTCGACACTCATATTCTAAATTCTGGATTAAAGATGATCTTAAATCCAAAAGGATATCGAAATCAGTTTGACCGTCTGCCAGCGGTTTTGATTTAAAAAAATCCCTTTTTCGCCAAAATCAACGGTTTTTTCGGCGTAAGTTTTTATCAATCTGAAATAACTACCCAAAAGTAGGATGCAAACAAAAGGTATCTAGGACCCCAAAGTTGTGAATAGGAAAATTGTTAGATTCGAGAATTTTTTTAGTGCATAGTGTTCAGAATTCGGTCAAAATTTTGAGTACTTTTCACAAAAATCGCTATAAATTTGCTTATTTTCTGTAAATTTTAGAATATTTAGTATTGTTAATAAAGACTTGATATATATAAAAAAAAAAAATCAAAATAGTATTGTAAAAAAAATTACTTGATGTAATCTATTGATACATATAAAAAGAAGAAAAAAAAATCAAAATAGCAGAATTTAATATTTTAATGAAATTTCATTGAAAAAGTATTTTTGATTGAGTACTTTTCACAAAAATCGCTATAAATTTGCGATCTTCTTTGAGTCTTTGAATTTAATTTAAGAAATCTCTTCGTGATCCCACTATTTTGAATTTTTGTTTTTTTTATTTACATCAATATTACATCAAGTGTTATTGAGCCATACTAAATTTTCTAAAATTTACCTAAAAAAGAGCAGATTTATAGTGCTTTTTGTGAAAAATACCAAACATTTGATCAGAATTCTGAACACTGTTGAACTAAAAAAATTCTCGAATCTAACAATCTTCCTATTCAGAACTTTGGGGTCTTAGATACCTTTCATTTGCACACTACTTTTGGGTAATTATTTCAAATTTATAAAAACTTACAGCGAAAAACCGTTGATTTTTGGCGAAAAAGTGATTTTTTTAAATCAAAACCGCTGGCAGACGGTTCCACCGATTTCGATATTCTTTTGAATTTAAGATTTACTTGAATTCAGCTCCCAGAATATGAGTGTTGAAAAAAGTGTTTTTTTTTTTACCCACCTTACTACACAGTAACCTGAATGACTTATAACTGCTTCTTAATCATGGTTTTTGTCTTTTCGAGCAAACTTATTTAAAGCCATCATTATTTTCTGTTTATACTGGCTCATTTATCAGTCAATTTGCTGGCATCTATCTCTCCTTTGAGATCTAAGAGATTTTTTTTTCAAATTTCTTCTTCGGGCTACCCAATGTGCAGGTTCTTGAAAATAATATTTTATTCAAAATCTTATTTAAATCAACCTATTACCAATTACAATTCCTGGAATGGAATTGACGATTTTTTTCTTATTCCATTCCTGAGGAATTGAGATGTTCAATTACCAATTACAATTCCTGGAATGGAATTGAATTTTTCAATTCAGAATTCAATTCGATAATTCAGTTTATAATTTTTCAACACTGCCAAAGGTAGAAAAAATATCTAACGTGCTGTCATTTTTCATTTGATTGACAGCAACCGACCATTGAAAATAACATAGTGAAAACCAAGCCAGCCTAACGGTGTTTTCTAATAAGTTGAGCTATGACTCAGCTGCTCCAAGATAAGATACGCTAAATGAAGAGAATTGATAATTCAATTACAATATAATTTTATTAGTTGATAAAACTGAATAAAAGTCTCTTCTCTATAATACGCAAGCAATAATAAAGGGTGATCCAATCCAAGAGCTTCCTACTTTGTATTCTAAATAAAATACAAAGGAATAAATGCATTGATACAAATCTTTATTTGTTATGATAGTTCGGTCCTACAACTCAAGGTGTAAAAATTATTTCCTTCAAATGTTGCCCACGATTAACTCTTAAATGGTCCATTCTGTGGGTCTTATTTTCGACAACTCTTTCGAGTATATCGGCCGGTATTCCTTGAATAACACGAGTTATGTTGGTTTCCAAAGCGTCAATAGTTTCGGTTTTGTCGACATAAACAAGGGATTTAACATATCCCCAAAGAAAGTAATCCAATGGTGTCAAATCACACGATCTTGGTGGGCAATTATTAGGATCATTTCTTGAGATGATGTTTTCATCGAAAGTTTCCCTCAATAAAGCGATTGTTTGTTAAAACCAGAGGTCGGCACACCAATAACCTTAATTTTTGGAAACAAAAATTCATTGATCTTTGCTCTGTAGCGAGCACCATTGACCGTAACACGGGCTCCATCCGCATTTTTGAAGAAATACGGTCCGATGATGCCTCCTCTCAATAAACCACACCAAACAGTACATTTATCGGGATACATTGGAAGCTCTTGGATTGCTTCTGGCCGATGAACAACGGCCCAAATACGGCAATTTTGCTTGTTAAAGTAGCCGTTCATCCAGAAATGAGCTTCGTCGCTTAACACAATTTTTCGATAAATTAATGAAGTTGTGGTACTTCAATTCTTGTACGAGCTGTATTTTATAGGCCTTCAGACCAAGATCACGCCTCAAGATACGCCACAATGATCTATAAGAGATGCCCAAAGCCTGAGATTGGCGACGTATCGATTGTTCACGGTTTTCACGAACATTCTCTGCTACTGCAGTAATTTTCTCAAAACTACATGTACTCTGGTTGAATGATAAATGTCCAATAGTGTTAAATTGGTACGAAATATGGTGATGGTGTTACGAATAGTGCGCTCAGTTGGTCGCTCATAACGACCAAAATGATGTTGAAGAACTCTATAACCGTCTCTTACTGATGACTGATTTTGGTAGTAAGTTCCCACAATGAATAAACTTTGTTCAGGAGTAAGTCTATTCATGATTGTGTCGTATTGATGAATACTGCCATTTGACACATAACAGCTGTCAAAACAACCCAGTTTGAAAAGGGACCTCGTATTGGATCACCCTTTACTTCGTCAATAATACTTGGTGGCTATCATGTGTTAAGTGTCCGGGAGCTCGTGTATGTTAGATGTTCGGATATATTCGACAGATGTAGGCGGTTTTGCTCGTGACCAGTATTGCCATGAAGAAAATTTTGAAATCGTAACTTTTGTACTTAGTTCGTCGAATTTTCGTCGAACTGGGTGTCCCCATACAAAAACTGTCTGATCCCTGAGGGGTCAAAATTTTGAGCTGATCCTATTATTTTTGCCCTTTAACATTTTTTCTGAACACACCCACCCCCTATCTGCCACCCTTCTGGGGGTCCCCATACAAAAAACACAAAAAAGTTGATGTTTTCTGCTTGCCTGGCCTCTGAACCAGAAATGCAGGCATTAACTAGATGGCAATAATGTTTCCTGATTTAAAAGACCATTAAATTTGCAAGAATTTTACTGAAGGTCCTAAGACAAAATATTTCCTCATAACTACGGAAACGGGGAAACTAACACGGCCCCATAGCATAAAATGTGACCTTGAAAAAATCGGTTATTTGAGCTTACCCAGAAAATTTCCTTGGACGGTATGTTCTATGGACCAATGGCTATCATAAACCATTGGAGTCTTTGCAGTTATTTTTTGGTGTCGCACAGTGTAATTATGCAATATTGTAGTAATTAACTGTCAATAATTAAAAATCGCTGTTTTATTCAACGATACTATCCATTAAAAAAAAATGAAATTTTTTAATTGGAATGCGTTGTATCCTGCTCATAATCTTTGTGTAGAGTCAAAATCAAATTTATGCTTTTGGTCGATAAATATGTGCAATTGCCACATAAACTATGCGCATAGGCAAGAATATCTGAGCCGAATTCTTTCCGTAAAGACGAAGATAATTATTATTTAACAAGAAAAGTAATGATGTAAAGATTTTTATACATTTTTTCCCCCTTTATAATAACACTTATAACAGTAACTGTGCCTGATCAAAAAAGTTTCCTTAGAATTGTTAAAAAAAGCGCAGCAATCATCTACAAAGACAAAGATGCACTCTTGTTAAAGAAAAAATCATAATAACAATGTCACAATTGTGCTCTTCAACATGGCCCAACATATGCCCAACTAATGAACAAACAATCTAATAGAAACTATAAATAACAACAACAATATCAAAACCACACATCTCAAATAGTAATAGAGGAAAGGCTTATTTAAGTTAGTTTCTTATTCCTCCTGCAACGTTAGAAATGTTGAGATAAATTTTTTATCTAAGGTAAACAAAATGAAAAATAAAGAATTAAGGTAGTTTTTTTCAAACAACAAGCTCCAACTTAGAAAAACGTGAGCTACTTTTACTTAGTTTCCTTTGAGTGTGAGACGAACAGACGGACATACTTCTTGACGTCTACAAATAACAATTTTGAGGGGGGGTTCAGTAACCTTTTCCTGTTTGGAGCTGTTGGTGTAGTTTTTTCTGTTATGCTATTAAATTTTATCTCTCCAGGAATTGATAGAAATTCCAAGTTGTTGTTGTCATTGTAACTCTTTACCTTTGCTTAGCTTGGCTGTATAATGATGAAGAGGAAGAAGAGACAAAACCGACGACAATAACAACAGCCACACGCATCCATATCAATAAGAAACAAAAATAAAAAAAAAACAACAACAAGAAAAGCAATAGAAGAGGCATTCCTCAAGGTATACAACGTGGCAAAGACGCCGTGTATCGTCCGCCGTCTTTAACGCTTTAAATTGTTATGCGCATGCGCGTAGTTCTTGCTGCTTGAGAGTTTCTTTAGTCCAGTTGAGTTGTATTGTCTGGACTCGGTTGATTTCTAGCTACAAATCAATTCGTTACGCGGGTAACTACAATTTCGTTTTTTTTTTTCTTCCTTCCTTAATCAATTGTATAGCAGGTTCCAGCATATTTTGAACGGCATTTCTCTGCGTTGAGTTTGGTTGAATAGCTTCTTCCAAGTACGCATGTCTTGCATTATTTCCATTTATACATTCATTATTATGATTTCAATGATAATAATGATATTAATGACGGCGATGATGTTGTTGTTGGTGATTATCTAGAGTTGTGTATGGAGCTGATTGTGTTTGCTTGTTAGAGTTTGCAGCACAACGAATGCATTCTAGTTCCTGAACTTCTCGACTATTATGCAAAGCTGATTAAGTCATCGTTGAATGATCATTTAACACCTACGCTTATGCATGGTCTTTGGAAACGCAATCTTTTTTATTACTTCATCACTAACAATTTTAAACTCTCGTCTGTGGCACGTTTCTTAATCTTTTGCGACATTCTTAATTTATACTTCATTTGAGTTTGCCAAGTAATAGAGTTGATAATAGTTTTTTTCCAGCTAGCTAAGGCCCTATGCTCCGCCTAGGAGCTCGAGGAAACGATGATGATGAGCGAAGTGCGTAGGTTTTTCTCTTTTGTGACTCCTCCTCCTATTCGCTTTGAAAGTGAAAGGCACTAAACTTATGAACATTTTTCCAATCTATCCGTTTCACAGAACGTTTTTTTAATTGAAATTAATATGTCTGATCGGTTTATGATCTTTACTGCTGATCTTTACTGCAAAAAATGGCCAACTTCAGTGTGTAAAAAAAGTCATGTTAAGCTTTTAGAAAATATGTACCGTTCGAAGTCGACTTAAAACTCCTACTTCAGGTCAATTATCGATCATTTTTGTACAAAAAAATGGAGCGTTTTTGGACAATTATTTCAAATCACTCCTTGCAACTTATAGTTTATGCGTTATGGAGACCACGAGTTTGTACTTATTTTTGCTACCGTCTATAATCTGCATATATCCAACATGTGAACAACATGCAGTATATTTGCCTGAACAATTATCGATATAGCAAAATCCTCCTAAATTCACATATATAATACTCCAACTATAATTTTAGAATTAAATTCTAGCATCTTCTTGTATTGCGTTCATGTTATAGTTCCAAATATTCTAAATCAATTTTGAATTCTACCGTTAAATATGTAGCCAATAATTTTAATAAATATTAAATCCCCATATCAAATAACACTCAACTTCCCCACAAACCTACAATCACACCAAAAACCGACATTCACAAAAATTCGTTATCCATTTTTCTTTACACGCAGATTTAGCTCTAATACAACCAGAACGTTCCTTCTTCCAATCGTTTGGACAGAAAGGAATAAATAACCATTGCATTCATTGCATGTTCTCACAAAAGTGTACGACAACGACGACTGTTGAGGTATGAAAATCTGAACAAAACGACTTCTACGCTTTTAAGTATGAATACGGCAAATATTCGCCAAGGCTTGGCATAAATAAAACTGCTCGCTAGCTGAAAGAAGTGCTCCAAGTCGGCTTAGACAGTCGGTTGTTTGACCTTATATAGGCTTTGAACAAAATCGACCACAAAATCTCTTCGCTCAAGAAAAGTTGGTTATATTTCTTGTGGTTTCCTTGCTATTGTGCGCTAAAACAACAACAAGAAATATAAATACCAGGAGTAAAATATTTTTAATGCTGGAATTCTTTGTCAACAACAGAAAAAGTGTGGGGGAAAATTGCTACAAAGACGCCCACTGATGAAGTTGCACTTAAGCAATTGTAGCTAAGTTGGTTTGAAACTATATATCAACCATTCCATATTAACCGTATCAGTCATACCGGTTGACCACTCTCAATTTCACGAATCTTCTCACGAAATAAATTAAATAATTTGAGTAAAAAAATTTAATATATTTTTTAAACTTTCCGAACTATTCAAATTTGGCGCCATGAAATACAACACCCCAATGGAATCTGGCAAAAAAAATAAGTAAAAAACCACCCAAAAAGTTATACAGAATGCAGCAATAAAACAATTTGAGGTGTTATTTCTTCTCTTAAGGTCATATTTCATTTTTGTGAGGTAATTTTCATAATGAAACTAGGCCCCAAAAAGCTTATATCTGGAGTTGTCTGAGGACATATTTTCTTTGTATAAAATGAACACGACAATGGGAATTGTGGAGCCATTTAAATTCAACGGATTAATTAAAACATTTCGTAGAAGGCAAATACTATTTTTTTCAAATTCTTGATAAAGTTCATGAATTTCGGGGTATTATTTCCTTAACATTGGGGTATTTTTTTACAATGAAATTATGTATATCCCAATTTTGGGGCTTAATTCCGTCTTAGATTTTGGTGTGCATTTTCGCGCAGACTTCAATTTTGGTCAGAATGCAGGTAAAAACGAAATTCTTTAACTTTTGAAAATCATAGATTCATCAAGAATACCTCGGCTTTCACATTTGAGTTATCTTAAGAAGGATAATACACAGTAAAAAGGAAAGATAATAATACAAAAAATAAAACATAATTTTTAATTTTTCAGTTTTTTTAATTTGACGGTCAAATTTTGAAAGCCCTTCAAATAGGGTTTCGAAAAAAGTTTTCTACAGAAAGTACTTGATATTTAAATGCGCTCTCTAGCTTAACCCTCTCAGTCACAGAGACCACTATAGTGTCACCCTACCTTTTATAGCGGCACGGAACCGAGTCAGCTGGATATGCAGATATTCAAGAGTATACATATATGCTTATGCCTCACACGCCTCCTTGTAGACGCTACGGACGTTGTACAAAATAATGTACCCCCTGCGCTGTATCTTTGATCCTAAAGCGCTTATCTGATTATAATGAAAAGTTGTATATAGTGGTTTTCAAATGTGGCGACTATTTTTGCGCGAGTATCTTATTTTACTCTTAAAAAAAAAACGAAATGGCCTTTTCAGCCCTTGAAAGAGCTTTGACCGAGCTACTTATGATCAATTGTGTTGTGCGTGTTGTGAAATGATTGAACACAAATGATCGAGAACTGGACCCACATGTTTTATGCCGACTCCGAAAGGCTTATGTTCTCAAGAAGCTTTTCATGGCAGTTTTTACTATCTGAAGTTTGCCATTGTCTGCAGAGAGGTGATGGCCGAACAGAAGAATTAATTCAATTGAAAAAACTTTCTGTGTCAGGTGGGAATTGAACTAGGGTTCTCTGGTGTATGAGCCACGCACTCTACCCTCTGCGCCACGGCCGCCACTGTATTTTACTCAATGTCGACCACTTAAGGGCGCTGTAGTACACTACCATCAAAAAGTCGCGATAAAATCCATTTTCTCGAGCGTACTTATATGCAGTTATAGAAATATTTTGCTTTATCTTGGCCAATAGAGAGCGCTGTAGTACAAAATGCATACAAATACGCTAAAGACTCTAGATTTTAACGCGAATAGCATCAAAAGACTGCGCTCATGCTAATCTGATGAGCAGCTCAGGAGTGTGCTGTAATTGTACGCTGTTTGTATTACAGCGCCCTCTAGTCATCGATAAAGAGCAAAATAAGATAGCGTCAAAACACTCGACGCTCCCGAAAACCACAACTATATACTGTGATATACAGTGCTTAAATTTTTATTTTAATCGATTTTTGTGCTCGAGTAAAGGAAATAACTTTTTGCAACTCTACAGCAGTGATGCACACGGCTTTCGCATATAAGTCGTGTGTGCAAAGCTAACGAAGGTCTGCGACGCTAGCAGAGAATCAGTTTATGTTTGTGCTTCATGCAGTAAACATCTCATGCACAAATGGTTTCGTTGAATGTTCTGCTTGTACACACACACTAAGACAAAACATGTTGCGCTCGAATTGGAAGCTCTGCCAGCGCTGTGCATCACTGCTCTACAGAAATGAAAAGCTTCAAAAATAAGCTTTTGTAAGAGTATCTTGCCGCTGGTAAAAATTTGTCGGTGATTATTTTGTAATGTATAAATGTAAGCAGGGTGTGACAACGATTGTTTGCTGTAGTTAAAGGTCCATAGTTTGTGTTCATTAGTCATGCTGAAAACATCGTTAATGCTCTTCTATTTTGTGTGTAATAGGCAGCGTACCTACTCCCATTGCCGCCCACTGTGTAAGAATGTCATCAGTGTTTAAGCGACCATGCTCAACTAATAATAATAATAGAGAATCGAATGCAGGGGCTTTGTAGACCTCTCAGCTACATCGTATTTAAGAAATACTAGACGATTACACGTCATTGTCATTTACCACTGGGTTATAAATAAAGAGTTAAACATAGAATTGTATCAAAGAATATCATTGTTACACAAAAAATTCTTGTCCACAAGTAAACCGCAAAATTTAAATTTAGAAATCTGACGTTTTTTATATTACCAAAAACTCAAACATCAAAACCAAATATATTAAATACTCTTACATGCACGTTTTTGTACAAATACACAGAGTCAATATGCACGAACTTTCTAACCCTTAGAAACCTTTGACATGCTATTAAAACATTATAATTGCTAGCTTCTCAAAAAAAAAAAAAAAATAAAAAAAAAATAAAAAAGGAATTAGATCAACCATAAAAAATATTGAAAACTCCTAAAAGAAAATCTTCAGACTATAATTAAAACTTCAACCGACAAAATTAGAGTGCCACAAACTATTACCATGTTTTTCAATCATGGCCTAATGATCGTGTGAAACATTGAAAAAAGGATTCAACTGCCAGAGAAAATAAAATGCATTTATAACCATGCAACAGGTTTTTAAGAAAATTTTATAGACACTTTAAATTCGAAACCAAATATAGATTGATTGTTAACTGCTTGGCTTAATCGACTGGCTCCTCTTAACTTAGAACCTTGAACGCGTTTATTGTGGTCCAAAAGAAAACATAAAAAGAAAAAAATACTAAATAAACAAGAAATAGCTTAGAATAATCCTTGTTCAATGCATTTTCAAATGTTGTTTTTCTTGTTTAGTCAGAAAATTTTAAACGAAATATTCTTACGAGGTCATCGGAGTTCATTTTTGTTTTTTTCCTTAACGCATTTTCTATCCAGATAAAAATCGTTAATGGATGGATGAGGCAATTGATCAAAGTGACTTGATAAATTTATTCCTTTTACTTGTTTTTTTTTTTATTGAATTCAGTTTATTTTAGAGTCATGGAGCTGAGAAGAAAATCCTGGCTTACGTTGTTTTACAAAAAGCATTGCTTATTTTTAAATTTTCTCCAATATTACATCAATCGACGATGTATTGAAGTTTGAAAAAGTTTCTCCTTTGCAGTTCTTTTTTAAAATTGTCTGTAATTTTGAAACTATTTTTATGGTCATTCATTTAATTATTGCATAACTAGCTATTACTACTTTGGTGCGTTATATTCTTATTAAAAACACAGTCTTATCTCTTATGTGACATGATATTTTTACATGAATGAGTTTTTATTAGATTGTATATTTTATAACTTATATTTTTTATGAATGATTTGAATAAAATTTTTTAATTATCAAAACTGTTTGTCAAAATTTTAAGTACAATAAAAATTCAATACAACAAACAAGTATAGCAACAAGTGTTTTATATAAATTAAATGTCTTCAATTTTTGAACTTTCAATAATTAACATTACAAAAGACCTATTTCGACGCATACATTTTAGGTTCTCTACAATAACTAGTATTCATTTTTACATGCTCATAAGTCTCAGAAAAATGTTCTTTCATTATCGTTCATATTACAGCCTACCTACAATTAGGTATTAAATAACTACATATTCAATTAAATAACTTCAAATTTTCTCAGTTTATTCCTCAGTTTGAGTATAAATTTCTGAAAAATTTCATTGTTTCTTAATTCTCTAAGCCTGCAACACTTTAGGGCCGCGCCCTTTTGAAATCCAAACCTTTTCACCATTTCTGTTTTTTCAGCTAACAAACAAACAAAACCAAAAAAAAAATTAAAAAAAAAACCATGAATATCTAATAATTGGTTCGCCTTCACAAGTGTTTAAGAAAAGAATTTATTATGCTGTATATTTCAGCTCCAAAATTTAAATAATTTTCGGCTTAATTTTCTATCGAGCAACAAAAACAAAAAATAAATCAAAACCAGCGTGTGGGACAATTCCTGTGTAACAGGAATTCCATCCAGAAAACCATGAAAAACGGATTAATGTTCGATCTTGTGAAGCTGTTTATTTGTTTCCTCATCTTATTCATTTTGATTTCTTTAGCATACAAATTAATATTCTTATTAAAGCCGTGAAATTAGAAAAGACGCTTAATTTTTTTTTTATCGTTATCTCATCCTTTGCTTTTAGAGTGGGAAGAATTTAAGACGAAATAAAAAATTAATATTTGAAATTTTTAATCTCTTCTGTTTAAGCCTAAGATCTAAATTTATGCTGACTATTATTTAATATATTCTATGTGAATATTGTTTGTGTGATGAGATTTTAGGTTTATGTCCAATTTTATAGAAGAACGCACGGAGCAGAGTAGAATACACCTTAACCCTATTTGTCCCACAATTATTTTTCTTAACTTTTTGGCTTTTTTGCATAAATTCAGATTGAATTGTTTGCACTTAAAGTATTAACGAATGAATTATTTTTGATTATTTTGGAAAAGTTTTCGTTTTTTTCTGATTCTAAATACATAACATCAATGGGAAAAAATTTGCGTAAAAACAAAAACAAAATATTTTTCATTTGCCATGTTTTTAAAAACTGCTACTTTCTGCAGGTTTTTTTAATTCTCCTAATTAAAACCTAAACAAATTTCACGAGCATATTTTGTGACTCCATATGGAGACGCTGGGACAATTCGGGTTAAATTAATTTTTTGTTTTTCAGTATTTTAACATATAAAAGCATTAAATCCTGTGGCTTAAAAAAAATCTGAGTACACCCAGAATAATTACAACGCTTTCCTAAATAAATTTTGCTGGCAATACACTATTATTTGGCAAATAATGAGAGCTCTTGGTATTCTGCACAAATTTTCGCTCTCATTCACTATTTGCAGATATTTTCTGCAAAATGTTCTCCCTCTCTCTCTCACTCTCAATGTGCAAACATTTAATACTTTGGTGCAAACAAATTTTATTAACATCAATTTGTTCTTCAAACATAATGTTATTGTACTCGTACGTTAAAGATATTTACTTACGTTCAAACAAATATTTATGGCACTCAGATGCAAAATGTTTGGATGAAAGCAAATTTTATTTGTTTCGATGTGTTGTCCAAAAAATACATTATTGCACTTTTTATTGCAAATTTTATTAAATTGTTGTATAGAAGTACGATATTCCATGTGCGCTTCCAAATAGTCACTGCACTTAAATATGTACACAATTATGTTGTGCAGTTTCCGTAACGCTTCTCGACTTTATAGTGGGTGTAAAAATAAGTTTTGAGCGACTTAAATCGCACTAGTATTAAATTGCATCGGACTACCTTGAAACTATATTCATGTTAAAGCTCATTCATCATTTCCCTTTAAAAATCAGTTTGTGGCATTTCGCACACTTCACTTTCTTTGCTCTTTAACCATGTCAAACTTTGTGCCAATAAAACATACCAAACCTTCTTAATAAAACTCCATGCTCCGCAGAATCGGAGCTTTATGGATTTTTTTATACCCCAGCATGTACTGCGTAAGGGGTATATTAACTTAACGCCAATAAGGAGGCGTGGCAGGTATAGAAAAGTTTATATATTTTTGATGAGCATCACCTCCTGAGTCGATTTTCGAGTGTCCGTTTGTATGTATGTCCGTCTGTGATCACGATTACAGCCGTAATTTTGAAGTTATCGCGATGAAATTCAATAATAAGCTTTCTTCTAAAAAATAAAGATCAAGTTCTGAAATGAGCCAAATCGAATGGAAACCTCGCCGACCTCCCATACAGAGTCCACAAAAATTAAAGAAATGCTTTGAAATTTTACACGAAAGCTTTGAAAAATCGGATGAAAACCACGCCTACATCCTATATAAATTGGCCTTATTTTAAACGTAAAATATGTAAAAGATCTGAAAAAATTAAAGAATGTCTTGAAATTTTTCACATTAGCTTTGATATATAATATAAACCATCTCTATGATATTTAGCAAAATCGGATGAAAACCACGCCTACCTGGCATACAAAGTTACGTCATCAAAATAGGAAAACTTTCATAAATATATAAAACTGAATGTCATTCTGTCTGTCGTGGCTCAAGACTTCGACAGATATACCTTAATACGGTCGCGGGGGGTATTTTAGCTTCGGTACCCTGCGGAAATTCCATTCCTTACTAGTTTTATAATGATTTTTTTATAAGATTGATAGGATAGGTTGGATATAGATGGTGTGTATATTCGGAAGAAATGGGGGTGAAAAGTTATAGAACCAGCTGATATCTTTAACCCCACTAGGAGTCACCTCGGAAGCTATGAATTATTTTCGATATTTTACTTGATTTTTTATATTTTTAATAGGTGGACCCCTTTTTATAGGAGGAGTGGCAGATAGAGGTATAGATGTGGTAAGAAAAATGTTGAAGAAAAAAAAAAGACAAACTGGTGACATATTTCACCCATTTAGGGTCACACCGGTACAATTACAACGATTCTTAAGAGGAGTCCTAAGTAGGATGGTAGATGGGGTGGGTATATTCGGAAAAATTTTAGAGGTGAAAAATAATAAGACCTAGGGTGGAATCGGCTAAAGTGATAAAATATTGTTGACAATCAAAATCATCGCTTTTGCTCCATGCAAGGTGATTATCAAATTGACAATCACTTTTTTCCTATTGATTTCATGTGACAGCTATTTAGGTGTCGTTTTCAACCACGACAATCAAAACAGCGACTGTCAACTATCACCTTAGCCGATTTCACCCCTGGTATCCGCATTAGACGCCACTAGGCATCATCAGAAATTATTTTCCTATCACCGATTCCGAAACGATTCCAAATATCTTGTGTATTTTTCGACATAACAACACGTTAACACTAACCCGCAAGGTTGAAATAATGAAAAGAAATTAGAATATTTGTGTTTCCCTATCTATCACCCTTCTGAGATCCCCTATAAAATTCAAATATTTTGAAAAATGGCTGTAGCTGTTCTGGTGTGACGCCTAGATGGGTCAAATGTTAAAGAAGTACCTTTTAATTTTTCTTCCTCAACATTTTGCCTTAACACACCTATCCCTTATCTGCCACCCTTCTGGGGTGCTCGGCTAAATTCCCTTACAAAATGAACAAAAGAAAAATGTCAAAAATAATTAAAAGCTTCTCTAGGGTAACCCTCTAAGGGTGCCCCACTGGTCATATATTAACTGGTCCTACCGTTTTTCCACACCCACCATTTTTTCCGAACTTAACCACTTTCTCTCTACTATTAAACTGTAGCAGATACATTTTTGGAAAAATCGTAACTGTACCGTGGTGACCTATAGTTGAGTCAAATATAGTTCGTATTAATTTTTCCTCTTCAACATTTTTTTGTAACGCGGCGCGCATAGTAAAGCATATTCCACTATGCATATTGATTATTCGATTTTGACGAAACATCACTAATTTTCTGTAAGTAAAGAACTTACACCACCAAAAGTACTTTCGATTTTCCACTCCTTGATCTGATTCTATGTAATCTCCAAAAATGTTGCGAAAATTTCAATTCACTATCTCCTGTCCCTGGTATCCAATTTGTGATGCAACTCGACAGGCTATAGCTATATTTTGGCCAGAACTACTTTATATGTAGGTTTTTTCATCCTCACTTTAAAAAGTTACGGCTTTTTTTCAGAATAGCAGTTTACTGAGTCGATGAATTAAACAGCGAATGGAACAAAGATTAGGAGAAGAATGAGAACAATTATTGGGACCTGTAGTATGATAAAGATTATGACAAGAATTAGGATAAAGGTTAAGAGAAAGATTTGAACATGAATTAGGACAATGATTAATACAAGTACTAGTACAAAAATTAAATCAAGGATTATGAGGTGACGGCCGAACAGAAAGATTAATTCAATTGAAAAAATTTTCTGTGTCAGATGGAGGATTCGAACCTGGGTTCTCTGGCGTAAGAGTCACACACTCTACTCACTACGCCACGGCCGCCAAAAAATAAAAACTAAGAAAATTTCTACAAAAATAAATTGTTTGAATTGTTGAAAACTTGAAGTTTGTAAAATTGAGAAAATTCTTGTTTAAGTACACAAAGGCTATGATAAAATTTGATTTAATCATAACTTAAACTTATGTGAAATTATATAAAAAAAATCGGATAGAACGAATATATGTTAAATTGTACAAAATATCGAAAATTTTCCATTCAAATAAAATTCGATAGATTAACAAATCTAACTTGGTTGTCTTATTCAAGAACTTGGTAGGCACCAAATTGCCGAAGCCATTAAATAAATTTACAGAAGTTTATTTTTAATTTTTCTTAAGTTTTTTTCGCTGTGCCTGCTTAATCTGCCGAACATAGTGCTCAAGTTTTCAACAAAAAAACTTTGTTGAACTATCTAAGTTAAAAATAAACTATAATACAGAAAAAAGTGTAAAATATATGTCTTCTTTAAATTAAACAATGTATTAAACAATATATTACTTGGGTGAATAAGCATAAGTTTCTAATTCCTGTACAATTCTTATTACCCAAGCCGGCTTAGGTGATTTACCTATTGCATTTTTTTTCTCGGTGTACGACAAGGATTGGAACAAGTATTAAAAGTATTGAGACAAAGATTAGGGCAAGGATGAGAACAAGGACTAGACCAAGTGTTAGAATAAGAATAAGGACAAGCATTAGACAGCGATTTGGACAAGGGCAGTTTTAACTCTATCAAATTTTTCTTTCACTTTACTTCAAATATTAGCAATAAGTTTTTCATATCAAAATTCGACCTGTTTATCCGTCTGTGTCCTTTTTGCCATTTCTGTCTAGCTTGAAAAAATAAACTTTAAACTATGCACCTCTTCCTATGATTTTTGATTTATTATCTTCCTTGCCCTGATTTTTTTTTTTTTATTACTTCATGTTACGAGCTTATATTTTCTCCAATAGACTGTGCTTTGAGTCCGTAAATTTCTTGAGTGCTGTTGATTCCATTTTCGATATAACTCTGTGGCTTAGTTTATTAGAAGTTTCCAGAAAAGTTCATAAACGGTTGTCGAAATCAGCCCTATGGACATCGTTTTTTGCTTTTCTTCTTTTCGTCTGACAAATTTCACCTTTTTTAAATGAAGTCAATTACCGCCTACATTTATTTTGCGACATTTATTTGCCGACATACATTTCCCAAGACAGTTTTTTTTTTGTTTTAAATATCGTTTTAAATAGTAATATTGTTTTCCAATTAATTGAGTTTTATACTTAAAAGACAAACGAAACTGTTCTAAAGAGAGTTTGCCACATAAAAAATACATGATTGTTTAAGTAATAATATCAACATATTTTTGAAGATATTGTTTGAGGTTATCCTAAACGTCTTTTGTTTCCGGTATGTATTAAATTCTAGTTGAAGTCAATACGTTTTCATATTTTCTTCTTAACAGGTGGTCGGCTTATGAGTTGAATTACATCAGGTTACAACAGGCCCGTAGACAAGGGGGATTAAGGTGTTCCAACCCCCTGCCCCCCTTAGGGTCCAAAAAGTATAAAGAAATAACACAAATGAGACTATTAAATTCAAAATGTGATGTTTTTTTAGATAAACTGTGATAATGATGTTAATTTTCTTGAAAACTTCACTTAATTATTACTTTGCTTATAAAAGTCATAATCATTATATTGGAATTCATCTCCAAGGAGTTTGTATATTAAAAAAATCAGTTTCAATGCTCAAAAAGTCCATGATATTCAGCAAGATATATATATGAAATTATTACCTAGAATTAATATAATTTTGTAAATTGAATAAAATTAGCTTGACATTTTCTATGCCATGTCTAAGCTAAGGACTCAAAACTTTTGAAAATGCATTCATTTGAATGAGTTTTTTTTCATCTTTCAAAGTGTAAAAAATACATGAACCACGAAATTTAACACATTATGGGGTATTCCACGTAAAGCGAATGACTAAAAAGTTTGAGTTGTTTTCTTGGTATATAAGACATCTAAAATTTCCAACTCGGCAGAAAAATTTAGCCTTGTGCGAAGTATTTTCCAAATAACAGGTTTCGGAAAATCATCTTAAAGATATATATGCTTTTTTTCGAAAAAAAATTCTCAATAGAAAAAATGTTTGTAAAAATGTGTTTATACAGTCCAATTCTATAGTGATTTGATGATTTTTTAATCATGTTACCAAATTTTCATGAAAAAAATTACAATTACAGTTTTTTAAACTTCAGCATTTGTAAAATTATTTTTAATTTATTAAAAAATTAAAAAATAATTTTGAAGTTCAAAAAATTTTGTTTTTAGTTTTTTAATTTGTAAATAATTTAAATGTAAATCCACAATCGATTAAATTCTTAAATATCCAAAAAAGTTACTGTTTCATTCTTTTTATAAAAACTTATCTAGCTGAGTAATTATTTTAATATTAACATGAACTTGTTTTCATGTGATATCTTATATAATAAATTGGGTATAAGATACTGGTGCTGGTGCAAAAACCAGTTTTCGAGTTAGGGTTTTTGAACAATAGTCTGAAATTTAAATATGACTTTTATCGGAGTCGATTCCTCTGCTCAACAAATTGTATTAAAAAAAATATATATAGAGTAAAAAAAATAATTAAATTATTATTGGAATTGAATCATGAGAAAATGAAACTGTTTTTAAAGATCATAAAATATTTTATTTTCAATATTATTTAAATTGCTGAAATCGTTTTCGAGAACAGTATTATTTTAGCTCTTAACGATAACTCGAACTAGGGTTAACACAGGTTCAAATAGTTGTACACAAGTTGGTGATCAATAAAAGCGTAAGATAGCCAAAAAAAAAAAAACCAAATCTAAAGACTACAATATTTTTTTCCTTCCGTTTATGTGAAATGTCCATAAAAGTTGTGAATACAGCTTCACCAGGTGAACTTATTAGAAAATGTTTGCATTTTTCATAGCTGATTTTAAATCTAACCTGAAAGCTGAAATCTAACCTATTTTTACCGTTCACACTAATATTGTTATATCCTTATTTTAGTTATTACTGGTATCTACTTATAGATTTCTTATCAAAACCCCCCCTAAGGTAAATTCTGGCTACGGGCCTGGGTTACAATATGTCTGCAAACTTTGACTGTCCATTTTTTTTTTTTTTTTGTTTTTTTGTAAAAACAATACTCAATTAAGTACACATTCCAACATTGTACGAATAAAAAATTTTCAGTATCTTTTTTTTTTGTGTTATCTGGCACTGCATTTCATTAGAACAAACCATTAAAATCCGAGTATCAAAGTTAATTGAATTGATTTTAACTTTCCAATTTTCCAAATTTTATAAAACGATCATAACATTTTAACAAAAAGAACCAAAATCAATATGTTTAACTTTTTAACAAAATCCTTTAATTACTACCTTTGCCTTCAGAGTTGCAGTGCTATAAAAACGCGAATACAAAATTGTCTGTCTGCCATTAAGTATCATCATAAAATCTTGAAATGTTTTAACGACTTTCACAAGGAAAATAGAAAAGAACAAAAAGTAAATCTGAAATCCGCTTGCTATGCTAAATACTTGGGTTGTTACGCGGCATTACGACAGCGTTGAAGTACTATTCATCCCGTAAAAGGATGCTGCCAGGATTATCTGCACTGTAGTTCAAACTTAAATTTCTCAATTTAAATGCATTTCTTATGCTATAAACAAAATAAATTTTGAAATGGTCGTAAATTCTGCTTTTCTTATTTTTATTATTCACTTTTTTTTTTTAGAACTCTTAAATTTCGTTCATACGTAATCACCGAGGAGTGGTAAAAGTCAGCATTTGCACTTTGGCCTTCTTTTCTTTCTTTCTTCTCAGCCTGTGTTATTCTTATTCTGGATTCTCGTGTTGTTTATATTCGTTTTAATTTCTTTTTTTTACTATTGTTGTTGGGTTTGACAACACACGAGCTTCCCTTCTTCTTTTGTTCTTCCGGTGTCATTAAAGTGAGAAAAACGCGCATTATTTTTGGATATTTTAATGATCAGGATAGATAGAAGGGTGTTGCGCTTCAGCAAATCTCAGTAATGTAATTTACGTTAAAATTGCTAGAGTTTTTATTGGAAAAGGTTTTTTTGCTGATTTTGTTTTTTATCGTGCTAAATAAACAAAAATGCTGTGCAAACAAATGCTGTTAAGCTTAAGTTTTTAATGCATACTTTTTGTAGAAAAGAGATTTAAGAGATTGAAACTGCGTTGATCAAACATAGTTGAAAAAAAAGAGAAAACAAATTTCAAAGAAAATTCTTCAATATATGTGTTGCATCAACGAACGTATGGTTTTTTTACTTTGCCTAAACAAGCAGTAAAAGTAACAGAGTATTGACCATTAAAAAAGCTGTTAAGGCCGCTTTGACTTTTTACATGTAAACATTCTTTTCCATAAACCATGTGCGAATTATACAATTCTAATGGAAATTAACAAATTTGAAACAAAAAACCTTCCAAAAAATATAAAACTTGCAACTTCAAATGTTTCACACCATCTTCCATCCCCGTGACAAGTCTTGCTTAAACAAAAATTATATCTTCCAAGAAGCTCCCACAACCTTGATATTGTTTAGGACAGTCTTAAGAACTGCCATAAAGCAGGATACAAAAATGCCAATCACACATTTCTTGTCAAAAAAAAAAAGTAAAAAATTTCCCACAAGGACCTCCCTGCATTGCAAATACTTCCTGTACTCTGATCGATCAAAATACACCGAAACTAGCAGCAATACAAGCGGCGCCACTTTTGCTGATAAAAACACCTATATTAACACAACCACCGCCGCTGCCGCCTTCTGCCTTAATGTCCTTATAGAGCGATAATCAGTAGTTTATTTGTTAAAACTCAAAATTCCATGAAATCTTGCAACAAATGAATGAGTACGAATGAATGAATGAATGAACACCCAGAGACAGACAATCCGACCAACAGACAGACAGTCTCGTTTACTTGTTTGTTTTTTATGCGAAACTACGTTGGATAATCTCAAGGTTTGCAAAAACAAATTTTTCGAAATGAAGTACTTGTCGAACACGTATACGCGCGCTCACTTTAATCCTGGACGATATGTCCTTAATGTTTGAGTTATGCGTTTGAGAACAATACGTGTTTTGCTTTCTTTTATAGGCCTGGGAAGAATCAGCTCAATGTGCACATTATCTTGTTTCAGCACGAAGCTCTTTGTTGGCAAACAATTAACGAACGTTACTGATGGCCACGACATTGACGCTGGCGGTAGTGTTTAAAAGGAGGAAGTTTGAGGTTTTACTCGAATTTGCCATAAAAGTGAATTTGCCGCAAATTTTCACTGGAAAAAATTCCTAAGGGGTTCGTATTACTTGCGAAAAATAAAAAAAAAACGGTTTTCATCCTTATGATCATGCATTGTTTACTGCTTTTCATTTGAAAAAACGTGTTGATTTCCAAAAGAATATCCGAGCAATAAGCATGCTCTATGATTGGATTGGTTCAGGAAATTATAAAATATGATCCCCTATCGAGTAAAACTTGATGAATTCGAAAAACGTTTGAAAATCTCTAACAAAGCTTAGTGGTCAGTAGAACTAACTTTTGCCTAAAGGCTGAAAAGAAACTTTAAGTCTAATCCTGAAAGATAGTTTTTTGATAACTTGAATCGAACCAGTTAGAAATTAAATCACTAGTTTCATATTTTCTTTACAAAAGCTTTGCTTGAGAATAGCTTAAAGAAGTCTTAATGCAAGGAATAAAGTAAAGAAAACTTTAAAAGGACTCAATCATCGGTTTGAACACAGTGGATAAACCTCCATCCTAAAAACGAAGAAAATCTTATGGATCGATTAACCCATCATGGACTGACCCATATCCCCGTCGAGCTAGAATGATGAAACTTTCCAAAAATATTTAGTTTGGTCTAACTTAGAAAATAAAACTAAAAAATATAAAAATCGAGTTGCCACCTTGAGATTTTTATTTTTAAGGGGCATTCCAATGGGAATTTTCTTCCAAAAAGAGCTACCAAATTTCTACAAGTGCCAATATTGCATCACAAGAGTTCCCATAATACAACAAAAAATATACAAAAACTTATATCGTTAAAGTTCAGCGTTGTGTTAATGCAATCCATACATAAAAATACACGTGGGAGTCACGTATGTCAGTCAAACTTAAAAAAAAAAATCACAAAAGTTAAATATAAAGCCTAAGAAAGAGGCTCGTATAAGAATTCAATTTTTTTTTATCTTTTTTTTAGATATTTTTGAGGTTTAATATTAAAAAGCGAGAAAAATGCGAAAAATTCGAAATAATTGTTCAGCCTTGAGCGGAAACAGGTCGATTAGATAAAATTTTAAAATTTAAAATTCTTTTTGGAGATAATGAAAATTTTTGACTGTATGACCTCCAGATTTAGAATAGTATACCGTTGCGTTAACGCAACGCTGGGCAAAGATGGGTTAAACAGGTTAAGGAATATGTACAGTTAGCCGTCTCCGGAATGAGACCAAAAGGACTTCTCCTTATTGCCAAAGTCACCTGTGTAAAGATATATTGTGTTTAACGATTATACTTACCATATTCCACGCTGTTCCATTGCATCCTCTTTGAGAAATCAAAGGTACCAAATTAGTTAAATGTTGTGATGAGGCCTATCTAGAACATCTATCATACTTTGGAGTATGGTACTCGGTTTAATTCACATCGTGCTGTATAGCTCTGTCCGCGATATGGATAATAAACCACAGCCACCACGAAGACTCCTCGAAAGGCCATCCCAAACAAGTCAGCCTAAATAAGTCAGAGGCCGCTGACTCTCTGTGGTACCAGTTTTAAAGTTCTTCGTCAGATTTCGTAGCAGTTTAAGCTCATCACAGCTCTGGACTGGTCAACAATCAGTCACTTGTGTTAAATAAAAATTTCCAAAAACCATCTGTGAAGTATGGGAGCCAATTTGCCATTGAATACAAATAATTATTTAAACATCAGCCTTCTAAACATCACAACATCAAAAAAAATTGTGCTGTGGACAATAACAACTACTTATGCATTTTGTTTCGGATTGGTTGAGGGTGTACGAGGGGTGCCTTTTATATTTCGGGATTAGAGAACAAAAACAAATATTAATCATCGAAAATCACTTTATTGTTTTTCAAAATATTCTCCATTAAGATCTATACACTTTTGCATGCGTTTGAACCAATTTCCGAAGCACTTTTGCCACTCTGATTGAGGTATCTCCAAAACATGCATTCTGAATGCCGCAACCGCTTCTTCGGGCGTCGAAAATCGTTGTCCACGCAGTTTATTCTTCACGGTTGGGAATAAAAAGAAGTCATTCGGTGCCAAGTCAGGACTATACGGCGGATGACCCATCAAATCGATGTTTTGGGTGCTCTAAAATGCAGTTGTTTGAGCCGATGTGTGAGAGCTCGCATTGTCGTGGTGAAGAGTGATCCGTCTTCGGCGGTTGGTTTTCCTGATTTCTTGGAAGACAGCTGGCAAACAAATGGTTGTGTACCATTCAGAGTTGACTGTTCTGTGTTGTTCTAGTGGTACGTAAAAATATGTCCATATTTTCCGAAAAAACAGGCGACCATTTGCTTGGAAGTGCTTCGTGCGCGAACAACTTTTGTTGGATTTGGCTCATCTTGAAACACCCATACAGTCGACTGCTGTTTACTTTCGGGCTCATACGCGTAAATCCACGATTCATGACCTGTCACAATGTCATAGACGTGTTTCGAAGCACCGCGATCTTATTTTTTGAGCATTTCCTTCGACCAATCGACACGAGCCTTTTTTTGAGCGATTGACAAATTGTGTGGGATCCAACGCGCACAAATTTTTTTGACAGTCAAATGTTTATGCAATATTGAATGTATGCTGGTCCCACTTATGCCTAAGGTTGCCTCAATCTCAAGATAGGTAACATGACGATCTTGCAATATCAGTTCGCGCACAGCATCAATGGTTTTCGGAACAACAGCTGATTTCGGACGACCTTCACGAAATTCGTCTTGGAGTGAACTACGACCACGATTGAATTCACCATACCATCGATAAACACTGGCCCTTGATGGAGCTTCATCGCCAAAAATTGAATTAAGTTCATCCATGCACTGTTGCTGTGTTAATTCACGTCGAAAGTTGTAAAAAATAATCGCACGAAAATGTTCACGATTTAATTCCATTTTTAGACCGAGATGAATCTTTTAAGCTACTATAAACAACACAAATAGCGCTCGTATGTCAAAACGTTCTGAGTACGTATAAGCCAACAAATGTCAAACTTTGCGATAGAGCTTTCAGTTGACAGATTGCAACACCAGGGTTGCCAAATCCCGAAATATAAAAGGCACCCTACGTATCAGCTATATGGCACACTTTACTTGGACTTCAACAATAAACGGTTTTAATTAATTGGCGGCTTATGAGCCTTTACAAATTCTTTAAGAGTGACAAGCTACTATAGCGAATGCGAAAATTAATGGGCTTTTATAATTTTTTTTTTTTTTTTAATAATATAAATAACAACATTTTGTAAATTCCAGGATTGTTACTAAATATCCGAAAAATAAAACAAATTTCTTTTTTTTTTAATTTGTCCTTATTGAACGCTGTTTAATTTAATTTTTTTCAAAAAAAAGCTTTTTCAGCAGTGTACAATATCTTAACCGTAGTTTTTACCGGTTTTTATTTATTTTAGTTTTAAAATTATTTCTATTGTATTGTATTTATTTTTCCTGTATGTTAACCTAAAAAATTTAAATATTTTGCAAATTGTTAAATTGCCACAATAAAACATATATTTGACCGGAAAATTTAGCTTTCTTTAAGCGGCAAATAATAGTAAATTTCACGTTTTTTTAAAAAAACATTTAGTCACATAAATATGAAAAATTTATATGAAAAAAACATGCTTCTAGTGTCATAATCAGCCTTGTGATTACTTACAGAAGGAGCTATAACTACGAAAACAGGTAAAATTTTAAAATATCCTTTGGTGACAATAGAATTTTTAAGACACATGTATAAAAAATGCAAAACAAAAATTTACGATCAGATCAGGATATAGATCAACACCCTCAATCTGTTGATTTGCTGATCTTGTCATCTGCCTTATGCTCGCATACATAACTACATAGTTGTAAATCTGAAAGTAGTTTAAATTTTGAAATATCCTTTGGTCGCAAAATTTTTAAGACATCCAAAAAAAAGTGCAAAAAAAAATTTAGGTTGATTTACTATACATTGCCCCATTAAATAAATAAAATGTATAATTAATTATGTCATCTACAATCAATTTTCAAACAAATCTATTTTCTAACTGCTTTAATTCAGTATAATTTTTAAAAATCCAGATATTATTTTATTTGAATTTGGTGCATGGTTTTCCAGTTTCGCTTACCTTGCCTATATGCATATTTTGAACAGACACTTCACCCTCTCGTATACCAAATTTCATGACTAGCATCAATATCTGCCGATAGATTTGTGAATAAAATTTTATTCCGCCCGCTGTCCAGTACTTCTAACTTTTGGTATATTGCTCGGTAGTTTATATTTGTATAAAAGTATAAAAAAGCATAAGATCTTTACTGACAGATATTAATTCTTTCATTAGAGTTCCACGTTGTTTCTTTAATTCTAAAAATTTGTTTTAGTATTATTTTTTAAGACCTAATTTCCACCTTAACCAAATGCCATTAACCTTTTCATATTTCGGGATATAGCATTATACTTAAAGAATATGTCTTGCAATTTCGGGACTGAAAAACAAAATCCGGATTTCTGGGTTAATATTTAGGAATCCCGGGTCTAGTTCAGGGGCTTGAAAATCTGAGAAAAACCAATTTATTAATAAAAAAATAAATTCATATACAAAGTATGAGAATTAGTATATCTTTTTAATAAAAAAATTGTCTAAAGGAATTGAAAAACACAGTTCACTCAAATTATTTTTTTATAAAAAGTTAACAAAGTATATTAATAATAACCAGTAATTTTTGCAAAACAGCAAACAATCCTTTTTCTACAGCACAGTTTTTACTTGAATGTCAAATGAAAGTGTTGGGTTTTTGCAACTGCTATGGCATGCTCGTGGCATACTGGTTGAGGTGTGTGACTGGTATGCGATAGAACCCAGGTTCAAATCCCATCTGCTTCTTGAGAACATAAGCCGTTCGGAGTCGGCATAAAACTTGTAGGCCCAGTTTTCGATAATTTGTGTAACATTTCACAAACACACACAACACAACTGATCCTAAGAACCCAGTAGTCTCGGGCATCATGGATGAATCGATCTTTGGTGATTTCTTAAAGAAACTTCCTGCATAAGCCAGGATTGCAGAATATTTTTAAATGCGTCTCTCTTGTATTCGTCAATAACAGACTTGCAGAATATTTTTGAACTCATCTGCAATGGATTCGTTAACAATAAAAAAAATAAACAAAAAGACCAAAGCAACAACGAAAACAGTAGAACAAGCTTTAACTATTCTCTCTTTTATTTCGTTAAATTTCTCGGAAATTCTTCAAATTTCTGTCTTCTGTTCGTTCATGACTTCCCTATAAAGCTTAATTTTTGCTTATATTTCGGGGTAATTTTTTCGTCAAAAGTTGAAATATATATCATATTGTAAACGTGGTATAATAATGGCCTGAATGACTGATACATCAAAGATTACAGATTCAGATAATGTGATCCAAAGAGAAAACATGTACAATAAAATAAAATAATGAATAAATTAAAAAGAAAAGAGAAAAAAATATTTTTTTTTCACATTTCTGTCTTTTGTTTGTTAACGAAATTTCCCCAACGATTCGGTGTTGTATTCGTGAATAAAAAATCTCTATGTTTCTGTATTCCGTTAATTTATATGAGATTTTCATCAATGAAATGTATGGCCAAATCAGCATTTTCGCCTATGAATCGGAAAAATCACGCATGATTTCTTAAAGAACGGAAGTACTGGGAAGCTCAGTTAAAGTCCTTTCAAGTCAAGGGCTGAAATTTCCATTTCGTTTTTTTTTTTTTTTTTTTTGTTAATAGTTTGGCTTGGGTCGTGCCAAATCACGAACTGAAATGAATCGTTTTATGAATATATCTCAATAACTGCTTGTGTTGTTTTTGTTGCTGTTATTAATATGTACTCGTATGTAAATTTACACATATAAAAACATATCAGTCGATTTCGTTTTTGTGGTTTGTTATTGATTTTGTTCATTTTTGCTATGAACAATCCAGCAAGATTACTTAAATGAAAAATACAGATGTATGTAGCTACAGAGCCAGTTTTATCTTAAAATATATGTATAATTTGAAAACAATTCTCTTGAAAAAGAATGTGTATAAAAAATCGCGTTTTTTTGCAAAAAATTGTTCATAACCTTTTAAAAATATTCATTTAAGATAAATTCTGACGCCATAATCAGAGCATGGAATTTTGAAATGTAGAGATAATATGAAAAAAAACTGGATGAAAATTATTGAAAATTGACGATTAACAGTAATTTCGCTGACAGGTTATACGTTGCACCATGAAAAAGATTGGTAAACAGAAAGATACCTTAGTTGAAATTCTTGAAAGAAAAAGTTGTTTCCGTAGTTTTTAAATTACTGGTGGTTCTTTGGAAAAAAATCCCTGGTCCTTGAAAAAGGGATACAAGAAAACACAATCACACATTCGGTAGAAGAATCGTACGTGACCTCAAGTGCAACGCGCAAAAAAAAAACTACAAATTCAAACAAAATAGATCAATAAGAATTCCAAAAATTTCCGCAAATATAAACACAATGTCGACTTCCTGTCGGCAAACTATGCATATTGGAACCACCAAGAGCGAAGCAACACATGCGACGACGACGAGGACGAAGACGACGAGTATGTACATGTCAAAAGATGAGATCATCCTTATTATCCTGCTTCTAGGTAGGACACTAGAACTGTACATGTGATGATAATAAAGCAATTGCAAAACAAAAAAACACAACAACAAAAAAAGCAAGTAAAATTTTTATGAATGGAGTAAGTCTGAAAGCAAAGGATGTGAGTCGAAGAATTGCTTAACATGTAGCACGTACTTTTTGGCGGGCTCAAGATAATACCTTTTCCACAAATTTAAAACATACCAAAACTTTAACGCTCCAAGAACTACCAACACTCAAGGTTGCTGTGGGTCAATTGTTCCAAACAATATTATGTAAATGTTTAGAGAGAGTTTAGCAATTAAATAAATTTTACAGACATGAACAATCGGCCAATAGTGGCGGCTTAAAAGCATGACTTGCAAATGCTGTTTAGAAAATAGGCATCAAAAGATTTTCATTGCCACCGCAAAGAAGTTAATTTAGGCAAATGCTATTTACTTCTATTGTTGCTGGTATGTAAATAGAAAATATCTAGCATGGCAATAAAAAATATCTTAACTCCAACGCAATGTTATGCAATTGAAATGCTTCGTCAAATCAAGGTCATGACTGACTCAAAAGGCTGCATTTTTATTAAAGTGCGAAAATTTTCTTTTCATTTCCACTATACACATATAAAACGAGAACAACACGTTCATGAGTAAAATTTCACACCTTCCTCCTAGCTTTGCTGTCAAATCTATCAGACAAATCTGCTGCGTCATGTTTGCTGGGGGTCAGTGTCGCCTCGTGCATTTTATTGAAAAACATAAAATAAAATCCATTACGATTTTATCGTTTCGGTGTTGTCGTTGTCGCCTGAGGTGACATTCATAATATTGCAAAAGCATTGCAAAGGATTGCCAACAACTAAGGCGCAGCAAGGATTTTATACAACTTGCTGCAAGTGTGAATAATTTTCTTGAATGAAAAATAAAATTCATTCCATTTGAATGAAATCCATTTGAATGGTGGTGCTGCTTGAATTGAGTCGCTTGGGACAGCAACATATTTCGTAGAAATCACATTCAATTGAAAATTTTGCATGTAATTTGTCATAAATATTTACAAAATATTGTTGTATCATTTCCGTCACTACTCATTATTCGATGCGATGAATTCATTGTGTTATATCAATCGTAATATTTTTAGTCGTCAGAGATTTGACAGATTTTCAGAATATTTATATAATAAAATCGACTCATTTTAAAAGCGGAAAAATTAAGAGGAGAGCGTCGCAAAAAAAAGTAAAGATTTTAAAAATCAATAGCCATATGATGCACTTGAGGCTTTCTGGACATATTTAGTCTTGTTGAAAAGGTCATCCCTATACCAATTTTTATAAAATATAACAGGAGTAGTAGGAAGAAATTCATTATTTGCATGAAATTGAAGTCTTTATTAAGCGTAGTTGTAATGATCTGATTTAGTTCAAATATGCACCGTTTTGTTCGATAACTTGTTGACATTTTGAAGATAATTTTGGAAAAAAATGGTACTGTCGATTTTTCCAAGCTTCTCTTGAAGCGAATGTTTTACTAGCAAAAGCATTCGACATAGACAGAAACAGGTGGTAATCACTTGGTACCAGGTGGATACATTAAACCTTCCAACCAATCTCCCGAAGTTTCTGGCAAGTCACTATAGATGTGTGTGTGGCCTGGAGTTGTCCTGATGGAATGTAATTCCTCTCCTAGTGGCAAAAGCTGGACGATTGCTTCCTTCAGACGGTCCAGTTGTTGGCAACACAGTTCCGAATTAAGCGTTTGGCCGTAAGGGAGCAGCTCAAAGAAGGCTGAAGTGGGGTGATGTGTAACACATTTTTATTTGCTGAAATTTGCTGAAAGAAATTGAAATTTTGATTGGTTTTAAGGCCTATCCCCTGCATGGCTGTTGTAAATATTTTAAGAGATGGATAAAGTAGGAAAAAAATTTCAGATATGGTTTTTTTTGGTGTTTTTCAAATCGGTGGGGTGATGTGTAACACCAACAAAATGTGTTTAATTTAAAGACCAGGAACTTTAATTTTTTATGTTTATTTCGAATTTTTATGGGCTTACTGAGAACTTAATGAAGTAATATCAATATCTTGTAAATATGTCATTGTCAATGCACACACATACACGCATATACGTTGAAATTATAAAAAAAAACTGCTTGTTAACTTCACAGAATATATGAATATCTTTATTAAGGGGGGACATGACATTCGCGGCAGAGAAAACAGACCTTTTTTTAAAAATTCATAACTCAGTCAAAAACTACCATTTTTCCAAAATTTTTTTATTATTGTAGGGGATTGAACAAATTACAAGAAAAAAATGCAAAAAAAAATATATTTTTCACTCCAACATGGTTTTATAGAGCTCCAAACTGGCGGCAGAGAAAAAACGGGGCCTCGCGGTTGCAGCGCTGGGAGTTGCATTTCATATATTGCATTTCAAATGTAAAATGATTATTTGTTAGAAATATCCGTATCGGAGTGACAATTTCCTCAAATAAAATGGCTCAAAAGAAAAAAATAAAAGGGACTTGCATTTGTTGCATAAGAGTGAATTTTTGTGATTTAAATGTTTTGGCAAAAAATCGCAACAAATCATGCAAAAATCTCGAACTTCTACTGATGACAACGAACAGCACCGGCCTTACCGCCGAGCTCCTGCAGCTTTCTTTGCAGTTTGTTTGGTTTTCTTTTTCATATTTTTTAATTCCCTCAATGTGATAAAAGTGTCTAACATCGGGCTGATGTGTAACACTCACGGTTGGGTGATGTATAACACCCATGGTTGGGTGATGTGTAACACTCACGGTGGGGTGATGTGTAACCCATCTTACACATTATAATTGCCATTAAAGAGGCAACAACGTCAAACTGAAATGCAATGCAATCACATCAATGGCATTAAAAAAGATCGGCCCAGTTCATATGCAGCCCAGACCCAAATCATATCATGGTAGGAAGTCAATGAAAAGCTGTGTTCTGATAACGCAGCAAAAATGTTTGCAGGAGGTGGCAAAAAAAAATAAATATGAGCTGCAAGAAGATGACTCCGAAGATGAAGATGACTTGCCACTCCGATATGGATACTTCCAACGAATTATCATTTTACATTTTACATTGCAATTAATAAAACCATTCATATATTCCATTGAAGTTAACGATCAGTTTTTTATTTTCAACGTATGTGTGTGTGTGTGTGTGCCTGTATTGATTTAGAATCAGATATATTTACGAGATATTGCTATTATTTCATTAAGTTCTTATCGTAATACTTTTACTAAATATAAAAAGTCAAAATAAATATAAAAAAATTAAAGTTCCCGGTCTTTACACTAAAATTTTGTTGGTGTTACAAATCACCTTACCAATTTGAAAAAGACCAAAAAAACCATATGTGAAATTTTTGTTTCCATCATACATTTCTCAAAATATTCAAAATAGCCATAAAAGCAATCACTTCGAATTGGTTCTTCTGCAAAGAGTAGGCCTTTAAACCAATCAATAATTCAATTTCTTAACAGTTTTATTGGAGCAAATAAAAATGTGTTACACATCACCCCACATCAGCCTATAACAAGGTTCATGTCAAAACAAAGACGATAAAAATTTGAATTTTAATCTATGCACTCCAGACAAAAGATTTCTTGAAAATATTAGCCTGGCACGCCTTTTTTTACGAAAGTGGGCATTATATTGAAAAATCGATTTAATTCTGTTTCTCTAAAATCGAATTTAAAGAAATTTTGTATTTGTGCATGAGCATAACACGCCTACTCCGCAATAAAAGGAAACGATACAATTTGATGATGAGATAAAGATTATTTTGGTTCTATTTATGGTAGGTATAAAATATAAATGTTTAGACGCATTTTCGGTTGGGTACCCAAATATACACGTTCAAAAAGCGTACGGCGTTTTGGAACAGCCTACCATTTTTTTAAATGGAATCAATTTTTAGAAAAAAACTTATATTTAACAAGAATATCGAGTCGATGTCTTTGCCATTCATTGTATTGGACATAAAAATTACGATGAATTTTTTATTATTCGACTTAATAAATGCAAAAAACACACATGTGTAAAATATAGATACATTTTTGCAAACTTAATATAAACCTAATGCAATTCATCACGTTTCAGCCAGAACCCGAACCAAAAAGATAGGAAAGTAAGTAACACCACTCGAAATGAAACTTAAAAATTATTCAAAATACATACCATACCATTAGCGCTGTAGAAAACAGTAAAAAGCTTAACTATTGAAATATTTTTTAATAATCCAGTTTTTTTACAAAATTCATGCTCAATGCATTTTCCTGGCCATTTAAGCTGTCAAAAGTGACATAAGTAACGCCAAACAAAAGCCAAAATAATGTGAAAACATTAATTTAACCGAGTAAATTACAAGCGAACATTTTTCATACTGAAAAGAAAATCACAAGAGCAAAATTCAAATACACAATTCTGAACTTTGACATGGTGCTTCTGTACTTTCAAACAAGCAAGAAAGAAAGAAAGAAAAAAACTTTCTACAAATCCCAAAACGACAACCAGAATACTTAATAAGAACGCAATATACGACATGTTTGACATGTAAATTTCAAATTTTTCATAATAAAAACGCAATTCTACAACGAAGTTTACAGGACATTAACATATCAGATTGTTGGGTAGCAGTAGGAAGTCGAATTCTACCAAATGTTAAAATTAAAAAGAAAACAATTTTTTTTTTTTCTATTTTTACTTGCTCATTTCAAAAAGCCGCCAACCACCCAACCACCAACCAGCACGGATAGCCAATTGTTTAAAATTTTTTGCGGTCATGTTGAATGAGGAACCAACACCAAACCGGACACTCGTACGACAGCTTAAAGGGTAACAAAATTTGTCAGTTAAGAAGTAGCGTTGAGATAGACAACGCGACGAGACAAGACGAGAACTTAAACCCCTGCTTGAGCTTGAGCAAAGATTTTATTCAGAAAAACTATTCAGGTCATTCAAACATGCAAAGTTTTTGTTAAATACTAGTTTTTCAAGACAAAAAAAAAACTCTTTTTTTTACTCTGTTATTGTTACGAAAATAAACTGGAGCTGCCTTTATGTCAAACAACGATTGATGAGACAATTTCGTATCGTGAAAACGGACGACTGTCCGTGTGTGTATATAGAAAAGGAAAGAACCGGTCTCTATTAATGGGACATTAGAATGGAAAAAGCTTGATGAGCACGTTTGAAGTTAACTGATTGTGACTGAACTGAAATGAGCTGTGAGAAAAATTAAAGTCGATCTAAACAGTATGAAAATGCAACAAACAACTGGTTATAGAAGGATAACAAGGCGAAAACGTTGCACATTGCTTGTGGAAAAACCTTCTACGATTGATATGAGCCAATTTTTGTTGCGACATGATTTTGCATTTCAAATTAAATCACAACAACTCCGTCCAAGCTTCTGGCAAATATTATTAAAATTTCATTCCCCAGACATGTGCAGCCAAAAGAATTTAATTAAATTTCACTAGTCAGGACAAGACACCACCAGAACAACGGCACAAAAACTGCTGTATCATCATCAGCGTACAAAAATTCCAATCACTGTCCAACTAGTAGACACAATGGATAATAACCAAAGGAAGGGTCCGAGATATTTGCATTTTCTTTTTATTTTCTTTCACAAAAATAGATACAACAACAGTTGCGGAGCAACACCCAAATCAAGGGTTGGCACAGCTGATGAGTGCAAGTACGAAAAAATATGTTGAGACAGGACTTAAGGTATCTTAATTTATCCTGTTCCAAATGAGTAAGTTTGCGCCTAACTCCACCGCTCACACGCATGTTTATACACTCTAGTTTCCTTGGATTTTGCGGCGCAGACCTACTGAAATTTTCATAAAAAAGATACCATTTTTTTGTTTCATTTATTAACGTTTGGTATAGTTGCTAAGTAAAGTTCTCCGTTTGGTTATTTTTTTACAATTTTTAGAAGACAGCAAAGTCTGTGCCATGATAATTTGTGCTTCTACCAAGATATGAGGAAAAGTGGTTAAGGTGCGTTTATACGAAAGTATATCAATTTATAACTATTTAGAATGCTAAAGCAGGAAACAGTTGGCAAGGATTATCAAGATCAGCTGTATATCAACTGAGAAACCGGAACCTCTGAGAAAATGTTAAATTTTCGGTTTGTGGTTATAAATAAAAGAAACAGAAGAAATTCCACGTTCCTGCCTTGCGGAACCCCTGAAGAGACAGTCCCTTACAGCAGAGGTTGCCAAGTGGTGGGCCGCGGCCCCCTGGGGGGCCGAAGACCGCCTCCAGGGGAGCCGCAGATATTTCCAAAAAGCTCTTTTGTCTTATCTCTGAAAAAACAATTAAAAAAAAAAAAATTACGAGAGACTTACATTGTAACATATCTTGCGTAAAAGTAACTTGTACGTACATTTTTGAAACCTCTGAGCGACCCTGTGTATTCTGTACACTTTTTGACAGCTCTTGCAACGGTGTTAACTTGGCGCAAGTGAAATCAATCATTTCTACTAATTGTCAAAATATTTAAAAAACCTGCAACTTTGACCGGTAAACATAGCAGTCATTTTTTAAGCTAATTTAATCAGGAGAAAAAATGGATAAATGGTTAATAAAAAAAAACAGGAAACAACACACAATTCGACGCAAGGATTAACAAATGCAGCAGGCTCATCTTCATCTGAGGAGAATATTTCTGAAGTGGTTCCCGTTGCAAAGAAACCAAAATTTTCTTTGGTTGGGAAAACAAGAAAATATGACGAATCATATTTGCAGTTTGGTTTTATTATAACTGAGGAAAATTCAATGCATCCTTTGTGTGTAATCTGTCAAAAAACATTATCAAATGATTGCATGAGACCAGGAAAACTTAAACGCCATTTGAGTTTGGTTCACAGTGTGTTTAAAGAAAAACCAATTGAGTTTTTTAGAAGGAAAGCTGAAATTATAAAAACCCAAAACAAATGTTTGATTAAATACACAAAGTTAGAAGAACGGTGCTTAAGAGCTTCTTTTGAAACAGCTTTGCTTATTGCAAAAAATAAAAAGGCTCATAGTATTGGCAAAACTTTGATTTTACCAGCAGCAATAAAAATTTGCGAAGTTATTCATGATTCGCATATAGCAGAACCACTAAAAAAGATTCCGATGTCCGACAATACAATTAAAAGGAGAATTAGTTCCATGGCTGAGAATATCAGTTCAGCGCTTATATTACGTATTAAACAGAGTAAAATATTTGCTATTCAGCTTGATGAATCAACGGATAACACAAATAATGCAAACTTAATGGTGTTTGTGAGGTATCCACATGAATTACAACTGAAGGAAGATTTACTATTCTGTAAAAATCTTATGGGAACAACAAGGGGGCTTGACATTTTTAAATTAGTAGATGAATTTTTTGAAGAAAACGAGCTGGACTGGAGAAAGTGCGTTGGTGTTTGTACCGATGGTGCTGCAGCTATGACTGGAAGAAATGCAGGCTTCATAGCAGAGGTAAAAAAGGTGAGCCCAAACGCAATCCACGTTCATTGCATTATTCATAGAGAGCATTTAACATTTCGAAACACATCCAGTCAGCTAAATAAAGTTCTGACCGATGTTACGAGTGTAGTTAATTTTATAAAACGCCATGCTAGTAATTCAAGACTGTTTACTATTGTATGCAAAGAAATGGGTTCGGATCACGAATGCCTCTTGTACCACACTGAGGTAAGATGGCTTTCTCGAGGAAAAGTTCTGAAAAGGGTTTTGGAATTAAAAGATGAAATTCGAATTTTTCTTCTGGAGAAAAAAGAATGCTTAGCAAATAGCTTTTGTGATGAAAAATGGCTCTGCCTTCTTTCTTACTTATCAGATTTTTTCGAAAAAGTAAACGAATTAAATCTTTCACTACAAGGTAGATCCACAAATATCATCACTCTTAATTCAAAAATACAATCATTTCAACAAAAATTAGTTATGTGGTCCAAAGTTTTGAAGAATGACAATTTTGATTTTTGTCCATCTTTACAAGCTTTCACAGAGGAAAATGATATACTGATATCAAGTGAACTGAAAAATATCATTGGAGAATACCTTTCGCAGTGCATAAAATTTTTTCAAAAATATTTTCCAAACCTAAATAACGATGGAGAACATGATTGGATAAAAATTCCATTTTCTTCGAATTTAGACTTCGATCATCTTCCATTAACAATTCAGGAAAATTTAATTGAAATGAGGTCTGATTCAATCATTCAAAATGAATTCATCACAAGTGATCTCTCAGAATTTTGGATGAAGCGACTTGAGGAGTATCCAAATTTAACACACATGGCTTCCTGAAGGATTGCTGAATTTAAACGTGGTCGTACCAGCACAAATGATGCAGGGCGCAGTGGACACCCAAATCAGACTGTTATTCCACAAAACATCAAAATTCACAAATTGGTTATGAACAATCGCAAATTGAAGGTGCACGAGCTAGCTGACATTGTAAAGATATCAGATGGTAGTGTTTTTACCATTTTACACGAACATTTGGGTATGCGAAAGCTCTGTGCAAAGTGGGTGCCGCGTGAGCTCACAGTCGACCAAAAACATCGAATTGATACTTTAGAGGAGTGTTTGGCGCTGTTAAGCCGCAATAAAATCGAATTCCATCGTCGATATGTGACAATGAATGAAACATGGTTTCACTATTACACACCAAAATCCAAAAGACAGTCAGCTGAGGACAGCAGTCGACGAACCGAATCCAAAGCGAGCAAAGGCTCAAAAGTCGGCTTGCAAGGTGATGGCGTCTGTATTTTGGGATGCGAAAGGAATAATATTCATCGACTATCTCCAAAATGGAACCACCATGAACAGCGACTATTACTGTGCACTTTTGGATCAATTGAAAGCTGAAATCGCCAAGAAACGGCCACATTTGCAAAAAAAAAAAAAAAGAGTCATTGACTCTTTGACTTGCAGTTTTTTCTCAGACTTTATTTTTTTGGAAAATTTCCAAATTTTCTTGGGCTCATATTTCGTAAACTATTTGAAATTTTGACTTTAATTTTTTTAAGTAAAGTTGTACCTATTGTCTCTGGCTACAATTTCTCTGAACATATTACTTAGAAAAAACCATTTTCATGGTCAAAAAGTCGAAAATGTAGAAAATTCACCACTTTTTGTCACTTTTTTTTTGATATTTTGGCCTATAACAGCCAAACCATTGAGATTTTCGATCCAAAAATTGTAGCCAAGACAATAGTTAAGATCGCAAAAGCAATTTACGATTTAGCAGAGAGAAGGTAGCATTAATAACAGAATTTAATATCTCAGTAACTTCTAATGAAGATCAAAAACAATATTTGCTGTAAGTCGTTGATAAACACAGAAAAAAATTTAAATGCATTACAAAAATCATATATTTAATAAATATATATAAATAAATATAGTATTTGTAATTTTTTCGTAAGTTATGGTCAATGAACTGTAAAATATGTTGCACCTCAAGAAAGCCTAAATTTCACACAAATATACAAAATTACAAAAAAAATGTCGCTAGAACCAAATAAGAATAAAATTTTCTATGGGAAAACGATAATTTTTCGTTGAGAGTAAAATTGCATTTTTAAAACTCCGTCAAAAATTACCAGATGCATATTTTAAAAAAAAAAAAAATTTAAATAAGACTGAATTATTAGTAATAGTTTCCAATCAAAATATATTCCAATTGTTTTTCCGTTTAGACACGACATTTTTTAAAATGGTTAAAGTCCTATATAGCTCTGAAATGACCTTCAAACGATTTGCGGAACCCCTAGAGGACAAATTTTTTTGGGTCTTTAACTATTTTTGTGCTAATTAGGGTTCGAACTTTCAGAAAGTGGACGCGCACCGAAGAAAAAATGACACATAATTTTTCCCATACACTTATGAACCAGTCTAGTATATACACTATATGATGATTTAAATTATGAAGAGCTAAAGGTGTTGACATCCGCATTAATTTTCAACGAAAGAGTTAGCAATAGAAGCTAATTAACCCGATCAGATTTCTACTAAAAAATATTTAAAAAGAAGTCTCATTCAAAAAATATTTATTCTCTTTCCTTATTAAGGGAATAAGGTTCTGTGAAAATATAAAATATAGAATATATATTTGAAAATAAGAATAACTATTAATAATGTTAAAAATTGCGAATATAAGGTACATACATTTTTATGGTCCATAAGATCCAATTAAAAGGTTGTAAATTTAAAATGCCTAGAAACAGAAAAACACACTGATTGGACCTTATCAGTGTGGCTTTCGACCTGGTAAATCCACCATAGACCAGATTTTCACGCTACGACAAATCCTGGAGAAAACCCACGAAAATCAAATTGACACACACCATCTCTTTGTCGATTTTAAAGCTGCGTTCGATAGCCCGAGAAGGGATTGCCTATACGCAACAATGTCTGAGTTCGGTATACCTGCAAAGTTGATCAGACTTTGCAGAATGACGTTGAGCAACACACGCAGCTCCGTCAAGGTAGGAAATGACCTCTCCGAAACCTTCAATACCGAAAGAGGTTTCAGGCAAGGCGATCCACTGTCTTGCGATCTCTTCAACATCATCATGGAGAGGATCGTACGAAAGGCCGGTGTGCATCGTAATGGCACCATTTTCTATAAAAGAGTCCAGCTCCTTGCGTACGCTGATGATATTGATATTATTGGCAGAACCAAGAGAGATGTTACCGCTGCTTTCGCCGCTATCGAAAAGGAATCAGCCAAAGTGGGTTTGACGATAAATGAGGGTAAAACAAAGTATATGCTTTCTACAAACAAGGGAGCGCGGCGTTTAGACTCCCACGTTTTATCCGGCAGCTATAACTTTGAAGTAGTCAAGGAGTTTGTATACCTTGGCACCGCCCTTAATACTAACAACGAAATCAGCCTGGAGATAAAACGAAGAACAATAATTGCTAATAGGTGCTACTACGGGCTCAGTAAGCAACTAAGTTCCAGAGCACTCTCTCGATCGACAAAACTAACACTCTACAAGACGCTCGTTCTACCTGTGCTGCTTTATGGCGCTGAGGCATGTGTAGTTTCGCAAACTGACGCAGCCGCTCTGGGGGTGTTCGAGAGAAAAGTTCTTCGCAAAATCTTCGGTCCTGTTCGAGTCGGCGATGACTATCGCATCCGAATGAACCACGAGCTGTATGAGCTCTACGATGACATTGACGTAGTTCGGCGTATAACTGTGCAGCAACTACGCTGGCTGGGTCATGTCCATCGTATGAACGACGAAGCTCCAGCGAAAAAGGTGCTCGAGGCGAGGGTCGCTGGTCAACGACGACGAGGGAGACCATGCCTCCGATGGATGGACCAGGCTGAGGAAGCCCTAACCGCACTTGGTGTATTCGATTGGAGAAGGCGCGCGCAAAGCAGAGGCGCCTGGCGAGAGCTGATGAGGTCGGCTGAAACCCGGACACGGGTTGTTACGACCACCTAAGTAAGTAAGTAAGTAGAAACAGAAAAATACCTTCTTTCAATTTGTTTTTTCTGAAAAAGAATTAAAAAAGTGTTACAAATTTGATTTTGTCGAGGATACAATAGAAAATAGAAATTGTAAAAAAAATGTATTGTGACATAAACAAAAAAATATTGACAACTTAGAGAGAAATGATATAAAAATCAAAGTTTATTGGTTTTAAAGATACAAACAGATAAATTATTATTTAATGCACTTGAAGGGAATTTAAAGAACAAAGCCTTAAAAATAAGTGCAAAGCACGGTAAAATATTAAAAATGCTTGTGTGACAAACAATACAAAACATGAAAAAACGGTCCTCAAAGAGGCACTAAACGATTCTCCTGTGAAAAGGTCAAGTAATAAAAAGATATGTAAAGATCGTAAATACTTCATTAGGCAAAAAAATTGTCACGTTTGTCACTGAAATAAAAATAAACAATAACAACAACAGCAACAATTAACAATTGTTGGTGCAATAATTACAACCGCTACACAAATAAGTCGTTCAACATGCCAAATCATGCGACAAACAAAGAGGAATAAAGGCAACATTCAACGGAATGTATGCAACAAAAGTGCAAAAATAGGTAGGACATCAAATAAGAGAGGACAGTATAAGAACCTGTATGGGAGTAAGAATTCAAATACCTGCGTAGGTGTTGGAGAGCAACAACAAACACTTGAACAATTTATTGATATTATGTTGCACGTTCGGTCGCAGCTACCAACATAAATTGAATAACGAACTTTTTGAGAAAAGTCATCATTGTGAGCGCAAGAATGTTTTAAACGTGATTTTTTTTTTTTGTGACTGTTTTTTAAAAGTGGGAAATTTTCTTATACCTTCGAAAAATCTTGGAAAATATCATTGTGTAGAATAAAAAGTTGCACAAAAAAATTGAGGGCACCAACAAAATTATGTCAAAACAAAGCATTTTTTGACAGCGAACAAATTATATGTACGAAAAAGGTTTATCCGATAGAAATTTTGGAAGCATTGTGACAATGCAAAAAGTCGAATGCAACGAGCCTCTTCAAAAGTCAATGGAAAAATATATTTTTTTTAGGATAGCAAAACCTAAAACTGAAAAACTGAGCTGAACACAAAATACTGACATCCATTAAGTATCCACACTGACACCAAATGAAATATGAAGTGAGAGTTATCCGAACGAAAGATCAATTTATTGTGTATAAAAAATTAAATTTCAATTTATTGCTGAAAACATTTTCCCAGAGTTTTGTGGGTGAGAATTGTGCAAGGTGCGCTGGCGATATAAGAAGATCAACAATCCTGATCAATGCCGCAAAAGTAGGAATCAAGGTTTTTTCTATATTATGTTCTTCCTTTTTGTTTTCTCCTGATATAAAAGACTTGTTATAGAGGGGGGAAAAATCAGCTGATTTCTCAGAGTCCTTTTTATGGTTAAACAAAAAAAAAAAAAAAAAAAAAACGACAGCAAAGTAGAATAAGAAAAATCATTCCATTTAATATGTTGCTCTTGTCGACCTACATTTTAGCAGGTACAAAGAAGCTAAATTATAGGTCGTATCCTTTCTTCTTTGATTTTGTGTCAATTATCTGTAGATATAAAAATAGTCTTAAAACCCATACTATTTGTATTTGTGTTTGCGCTCTACTAAGTGCAACTTAAACCCTCAACGCACACCTTCGAATACATTGTATAGCACAAAGTATTGCAGGAAAATTGATGTCTTTGAAATTCCTTAGAAAAATTATTTCGTCCTTTGATATGTATTAATACAGAAAAATGACTGTGCAATCAACTAGCATCCTTTTCATTATCAGCAAATTATATCCTTTTATTCGAACGTAGGTGGAGACAGCGGCAAAGAGCAGAACGTTTCCTACACGTGCAACGAACTTCATTATTTGATCCCTTTCTTTTTTGTGTTGTTATTATGTTTGTTTGTGTAGCGAAAGGATAAAAAAGTCATTCAACAAGAAAATCAGCTGTTTTTTGTGCCTAATCTTTTGATCTTATTTTGTTGATTTTTTCTTAATTGTAATTGTAATTCATTAATGCTGGATTTTGTAGTTGTTTTTTTTTTTTTTTTTGTAATAATTTCTAAAACTTTGCTTCATATTATTATTCTCAAAATGAAAATTGCTTCACCACTGATGAAAACTTTTCGGTTGAAATATGTATTCGAATACCTGATTAATTGAAACGTCTTGAATGGAATGATAATAACAGTAGAATCATCAGAGCTGTAAAGTATTGCATTCAATTTGATTTTAAGTACAAAAAGTTGAATCAATGAATAACGAAATAAAAATTCATTCAATGAATGCTAAATGGATTCATAGATAAAATTTTTAATACATATTTAGTTTTAAAAATTGATAAATTATTCATTTCAATTAATCGTTTTCGTTATTCAGAATAATGAATATATTTTTTGAAGCATATGAATGCTATTCACAAAGAATGCGATTCACAAAGAATTTCAGAATTTTCAGTTATTCTTTTATTTTAATTTTTATTTAAATAAAGTATTTAATAAATGAATTTAATTAATAATTAAAATTATTATTAAAAATTGAAATTAATTATTAATTTTATTAATTTTTTTATTCATTATTCACTTGTTATTCATTATTCATTTGTTATTCATTGTTAATGTTTTTATTATAACTTTCTTCTTAATTATTCATTTGTTATTCATAATTCGTTTGTTATTCATAATTAATTTGATATTCATTCAAACCGAAGCTATGAATAAAAAAATTAATAATGAATAAAAAACTAATAATAAACAACAAATGAATAATGAATGAAAAATGAATAATGAATGAAAAATGAATAATGTATAACAAATAAACAATAAATAATGAATAAAAAATGCATTTGTGTCCTTTGTGATTTGCATTCTTTGTAAATTGCATTCATATGAATAAAAAAATGTATTCATTATTCCTTATAACAAAAATGAATAGTTGAAATGATTAATTAATCGATTTTTTTAAATTGAATGTGAATTAAAAATTTATGAATCAACTTTGCATTCATTGAATGGATTCTCATATCGTTATTCATTTGTATTTAAAATTATAAATATGAATGCAGATTTTACAGCTCTGAGAATAGTACACGGCCAAGAATCTTGAACTAAATTCTAGTATATCATGTATTGTACAGCCATTGAAAAATACTTAAGAACGATGCCTTATTCAACATAAATGCAGAACATTGAAATACTGTACAATGATAACGGAGTTTTTTCGCTTTTCTTTGTTTGTTATTCGCTTTTTTTGTTGTATTATAGTGTATTTTAGTTTTGATATATTGATGTTTGCATTCAAATTTTTCATTTCGGCAAAGTGCTAATTTTTTTCAGTGGCAAAATACTTAAGAACGATTTAGATTTCACGAAATATCTAATAATAATCGTTTAAAGATAACATTGAGTGGTGAGTTTAAATAGATTCTGTTTTTCTAGAGCTGTTTTAAGTAAAGATTTTTTAGTAACGGTAATAAAATAATGGCCAAGGCGACAAATTGCTCACCATCTACACGCAAAGCCATCGTTGAGTTGCAAAAGTCCGGAGTGTCTTATAGTGAAATCGCGAAGCAATTACATTGTTCTAAAACAATGGTCTTCAATGCTCTTAAACATTACCGGCAATACAGAACAACAGAAAACGTTTTAAGAAGAAAAAAAAGCCCGGAAAACCTCTGTTCATACTGATAGAACGATAGTTCGGCTGTCAAAAATGGATCCGAGAAAGAGCGCTGCTGCTATTCACCGCGAAATTTCTGCTGTGATTGAAAGACCAATATCGAAAAGAACTGTTGCACTTCGATTGGCAGAGGCTGGGCTCCATGGTCGTTTGGCTCGCAAGAAGCCATTGGTCACAGCAGTGCAACGCAAGCGCAGAGTTGAATTTGCTCGAACGCACATCTCATGGACTCCAAATCAGTGGCGCTATATTCTTTTTAGTGATGAAACAAAAATAAATAGAGTTGGGCCAGATGGCAGAAAGTATGTCCGGCGGCCAAAAAATGCCGCCTTTGACCCAAAATACGTTTCACCAGTATTAAAGCATGGCGGTGGCTCAATGATGATTTGGGCATGCTTTTCATGGAACGGAGTTGGACCGATACATAGAATTGAAGGTACCATGGATGCAGTCAAGTATGTTGAAATCCTGCAGAACATAATGTTGCCATGGGCCGAAGAAAATTTACCGGTCATTTGGAAGTTTCAACAAGATAATGACCCAAAACACACTTCACGTGTTGCGAAAAAGTTTTTTGAGGACAACTCTATAAATGTTATTGATTGGGCATCATCTAGCGCGGACCTGAATCCAATCGAGCATCTGTGGAATGATGTGAAGAACCCGCTCAGTACGCAAAACATAACTAATTTGGACCAATTATTCGAAAGAGCTAAAGCTGCTTGGGAGTCCATTCCTATTGAACGATGTAGGACCTTAATTGAATCGATGCAACGGCGTTGCGCAGCTGTTATAAAGCAAAAAGGCTTTTCTACAAAATATTGATTCCAAATAATAATTTTTTAAACATTTATTTATTATTTTTTAATACTTTTCTGTAACTTTTTAAGTCGTTCCTAAGTATTTTTCCAATGCAATTTTAACATTACTCTTTTATTTTTGTAACAAAAGTGGAGAAAACTTTTATTTTTTTTCAACCAAGTACTGATAATTTTAAAATAATTGAAATTTATGAATAAAACTTTTATTTATAAAAAATCAACATGGTTTAATGAAATAAAGCAACTAACAGTGAAAGTAAGGCAGCGTTCTTAAGTATTTTTCAATGGCTGTATATATGATGACACCTAAATCGTGTCGTCAAATAAGTTTTGTTCACTCATGGGATTACAATGTAACAGACGCTTGTATTATAGTATTTTCAATAAAAATAAAAAATAACAAACCTACAGGATTCGAACCCAACTACGTTCAGCTTATAAGTTTTTTGCTCTCACAACTGATCCGTTCAGTCACTTGTTAATAAAAATACATCAAATCCGAACTCTTCATTCTTAGAGTGTTCTAACCTGATTTTAATTTTATTCCAAGTTTTATTTAGAAAAAATTTAATCGTTTGAAGAGTTTGAATTCTAATAAAAAAAGTATAAAAATTAGTTCTTGATTCCAATGATTAGATTTAAATTTAGTCCAAGATTATTGATTTTGTAGGAATGTGATGGATGGATGGTGATGAACATCATGTAAAAAAATACTAACATTAAGTACACAAATGTAAACAAAAGGAGCAAAAAAAAAAATTAAAAAAATAAAATAGAAAAACAGTAGGAAAAACAAGGAAAAAAAGAAAAAACAATACAAGTAAAAATATTCAAAAAAATATTGCAAAATTCGTAAAAATAATGTGTATTAAACAATATTATAGTAATGTGATTAAAAAAACTTTAGCAAAAAAATAATCAAAAATTAAAAAAACAAAAAGAAAATTACAAAAAGTAAATATATAGTAATGAGTTTAAATACTTTGAAATAATAGAAAATATTGGAGAGAAAATAAATTGACAAAAACAGCAATGGAAAATAAAGTAAATCAAAGGAAAAGAAAAAAAAGCCTTTTTATATCTTAAAGAAAAAATTTCACAAAAAGGGAAATATAAAAAACAAAAAGTGAGAAAAGCAAGGAAAGCCATGTACGGAATAAAATGACAAAATTATAGTAAACGCAAAACAATAACAAAGTTACAAAAATAAAAATCAAATAATAAAAAGCAAAAATATATTAAAGCATAAAAATAACACGAAATAATAAAAAAAAATTGCAGAGAAAATAAATTTAAAAAAAAAGCAAAATGCTCAATTAAGTAGGTCAGGTTAGGTGAGAGAGATGTGCAACTTTAGGTTGCAAACACGAGGGGCTTTCGGGTCACTGTGATTCCCTACCCTTGTGGGCCTATCAAAAACAGATAATTAAAGACATATATCTTTATCAGCTGCAGGAAGATTGATTGGGAAATTTGTAAATGGGACATTTGCAAGCTCCTGACCTGGTATGGCAAAGTCGACGTTGTTGGATATTAGAGCACTCGCATAGTAGTTTCTACCTTATCGACATCTCTAAAACTTCTACAGTGGTCTGGGTTAGGGATCCCTATCCTCGAGGCCATTGTGCGAGGCGATAGCAGATAGCAGATCCTCTGTTAGACCCACAGGAGTTTGTGTTTTTTTCTAGCCTTAGCATCTATTCTTTTCTTGACTACCCCAATGGGGATCATGACCTTCATGTAGGCAGTACTTTTTACAAGCTCAGAGCCATGTCTTGTCTGTTTGTGTGCAATATTGTCCGTTTATGTCACCATAACCATGGGTCCACAGATATTAACTACATGGTGGTAATTGATTCTTAGAAGGTCTTGACGACAGTTCTTAATTTGATGGACTTGCAATAGATTGTTTTTATCGCAGATTGGCTGTCCACAAAGGTAGTAATCGTTCATTGGATTGTCAGAGCTGATTGTTCAATCACGAAAATCTCTGCTTGAAAAACACTAAAGAAGTCTGGTAATGTGTATGATCAAGATATTTGTGGTGATTCACAGTAGACTCCGGCACCCGTGTGCCTTCCTCCATTTGGAACCGTCAGGGAAACTTAGTATGTCATGTTCACTTCTCTTTTCGGAAAACAGATGGAGAGGTTCTGTTGAAAGGCAATTTTTGGGGTTAAGTAATCAGAGGTGCTAGCGAGATTCACTGGACTATACTTTGTAAGTATAGAAGCATGCCCATATGTCCAGTGCTTCCAAAGTTTTGATTTCTAGCCGATTTAAAGCCGGAACGCCACTTTAGCTGCCATGACTTTCATGAACTCGTCCAGAGGGAGAATGTTTATCATAATTTCCAGGCCTGCTTGAGGCGTTGATCGCTGTGCCCCTGTTATTCTTAAACAAGCCAGTCTCTGTAGTCTGGAGAGGGTGTTGAGGTAGCTGTTCTTCTCTGTGGCTTTCCACCATACAATTAAACCAAAGATTAGTATAGGTCTAACGATGACCGTATACATACAATGAACGATATATGGTTTAATTCCCCATTTTGACCCGAAGGTTTTCTTGCAAACGTATAAGCTTTCTTTATTCTTTCCTCTGTGCTGTTTTTCCAAGTGAGAACATAGAATCTAGAACTACTTCTAGATACTTAGCTGCACTGGCTAACTCCAGAGTAGTACTATTAGGTTTTTGGGGTCAAAACTTTGAGGTATGTTTCTTTTGTTGAACAGAAGCAGTTCGTTTAACCCCTACGCCAAGTGGTTCTGCTGAGAAGACAGTTTCTTTGAGTGCTGTTTCTATCATGTTGCTAGTGGTTGAGAGATGCCTTCCGCCCAACACGACGTCGTCCGCATATACTGTTGACTGTTCACTTTGATACCTTTATCATTGAGTTAAGAGTTCGTTAACTACTAGGAGCCAGAGCAAGGGTGTAATATAACCCAGCATTGTGGTGTTCTTTTAGTAGTTATCTTTCTTGATAATTCTGAAGAAAGGTTAAGGTAAAAAAAAATCAAAGGTATCTTGGGATGACATTTTGCTCTACGTTTTCGTTTGTCTAAAAAATTTTAAATCAAACGGGAATTATTTTAATTATTACTTTTTCCTTAATTTTTAGTTACTTAAAAACAATGTTTTTACTATTTTGGTATAAAACTTATCTAGTTCAGCATACATTCAAAAGTGACCAAGTTGAATTTCTTAAAATTGGTCTTTTTCAAATCGGCTACAACAATTATTTGCGTTAAATTAAAATGACGAAACACTTAAATTGCCTTTTTTTTTCTATAAACTTTTATTTCTCGAGTTCGAATAATTTCGCTTCAGTGAATTAATTTTCTTTCCCTTGAGTAATGACCTACAAAAATTTCTTGGAGTCTCAAAAAATATTAAAAAATTAAAAAATCATTCAATCAAAATCAATCAAGAAACAAAATGGCACTTTGCAAACGCTGCAGATATAAGTTAATCAATTCAAGATGAACCTCAGACGCAGATTTCCAAAATGGTGTCGCTTTTTCGCCATCTGCTCAAGTTTAGAAGTTAGAGTAAAAAATTTGAAAAAAGTTGCTTTCCTGATCATATATATATATCTTTATCTTTTTAACGCATTGACCGATTTCGCATAATTTTTTATTTTGGTCCAGGGCTTGGAAATCACTTTTAAAAAATAATTTTTTTTTTTTTTTAAATGACAACATTTTCATTTAATTATAAAAGTTTAAATTTAATTTTAATTTTTATAAATAAAAATATAAGTTAAGAGTAAACTTTTACTTAATAGAATAAAAGTTATTCCTTATTTTTGACTTTTATTCAAAAAGTGAAAATAGAAGTCTTCTGAAACTTTAATTCTTAAAAAATTTTATTTTATTATTTTAAATTTTATATTTTTTTTTTAAATTTTATATTATTATTTAAAATTTTATATTATTATTTAAAATTTAATTTTTTTTTTCAAAATTTTATTTTATTTAAAAAAAATTCAAAGAGTTATTTCAGACAGAAAAAAGCTCTGAAAAGGATTTATATAAATTAGATAATTTTTTAATGAAGACTTTCAAGAAGGGTCTAAATCATTACTAATCAAAAAAAATAAAAATTTATTTCAATCGTTTGAAAATTCATCGAGCAAATGTATTTTAATAACAAAAATGCACATTTAACGAATATCAGGGCAGATAATGATAAAACAAAATATTTTCAAAAAATTAATCAAACTAAGCCAACTGAGCCAAATATGTCAATTTTTAAATCTGTATCTGCTTTTTCTTAATCTGTAATTTAAAAAATTTTTCTAATTTCTAATCTCTTCTACGTTAATTTGAAGTGTAAATTGTCAAAGATTTAAAACAATTTTCTGACAAACCGTATTTTTAGGATCTTGTCAAATATACCCAGTCACTCTTAATCAGTCAGCTGTTATATTATATTTAGTTATTTATGACTTTTATCTTGACGCAAAATTGTTTATCTTGCAACTTTGTAACGACAAGAAGAATGAGTAAATAATCCGAATAATATTGCATATATATGAGAATTTGTAGTTGTTTTGGTAACATTTTTTTTATCAATGAATTCTTTATGACTTTGTATGGCTTTACACTTTATTTTGGGCTTATCATGCAATGCCAGGGAAATTATTTTAACAACGCAACATTCGATACAGAAAAAAAAACAACCATCTCAGCAATAGAGATCAAACACAAAAGAGAGCACAAAACAAGAAAAAAAAAATCAATAAATAAACAAAAATCTAAAGCCCATTACAAATATTTGATAAAAATTGCTTGCTGCTAAAGGTTATTATCGAAAACGTTCATTTTTTTGTTTTTGTTTTCTCAAACAGAATCAATGAGAGCGGCGCATCTCTGCTTATTTCAATATTGAACTGAAAGATATCACAAATCAATCAGAAAAAAAAAAAATCAGAAAACGCCGGAAGTTGCAGTTCAGTGCGAAGCATGGACACACTTACACATACGTGATGACGTCACAAGACATGCCAACTTTATCGAGATAAGCCAAAATCGTGCTGTTTGCCAAGTTATCAAGCGTACGATCGTCAACCGGTCATCAGTCAGCCGTTCCGTTCGTCATAAAAGTATGAATGAAATCCGCTGCAGCTGACTGTTTAGTTAAATTTGTGAATGAATGCTGTATTTTTACTCTTAACTCTTATCAGATGCGGCAACCGCAAGAGTGCTGCCTGATAAAAAAGCGGGAGGGAGGCGACGATTGGCAGTTTTTGCCTCTTCAAAGTAGCGCTCCAAAAGTTGCGGAGCTTATGAGTGCTTGACCTTGAACAATTCTGATGTTTTTTAAAATAAAATTTTATCGTATTTTTTCGTACATATGCATTTATTTACATATAAAAATAATTTGTCGGAAATGCTTGGTATTTTTTTTTTATTTATTTTTAATTCTATTGACTTTGGCACATTTTTGCGCGTGCTGGCTGCACTTTGGCAAATATTGATAAGCTGGATTTTATGAGAGAGAATACTTTAAACTTCTTCAACAAATAGCAGTAAGTGTGACTTATATGATGTTTGCATAAATATCAGTGGTTGCAACTTTGTAAACGACTCTGTCAGGCTTTGTAAATAGCTATTTATACCAATAAAATTGAAAAACTTAAATTAGTAAATTTTTTGCTTTTGACATTTTCTGCTGCCTTTGCAGTGACCTTGTACACCACTGCATTTTATTGACGACCATTCCTTGATGTCAATAGGACAATTTTGTTTTTGTTCCCACATATACTTTGGGCGCACTTGTTGGTCTTCATATTGTGGCTTCTTTTGTTTTCTTCCCTGCAACTTGGAATCTTAGCTCTGTGAGAAACTGTGAAAAAATGCCCATAATGTTGACTCGCCTCCTCCCAACACTTAATCACATCACAGTGACTGTCATTATATCGTCCTACTCCATACATTGCTTTAATATGTTTGGACCTTTATTCGCTTGTAATGCGTTCGTTCTTGCGCGTTCGTATGTAGGTTGATTGTCTTGACGGCATATTTCAGCCATCTCTGATCCTGCCGCCGCCACTACAGACGTCGCCGTCGATCATATGATTTTTGTTTTGATTTTCTTGTTTTTTGTTATTCTGGCTATTATTTGGTATTTTTCTTTACTTTATTTTTCTTATTCCATATGATTGCTGCTGCTGTTATTATTGTTGTTTACATTTTAATGTTTTCTGTTTATCATGACATGAGCGGTTATGGTGGATCGGTAGGTTCGACTTGATTTCTTGTTGCTTTTTCTAATAATCGTTTTGATTTCCTAAAATGGATTGCTTGAAATTTTCGAAAATACTTCTTAAAATACTTAGAAATGCTTAAATGCCTTCATTGCTTTCATAGCACCAACTTAAACCAATTTTTCGCTTATTTTGAAATTTAACTTAAGAATATTGCCAAGAATATAGGTCAAAATGTCCTTTTGGACACAAAAAATGTATATGTCTTGAATAGTAACTTAATCACTTAACCTAAATAGGTTTCCTCAGTGCTACACAAACGTCCTGGATTCGATTACCGGTCAGGGCCGAGGTTGTAGGCTTGAACCGTAATTGCAATTTTACACAGATCATTTCTCTCATTTCTCCCCCACATTTGGGTTTCTTGTCGCATTACATATACAGGGTGTCCCGCAATTGAGTGCAACTATTTACGGAGCTGAAAGGTTATGTCGAGCTGAGTAAAAAATCGTATGGCAGTGGGGAGAGGGGGGTATATTTTCACATTCTTTGGAGCTACAGGGTTAATTAAAATTTCACGACTTTGGTTTACGTTATTGTTTCTAGCAGAAAAACTAACTTATATGAGACTTATTTTTACAGCTCGTTGCAAAGGCAATAAAATCACCTTTTTAGCGGTATATCAACAAACCCTACCAACTTAACCGTTACCGAGCTGTCATCGTGTGAAAATGAAATCAATCGGTTGAAACTACCAAATTTCAACTTTGAGTGCAAATTTCTCAGGATTTTGCGTGATAAATGAAAATTTTTTTTAAGACCAATTTTGTAACTTATTCAATTTTCTTTTGAATGATACCAAAAACATAAGCACATCTTTAAAAATAAAAAAGTTAGCTGTACTAAAAAAATTATACTTCGTAGAAAATAATTACATTACAATTCGTTATGCAGTTGATAAAGATGATTAAAAACTCAATTGCTGCCAATATTTCTTGCATTCATCCTTCTGTGCACATCTTTAGTGATAATTTTAATTCTTTGAACAACAGCGACAATTTTCATTTTATTAAAGCCGATGAAATCGAGAACATTATTAAAAAACTTAATAATAAAAAATCGGGCGGATTGGATAAAATATCAAACTTCATTATTAAAAAACTGCCAGCGGCAGCATTAAATTTCTTAAACATCATTTATAATACTTGTTTAAATAACGGATACTTCCCAGACAAGTGGAAAGTAGCAAACATAATTCCTATAAAAAAAAGGCAGCAGCACTGACTTAAATAATTTTGGGCCCATTTCAATGTTATCAAATCTTGGTAAAGTGCTCGAACGTATTCTTAAACTGAAAATGTCGTTAAACAGGGAAACTAATTATATATCACATTTTCAATTCGGTTTTAAAGAAGCGCATTCTAAGACTCACGCCTTATTACTCTTTCATGACAATATCGTGCGTAAATTACGTCAAAATAAATGCACAGTGGCGGTCTCTTTAGACATAGAAAAAGCTTTCGATAAAGCATATCAGGATGGCATACTATTAAAACTTATCAATTTAGGGTTTGATCCCTTTTTATTAAAAATGTTTCAGAGTTTTTTCTCTAACAGAAGGTTTTGCGTCCAAGTCAACGAGTCCGTTTCCAATATTGGTCTGGTGAAGAGCGGCGTTTCTCAGGGCTCGGTGCTTGCCCCTCATTTATTTAATATTTTTTTATATGACTTCCCTCACGAATTGTCTGGCTCTAGAGGCATATTGTACGCTGATGACTGTCTTGTTTACGCTCATCATGAGTGCCCCATTGCTGCTCTAAATACGGTCTCTAGACATCTACAAGTGATTAATGAATTTTATAAGGACATGGGGTATTCGAATAAATGCCTCCAAGTCTGAGGCTATTTGTATCAGAAATGCGGCAGGCAAATGTGCTAGAAAAGTAACACCCGAAAGCAAAAAACTTAAGTTATTCTTATAATAACTATAAGATATTATTCAAAGATAACATCAAATACCTCGGTGTAAACTTTGATAAATTGCTCAAGTTTAATAAGCATGCGAAGCTTAAACTAAAGAGGGCGCATAACTTAATTGGCATGTTCTCTAAACTCTTGAATAATAAATTCTTGAGTCAAAATACGAAGCTTTTGATATACAAAGTTAGCATCCGTTCAGTCTTGCTGTACGCGTTCCCCCTTTGGTTTTCAATTTCTCCTACGGTGGCCAAAGAATTGGAGGTTTTAGAGCGAAATATGTTGAGACGATGCGTGAACAAGAACTTCCAATCTTTCGCTAAGCGTTACTCAAATAAATTCATTTATAAAAGAGCCTCAATAAGTCCGATTTGTCGCTATGCCTTATCTTTACAGAAAAAATTCGTAAGTAATCTTTCTTTTCACGTTAATGATTTGTTGAGAGAAATTTTTGTCTTTCAAACACAATTCAACTGGTCTTCGGTTAATTACTTGTCTCCAGTTGGCGTGTTGAATGAAAATATCGAAACCGATCTTGATTTTGACACCCCACTGTTGCCTGCATTTTATATAAAATCACATCCAAATACCCACAGGGGTTAACGCTTAAATGAACTTGTTTTCTATTTTATTTTTATGTTCAATCATTCTCGTTTTACATTACACCATTTTCGTGGTGGATTAGTTAATATTAAGACTAGTTTTAAGTGTTTTTTTTTAGTGTGTAAGCTGTATATATGTATATAACTGAGACAACACGTCTCACTGTTATTAGTAATGCCGGGAGCAAGCATTGTTTTCACACGTTAAAATGAATGTAACAATCATATGTATTTTCGATTCGTAGCCAGTATTGCTAGTCGCTTTTTCTTATTTTATTTTTTTTTTATCTCTTAAGAATTGTTCAATGTATACATGATTACTAGAAGAAAGTCTCAATAAAATTGAATTGAATTGAAAAATTGAATTGATAATATCATTGTTTTCTAATAAGTATAATTTTTTTTTAGTACAGCCAACTTTTTTATTTTTTAAGATAAATTTATGTTTTTGGTGTCATTGAAAAGAAAATTAAAAAAACTACAAAATTGATTATAAAAAAAAATTTCATTTATTACGCGAAATTCTGAGAAATTTACACTCAAAATTGAAATTTGGTAGTTTCAATCGATTGATTTCATCTTCACACGAGCACAGCTCGGTAACGGTTACGTTGGTGGGGTTTGTTGATATACCGTTAGAAAGGTGATTTTATTGCCTTTGCAATGAGCTATGTAAGTTGGTTTTTCTACTAGAAACAGTAACGTAAACCAATGTGAAATTTTAATTAACCTTTCAGCTCCGTAAATAGTTGCACTCAATTGCGATACACTTGTATAATTAGAAATAGTTGTCATATCATATGTATAGCTGCAAAATGAAATTGGGAAGAGACATTTTTAATCAGAGTGTTGATTTAATATTTCGCTCTCATTTCAACTGAATCATTCAAAAATAACTTAAGGAAAGTAATGCACAACTTTGGCCTGACATGGTTACTGGGATACTAAGCTAAAGCTTGTTTAGAGGCATGTAGTTTTTTTTTTAAAAAATTAAAATTAATAATTTACAAAATGGCCTTTATTAATTTTCAAATTTTATGGCATTTAGTGTTTAAACACAATTTAAACCATATGGCCACCACGGCTGCGTCTTATTAAAACCCGTCTGTTGGTCCAATTTTTGCACCACTTTTTCAAGCATAGCCAATCTTATCTCGCCAATAATGCGCTGAATGTTCAACTGGCCAGTTGTAGCTGGTTAATCAGCATAGACCAGTGACTTGACGAACCCCCACAAATAGTAGTCTAACGAAGTCAAATCACTTGACCTAAGTGACCAATTGATAAGCCCATTTTTTGATATAATTCGGTCGCAAAAAAGTTATTCCCAAAAAAGTGATGGTTTCACGCGCTGTATGACTTGTTGTAACGTCGTGCTGGAACCATTTAGCACATAAACGATTGATATTGATGTGGGAACCAAAATGTCGTAAATCATTTGCCAGTAGGTTACGCCCGATGAACTTACTTATTTACTTACTTAGGTGGCCATAACAACCCATGTTAGGGTTTCGGCCGACTTCATCAGCTAATGCCAGGCGCTTCTGCTTTGCGTGCGGCTTCTCCAATCGCATACACGAAGTGCGGTTAGGGCTTCCTCGGCCTGGTCCATCCATCGGAGGCATGGTCTCCCTCGTCGTCGTTAACCAACGAACCTTGCCTCGAGCACCTTTTTCGCTGGAGCTTTGTCGTCCATACGATGGACATGACCCAGCCAGCGTAGTCGCTGCACAGGTATACGCCGAACTACGTTAATGTCTTCGTAGAGCTCATACAGCTCATGGTTCATTCGGATGCGATAGTCATCGTCGACTCGAACAGGACCGAAGATTTTGCGAAGAACTTTTCTCTCGAACACCGCCAGAGCGGCTGCGTCAGTTTGCGAAACTACCCATGCCTCAGCGCTATAATGAAGCACAGGTAGAACGAGCGTCTTGTAGAGTGTTAGTTTTGTCGATCGAGAGAGGGCTCTGTAACTTAGTTACTTACTAAGCCCGTAGCAATTATTGTTCTTGGCTTTATCTCCATGCTGACTTCGTTGTTGTTATTAATGGCGTTACCAATGTATACAATAACGCTTACTTTGCTCAATGACACTTTAAAGAAAAACACCGCTCACACACATTTTGGTCATATTCCTAGAATTCATCAATATAACTCAATCTTAACTAAATATATAACCCTCGTAGAGACGACAGTATTATTTTATTGTGACAAAGAATAAAATTAATTTTGATTTCGGTAACATGATATAAGAAGACCAGTCTAGGAATTTAGAGATGAAAAAAGGAGACTCATTCATTATTTTTCAACACTTCTATTTGTTGTGAGTAATTTATCAAAAAACAACTACTGAATAAACAAAGATGAAGGAGGTGGTGAATACTAAGTTTCTTGTTAATTTTTCTGATACAATCGTTTTTTTGTTTTTAAAATTATTTAAACTTAGTTAAAGTTAAGCGCCAAACACAACAACACTGTTGCACCGATACTTTTTTATTTTTTAATAATTTGCCAATTTTAGAAATCATCAATCTTAAGTTCAAAACACACCCTTTAAGAAGATAGTTTAAATAATTTTTGAAAATAGCATCAATAAATCATGCCTGAAAGCCGCCACACACAACTTCACTAAGAAGATGGTCGGTTGATCTTTGTGCACTGTTGATCTGAGTAGCTTGTCAGAAAATCATCTAATTTTATCTCATCACCTCATGCTAAGCTAGAAGTTTTATGTGCGAGTTGCTATAATTAAATGACAAAACATAAATATTCACTCTCCTGGAGTTATGTTGGCCACAAACAAACCAACAAAATGACATTCTATCCTAAATTCTACGCAAACCACATAAAAAATTCTCAGAATTTTACGAAGTGAAAAAAGGTATCAAAACAACAACATTCCAAAACATCTCCACTTCAATGATAGTGTATGAAATTGTAGTGACAATCTTCGAAACGTCTAAAATAAAGGCCCAACATTACCTTCTTGAAGCCTAAAACTATTGAATAATCATGAAGCAGCATTTTAGTTGAAAAAAAAAACATAAAGAAACAAGAAATAATTTAAATTTTATGTAGCTTATCGTATCATTTAAGGAGTATGTCAATATAAACTCCATTAAAGAACCTTCATAAAATTCCTGCAAGTCTAACGAGCTCGGTCAATGCTCAATTTCACTCAACTCCAGCTGTGTTGCACGATAACGAGCTCAACATGCTCCAAGACTGTGGGAAAATCATAAAAATTCCAGACACCCAATCAATATTTGTAGGCGTTGAAGAACACTCGGGATGCACTCAGTAGATCGAAAAGTAACTTCAATAATGAAGAAACTTCAATTATTTCGTGAGTAGTACTCAATGCTTGAACTTTTTTTTTTTTCTGCAACAAGTAGTTCGCCTCTAAATTTTCCCTCACCTCTAAATGTCACCTGTTTGTAATTTTTTTTTTTTTTTAATTTAATAGCTCTAAGCTGAGCCGTTTTGCGCATAATTCCTCATTAAACAGCATGGTAACAAAAACCAAAAAAAAAAAAAAAACATCCAAAACTTTTGAGGCACATTTTTGCGCCAATAACCGGCTCAATACGCTGCACACGAAACACTCGACTCGGAACCCAACTCGGTGGGTTTCTTAGGCAGTTCTGCTCTCTTATCGCATGTGCCTAAAATATATAAAATCTCATCGACATGCGGAGCAAAATGTTTTTGGCGGGAAAAATTAAAATCAGAATCTTCCATACAAATGCAAAAACAACCTGTGCCTGAGTCGTCGCGCGCATTTGAGGCATATTCGACCCGTTTGGCATTTTAAGTATGCCATGCCTTGCGATGTCTGTCCGTCCGTCTCACTGTCTCATATGTTTTGCTGACGACGCATTAGTATATAGCGCTATATACTGGCTGAAGCTATTTTTGAGCACATCGAAGGAAGTTGTCTGTCTGCTCTTCTCAAGTTTTAAATCGTTGATAAAAAAACTAACTTAACTCTTTGTTGCTTGAAGCTTAAGAAATTCCAAGAAATACCCTCTACTTAAGCTTTTTTTTTTGTTTTTTTACGTACTCGTTTTCTTCAGGATCACAGCAGCAATCCTTTTTTTCATTTACTATGGGCTCCTTTACTTTTTTTATTTATGTAGTAGTTTGTGTGTTTTATGTTTTTGCCATTCCTTCGGAAACATATGATTTTTGACATTTTTTTTTTCATCATTCCAACTTTTGGTCTCATATGTTTTCTGATTCTTTTGCTTCTCTTTTTCATCTTCATAGAAGAATAACTGCTTTATATTCTGAACATATGTTTTAGGTTTGTTTTTTGATTTTGTTTTAAGTTTGATTTTTTTCGTGTATATAAAAATTTTGTCGTATGTTTTCTTTCTTTATTTGCTCTTTTTAAGTTCTTTCCTCTTTATTTTCGTGATTTGCTCTTTACTGCAATCTCTCACATTTTATCGGGCCTTGTATTAGCACAACTTCCTTTCAATAACGTGGGCCTGTAGTAATTTCCTATGATTTTTTGCTGCTGATTTGTTGTATTAAGCTTAGTGTGATTGTGATTACTAAAAAGTAACTCTTAGAGGATATAATATGTATCACAAATTCTATTATTTCTTTTTACCACAACATTTCTTCTTCATACAAAAACACATAAAAGAAAAATTTTGGAAAAAGTTAAACCCCCCAACTTGACCCCTGTGGGCTAAATTTTTGGACTGGTCTTATTATTTTGCCCCTTAACATTCTTTCTGGATCCACCCATCCCCTATCTGTCAACTTTCTGAGGGTCCCTCTACAAAAACTGAAAATAATTGTCGATTATAGCACATAGCTGTGTCGACTTGACCCATAGAAGGGTCAAATGGATGTGCTTGGGTCTATTATTCTCCTATCATCAATTTTTTTTTGTGAACATACCCATCCGATATCTGACATCTTCTGGTGTCCCCCTACCAAGAATGCAAAAACTGATGGCAAATGTCGATTATAGTTCAAATCTTACCCGAATTGACCCGTAGGGGGATCAAATGTATGAGCTGATCCTACTATTTTTCTCCCTTTACATTTCTTCTGAGCATACACTTTCCCTATCTACCACCCTTCTATAGGTCCCTATACAAAAATCAAAAAATTTCATGCATGTACATAGCGCATTATCTTGAAAGCTCGAAACTAGCTGGGCATTTATTATTAAATTACACGGCTTATGACGGTTTATCCAATTTTATAGTGCTTGGGTACCCGAACAAAGTTTGAAAAAAATCGAGAGCTCTACTAAATAGTGATCATGACCTAATTTTACATAATATTTCAAAATATTTGCATTCTACAATTGTTTACCCGAAGTATCTGATAGAAAAAAATGGTAGGCTTTTCCAAAAGGAGGACCGTTCTCTTAATCTATACATATACCATATAAGAACAAATACTCTAAAGTAGGGCTGAACGCTGTCATTGAACTTGAAACTTCTACAAATTAAAATTTCCTTAAAAATTTCTTATATAATACGTCTTCAATGTTATCTTACCTGTGAGGCAGATGTGTAGTGCTCTAATATATTCTAAGCATCACCTTCCCAAAATAAATAGGGTTCCTTTATCATTTAAGAATATATCATATGATGATATGATGTCATTATATAAATATTGAAGCACAAATGTGCAAAGTCTGTGAGGAACTGGAGAAAACTTTAGTGAATATCCAGTCTAATGGTTATCCTAATGGATATCCTAAACGAAAGTGTTCAATTTCATCTTCAAACCTTATTCAACCTGAACCATGAGTTTAGCCTTAATGCTGTGCTTAGTTTAAACATAAACTCCAACTTATCTTTACATTAACTGTAACTACAACTTTAACTTTGACCTTAAGTTTAACTTTAACTTTATGTTTATCTTTAATTTTAACTCTTAATTTTACTCTTACTATTAACACTTACTATTACTATTGCTCTTGCTCTTGTTCTTGTTCTTACTCTTCATATTGCTCTTGATCTTCATTTTGCTCTTGCTTTTACTCTTACTCTTACTCTTACTCTTACTCTTACTCTTACTCTTACTCTTACTCTTACTCTTACTCTTATTCTTACTCTTATTTTTACTCATACACTTACTTTTACTCTTACTCTTAATCTTACTCTTGCTCTTGCTCTTGCCCTTGCCCTTGCCCTTGCCCTTGCCCTTGCCCTTGCCCTTGCCCTTGCCCTTGCCCTTGCCCTTGCCCTTGCCCTTGCCCTTGCCCTTGCCCTTGCCCTTGCCCTTGCCCTTGCCCTTGCCCTTGCTCTTGCTCTTGCTCTTGCTCTTGGTCTTGGTCTTACTCTTGCTCTTGCTCTGTTTACTATTATTTTTACTCTGATTTTAATTTAAACCTGTTTTTGTGTATTTCAGTTCCTTTCGGCATTTTTCATCTTAACAAAACCAAAATTTTACTGCAGCAACTCATAAATCTTTGAATTATGTTGTCTTTTTTGAATATCTTCAACCTTTTTTGTTCTATAAAATAGTTTTTTGCTTTTCCTAATAAGTAGATACTTGAAATTCGATCAAAGCCAATTTTATATTTATGAACGTGCTGCTTAACTACAAGTGTTTTCTTAATATTTTATTTTTTTTTTTTTTTTGTCTTAAGTGTACCACTCCAACTTGGACCTAAGAACCATAACTGGTTTTTCTAGGTATCCTTCGTTTTTATCGCTTTATTTGCGCTTTGAAATTTGATGCAATGTTGTTTGTTCCAAGTGTTGTTTGGTTAACCGATAATTTGCATTCTAAGAAACATTCGACTACTCGATTGGTTTGTTTAAACATGACATAATCTCGCATTTATTGCCCAAAAAATGTATCCCAACTCTTAAGATTTGTTTGTTTGCTGCTCAAATATCAAAGCCGTTGATGGTTGCCATGAAATTTGAGGGTGTTAACAAGCGCATTTGACTCCTTGCAATAGTTTTCTTTTCGCTTCTAGGAACACTTCTGTTTTTGAAAGTCTTCTTTCACTTTCGCTGTATAGAACATGTGGTCACAAACACAATCACAGATCCGTTTTGAGTATTTCTTGCATAACTATGTGTATAAAATAAAAATTTTATGCGACATAATCTGCGCGTATGGAATATTAAAATATCTTCACTGAGTTTAAATTCACACATTGTTGAGTTACCGTCATAAATCATACAACTTCGGCTTTTTTTTTTGTGTACCTTGATGAAGGCTTCATGCAAAAAGCTCTGGTTGCTACAGGTAGCTTAGGTGCTGCGGTTTTTGTTTGTCTCAATAAAAGCCAAATTTGTCGGCTCATTAGTTGGTTGTTGCTGTTGGCGTCGATTGCCTACTTCCCAGTATCCATTAAATACACGTTTAATGATTTCAGAAAAAATTAATAATTTGGCATGATCAAAGTTGGCGTGATAAAGTATTATCAATAAGTTTTTTTTTCTAATAAGATATAATTGAAATTTTAAATTTTCGCATATCCCAAATTTTCCTCTCAAAACTTTTTTTACCGCCAATGCACCGATTTCCATTGTATCTCACTGCTTATTGTTTTGGCGCCAAATTAGTTTATATACATACTATGTATAGCAGCAAACATTTTTTTTTTTCTTTTCATTCTGATAAAGCGTATCTTTTAGCGATTTCTGCATTCTCTCAAGTTTCCGTCATTCTCCTTCGTTGCCGCTCTCCTCGTCTGTATCGTTGACGAATAATTCTATTGCAAAGAAAAAAAAATAAACCAAAAAATTACCATACCGAAAGCGTCGTTCCCCACTCTGTTGCAATGATTTAAATATTTAGCTTGCTCCTCCTTGCTTCCCCGGGTGGTGGTAGTAGTGTTTGTTGTTGTTTCTGTCATAACCAGCATAATTGCTCCCTTCAATGCGAATATCAATGAAATATTTGCTTAATTTTTTTTTTTTTATTATGCTATATGGTGATGTTTGTAGTGTGTTGTGTGTTTTTCTGTGTTGTACTTTTTATGTCGCTCAACTTCCTCTTCAGTGTTCAGATGAATGGGGCATGTTTAAGTGCCTTATATGTCCGGGGTGAGCATTATGTTGTTTTTTTAACATTGCGGAATGTGACGTTTTATTGGAATATGTGTGAAGTTACGAAGAATTTTTCTGCTTATACCTATTGTGTTCTATAAATAACTCAATTTATCGTAGATATTTTTTTATTTTCTTAATATCCATTTTCATAAATTTAAAATTTATTAAATAAATAAAATTTTAGCAAACACTTTTTATTGAAGTTACCAAGCAATTCTGTAGGGCAGCGTTCTTCAGAGGTGATCATCTCTCGGGCCCTTTTTTTATATAAAGTTTTGGAAGGAACGTTGAACGGCCAATATAGAAATGTTTTTAATGCTTTGTCTACACATATAACCAAAGGTCACACAGATCTGCGTTGACAGAATTGAGTAAAATATGTCATATTTGTATTTATTTATGCGTCTCCATACGTTTTGGTTTCTTTCTGTCTACAGTGGCGGACTTGTTAAAAGTTCATTGCGCCAGTTGAATATTTCGCCCCGATTTTATAAACTTGTTTATAACTTTTTCTCTTTTTTTTTTAAGTGAAATCCTATTTTTCTAATAATCAACAATCTTTTCGATATAAATTTCAAGCTTAAATAATTTTTTTGTTTTTCTCTTTCATATAATTTGCAGTCAATTTTTCAAAATATTTTGCTAATTTTTTAAATTTGCAACTACGCTTGTGTACGCGTGCTAAACTTATTTAAAATCCGCTACCGCGCATGTTTATCTCATACAACTGTTCTCTTCTGACATTTTTATTTTGACAAAATTATACTGACGTACATTTTCATACATATAAAAGTGTGCCTAAAAGTTTTCACTATTTAAATTGAGTCATTGTAAATTCAGAAAATTTGCTGGGCTTAGCTGAGTTAAAACGTGCATTTTTGTATTAATAACGAAAAAGTTTATATCTCGTTAAATCGCTAAACTCAAGTTTGTAATGGTAACTCAAATTTAACTCTCTGTGTACACATAACATTATTTTGGCGGTTTGAAACTTTGAAACCTTTAAAAATGAAAAAAATGCCATAGAATTTAAATTTGCATAAAAAAATTTATTTTAAATTTTTGCACTGTTCAGTTTTTTGAAAATGTTTAAAAGCAATTTTTTTTTTAATTTAAGAAATTTGATTTTTCATAGCCTAATGCTTCATTTTCTAATAAGTTTTAAGCAAAGTAAAGATCATACGTATGTAGATCAGGCCCGTGATCAGGCGGATTTTCAGATTCAAGGTGAGGATTTTGGCCAAAGGAATTTTTTTTTAAAATGGAGTGATCGATCGATTTATAGTACTCACTTTCAATTATAAAATCTCAATTCCTATTTGTACGATTTTAATATTCGTACTTTGCAGTACTTTTCACTACTTTTTAAAAATTTCCTGTGCCCAAAATCCTTAGCGCGCCACAATGAGTCATATATCCTTAAAAAGGTGCTTTAATTACCTGTCTATTAAAGTATAAAATTTAATAATCGTGCATTTTGGAACTGATATTTTTTTATTCAAAGTAAGTACTATAAATCGAACTTTTCACTATTCTTTAAAAAATTTCCTGTAGCCAAAATCCGTACCGCGTCACAATGAGTCATATATCCTTAAAAATGTGCTTTTATTGCCTGTCATTTAAAATATAAAATTTAAAAATCGTACATTTTTGAACTGAGATTTTTTTTATTCAAAATAAGCACCATGGAACTTTTCACTACTTTTTAAAAAATTTCCTGTGGCCAAAATCCTTAGCGTGTCACAATGAGTCATATATCCTTAAAAAGGTGCTTTTATTACCTGTCATTTAAAATATAAAATTTAAAAATCGTACATTTTTTAACTGACATTTTTTTATTCAAAGTAAGTACTATATATCGATCGATTACTCCTTTTTAAAAAATTTCCTTTGGACAAATTCCTCAGCGCGGCTCTATTAGTCATATACACTTGAGGTGCTTTAATTACCTGTCCATTGGTTGGATCTATTATTTTCAATTTAGTATCATAAACATATGATTCGTGACTTTTTAAAAAATTCCTTCTGACCTGAATCGAAAGTTTAATCAATTCTGCATTCTGCATTTCGAATTTTCAGTTCTGAACTAATTTTGTATTTTTCCCTTAACTTTATTATATATCATAAGTGTTTTGAATTTTAAGTTTCCTGGTTGATATTAAAAAGATTTCTTATCAAACGAAGTTAAATTCGTAGTTTTTTTATATAAATTCGTACTTAAAGTTAAATTCGTACTTAAAGTTAAATTCGCACTTTTTTAATTCTAAATTCGTACTTTTAGGAAATATGGGTTTGTGTCATTGCTAAGTTAGTGTCGGATTTACGAATTTATCTTCACGCACTTTGACTTTGTTTTAAAAAACGATTTATCAGCTTAACAAATTAAAAAAAAAGGAATTGTAAAATAACTTTTCATTTCTAATTTCAAAAGAATAATAAGCATAATTATTTGAAAATGTTTTCTTTTGAATATAATTGTAATCCTCGAAATCGTTTTCGCAAAAATTTATATATTTACCTTTGACGTTTAACGAATCTATGAGGTTATTTTTTGTTCAAAAAAAAAAAAAATCTAAAGGACACAATTTTTTGTTATACTCTTCGTGCTTATTCTTGATTCATAACTTATTTATTTTTTAAATTTTTTTTTAATTTATATTATTTTCTTTTTTCATACTATTTTAAAAAATTTAGCCTATTATTTGAAAATAAATAAATTTTGCATTAGCTTTTTAATTATTTTTTATTTAAACTTATTTTGTTGTATAAGCGAAATTTTGTTAGGGAGATTTTAACTTTTTATATTAATTTTCCCATTATTTTTTTTAAGACAGTAAAAAATTCACAATTTAAAACATTTCTAAAAGATAATATGCTAAAATCGAAAATTTTGTTTTCAAATTTAATTCGATATCAAAATTCAATAAATTTTTGTGATCTCTCTTTTGGTAATTTAAAAAAAAAAAAAACACATTTAAGAAGAATTTTTAAAGTAGTCGATTTTGCTTGTAAAAATTGCCATTTTATTGCTTTTAATTCTATATATATACTTATAGATTTTTTACCAAAAAACAGACGGAGATTAGTTTGTCAAAAAATGTTCATTAAAAATTCCCCACCTAGAAAATTCTGTGCTTTTGGACCTTGTTTTATAACCACAACTCAAGCCCTTTCAGTGCATTTCAGTGCAAATAAAAAAAAAACAACTCCGACATGCTGAACTATAACTTTGTTCGTAAAAAATGGTTTGCATAACGTTCTTTTTTAGAAAAATACCCTGGTTCTTCTATTGCACAAATGCTGTTGTAATCTATTTATAGGTTGAATAAAGCCTGACAATGCTACAACAAATTACATTATAAATATTGTGCAACCAATTTTTGTTTTGAACACTGGCTAAAAAAAGCTACAATTCTTACTTCTCCGAATGAAATGAAAGAAATAATGATTAAAGTTTATTTTAAACCTTAATTTTTGCAACTGCATTTTAAGGCAATGTTAATTAGTTCCTTTTTCATACACTCAATGTAGTTTTGTTTAAAAACAAAAAGCAATACATGTGCTCAACTGGACCACCTAATCTTTAAGATTCTACGGTTCTCGCCACAGTGGTCTGGGCGTCCGATAACAACAACAAAGACAATTTAGCGGAATACTGTGGGCAGCACTTTGTCTTAATAAGCAAATAAATAGAAGTTAAAATTAACGAAATGCGTTAACAAAGAAGTAGTTAATAAAATAAACACAAAAACGTATGCAGACAATATTTCTACAGGATCTCGTATGTAATAGTGTAAATATGTGAGTGAATGTTTGCATAAATATCTGTACTATACAATATTCCAGCATCCTCAAAAGTTGCACCGACAAATAACAACAACTTGGGCTGTTTTTCTTTTTTTGTTGCTGCTGTCATATTGATGTTTAAGCAAATATTGTGCCATATGAGCAGATTGAGTTAAAAAACACTTGTACATATAGGTACATATAGAATTTCTCTTTTGCGATATTCATGAAGGACAACGTGCAAAGTGGTGGCGGCAAAGACACAGAGCAGCAAAGTAAAAAAACAAAGCAATAATAATTTATTTTTTTCCAACAGCAACAAAAATATCAAAAAATAACATTTTTTTAATTGTTCTTCAAATATGTATGTAGCTGACAGGACAAAGTAAAGAATAAATGGCAAGAATTGCTTTTGGTTTGACCACAAGCAGCTACTCTGAAGTTATTTGGTATAAATAAAATTTTTACACTTCAAACGGCAAGGGTTCTGGCCTTTAAGCCTTGACTAAATGCCGCCAACAATTTTCTGGAAGCTCCAGAATTTGGAATCTTTTGTATAGACAAAAGGACACTCGACTACTTATTGGTTGGTAGTGTAGTAAGTATTTCAAAATAATACTAAAAAAGAACTTCCTGTTGACCAGTTATCAAAAAAAAAAAAGTGTTGAACAACTCCTTGGAAACTCACTTGCTGAGCTATTATGTATAAAAATATGAACTAAGGCAAAATGTTTTATTCTAAATCAATAGTTGTGCATTAGTAAAATCTTGATTTTCTCGACTTAAAACAAGGAGATGTAATAAAAAACGCTGTGCAACTCATAATTGTTTCAAACAATGAAAAATATCTTGAACGTAGACTAGAATCAAGGCTGAACAGGCACAAATACTGTGGAACAAAATTATTAAATCACTCTTGATATGTTCAAATAATGTTTCTTTGGTAATTCCGTGAAAAAGTCAAAATTTTGAAAAAAAAAACATTTGTGTAATTAATCTTAAATTTTTAAAAAAAGTATAAAATTACATTTTCTTTTTATAATTTATCTTAAAAAAAAAAACCATTGTTTAAAAAAATATACACACATAGCAGCTGGTTGAGCTGTGTGGCTTGTATGCGATAGAATCCAGGTTCGAATCAGAGAACTGCAAAACTCACTTTTTGCTTGATTAAATCATTCACTGCAATTCTTACTCAACTCAACTCAACAACAAAGTTCAGCGTTGAATAAAATCAGCACAATACTGGCGAACGCGTCTTTTGTGTCAGTTTGAGTTTGAGTTCGTCGGATCGAACTCACATGTTTGAGTAAACAAGTGTTGACGTTTGTGTGGGATGATTGACGGATTGAATTCACATGTTTGAGTATTGGCGATGAAGTGTATACGGATATGTGTTTCGTAAAGGAGAACTCAAAGAAATAGTTAAATTTATTTGTTTGCAGTCAATTGTAATAAAATCTTCACCCTTCTTCTTGTTCTCTCTTTCTCTCTCTCTCACTGTCTGCACATGAAAAAAAATCATACGTGTTGATTTTTGCTTTTTGCTTTTCATTCTTGATGAAAATAATCGTTGAGGAGCCCAACGAACAAGCATGAAATATGTATCCGAAGATGTGAGTTGATTAAAATCACAGAGCCAACACGAAGCACATGGTTTGATTGAATTTAACTCAACAGCGAGTGTGTGCATTCGAGCAAGTCTGATCGATTGAATGCAGAGGCATGATTTTTACAGTGTTGATTATGTATGAATATTTATATGTGAGCTTTGCAGTTCTCTGGTTCGAACCCCATCTGACACAGAATGTTTTTTCAATTTAATTAATTTTTCTGTTCGGCCATCACCTCTCTGCAGACAATGCCAAACCTCAGAGAGTAAAAACTGCCATGAAAAGCTTCTTGAGAACATAAGCCGTTCGGAGTCGGCATAAAACTTGTAGGTCCAGCTCTCGTTTAATTTAGTTCAAACATTTCACAACACGCACAACGCAATTGATCATAAGAGAAGCTCCGTCAAAGTCCTTTCAAAGTCTAAAATGGCCATTTCGTTTTTTTGTTTTTAATATACATTTTGAGATTAAAAAAATGTCCTTTTCTAACCGTTTAATTAAAATGATCTGGATTTGCCACTATACACACGACTAACAAAATAAATACAGTTTTATAAGTTTTGCTTGAAAGGAAACTTAATTTTTGTATCTTGCCTCGGTCCAACTTTCGACATTTTTGGAAGTTATTATAAATTTCATGCTTGCATTTTGGTGGTCTTAAAAAATAAATGATTTAATCTTTTTAATTCAATTTGAAAATATTTTAAAGTTTTGAATAAAATTCCACAAATTAATAATTCAATTCTACTATATTTTTGAAAAATTTATAAATTTAATCTTTGATAGCTATTTTATGAGCTCGTTTGACCAAAACCGAGGCCTGACCTTTTCTTGAAAACCGCGCTTATTAATTGATATATGTGCCTGCCTCTTCAGACTTGAAAACCCGTATTACTTTTTTTAAATGTTCATCTATAATTTCTATGATATCAACTTTTATATTAATTTCAGATATGGTATAAAATTTGGCCTGACATAAAAGAGCAAATGTAATAACACCCAAAATATTTACAAAGGAACCTATTCTCAATATTTTGGGTTTTATTTCATAACTAGCAGAACCCAGTGGTCCGCGGCTTCGCCACGAACGTTCCAGCAACCATACATTTTTTATTTATGGGTGGTAATAGGGGTTGTGGCAAACCTTTTTTTCGTAAACTGCCAACATTTCAATCGCAATCGGCACAGAATCTTTGCAGTTTTCTTTGGACCACGCCCATTTTAAGTACAGCCGACAGTCAGCATACAAACTTAATTGCCAAATTTCAGTCTTTTACGAATTTTCTTTAATTTGTGGGCGGTAAAACGGCGTGAAAATCCATTTTGGTACAATTGCCGAAAGTGACCATACAAACTAAATTACCAAATTTTAGTCTCATATAATCGAAACAGTCGGAAATATTGCATTTTTATTGATTGGTGAGCGGTAAAAGTGGGCATGGTTAAAACTAAGTATGCAATAACCCAATCTAGATTGCAAGTAATGCACATTTTCAATTTGTGCGAAATCCGTTCAGCCGTTTAGATTTGTATAAAAGTCGAACAAACAATCAACCATAAAATGATTTTTATATATATACTAGCTGAACCCCCGTCCGCTCCGCCAGGCACTTCTTTAACAGGCTTACATATTGGCAAATCCAAAAAATGGAACCACAGGTGAAAAATGAAAAGTTATTAAAAACTTATAATTTTAGAATATTATCTCGGAGAAACATTTAAATTTAATTTATATAAGCAGTTTATACATTAATTTATTTACCTTGATGATCAAATTATCTGCACTGTTTCACAAATGTAGTTTTTGTTTTATTAAAAATAGAAGGTGTCGGCTAAAGATAATAATGAAATGATTGAGGCAAGGAAAGAACAATATATCGTCATTGGGAGTGTAATACCGCATATCAGCCACTTGCAATACCAAGTAATTGCAAAAAGGCCAAAATTGAAATTTACATTTTAATTCAATCTAATTTATTACTAAAAGACGGATTTTTGCTTATTCAAATACCGAATTCCGCCCTTGTCTAATGCCTGCCCATTGGTTCGATCGGCACCAAACTCAAGACACTTTCGAGACTTTTCCCTGAAATTTTCATAGAAATTGGCTTAGCGGTTTCGGAGTCTATAACTGACATACACGCCCACATACATAAATAAATACATCAATTTCTATGTATATAGATAGATTAAACTCAACAAAAGTATTCGGTCGGTTAATAGCAACGATCACTCCTTTCATAGAATGCCTCAAAGAAATCTTCCTTTGAAAACATTCCGGAAGCACTTCTGGAGAATGATCCAATTATGTTGAAAGAATGCCTTCTGGGTATAAAAGTGGAAGGGATGGAATTCAATACTTTCCCTTCCACTTTACTTTCTTTTGAAAACATTTTTTTGCTGGGATGTTAATCGCAATGACACACAGACTTAATTGATTACATTTTTGCTGAAACCGGCTCAACTGTTCACGTCTTATTATGTTTTTTTTTTAAATAAGGTGAGCGGGGTAGGCAGACTTGGTAAACTGCAAATCTGCGAACTGCAAATCGATTAAGCCATTTTCTTCTTGTTATATTTTTCGCAATATTGTGAGCGTTTCTAAATAGTGTCATCTAAGTGCAGTCAGAATTGTTTGATTCATATTTTGTTCAAATCGATTCAGTCGTTCACTTCTAATTTTGTTTTTCAATATTAGTAGGCTTAGCAGGGAGGAATGGAAAATTTTGTTATTCTCATCTAAATCTAATACAAAACAATTTGATAACTTTTTCGTTCAAATCGGCTGATCCGTTTTCGTGTTATTTTGTTTTCTCAATGTAGGGGGCGTGGCTTTTAAACCTCTTTTGAATAAAATAACATCGATTGCTATTTTTGCGTTAAAATCTCTTGAGTATTTCTTGCTATTTTATTCCAATCCCCTACTACCCATGCTTACCGAGATATAGTTATTTATTTATAGTGCCACGCAAATAATCCTACCCACATCTTTACCAAATTCCAATACCGTAGTACCTATATTTACCAAGATATAAGGATTTGCAAATATTTCGCCATATACGCCATATACGCACACATACATGTTCAAATTCCTATAAGTCCCCTGTAGGAAAATCAACTAATTTAAAAGTAGTTGATAAAGTAGTTTTTTGTCAACCACAACTAGTTGAAATTCTGACTTTTTTCCATAGAACGAACTAACTTATTTTGTATGGTGATGTCCGCTAAATAAGTCAATTGACTGTCGTCTGCATATATTTTCAACTACTTGTTAAATTAGTTACATTTCAATTATTTTTTTAATTGCTTTAAAATAACCAATTGAAAACTATTACTGATGGCCAAAAGTTAATAATATTTGATGAAATAACATGGTTAAATATATATAAGCTTGTAATCTAATAAAAATTTCCAAATAAAACATGCCAACATCAGAGTAGTTGCCGCCTTAATATAATTCAAAGTAGTTTATCAATCACTGGTTTTTAAGTAGTATTTCAATTACTTCATATATTGAAGTGGATGCCGCCTTAATATAATTCAAAGTAGTTCATATACTGGTTTATTTCAAACTAGTTTTTTTATTAGTTGTTTTTAAAAACAAGTTAGTTTGTTCCTATAGGGTCATGAACGCATACACATGCAAAGACCGTATATACATAAAAACCTTGGTATCGACGTCACCTTTTATGGAAATTTCCAGAAACAAAATAGGTTCACGCATTACAGAGGACATCAATTTCATACACAATGCAACTTATTTTTATATATATAGATATGTACCCTAAGTTGACTTTTTTATAAACTATGAGGCTTAAAAAGAAATCCGACTTTGTTTTTGAAATCAGCATACCCAACTTCCAATTAAAAATCGAATTTCATTACATTTAGACGACTATTATATTTTTCCCTCTATCATTTATATGAGGGGTGCCTTTTATATTTCGGGATTAGAGAACAAAAACAAATATTAATCTTCGAAAATCACTTTATTGTCTTTCAAAATATTCTCCATTAAGATCTATACACTTTTGCATGCTTTTGAACCAATTGTCGAAGCACTTTTGCCACTCTGATTGAGGTATCTCCAAAACATGCATTCTGAATGCCGCAACCGCTTCTTCGGGCGTCAAAAATCGTTGTCCACGCAGTTTATTCTTCACGGTCGGGAATAAAAAGAAGTCATTCGGTGCCAAGTCAGGACTATACGGCGGATGACCTATCAAATCGATGTTTTGGGTGCTCAAAAATGCAGTTGTTTGAGCCGAGGTGTGAGAGCTCGCATTGTCGTGGTGAAGAGTGATCCGTCTTCGGCGGTTGGTTTTCCTGATTTCTTGGAAGACAACTGGCAAACAAATGGTTGTGTACCACTCAGAGTTGACTGTTCTGCGTTGTTCTAGTGGTACGGTTGCGACATGTCCATATTTTCCGAAAAAACAGGCGACCATTTGCTTGGAAGTGCTTCGTGCGCGAACAACTTTTGTTGGATTTGGCTCATCTTGAAACACCCATACAGTCGACTGCTGTTTACTTTCGGGCTCATACGCGTAAATCCACGATTCATCACCTGTCACGATGTCATAGACGTGTTTCGAAGCACCGCGATCGTATTTTTTGAGCATTTCCTTCGACCAATCGACACGAGCCTTTTTTTGAGCGATTGACAAATTGTGTGGGATCCAACGCGAACAAATTTTTTTGACAGTCAAATGTTTATGCAGTATTGAATGTATGCTGGTCCCACTTATGCCTAAGGTTGCCTCAATCTCACGATAGGTAACATGACCATCTTGCAATATCAGTTCGCGCACAGCATCAATGGTTTTCGGAACAACAGCTGATTTCGGACGACCTTCACGAAATTCGTCTTGGAGTGAACTACGACCACGATTGAATTCACCATACCATCGATAAACACTGGTCCTTGATGGAGCTTCATCGCCAAAAATTGAATTAAGTTCATCCATGCACTGTTGCTGTGTTAATTCACGTCGAAAGTTGTAAAAAATAATCGCACGAAAATGTTCACGATTTAATTCCATTTTTAGACCGAGATGAATCTTTTAAATTACTATAAACAACACAAATAGCGCTCGTATGTCAAAACGTTCTGAGTACGTATAAGCCAACAAATGTCAAACTTTGCGATAGAGCTTTCAGTTGACAGATTGCAACACCAGGGTTGCCAAGTCCCGAAATATAAAAGGCACCCTACGTATGGAACCGCAGCAGCACTGTGTGTTGGTCTGGATCGCGACTACTATGCTACAGAAATTTGCCTCAAAATATGTTGTATAAGATTTCTAAATCTAGACAAATTTCGATATTTGTTTACTAAATTTTCTTAGTTTTGCACCACTGTGACTGTCACGTTTTTAGTGTCAAAAATTAACAAAACGTGTTAAAGTTTAAAAAAAAAAAAAAAACTTCTTTAACGCTCAGCTGAATGAAAGAGTAATATTCAATGAAAAAAAAAAAAAAAAAAAACAACGCTTAACAAAAATGACGCAACACGAGCCCTTTACAGAAAAACGCAGCGGTGCTCAAAGGATGAGCTCTGCTCTACTCTTGTGAAGTGCGAACACATGCTGACAATTTATGACAATTTATTTTTTAAATTTCTAAATTTCACGCCTGACCAAACTAAATGTTCGAGAGACCAAAACTAATTTGGAATTTTTTTTGTTTTTTTTTAACTTCACAGTTATTGCTCTGATTTTAAGACCCATCCCCTCAATGATGACTGTGTCAATTCTGTGATAGCCAAGTTTTGAGTGGCCACCCAAGCTTTGGTGTAATGCAAATCTTATACATAAACCATCAAATAGTGCCAAAAATCTAAATAAAATTCTAATTAAAGTATCTGAACTAATAAACTGTATTTATTTTAACTCAGTTTTTACGTTCATCTTATTGCTGCAGCCTTAAAATGCTGCCGCAGCAGGTATCTTTGCTGCTTTGCTTCTTCTCCCTGTACTACACACAATGCCCACTCAAGTAGTGCAAGGTTCTTGAGAATTGTTTTTCATTTTTCAATTCTCACGCATTTTTGCACCCAACTGGTTTTTAATTTTTCTTTTTTTTTTGTGCTCTGTATTTGTTAAATGAATTTTTTTTTTTAGTTTAATTTTAAATTCCATAAAATCTTGTGTTTTTTTGTTTTTTGGGAGAATGTATTGTGTTTTTGTAAGAATACTCAAAGGATTCCTCAAGTGGTAAGTTACATATTCTTCTTTAATTTTGCCACTTCACCTAGTTTCTTTTATATTTATTGTAAAACCTTGAGTGGTTGAGCCAACTGATGTTGAGCCATAATTATTGAGCAGATAGCCTTGTGGTATCCCACCGACCATAATCTGCAGTTGACTGCAAGTATCTATGGAATGTAATGACAGCAGAGGATAAAAAAATATGAATGTTTTTTTTTAAAGAAATATTATATTAAAAAGTGTTTCTAAAATTATATTATATTATATGCTTCAATAAAATTTAATCAAAATTTTAAAATAATTAGTGTTATATACGAAACGGTTTTCGCCAGTGTCTGCCCTTTTTGTCAATTACGACTGCTCGGCCAATATGGTCAAAAAAGAAACCGAAACTTAACAATCTCATATTTTGTATGAAAAACGACAAAAAATTATTGAAAAAAAATGTAATTAATATTAATTTTATATTAAACTTATTATTTTTATGTGTGTGAAATGTTGTTTTCTGCTTGCTTTTAATAAAAAAAAAAATATTTAGAAAAATATTAAATTTGACAAAAAATATTATTATTTGTCATATAAATACTCAGTTTCGATTTCGGCCAAAATTTAAGTTTTGGTCGGACATTACATAGTATTACTATACTCGAGGATTCTATTTTTTTGATAGAGGTCAAATGGAGTGAGCTCTGAATAATATTTCGCTCTTTTTCTTAAACGATTTTTTTTTTCATTTTCATATGTGCACATTTTAAATTGTGTCATTTTTCCCTCATTTAAGCGAGCTACCCACAGCGTATGTCTTTAAGATAAAAATTACAAAATTAGCTGATACCGAAATTCTTCATTCATAAAAGTATCATTGATAAGGAGAATATGTCGCCTTTGTATATTCATTATGACTACTTAAGAAAAAAAAAAAAAGAAAAAGCCACCATGTCTGCAGATATTCAAACACATTTTCATTCATAAAAGTTATGCAAAAAAAAAAAAAACCAAAAGTTTGAGAATAAACCGATTAGTCAGCAAATAAATAAGCATATGGTTTTTAAGAATTTCATAATATATGACCGCAATGAAGTAAAGCGATATGATACTTGTTTTTTGTTGCAACTAAAAACTGAACATGTTGAACACTTGTTTTTGGTTTTTCATTTTTTTTTTTTCTTTGTATACGCCTTTAAAATTGTTATAGGTGGGCATTTTTGCAAAAATTTAAAGGAGAGTGTCATAAAAAATTTACAAATTTCAAACATTTCACATTTCCATATGTTATTCTAACCAATTTGGACAAATTTACACTAGACTTAATAGAAAGGTCATCTGGCGGCCATGGCGTACTGGTTGAGGTGCGTGGCTTGTATGCAATAGAACCCAAGTTTAAATCTCATCTGACTGAATGTTTTTTCAATTGAACTAATTTTTCTGTTCGGCCGTCACATCGGCAGTCAATGGCAAACCTCAGAGAGTAAAAACTGTCATGTAAAGCTTCTGGAGAACATAATCCGTTCGGAGTCCATTTACCGATCATTTGTGTTCAAACATTTCACAACATGCACAACATAATTTATCATAAGAAGCTCGGTCAAACTCCTTTCAAGGGCTAAAATCGTCATTTCGTTTTTTTTTTTTCGTTGCATCTCAAATAGGCAAAGCAAAAAAAATATTTTACAAAATTTTCAAAATTATTCTTAGTGGTTTTATATTAAAAATTACTCTGAGCTCTGCACTCAGAGAAAAAATATATGTTTATCACAACCATGTTATGAGAGGATCATAGAATGTTTGGGAATATGATTGCAGCGATCATGTTCCAACAAAGAAATGCTAATGTACAAATTGGATTAAAAATTAACTCAGCGTATAGCTTTTCTTTGATGGCCGCACGCGCTAAACGGTCGATTTATATGACCGCAGAGATTACGAGATCGATTTCTGTTGAACATAAAAAATTTTTTTTTCATGATTAAAAGTAAACATATTATGATACATTTTTGATAAATCAAACTGGTAAATATTAATGTATTATTTGACACTTACCCAAGTCGAGGAACGAACTTAGTCCTATGCAGTGCTCGTTCAGCGCAATTCCCTTGAGCTATCGAACTCGATCAAGTTCTTGAAGCGGAACGTATTTATTAGGGTGCCTCAAAAAAGTTGAAGTTGTTTTTTTTTAGAGCATACCCTCTAAATTTGTTCGTATGATGTTGAAATAAATGTAAATGAAATCTTGTGTATCTAAGACCACGGAAACCCGTGCCGACTTGCATCGAAAAATGACATTACTTGACGATATGAGAAAAATGTGCTAATTTTTTTTCAAAAAACCCAAATAACATTTGTATAAGTGGATATTTTCAAAAACCTGGTTCACAGCTCGTTTTCTATTTAATATTTCTTTAAAAATAAGCTATCGAAAATTAATATTTGATGAAAACCTTCAGAGTTGTGATTTTTTACTTTTAAAAAAAAAAAACTCTTTTTTGCTCTTGTTGTATTAAAAACTATCGAGATATCAAAATTTGGAAAAATTTAAATGAAATTTTGTGGAAATATCAGGTTGGCAACTAAGTAATTGCGGATTTTTTTTTAGAAAATAAAAGACAATTTTTTCATGAAACGAAATAACTTTACTCTGTATTGTATTGCCCATTTTGAGCAATGCCCTTTTGCCATCTTTCAGGCAGCATCATAATTCCACGTTCATAAAACTTCTGGTTTTTATCAGCAAAAAACTGAACCAGGTACGATTTGACATCATCATTATTATTGAAATTTTTACCATTCAAGGAGTTTTGCAAATATCGAAATAAAAAGTAATCAGATGATGCAAGGTCAGGACTATATGGTGGATGTGGCAAAACATTCCAACCAAGCTCCAATAATTTTTGCCGCGTGACCAAAGATGTGTGTGGCCTTGCATTGTCATGGTGGAATACAACACCTTTTCGATTTTTCAATTCGGGCCGCTTTTCTTCCACTGCATTGTTCAATTTTGTTAGTTGTTCAAGTACACATCTGAATTGATCATTTGGTTGGGTGGTAAAAGTTCAAAGTAGACAATTCCTTTGTAATCCCACCAAACTGATAACATAACTTTCTTTTGATGAATATCAACTTTTGATGTTGTTTGAGCTGGTTCACCTGCTTGCTCCACGATCTTTTCCGATTGACATTGTTGTAAACAACCCATTTTTCATCACCAGTTATCAATCGTTTTAAAAATGGATCATTTTCATTACGTTTCTTTAACAACATCGCACATGTTAATGCTTTATGTTAAATGATTTTCTTTCAGTTCATGAAGAACCCATACATCGAGTTTTCGATACATCGATTACATCGAGCAAAGTTGTTTTAAGCGATTTTCAATGCATGTATGTGATACATGAAGCTTCTCTGCAAACTCACGTGTTGTACTGTGACGATCCGAATCGATTATTGCTTTGATTTGGTCGTCATCAACTTCAACTGGACGACCAGAGCGTTATTCATCTTTGAGTGAAAAATCACCAGAACGATATTTGGCAAACCAATTTTGACGCTGCTGTTCTTTTTCCTTTCGGGAAATAAAAAAAGCAAAATACGACGAAAATGTTCGTTTTGATTTTTTTGTTTGCCGAACAAAAACTACACAACCGATCAAAAAAATTTTTTACTGATTGACAGTTGAAGTACCAACTATCAAATAACAAAATGTGTTTGATATTTCGATTACGTCATCAAGCCTAAAAATTCAACTAAAGCCATCTATGAGTGAAATCCGCAATTACTTAGTTGCCAACCCAATATTTTCTAAAACTATACCTAATTGATTGAATAAACTGGTCGTTATGAATTTTTTTTGCTAGAAGTGAACCTTTTGTGTAAATTTTGAGTTTGAGTATTTTTACGAAAAAAATCCTCAAAAATACAAAATTTAAAAAAAAAACAATAGCATGTATAGTTTCGATCACAACAAAAATTATAAAAAATCGAAGAGCATATATTTCTCACTCGGCGTAACTTCAATAATTCTAAAAAAATATTTTTGATTTTCATTTGAAAAATTTGTTAGTTCCAGAGCCTCCAACATACCGTTTTTTCCATTCAGTTTTTGTTTTAGGTTGGACTTAGGTATTTTTACGAAAAAGTCCCCAAAAGGCGAAAAATGCTCTTGTTTTTGAACACTTGGCCCTAATTTCAGGTACACCAATTTATTTTTATTCAACGTCAAACGAAAAAATTAAGAGGGTATCCCTTCAAAAAACAACTTCAACTTTTTTGAGACACCCTAATAAATACGTTCCGCTTCAAGAACTTGAACGAGTTCGATGGCTCGATTGGGACACCCCAGTGTGTATGAAGGTTATTTTTTTTTACTTTCCATTAATTTTTTTGACAAAAAATGTTCGCACAATACTATAATTGTTACAAGTATTTACAATAATAATAGAATAATATCATTATAATCATAAGTTGTTAACGCCAACAATTGTACTATTGTAGTCATAATACTATTGTTACTATAATTATTTTGTAAATTATGTTTTTATTACGACCACAAAAGCTAAAACTAAAAACTAAATTTTTCCAGAAACTAATCTAATCTAATATTTAAAAATCTCGTGTCACAATGTTTGTGGCCGAACTCCTCCGAAACAATTCGACCGATTTTAATGAAACTTTTTTTGTATATTTGGTAGGTATGAGAATAGGTTGTAAAGTACTTTTTAACCTACTATGCAAAACTGGCGTGGCTTCGCCCATACAAGTCACATTTTCGATACAGAATAGCTACGGCAGTAAAAGTCACAGAACATTGAAACTCAAAATGGAGTTACCACTTGGTGGTGTCCTTTTTATGAAAAACTTGGACAGGTATTGTACAAGGGGGTGTGGCTCCGCCCATATAAGCCAAATTTTTGATATCGAATAGCTTTGGAAGTAAAAGTCACAGAACATTGAAACTCAGAATAGAGTTACCAATTGGTGATGCCTTTCTAATAGGAAACTTGAACGAACATCGAACAAGTGGGTGTGGCTCCGTCCATATAAGCTAAATTTTTGATATCGAATAGCTTTGGAAGTAAGAATCACAGAACATTGAAACTCAGAATGGAGTTACCACTTCGTGATGCCTTTATTATAGAAAACTTAGATGGACATTGGACAAGATGGTGTGGTTCCGCCCACTTAAGCCAAATTTTTGATATTGAATAGCTTTGGAAATAAGCATCACAGAGCATTGAAACTCAGAATAGAGTTACCAATTGGTGATGCCTTTCTAATAGGAAACTTGAACGAACATCGAACAAGTGGGTGTGGCTCCGTCCATATAAGCTAAATTTTTGATATCGAATAGCTTTGGAAGTAAGAATCACAGAACATTGAAACTCAGAATGGAGTTACCACTTCGTGATGCCTTTATAATATAAAACTTAGATGGACATTGGACAAGATGGTGTGGTTCCGCCCACTTAAGCCAAATTTTTGATATTGAATAGCTTTGGAAATAAAAATTACAGAACATTGAAACTCAGAATTGAGTTACCACTCGGTGATGTCTTTGTCATAGAAAACTTGGACGGGCATTCGGCAATGGAATGTGGCTTCGCCCATATAAGCCAAATTTTTTATACCAAATTCAATTCTGAGTGTCGATGCTTTGGAAGTAAAAATAACAGAACATTAAAACTCAGAATGGAGTTTATCTCTATTTGGTGATGATCATGCTACTTGGCGGAGGGCAATGGACTATGATCGTGGTGTCAAACAAAGGGTAAAAAAAAAGTTGTTTGTTTTAGGTGGAGCAACGTGCGCTGGGTAGCTTAATAAGAATAAAAAAAAAATAAACAAAAAAAATTTCTATACACATATCTGATGATTCTGATCGCATAAAGCTAAAATTTCGTAATTTTGATTAAATGGAAAGTTCACAAAAAATGGGAGTACATAGTCGCACTTTAGTTACCTACACCCTACTTACTTACTTACTTAGGTGGCCGTAACAACCCGTGTGCGGGGAAGCGCGCCGGGTATAAGCTAGTATTATTATAGAAGCGAAATACCATAAGTATGGTTGCAGTAATAATGCCACAATCATATCTATTCTATGTGTGTGATAGAAAGTAGGAAATATTTATTTTTGTCTCCAACAAACTGTTGCGATATTCCAAAGTATACCGAAACGGTTATATTTTGAGATATCATATAACAAAACTAATCGTTTTGCAGGCGTGATCTGCTCGCTCGCCCCCGTCTACTGTTTGATGTTGCACTTGACTGCCACTGCATCCATCCAGCCTCCTTCAAATGTTGTCAGTTGCTCAATTTGGTTTTGAAAAACAGATCGTACACGTGTGCGTCGAAGACGTGTACTCGGCACACACATTACATGCACACATACACGTGCGATCAACAAACACTGATTACTGCTTTGGTCTAATCAGCGATTGCCAATAAAATGGCTTAATTGGAGTATGTAAATATGTATATGTAAATGTTTGCCTTTCAAACTCTTGCTAAACATTAAACAAGAATCGATCATATGTTTATGACCTGGCAATGAGTGTAGAAAAATTTAAAAATGAAAGACGCGACAAACGAAATTAGTTTAAAAAATAAAAAACATCAGTATATCGAGAGCGCACATGTCTGTTACAAATTGAACTAGGCTGGACTGGCACAAAGAAGAAAAAAACAAAAAAACTTTGAGTTATCGTCCGTGTGCCTTAAGCAAGACAAATAAGAACTGCGCTAGAGTCCTTTTTGTCTTTAGCCTTCCATTATCCTGTTAAGGAGAAGATAAAAATTGCAGTGCGCAACAGCTTCAAGCAACACTTGTGCATGATCGTGGGAAAGGACTTTTCTCCGACACTCTGCAACAGTTCAAGTGTCGCCAACAAGAATGACGGCAATGTTGAAAAAAAAAACCAAAAAAAAAAAAAATAAAATCGTAGAAACTCATTTTGAAATTCTAAACTCCGTGCAAAATCTCGTAAGCAGGTCGGTCAGACCGCATTGTCTCTTTGGTGTTGAGCCAGCTAAAGTCTCTGGCATCACTTTTTTTATTTTTATTTCAACCTCCTTCCTTGATGTCTTGAAATATATATTATTTCCTTTTTTGTTTTTGTTTTCTTCAATTAACAGTCTAAAAACATCACTTGAATTCCAGACAATGTCCATGCGTACTAATAAAAAAAAGGACAAACAATAACAATGTTTGTCAAAAATATAATGTAACTCAAGTCTAACCGAGACAGTTACTACAACAACCTGAGAAGATAGCATTCAGGCTCATATGGAAAACAACGACCACAATACGAAGGACACTTGAGAAACGTCGGGTTTTAATTCTCAAGCCTTGGAACATCATTAGTTTTCACAATATTATAATTGTCTTTCGGTAGGTTTTTTTTTTGTCAATCTGTCACACTCGTCCTTGACTTATTAGCATGCAATTTATCTGTGGTTTGTGGCTTAGACACAAATTTAATTTCGAACTGATTTGTTGTAAGTTTTCAAAAAATATTTCTGCTTGCAACTCATTTTAAATAACCTAGTTTTAAAATCTTCCCTCTATGATTTCTAGCTGCAGCTTTATTCGCATTTAACTCTGCCTGTCTTATCATCAAATCTTGTCTCAGTACATTTCTCGAAAGCACCGCTTTTCTCTTTGTCGTTGGTTTGTTTTTTATTTTGTTTGTTTTAAATGTTTGCTGCGCTCAACGGAAAAATAATAAAAATAATCTTGTTTGAATACTCTTTGCACTCGACAAAATAAAAAAAAAAAAAAAATCCAAATTTATGGCTGAACTTTGGGGGCCTTTTTAACGGTCGCTTGTTATTGTTTTGTTTATAGTTGTTGGTGTTGTTTTTCTTCAACTTGGCACTATCAAACAAGTTCTACTAAACACACTATTCGCACTGTGTGTGTGTGTGTGTATTTCGTTTATTTCTATGTGTCGAACCTTTTGGTGGAGTCCGTTGGCGTTGGCGTTGGCGCTAAAAATTGGAGCCAAACAGCGTTGAACAGCTAAAATAAAACTGTATTTAAAATACTAATGAACGAAATATCACTGCCAAAAGAAGAAGAATATCGTAAAGCTTGAGCAACAAAGTTTTTTAATTATTAGACGTTATCACTTTGGGCACATTTTCCAGTAAAAATTTTATGACTGCTTCGCATAGTCATATTGTCAGCTGATTCTCCATTCAGGTTATTATTCGCTGGCATTTTTTCCAAAAGTCCAAAAGACGTCAGCTCGAAAGTGATAAGTTCTGGTTTAGAAATTAAATTCAAAAGAATTTAAAAACAAATTAGAAAAGGCAAATGTGGTTCTGTCGGTCAACAAGGTCATGGTAACAGTTTTTTTGGAATGCATGCGAAGTCATTCTCATCGATAACCTTGAAAAGGATAGAACGATGCTTATTATTCACAGCTGTTAGACAGATTTGACATTGATTTGAAGTAAATCTTTGATCGCATTTGGCGAAGAAAGAATAGCTCTTCTCCCATGAAAACGCACTGGCGCACACGTCTGCATTCGCCATGAAAAAAAAAATCATCATTTGGGCTACGAACTCCAGATTGTTTGGGCTCCGAACTCACTATATCCTCCAGATTTAGCCCCCAGCGACTATTTCCAAAGCTGAAGAAATGGCTCTCGGTAAAAGATTTAGGTCGAATGAAGAGTTCATCACTGAAACAAATGCATATTTTAAGGGCTTTGATGATAAACATTGCAGGTCCCCGGACATAACACCCAAGGACATAATCCCCAAATGGTCCCTGCAAGTGGTAATGTCATCCGTTGGGGCTTATGTCCGTTTTTCAAGAAATCCCTTAAAATTTCCCTTGTGTGAATTATGTCTTAAAATGTATTATGCCATAAATGGGATCTATGTCACTAATTGTTTGGGTCATATGATCTATTGCAGGAATGGTAATAGTCCCCAAAATTGTTTTGGGTGTTGTGGCCAATATTTTTCGGTCATAGCCCCCAAATCGTTTTTGGGCATTATGGCCGTCGCGAGTGTTATGTTACGGCACCACCATTGCATCAATATTTATTACTAGCTGACATGTCCGGCTCCACATTCGTTCGGCTAGTGTTTGTTCGTCTTCATTTTGATTCGTAAGTTTTCAGTTCATCTTCGTTTGGTTTCGTTTTTCTTCGGCTCGTGTTCGTTCATCTTCGTCTTTATTCGTTTGTTTTCGGTTTATCTTTATTTCACTTCGTCTGCCTTCTTTCGATCGTCTTCGTTCATTTTCGCTTTTGTTCTAAGTCTTTAATTCATCTTTGTTTGGCTTCGTCTGCCTTAGATTCGTCTTTGTATACATCTTTGTTTGTCTTCGTAAACATTTCAGTCATTCTCAAATGCGCATTTTCACCAAAATATGCTCTAAAAAAGGGTTTTGGAGTTCCGCCAAACCAAATTGTAAAAAAAAAACATACATATTAAAATGTATACATATATGACATATATTAAAAAAGCCTTTTTTAATGTGCTTTAAACTTTGTTAGAAAGTTTTTTAGTTGTTCATATAAATTTGCCCATTTTCTCAAAAACATGCTCTAGAAAAGTTGTCATAAAGTCCTTATTTTTGAGTTTCTGCAAAAAAGTTTAAGGAATTTGTTGACAAAAAGTTCGTTTCAAAAATATTTAAAAGAAAATCATTTATTTTGCTGTATGTCAAAATTTTCGTTTTTGTATACATATTTATAAATCGTAACATATTATTTTATGCTAAGATTTATGATAAATAAATTCCTTATATTTTCAAGCTAAATTTGGAAGAGTGGCATTTCTACAACTGTGAAGATAACAAAAAATTTTTTTAAATTCACATTAAAATGACTCCAAACTATGATTCTGTATATTTTTCTCTAACTATTTTGTCCACTCGGATTACACTGCGCGTTGCTGTCAAGATAACAGTTTATTGAAAACTCTTTAGAAAATATCTTTCTTCAAAAAATTATGAAAAAAAAGCAAAAGTAAAAAAATTTAAACACTATTAAGCCACAGTGTTCCGTGACTTCGCCACGTACTTTTTTTTATCAAAAAAGAGCGTTAGCACGTTTTTCTTACTCTTTGAATGAGTGTGGGGAGAGATAGGTCGCAAAATCTGTATCTAAAAAAAAAATCCTAAACACGCTAAAGGTGTTCAATCAATCGCCATGCGTTCAGAAATTAATAAATTTTGATCGCTGTGCAATGTGTTTATCCGCTCTCACTATTTTTTGGCAGTTTCTACTAAAAGCAACAACAAAAGCTTTTGAACGCCGCTCAAAGAGCACCGTGTGACATCAGCCCTTAAGACAATGCATGTCAAACGAAATAAAAAACATTTTCTCTTTTGCTTTGTTTTTTTTTGTTTTGCAGCTCAGCACTGCATTTATATGTATCACTCTCTTTTCGCCTTGCGAGAGGCTCATCTGTATTTTATATTGTGCTGTGCTAGCTGAGCAGAAAAAGAGAAGAGTAGAGAACAACATGGAATTTATTGAAATTCTCGCAACACAAACACATGAAAAGAAAACTAACAAGCAATTCGTGACATCGGGATGATTTTTTTAAAAACTTGACACTTTAATTAAAAATACTTATTATTAAAACTTCGAAATAAAAATATCCCTATGCTGTGCTGTAGCACAATATAATATTTTAAAACTTATTTCTAAAAAACTGACCCAGTACTTTTGGAGTTTAATCAGAAACAAAAATTTTGCAAAATGTAGATATATCTATATATAGATTACTCAGCTGTGTGAAATGAACCTAGGACCTTTTGGAAGACTACTACTTAGGCTCTCCATATATTTATAAATATCTATGCTTGGCTAAAGTAAGTGGCAACAATTAGCATCTGACGTTTCAATTGAAAATTTTCAACTGTTAAAGATACCCTTCTTCAGAACATTTTGCCATTTCAGCACGACTTGTGTGGTTAACAGTAACTTAAAAAAATCATGTCGGACACAAAATGGAATTAAGTCATGAACATTCCCGTGCTATTATTTTTCATAACTTTTGGCGTGGTTTATGTTTTAATACTTTATACGGGGATAAAACACCATTCTATAGCACTGTACAAAAACTAGTATAACTAATTCAATTGTGGCCAAGACTTGCTCCAGGACGAATTCCGTGAAGGTCGTCCAAAACCGATTGCTATGTCTCAGAAAACATCGATGCTGCGTGTGAACTTATAAAACAAGAACGTAATGGGAGATATCGTGAAATTGAGGCATATATGGGTATTGGTATGGCATATATGGGTATTGGTATATTGGAATGCATGCGAAGTCATTCTCATCGATAACCTTGAAAAGGATAGAACGATGCTTATTATTCACAGCTGTTAGACAGATTTGACATTGATTTGAAGTAAATCTTTGATCGCATTTGGCGAAGAAAGAATAGCTCTTCTCCCATGAAAACGCACTGGCGCACACGTCTGCATTCGCCATGAAAAAAAAAATCATCATTTGGGCTACGAACTCCAGATTGTTTGGGCTCCGAACTCACTATATCCTCCAGATTTAGCCCCCAGCGACTATTTCCAAAGCTGAAGAAATGGCTCTCGGTAAAAGATTTAGGTCGAATGAAGAGTTCATCACTGAAACAAATGCATATTTTAAGGGCTTTGATGATAAACATTGCAGGTCCCCGGACATAACACCCAAGGACATAATCCCCAAATGGTCCCTGCAAGTGGTAATGTCATCCGTTGGGGCTTATGTCCGTTTTTCAAGAAATCCCTTAAAATTTCCCTTGTGTGAATTATGTCTTAAAATGTATTATGCCATAAATGGGATCTATGTCACTAATTGTTTGGGTCATATGATCTATTGCAGGAATGGTAATAGTCCCCAAAATTGTTTTGGGTGTTGTGGCCAATATTTTTCGGTCATAGCCCCCAAATCGTTTTTGGGCATTATGGCCGTCGCGAGTGTTATGTTACGGCACCACCATTGCATCAATATTTATTACTAGCTGACATGTCCGGCTCCACATTCGTTCGGCTAGTGTTTGTTCGTCTTCATTTTGATTCGTAAGTTTTCAGTTCATCTTCGTTTGGTTTCGTTTTTCTTCGGCTCGTGTTCGTTCATCTTCGTCTTTATTCGTTTGTTTTCGGTTTATCTTTATTTCACTTCGTCTGCCTTCTTTCGATCGTCTTCGTTCATTTTCGCTTTTGTTCTAAGTCTTTAATTCATCTTTGTTTGGCTTCGTCTGCCTTCGATTCGTCTTTGTATACATCTTTGTTTGTCTTCGTAAACATTTCAGTCATTCTCAAATGCGCATTTTCACCAAAATATGCTCTAAAAAAGGGTTTTGGAGTTCCGCCAAACCAAATTGTAAAAAAAAAACATACATATTAAAATGTAGACATATATTAAAAAAGCCTTTTTTAATGTGCTTTAAACTTTGTTAGAAAGTTTTTTAGTTGTTCATATAAATTTGCCCATTTTCTCAAAAACATGCTCTAGAAAAGTTGTCATAAAGTCCTTATTTTTGAGTTTCTGCAAAAAAGTTTAAGGAATTTGTTGACAAAAAGTTCGTTTCAAAAATATTTAAAAGAAAATCATTTTGCTGTATGTCAAAATTTTCGTTTTTGTATACATATTTATAAATCGTAACATATTATTTTATGCTAAGATTTATGATAAATAAATTCCTTATATTTTCAAGCTAAATTTGGAAGAGTGGCATTTCTACAACTGTGAAGATAACAAAAAATTTTTTTAAAATCACATTAAAATGACTCCAAACTATGATTCTGTATATTTTTCTCTAACTATTTTGTCCACTCGGATTACACTGCGCGTTGCTGTCAAGATAACAGTTTATTGAAAACTCTTTAGAAAATATCTTTCTTCAAAAAATTATGAAAAAAAAGCAAAAGTAAAAAAATTTAAACACTATTAAGCCACAGTGTTCCGTGACTTCGCCACGTACTTTTTTTTATCAAAAAAGAGCGTTAGCACGTTTTTCTTACTCTTTGAATGAGTGTGGGGAGAGATAGGGCGCAAAATCTGTATCTAAAAAAAAAATCCTAAACACGCTAAAGGTGTTCAATCAATCGCCATGCGTTCAGAAATTAATAAATTTTGATCGCTGTGCAATGTGTTTATCCGCTCTCACTATTTTTTGGCAGTTTCTACTAAAAGCAACAACAAAAGCTTTTGAACGCCGCTCAAAGAGCACCGTGTGACATCAGCCCTTAAGACAATGCATGTCAAACGAAATAAAAAACATTTTCTCTTTTGCTTTGTTTTTTTTTGTTTTGCAGCTCAGCACTGCATTTATATGTATCACTCTCTTTTCGCCTTGCGAGAGGCTCATCTGTATTTTATATTGTGCTGTGCTAGCTGAGCAGAAAAAGAGAAGAGTAGAGAACAACATGGAATTTATTGAAATTCTCGCAACACAAACACATGAAAAGAAAACTAACAAGCAATTCGTGACATCGGGATGATTTTTTTAAAAACTTGACACTTTAATTAAAAATACTTATTATTAAAACTTCGAAATAAAAATATCCCTATGCTGTGCTGTAGCACAATATAATATTTTAAAACTTATTTCTAAAAAACTGACCCAGTACTTTTGGAGTTTAATCAGAAACAAAAATTTTGCAAAATGTAGATATATCTATATATAGATTACTCAGCTGTGTGAAATGAACCTAGGACCTTTTGGAAGACTACTACTTAGGCTCTCCATATATTTATAAATATCTATGCTTGGCTAAAGTAAGTGGCAACAATTAGCATCTGACGTTTCAATTGAAAATTTTCAACTGTTAAAGATACCCTTCTTCAGAACATTTTGCCATTTCAGCACGACTTGTGTGGTTAACAGTAACTTAAAAAAATCATGTCGGACACAAAATGGAATTAAGTCATGAACATTCCCGTGCTATTATTTTTCATAACTTTTGGCGTGGTTTATGTTTTAATACTTTATACGGGGATAAAACACCATTCTATAGCACTGTACAAAAACTAGTATAACTAATTCAATTGTGGCCAAGACTTGCTCCAGGACGAATTCCGTGAAGGTCGTCCAAAACCGATTGCTATGTCTCAGAAAACATCGATGCTGCGTGTGAACTTATAAAACAAGAACGTAATGGGAGATATCGTGAAATTGAGGCATATATGGGTATTGGTATGGCATATATGGGTATTGGTATACGATATTGCATGATCATTAGGCTGTTATAAATATTTGTTCGCGTTGGATCCCGCATAATCTGATAAACCAACAAAACAAGGCTCGTGTCGATTGGTGCAAGGAAATGTTGAAGAAATATTATCAGGTTGCATCGAACAATGTGTACATGTATAACATCTATATAGATGACGAATCATGGACTTATCATGGCATACTAGTATCGCCTGACCATATCGCCTGAAACGTTTGACAAAGTTAAAAAACATGAAATTGAGAAATACTTTTGAAATTTGTTATTGAAATGAACAAAGGATTTCTTTGATTTATTTAGTAAAGATAATATTGAAAAAATAATTGTCATGGCAAACTGTTCTTTATTTTTTTGTTTCATAGTCTTCTGGATAGGTAACAATAAATTTTCCAGATGAATTCAACTTCACAACGCATTTTATTGAAATGAAATTTGAAATGTAAATTCAAATCAAATTTGAATTGCATTAAAATAAAATGCGATACAAAATTAATGTCAAAAGCATGTTTTTTTTCATAACAATTTGCCATCACTTTTACTGCCCTAATAAATTCGCCACCATTTCTGTCGCTCAAAAGAGAGCACAATGTGGGCGGCAAACTGAAATTAGAAAAAGTATATTTTGACGTCAAGTGACGAGCTTTCTTTCTCTTCACTCCACACTGCTCCTAAAGGATCGATAGGTTTCATGAAAATGACAACAAAAACTAAAAATGAGGCTTGATTTGTAATTTTCTTACGATCAATAATATGTTGAAATTTAAGTCGGCGCTGCTCCTTTTTGGGAGCTAAGGGGTTAAGAAGTATTTCACGATGTTGATTCATGCTATTGTTTCTAGCAGAAAAACAAACACACATAATACGTATTTAAAGAACTCATTGGAAAGGTAATAAAATCACCTTTTTAACAATATATCAACCAACATTATAGGCTTACTCGTTCCCGAGCTGTGCTCGTGTGAAGATGAAATCAATCAGTTGAAAGTACTGATTCTGAGAAATTCGCTCTCAAAGTCAAAACTTAGAACTTTCAACTGATTGATTTCATCTTCACACGAGCACAGCTCGGGAACGAGTAAGCCTATAATGTTGGTTGATATATTGTTAAAAAGGTGATTTTATTACCTTTCCAATGAGTCCTTTAAATACGTATTATGTGTGTTTGTTTTTCTGCTAGAAACAATAGCATGAATCAACATCGTGAAATACTTCTTAACCCCTAGCTCCCAAAAAGGAGCAGCGCCGACTTAAATTTCAACATATTATTGATCGTAAGAAAATTACAAATCAAGCCTAATTTTTAGTTTTTGTTGTCATTTTCATGAAACCTATCGATCCTTTAGGAGCAGTGTGACTCTGTGCGGATCTTCAACGTTTATATAAAAATCAAATTGATGATTCATGCTCAGTGCAGCCATGATTTGGAATCCAATTATTTTTTTTATTACGGAAATAAAAAAATACGTCTACAACAATTTTTACTAACGGAAAAATTGTTTGTTGCATTCAAAACACATTTTGAAGTTGCCTCAATCGCAGTAGAAAAAGGGCTTGCAAAATTGGTTCAAACGACTTCAAAGGTGTATTGATCTTCATAGAGAATTTTTTGAAAAACAAACCAATTTTGATCATAAATATGTTTTTTCGTTTGTCGATCATAAATATTAGTTGTTACTCTTAATGAACAAATTTTCTTAATTCTTCTAAGCAACGGCATCTCTTCGCCCTATAATCTTCAAAAAAATTTATATCTTTAAATCTTCACACTTGATAAATAATAAAAATCGTATTATATATATCGTTAATTACCCCGCACTTTCTGCTGAATGCTTCTTGAAAAATAAAAGATTTTCGTTGAGATTGTTGCCATATCGTGTCAAATTAACGCTTTCCACACTGTATGCAAAAAGTACGTTACACTCATTTGTTGCGCCACCATACGTTGGCCTATCAGACAACCAGAGCTCAATGCATTGAGCACCACGGCTCAACTATCACAACATGCTACAACAACAATAACAACAATTGTATGTGCTGCAACCAGCAAATAAATTTCCTCCCTCTTTATGCCCACAAATCGCATATATGTGTGTTCAAAACAACACAGCTAAAAAAAAATTCCATCAACACTATGAAAATGTTGAGCTCAACATTGTCTGAGTAGTGGTAACAGTTTTGTAACGGACAAAATATCTGGTATATTGTTCTTTCTCACTGCTTGCTGATGCAAGTTGTTTTTTCTTTTTGTCTTCTCAAGTCATTGCATTGATATGGTAAGATATGAAATGGATTCGTATGATGGTGTGCCATGGTGAAAATTTGGTATATGAGCGGGTGAGCACGTCTACGTTAGCAAACGTTGTTTGATTGTATGTGTGTGTGTGTGTGTGTTTGTATGAAGAAGACAAATATTTTTCAACGGTCGTTTTCAATCACAAACACTGTTTATTGCTGAGCCCGCCTCGACGTTTGGAGCCACTTTGGTCTGCTCTTACTTCTCGTTTCTCCTCGTCTATTCTTGGAAGCAGAGAAAAACCAGTTCGGTTGCTCAACGTATTTTTGTTGAGCCCCCACAAAAACAACTCCTCGGAATTTAATGCAAAGTTTCGGTTTTTATTTCACATTTGTGCTTGTATTTGTTTGTTCAATTTTTATCACATCAACTTGGAAATTCTTCTTTACTTGTTGTTTGTCGCCGCAAATTAAGATTATTGAGCTGAAAATTGTCGAAAGAGCAATGTTTGAGAATGTTTTTTTTTTTTATGATGCTAGTTTTTTTTCTCTGGCCCATTTCTCTATTTTGATTGCGTCGTTTGATATATAGGTCAACGGAAATAAAAATCATTGAAACTTTGCATAGTAAATTGTTTGTTTTTTCTTAATAGAACTGTTGAACACCTAATTGGAACATATGATAAGCATGTCAATAAATGATATAGGTTGATACACATCATTCCAGAAATAACTGATATTATTTCTGAATAGGAAAATCAAGTAATAAAGTAGAAATTTTTCATGTCGGTTACTCCAACTTCTAGAATTCTAAATAATTAAATAATTTTCATTGGATATTAAAAGTGATAATCGAAAACCAGAACAAACACAGCACAACCAGAAAAAATATTAATAGCATCAACTCGACAACAACAACAGGACTAGCAAGTAGTCAGGCATAAGTTTGTATGAGCCATACAAATAGTGATGATAATTCACATATGGTTCTTCTCAACAAACATGTAAGTAAGCACCACAAAGTCAGCCAAATGAGTGTTCTTTTCTAGGTAATCTCCAGTGACTGGAGTCATAAAACTTATTGCACACGGTGCGGTAAATTTTGGTCTGTCTCTACTTTTGCTAGAAAGTAGGTCTTTTCACTCTGTCGCGTTGATGCCCTTGCTAGGATCGTAGGATCTGTCTGTAAGGTTTGCGGCTGCTGTCCATATACGTACTGCTACCGGATGGGCAGTCTTTGAGAAAATCACGTCACAGCCTCTGTAAATTGCAATTATTTTTTTCTGCAAAGTAGCTCTTAACGAGACTACAGAATGGTTCGAAGCCAGCAAGAGGTCGGGATGCTCCTCTTTTGGCAAAGCTGCTATCCGTTTATTGCCATCAAATCCCCCTGGATTTCATGTGCTGGTACCCACCGCAATTCTTTATTACTATCTTGTCATAGAGCATTTTTTTTCTGCAGTCAAAAATACGCACAAATTTGGAATACTACGTATTTTTAGGGAGTTGAAAATTTTTGGAAACCTCTATTTTACCTTGAAAATTGAACTCGGTGTCCCCATTATTTGACGCCTTTGGCGAAACTTTACAACTTTTATCTGAAACATTTTTGGACCCTGTATATATATAAGAATACTGTTTGCGAACCACAGATCTTCTTGCAATTGTCTGCACCCTATTTTTTAACAAATTTGACCTAAAATTTTGAACATTTTTACCATGGGAATCTAGTATAGGGTCTTTCAATATAGGTGATAGTATATAGAGACCCCCCGTTTCCTGATAAACTTTTTTCTTGTTTGTAGTTTGATCATACAGCATTTTACTGGCATTCCTGGGTCGTTTAGAAATGAGAAGCCAGAAGTCTCTATTGCAAAAAGGAGTCGCTATATGTAAGATACTTTTTAAAATAAACCACATATGTGTACTATACTCGTACCTATGTGTAAATATTGAGTTTAATATACTTATTCCCTCCAAAAACAATTTTCACACCAAAAAATATCCCTTCTGAATGATTATCATTTTCCTAACCCTGTAAAAATAATCTTCCCGCTCTGTCATCCATTCATTTGTTATCCTAACATTTTGTCCCTCTTTACCGGTGGTCTTCTAAACAAATATTCAATAAATTGTAGGTGTATCCATACCCCTCCACTGATTTGTTTTCCTTTGGCAACAACACTATTTAGCACATTATCGTCGCAGCCTTTTGACCTTTAATGGTATGATTTTATTTTTATTACTTTTGTTATGCGTGCGATCAGCACACGTAAGTATGCAGGTAAAGCAGCAGGTCTTTCAATTCCGATCTTGGTGCAGCTCAACTCCCTCATCATGATTGTGCAATAAAACAAAATTAAACGAATCTTAATGGTGCATTCCCATCAACATCCATATCAGTACTAAGCAGAGAGCACTTGATGATGAGCCTGCTTTGTTCGACTTGTTGCTGGCTCAATGTGAACAATAGACTTTAAGATTTAACTGCCACTGACTACAAAAGTTCAAGAAAGACAAATGAACAAGCAAAAAAATAAAAAAACATACATAAATCTTGCTTTTCTTCGGCTCAATTTGAAGCAACAGCTGATTGCTCAAAAATGTTCCCATACTATTTTTTTGCGCCACCGTTCTTAATGCTCTGACCAAAATGCGTTGGCGGTAGAACTTTGTTTGATTAACAGGACACCAAGAAAGTGGACGACTGGCTACTATCTTCTCAAGATGTTGTAGTTGTTGTCCTTGTGTGTATAGCTGCAAAAAAAAACAGAAATGTCAACCTGACAAACGGAACGAAATTCCCTGATAAACCGTATAAGTGGCTTCAACAAATATTGTTTGACTTGAGCAAAGTTGTTGCTATTTTTTTTTGAGCTGCCAAGTGCACAACAGGATATATTTGTCTTCGCTCAAAAGATTCTACTCTAGTCTATTAATTGACCATACAAATGCATGCCACATACTTTGCCAATGCTGGGAAAATGTTTCTACTTTCAAGATTGCCTTTTTTCTCTGCTAACTTCAAACTGTCCTCAAAGATGTCTTGGTGGAGATAAAGTCAAAATGCAAAAACAACAAAACTAATAACTATGCCTAAGGATGTGCTCAAAGTATCGTATTTCGCCAAATCCTTGCTGCACATCCTTGGCTTTTTTTTTTGTGTCTCTTTCAAGACCGAATTTTTTTTTTTCTTCCCAACAGTATTTTTCAAAGATTGCAATATTTCACTTTATCGCGCTTAACATTTTAATATTTTCTTTGTTTTCTCCAGAAAATTACTTAATATTTAAAATTTTCACTTGATCCTTCAAGTGGTTTCTGGGAATTCTTTTGTTCTCAACTCAACTATTTGAAATTTCTTTACGTGCTCTGACAACTTATTCACACGAGTGCTCAATACAACTTATAACCATGTTGATATTGTTATTGTTACAATAATTTGTGGTTGTTTACATAACATAATCCTTTGGAGAGCAGCTTATCAAAGCTTTACATATTTTTAAGATACCCTATTCTAAGGTTATAGTTCTTGTGAATTGCGTCTGTGATAAATTAGAATAGACTGTTCTTTTTTTAAGCAATATTGCGCCCAAATATACAAAATATAACGTCAAAATATAATACATATAATTTAAAAGATTTTAAAAAATTTGATGATAAAAACATTAAAAATTTCAAACTAGCAGTTAAAAGGGAATATGCTGCGTCGGCGTTTCATATTCAACAGCTTCAAGAGTTTGCTTCAAATAACTGGAAATTTTCAGAAATTATTAGGTACAGTGCACCTCTGTAACGAAGACGGGTCCTGATTAGACCGTTACAGTGACACAAGATGTGCTGTTTCTTCATTTTCATTACATAATCTACACAGATCTTTCTGGACTATACCCATGGTTGATAAGTGTTTATTTACCTTACAATGTCCAGTTAGAGGAAACCTGTGACAAGTCTGATAGATCTTCCACTTAGCGTCAGGAATTGTTTCGTTCTTTGGAACGAAGTGGTTGGCATGAATGTTTTAGCCTGTCTGTTACCTTTAGTTTCCCTCTAGTAATGAAGTGCCTCTCTGTTTAGCCACATTTTAATGTTATGGCGCATAGTGCCCCATGGTATCCCGCAGAATGGTTCTGGGCTTATGAAGGACCTTGCAGCCCCTTTCCTGGCTAGTTCGTCCGCGATCTCGTTACCTAAATAGCCGCTATGACCTGGTACCCAAATGAGGTGGCCTCTGTTATGGGTAGATACCTTGATAAGTAGCTGTAGGCAATCCTATACGAGTTTGGACGTGATTTTATATGCTCTAAGTGCAAGTAGAGCTGCTTTACTATCAGAGTGAACGTAAATGTTTTTGTTCCTAGTGGCACTGTTTACATACTCTCTTAGGCAGATCTCAATGGCGTGGGCTTCAGCTTGGAAGACTGAATTACCTGTGCCCATGCTGGTATATATAGATTTTCCTTGCCTTATGCCAAAAACTCCAGCTCCTATCCCTTCATCTGTCTTTGAGCCATCAGTATACCAGGCTTGAAAGTCACCAGTGCACCGTGGCCTTTCTTTTTCCCATGTGGTTCTGTTTGGGAAGGAGACTTGGAAGTTTTTGTAGAAGTTGAATTTTGAAAGGCAGAGATCGCAGGGTAATATCCTTAGATTCTCGTCCTTGGTTAATTCGTCTAACAGCGCTGAGTGAGTATTACTTGGTATAAACAAATTGTTGTCAGTGATGAGCCTGACTGTGAAGAGCAGAGCTTCTTTCTTAACAAGAAGATGTAATGGTAGTATACCAAGCAATATCTCTAAAGCAGCAGTTGGAGCAGAACGCATCGCTCGTGTGATGCATACACAAGCTAGTCGTTGCAATTTGCTGAGCTTGGCTTGAGCTGTTTTTTTGGATCGTTTTACTCCACCATACTGGTGCGGCATATAAGACGATAGGTCTTGTGATGGATGTATGCATCCACATGGCTAGTTTCGGACTTAGGCCCCAGTTTTTACCAAAAAAGTTTCTGCTGACCCATAATGAGGCCCTCTTTTTGTTTTTTTGGTGTGGGCTCCATGTGAGTTTATCAACAAGCATCACACCTAAGTATTTCACTTCTTTTGAGAAGTTTATAGTTTCACCGAGAAGAGTAGGTTCAGTTAGTTTTTCCCTGACTCTTTTCTTGGTGAAGACGATGATGTTGGTTTCTTAGGGTTGACGTTGAGCCCTGTTTCCCTGCACCATTTAGCCACTATTTTGAGTGCTCTCTGGAGGAGATACAATAAGGTATCCTCGTATTTTTCTCTGATAAGGATCACGATGTCATCAGCGTAACCCTTCACATCTAAGCTAAGAAGCTCTAAGAGTTCATCAACCACAATGGACCATAGTATTGGAGAGAGAACTCCTCCTTGTGGACAACCTTTTGCGGCGAGTACTCTTAGTTCTGCCGTGCCCAAAGTTGATTTCACATTCCTGACTTTCAGCACGTTATGCACCCAAGCACTTGTTCCATCAACACCTTTGCGCTAAATGCATCCGCTTATATGAGCGTATTCGGTGTTATCGAAAGCACCTTCAATATCTAGGAAGCGCCCGATAGCATATTCTTTGTTCCCCAGTGATTTTACAATCTTGTTTGTAAGGATCTGAAGAGCATGAGTCGTTGATTTTCCTGGTTGATATGCATATTGTTGGGAATGCCGCGGATGGTATATAAGACAACCCTCTCTGATATGCCGATCAACAATTTTCTCCATAGTTTTTAGGAGAAATGAAGTGAGGCTTATTGGTCTATACGATTTTGGTTGATCCGAAGGTCTACGGCCCATTTTAGGTATAAATCTAACAATAACCTCTCTCCAGGCCTTGAGTATAGTACTCCATGCGAAGCTCGTCCTAAAAATAGCTATAAGAAAAGCCATTAGTAACACTAGGCTATTTTGCAAGAGTGCGGGAAAGATGCCGTCTGCTCCAGCTGCCTTGCATGGTTGGAATGTGCTGAGAGCCCATTTTATCCTGACCTCGTTGAAGATTGATCTGGATAATCTCCAATCTATTATGTTTGGTCTTCTATGCCCTGTCTGTAATAGGTTCGTTGGAGTTCCAGTCAATGTAGTAGAACCCGGGAAAAGGGTATCGGCAAGGAGCTTTAGAGTCTCGAAGCGATCATTGGTAAATGTGCCATTCGGTCTCCTTAGTAGGCCGATGTCATTTGTGTGAGTTTTAGATACTTACGTGTGTACTATCATATATAATTTTTAAAAAAGTAAATTTCTGACTCCAATCCCGATTGTTCATTACGTCGTCTTTCAATTCTTTATTCAAAACTATTTCTACACGGGTTGAAAATTTTGATTCACTTTTACAACTTTTTAACTTAGTATATAGCACATCCTTAAAATAAATGGAAATTTTTAACTTTAATTTGATTAGATAAGTATGTATATAAAAAATTAATTTCCTTATGAAAATTTCATGCCAATAAGTTGAATAAATTAACTTTATATTTCGGTTGAATAAATGAACCCAAAAGTTGGAAAATGAACCAAATCGAAATTTTTTAGCCTTGCTGAAATTTTCAACTATTATAGTTAAAAAATTCTACTCCAACATCCTAAAAAAACTGCAAAGGATAGCGAGCATTGAAATAACTATGGTAATGAGAACGTGCTCATCTGAAGCTCTGGTTGTAATAATTGCACTGCCTCCTTTAGCTATCGAAAAAGAGGCATGTCTTAGTGTAGTTAGAATGAATGAAATAAGTGATTACAAATCAGGGAATTTTAGGTGTCACATGAAAATACTTTAAATCTTTGAAGACCCCTTCTTTCCAAAAATCCTAGAAAGGATGCTCCCAAGGTTACACTTCTCGAAGCGCTGCAAGGTTGTTTTACCCACCAGGCAATTGTAGAGAAAGAATAGGTGATCCTGGCTCATAGTTTTGCTTTTTTTATGGGTCTAAATTTGAAAACAGAGAAACAGGAGCAGAGATTAACAGTCCCAATTTGCAAAAAGCTAACCTTCATGCCATTGAGGTATGTGTCCGAAAATGTCTCCGTAGGAAATCTATGGTTGCACATATCTTCATATTTTCAGATAGTCAAGCGTTATTAAAAGCCCTAAAAGCTTATGAGCTTGAATCACTGGGACAAAACAACAAAATAGAATAATACTGGGTACCAGGTCATGAAGGATTCGAGGGAAACGAATAGGCGAATTGGCTTGCCAAAAGACTATAATGTCGACCTCTTATCGGCCCCGAACAATTCTGTAGTTTGGATAAAGGCTACTTCGTGGAAAGAGTTACGATATGGAAATACAATAAATTTCGGTGCCACTTTACTCTCTGATGTTTGCCGTTGTGTACAGAGAGGTGACGGCCGAACATAAAAGTCATTCAATTGAAAAAACATTCCGTGTCAGATGAGATTCGAACCTATGTTCCATCGCATATCAGCCACGCACCTTAAGCAGTATACCACGGCCGCAACTCTTATTTTCTATTTGTAATGAAAAAATTATAGTTCACGTTATGTTAATTATAACTAACACGTAGCGCACGATCAACCCCTATTCCATCCCTCCCTTTCTCATGTCAAATTTCGTCACACATGTTTGACCCATTTATGCCAAAAAATTTTTATAAGTGCACATATATTTATTTTTTTACACATTTTTGGTATGCGCTCTGAAAAATTAAAAGCAATATTGATTTGTGTTACCAAAAACATCCTTTAGGAGAATCAGAAGCGGTTTGTGGAATTTATAAGACCCGTATTAGCCTTTTATAAGACCCCTTGTTCGATACCACGCTTTTTGTCCAATACCCGTTCCAGTTTCCCAGTAGCAGACTATCAACAAATAGTAACTTCATGCTGAGTTCTAATGTTCAGTGACTTTTACAACCAAAGTTACTCAATATCAAAAATTTGGCTTGTATGGGCTGAGCCACTTCCCTTGTTAAATGCCCGTCCCAGTTTTTTATTAGGACATTACCAAGTGTTAACTCCATTCTGAGTCTTGATGTTTTGTGACTTTTACTTCCATAGCTATTCTTTATCGAAAATTTGGCTTGTATGAGCGGAGCCACTCTCCGTTTTCCAATGCCCTTGCCAATTAACTAGTAGAAAGGCCTAAAGCTATTTCATATAAAAGATTTGAATTATGTGGGCGGTGCCACACCCCTTTTTAACTCTTTTTTTATATAGATAGATCATTCTTTAATTGAATGCCTCAAAGAAATCTCCTTTTGAAAAATTCTGGTAGCACTTCTGGAGTAGACCAGGAAAAGCATTCCACCCAATGACATGCATATGTTAAAAGAATATATCTTCTGTGTATAAAAGCTGAAGGGGGGAATTCAATAGATTCCCTTCCACTTTACCTTCTGTTGGAAGCTTTTTTTTTTAAGCCCATTGCTGGAATGTTAACTGCAATGAAACACAGACTCATAGCCTTATTCTGGTGATTGGCAATTGAAATTTATTGATAACAGTACAAATTTCTTATTTTAAAATGTAATCAAAAGCTCATAACATAACCAAACTGTGTCAACACCATACGAAATATTCAGAACAAATGATTTTGCGAAACATTTCGATTTTTTCCAACTCCTTGCACCAAAAACTGCACATAAAAAACTAGCTTGTTAATGAATTTACAGAATACGCCTATTAATTGATTTCGTTTTCAATGAAATCGACAAAGAATTTTACCAATTTAATTAATTTTTCTGTTCGGCCGTCACCTTTCTGCAGAAAAGCTTCTTGAGAATATAAGCCGTTCGGAGTCGGCATAAAACATGTAAATCTAGTTCTCGATCATTTGTGTCCAAACATTTCACAAAACACACAACACAAAGGAGTGACAGGTTTCTTATTGTTTATAGTCATCTAAGTGCAGTTAGAATTTTTTTGATTCGTATTTTGTTCAAATCGGTTTTTCAATATAGTAGGCGTGGCACGTAAGCCGAAACATTTTTGTTTTTACTCATTTAAGTCTAATTGTTAATCTGATACAGACAAATTTGACACCTTTTCCGTTCAACGGCCGAGCCGTTCTCGTGTTATTATTTTTTCTCAATATAGGGGGCGTGGCATGTAGGCGTGCCCCATTTGATATAACTTTTGCTTTTTAAGAAAATAACATCGATTGGTGTTTTTTCGTTCAAATCTCTTAAGTATTTCTTGCCATTTTAAGTTTTTCGCATTTATTAGCGTCAAAAGTAGGCGTGGCAAATTTAGTATAGTCCATATCACGACTGGGTACCATAGCTATCCAATAGAAAAAGAATTATTGAAATAGCGAATGCCGTTCTCAGGCTTTGCGGTCCCGAACATACGTGATTACCGTTTTATATAATAGCATAAATATACCATAGCTATAGACAAGGCTTAACTTATTTTATGTCTCTGTTGGTATCATAGCTGCTGATTTAAAGTTTGTAAAAAATTTCTTAAAGTCAAGAAGACAAAAGCTGGGACAAAGTTCATGCAAATTAAGTAACACAAAACAGATTTTCCAAGAACTTTAGCTTAAAACTGGGGTCAAATTTTATGAATTTTTCAAACATATTTTCGGGTCAAAACCTATTAATAAATCCCTTGTAAGCTTAACTTAATTTTATGATTACGCGATTTATGGTAGGACATTAAATTTTGTTCATGACTTGTTCCTTTAAAAAATTATAACTGTCCCTTAGTTGGCAATTTTTGTGTTATGAAAAGGAATTTTTTCTGTCCTTTTTTTTATGTGAAAAACTTATGATAAGGTTCGGTACACCTTCCACCTTCCCTAAAAATCAATTGGATTTTTGGATTTTTTTTTTTATATAAGTTATGATAAGGTTCAGTAAACATTCCATCTTCTCCACTTACTATACTAAAAATGTTCGTTTGTTGTCCTTAAAAGGCGCATAATTGATGAGAAATTTTTAATCTTACTTACTTACTTAGGTGGCCGTGACAACCCGTGTCCGGATTTCGACCAACCTCATCAGCTCTCGCCAGGCGCCTCTGCTTTGCGCGCGCCTTCTCCAATCGGATACACCAAGTGCGGTTAGGGCTTCCTCAGCCTGGTCCATCCATCGGAGGCATGGTCTCCCTCGTCGTCGTTGACCAGCGACCCTCGCTTCGAGCACCTTTTTCGCTGGAGCTTCGTCGTCCATACGATGGACATGACCCAGCCAGCGTAGTCGCTGCACAGTTATACGCCGAACTACGTCAATGTCTCCGTAGAGCTCATACAGCTCGTGGTTCATTCGGATGCGATAGTCATCGCCGACTCGAACAGGACCGAAGATTTTGCGAAGAACTTTTCTCTCGAACACCCCCAGAGCGGCTGCGTCAGTTTGCGAAACTACCCATGCCTCAGCGCCATAAAGCAGCACAGGTAGAACGAGCGTCTTGTAGAGTGTTAGTTTTGTCGATCGAGAGAGGGCTCTGGAACTTAGTTGCTTACTGAGCCCGTAGTAGCACCTATTAGCAATTATTGTTCTTTGCTTTATCTCCACGCTGATTTCGTTGTTAGTATTAATGGCGGTGCCAAGGTATACAAACTCCTTGACTACTTCAAAGCTATAGCTGCCGGATGAAACGTGGGAGTCTAAACGCCGAGCTCCCTTGTTTGTAGACAGCATATACTTTGTTTTACCCTCATTTATCGTCAAACCCACTTTGGCTGATTCCTTTTCGATAGCGGCGAAAGCAGCGGTAACATCTCTCTTGGTTCTGCCAACAATATCAATATCATCAGCGTAAGCAAGGAGCTGGACACCTTTATAGAAAATGGTGCCATTACGATGCACACCGGCCTTTCGTACGATCCCCTCCATGATGATGTTGAAGAGATCGCAAGACAGTGGATCGCCTTGCCTGAAACCTCTTTCGGTATTGAAGGTTTCGGAGAGGTCATTTCCTACCTTGACGGAGCTGCGTGTGTTGCTCAACGTCATTCTGCAAAGTCTAATCAACTTTGCAGGTATACCGAACTCAGACATTGTTGCGTATAGGCAATCCCTTCTCGGGCTATCGAACGCAGCTTTAAAGTCGACAAAGAGATGGTGTGTGTCAATTTGATTTTCGTGGGTTTTCTCCAGGATTTGTCGTAGCGTGAAAATCTGGTCTATGGTAGACTTACCAGGTCGAAAGCCACACTGATAAGGTCCAATCAGTGTTTTTGTAATTGGCTTTAATCTTTCACACAGTACGCTTGAGAGAACCTTATATGCGATGGAAATAAGACTGATACCTCTATAACTTGCGCAGATTGTAGGGTCTCCTTTCTTAAGTATAGGGCACAGTACACTGAGGTTCCAATCGTCGGGCATGCTTTCTGCTAGCCATATTTTGCTGATGAGCTGATGCATGCGCCTTATCAATTCATCGCCGCCGGTTTTAAACAATTCAGCTGACAGGCCGTCAGCACCCGCTGCTTTATTGTTTTTGAGTCGTTGGATAGCAACTCGAACCTCTTCATGGCTAGGTGGTGATACTTCCACTCCGTCATCGTCGATTGGTGGCACTGCACTGTGCTCTCGATGGGCGGCATTGGTGGAATCATCGCCATTAAGTAATTTGGAGAAGTGCTGTCTCCACAATCTAAGCACACACTGTGTATCCGTATTCAGATCTCCATTTTCATTTTTTTAGACGCTTAACCTGTTGATAGAATTTTCGTGCATCCTTCTTGCCCTGGTATACCTCTAGTTCCTCACGCTCACGCTTTTCCTGCTCTCTTTTCTTGCGTCTGAAAAGGCGCCTCTCTTCCTTCCTCTTTTCGCGGTAGTTTTCTCGCACGGCTCGCGTTGCAGCTGACTGCAGCGTTTTTCTATAAGCGGCGTTTTTTACTGCAGTCGCAATGCGACACTCCTGATCATACCATTGGTTCCGAGGTTGCGGGCGCCGGAAACCAATGACTTCTTCAGCGGCAGCGCGCATGGAGTGGGATATATGCGCCCAAAGTCCGCCGGCGTCGTCGAGTCCAGAGGTTGGTTGGTTGAGCTTAACCGAGAGTTGAGCGGAGTAGGCTTCGGCAGTCCGTTGTAATTGCAGCTTAGCGACATCTAGCTTTCGTTGCATTCCTGTGCGTATGTTCTTGGCATTGCATAATCGCATGCGGATCTTGGCTGCAACAAGATAATGGTCGGAGTCAATGTTGACCCCCCGAAATGTACGCACATCTAGAACACTAGAGGCATGCCTTCCGTCGATTACAACATGATCAATTTGGTTTCGCGTTTTTTGATCCGGGGACAGCCAGGTGGCCTTGTGGATGTCGAGGTGCTTAAATCTGGTGCTACTAACTACCATGTTTCGTGCCGCGGCGAAGTCGATCAGTCTTAGACCGTTGTTTGTGGAGGTCTCGTGAAGACTGAACTGACCGACAGTGGGGCCGAAGATGCCTTCCCTTCCGACTTTCGCATTAAAATCGCCGAGGACTATTTTCACGTCATGGACCGGAAGGTGGTCATATACGTCCTCAAGACTAGAGTAGAAAGCGTCCTTGACGGCTTCGTCCTTTTCCTCCGTCGGGGCGTGCGCGCAAATAAGGCTTATGTAGAAAAATTTTGCCTTGATGCGGATCGTGGCCAATCTTTCGTTCACAGGTGTGAACCGGGAAACAAGGTGGCGTAGTTTCCGGCTAACGACGAATCCACATCCGAATTCGCGCTTCTCCGCATGGCAGCTGTAGTAGATATCGCAGTGTGCTTGTTTAGAGCAGCCTTGCCCTTTCCATCGCATTTCCTGGATGGCGGTGATGTCAGATTGTATTGTTTTGAGGGCTTCCGCCAGTTGGATAATGGCACCTTCCCTATAAAGGGTCCGGACATTCCAGGTGCATATCCGTAAATCATTGTCCGTTTTTCGTTTGCGGTGGTCGTCAACGTAATTGGGGTTCTTATCCGAGGCTGGTTTAGTTTTCATTGGGCAGTAGTAATGTGGCGGGACCCAAACCCTGCGCACATTCCATGTTTAAGGTCTATGGAGTGACCCGCCGCTCAAATTAGCCGTCAAACTGACGGATGCCAGTTTGCCGTTGCCCAGGGAACACCACTTGGAGGTTTGAGTCGAAATTTTTAATCAGGATTCCTAAAAGGGATAAGAAATCGAAATTATTTATGAATAGTGAATAACAAAAATCTAATAAATGTCATACTAAGTCAAAACTTCATAGCTCATATCTATGTACGTCTCGAAAGCGCTTTATTAAATATGCTAATGAGAAGGTACAACTAGCTATCCTTTTTATCAGCAGTTGTCAAACATTGAAAAGTCACACTTTCCGCTTGTGACATTTGTAACATTGCAACACAAACAAAACAATACAAATGAAAAAGACGAAAAAGGGCCACTATTTTATCCCACGATCGTAAATATCAGCTTGGAATGTTGGTTTTGTTTGGTAGTCCTTGCGCAACAACAACGACGCTGCTAATGATAACTGTCATTATCAGAAGTTGCCATTGATTTCTCATTTCTTATCTTATGGCAGCTAAATAAATTTTAAACGCAAGTTTGCCTCTAGCAGACAAACAATAAAAATGAAAAAAAAAAATGCCAGAAACAAAAACAAAAATCAGCTGATTGTTAGAAATCTGAAAACATTTTTCTCATCATTTGAAGTGATAAAACATGTGATCGCATGAGTAAACAGCTGATCGGATTGAATAATGGTGGTTAAGCAGGATAGGAATACCTGTTTCAACGGTCACTGTTTCACTGTTCAGTCCCGCTTTAGTGATTTTTCCTAAGCAAACAAAGACTATGAAGACTATAAAATGTAACATAGACAAGAATTTAGAGTTTGGTATGAAGAAAGTAAGGAAAGGAATATCGACTTTTTATGCCATTCGAATTTAAAATTATTGTTGTTGTTGTTTGGATTTTCACAACAATCAGCTGAGCATGTTGAAGGATTTGTCGGCAGTTTTTTATGTTCTGGTGTGCGTCCATTGATCGAGTTGTTTTTAGATACTGGTTATGACTTTTTAGAAGGATCAGCAGAGGATCATGCGCACCAAACTCTTGTTGTTAACATTAAGTTCCAGTAAAAACAAAAAAAAAACCAAAAGAATCGAAAATGAGTCGAAAAATGTATTGGTGGTAAGCCAAAAGTATCAATTCTCACGATCGTTATGTAGCTCAAGATCGACACATCTATGAAAAGGATATTTTTTTAAGCAAGCTTGAGAATTCATGCTACTAAAATTGAGCGTATTATTGATTTTCAACCGTTTTTAGGGTGACACTTTGTTTGAAATCACATGCAAATGATGCTAATGAGAGAAAATAGAAGTGATCAAACAGGATTTCCATATCCTTATTTGCCTGCAGCAACGTCAAAAAGATGCTTAAACATACCGAAATAAAATCTAACTTTAGTTTTAGTTGAAAAGCAATGAAAATAACAAAATGAAAGTGTTTGCTTTTGGCAAATAAAACCGTGAAGATCATTCACGATCATCTGTGACTACGAAGTCACAACAGTGCTACGTTAAAACCGGAAGGAAATCCTGTTGAATAGCACTGAGTGCTACTTCCTCAACATTTGTTGACTCTAGCTGTATATTTTCCGCAGGGGATATTTGGCCACAGTTACTGGCTCTCAGCAATTCTCACATGAAATTTTGCGTGCCTTAAATTTACACAAAGACCTGTTATGAAAACACGCAAAATCATCCATAAGTGCCTTGATATCCTGTAAACATTTACAGGTAAACATAGGCAATACCCAACAAATCAAAAGAATTATTATTAAATAGTAGTGATTATTCCCATGCGGGCCAGTAACAACAACAGGATAATAACACTTGTCTTTGTTTGATATTGGGTTCAAGAAAATGCGAATTCAGTGTTATTGAAAAGAATAAAAAAAAAACAAAATTGCTGAATAACAAATCCCACTTGTGGGTGCAATCAGCCACATTAACCCCAAAAGTAGTGCCGATAAAAATCTTATGAATGAGAATTTGCAAGAATGCATTAAATGCCCAGAGTGACTGAAGTGAATATGGACCAAGTTAAAAATTCTGGGAAATTAAAAAACATTAAACAGGAACTTGTAGTTCCTGTGGCTTTGAAATATTTTGGCGCAATTTTTCAAAAATACTCTTGCTTGGCGGTCAATGCATTTGCCACCACTTTACTGTCTGTCATCCAACTCCATAATTAAAAGATCTCATTTTTCTTCTTGCTCTAAGTATTGTTGAAATTCCTGGAAATTATCCAAAAATCGTGAACTAAAAAATAAACTTTGAAGAAATTTCTCATGGAATCTTTTCAACAACCAACGAATTTTGTTGGAGTTGCTATCCTTTTTGAAGAGCGCGATAACACAACAAATCGTATAAGAAAGGATCGTAAAGCAGCAATGCAAGATTCGTGCTCACAGCGCACAGGTACGTGTACCTGTTGTTTGCATCTTTTTTTCGTTGATGTCCTTTGAGTTAATCATAAATAGAATGAAGCTAGTTAGAGGATTAGATTTATGAATGAGCCGTGTTGTTGCTTGTTTTTTCTTTTTGCCTCTTTGACGTTGTTGAGTTCAAATTAATTTCCTCTGCCCAAAGATGATAATGACAACGATTCGGTCGGACATTATTATCAACTCTTATCAGCGAGAATCTGTCGTTCAGGAACAGATTTCGAGGAATTAATGTGGAATTTCAATATTTATAAAAAAGAGCGTCACTTGTTGAAGTAGCTATGATTTTACGGCCAAATTTCAGGGTGGGGCGCGGTTTTTAAGAGCTCGCGTACATATTTTTTTTTTCAATTTCGAAAGAAGGTACATTTTTACACGTAACAATTTTTTTGTATATGTATTGAATTTTGTGTTAATGTTGTGTGGCAAGTAACGCAACATGCCATTTGGTATTTATTTTGATATTTCATATTGAGATATCATTTTGCGATTAAAAAATTTAAATACGAAATTTTTTTTTATTTTAATATTTTATAATTTTTACCCTTTAATTTTGTATCACGAAAAGATTATCTGCCATACAAAAATCTAATGCTTCTTTTGTCTTGCTCAGCGTTAGTGTTAAGTCTTACTCCTTATAAAAATTGAGACGTTAATATGCACTCTAAATATGCCAATTTTTTTTGCCAAAATGCTAAACAGTAGAAAATGTTAAAAATTTACTTAAAAGAAATAGATAAATGACTATTGAAAGTGTGCGTTTTTGCTATATAGCGCTGCGTTGCGTTATTAAGTTGAAGCACTTAACTGCGTTATTACGCTAATACACTTATTTCAATAAGAGTTATGCAGTAATTGAAATTCGCTCTCGCTAGCTCTTATTTTACTATACATTTCAAAAGTTGAAGTAAACTTGGATTCAACTTTACACTTTCAGACCGAAACGTGCATTTATTGGTAGGTAATAAATCACCAAATAACTCAATGCGCTACCCAACTCACCGCACTCGACAAATTTACCTGTAACTCTATTATCCAACTCAAAAATTCGTATACTAATTAAAGTCTTGTTAATGCGAGAACCATAGCAACTCATATTACGATATGGCGCAATTGAGTTAGCGCGTTTAGCTACTACAATAAACGCTACTATTCAAGTGTGTTTGAACAGCATTTTTGCTGCATTACTGATGTCTAATTACTGTACATTAGGGTGTTCCTTCTTTTAAAAATTATTTGAGCACCCTGCTTTTGTTCCTTTGCGTCTATAACTAATTCCCTTATTTTTTTTTTACAATAACAATAGCACATATCGCTCGGAGCTTGAAGTTTAAACAGAGACAAAGCAACTGCATGAGCATTATACAATTATTTTCTCACGAGCGGCGCGGCGCGACTACATTTCCTTTTTTATTAACATTCTTCATTTGTGAAAATGTTTAATGTTTTAATATATCATTACTTTTTTAGATAATTCTTTATTAAAATTCGCAACCTTAGAAACACAAAAACGTATCCAGAATAGAAACCCAAAACTTTTTTGCGTTACTAAGGGGATGAATTAAGCTTACAATGAAATTTCAGGTACTGATTTAGTATTTATCTTTTTTTTCTCATTGAAGATGAATTTTTGGAGTTCTAGCTCAAAGCGACACGTATTCATAAAATCCAATTTTTTTAAACTTTATCTTATGCGTTTTTAATATAAAGGAACAAAATAAAATGGTGCTCAAGAAAAACAAACGAACATTTTTTTTCTCTATAAAAATAACGACCAGTCTAGTGTATATAGCGTATTGCAAAAATTTGATCATGAGAAGTTTTGCGGAGCATGGGTGCCGGACTTTCAGTTACAGTTTAAAATAAATAAAGTCGAATTTTTTTGTCGATTTATTACAAGGGATTAAACATGGTTTCATCACTTCTGACCTGAGATGAAAAACAGTTAATAAAGTTAACTATATTTAAATGATCAGGTTTAAAGGAACTAAAGATACGAATGTGAATATGAATATGAATATGAATATGAATATGAATATGAATATGAATATGAATATGAATATGAATATGAATATGAATATGAATATGAATATGAATATGAATATGAATATGAATATGAATACGAATATAAATATAAATATAAATATAAATATGAATATAATATGAATATAATATGAATATGAATATGAATATGAATATGTATATGAATATGTATATGAATATGTATATGAATATGAATGTGAATTTAAATGTGAATATTAATATAAATATAAACACGAACGTGAACATGAACTTCGGGAACTTGGATATGAATGTAAATATGCACATGATCCTGAACAAAAATTTATATATATAAATTTAAATGTGAATATGGATACGAATATAGATATGGTTATGGTTTTTTTTACACCGAAAAAAATCGACATGTTTTAAAATTGAACACAATGTTATCATTTTCAAAATGTATTTTTTTGAATAAAATCTTAGAATTTTTTAAATATTCACATAAATATAAAGCATATAAATTCTTTTAAGCTATTTTCTGATCACAAATTATTTTTAAATTGAAAACTTTGTGATCAAAAAATAGCTTAAAACAAATTTCATCAAAGTAATATCAAATAATATTATCAATTTATATTTGAATATTTAAAGATAAATCTAAAATTTAATATGAAAAAATACCTATTGAAAATGATAACATTGTGATCAACTTTAAAACATGAAAGTTAAAATGTTAAATGAAAATTAAAATGTAGATGAAGATGATGAAAATGTGGATGCCAATATGGATACGATATGAATATGGATATGGATAATGAATATGGATATGGATATAAATATGGATATGGAAATGGATATGGATAATGAATAATGGATTTGGATATGGATATGGGCATGAACATGAATATGTATATGGATTTGGATATGGATATAGATATGGGTATGTTTATGGATATGGATATAGTAATGAATATGAATATATATATATATATATATGGATAAGGGTTTGGATTTTAGTTTACTCCACAACGAAGGTTTTATAGAAAGAATCAAATATTTTAGTTTCTAAAAGACCCTTACATCCTGTCCGAAGAAACGTATTCATTTATTCAGAAAATTTATACTCAATAAGCAAACATTGTATCCCATATTAATGTTAAATCAAATCCTTTAAAACAACACTTAAATATATAATGAGTAATATGCTTTCAAATTTAAAAAAAAATAATTCAAATTCCACTCGATGAGCTTTGGAACTTCCGCATTAAGGAATTAGAGACAGGATATCATTTCCACTGAATATTCGATTAATTGTTGTAACTATAAATCGCTTCTTTATTAGCATCATTAAAATTCAAAACACAAAAATATGAAAATTTAAAAAGAAAATAACAAATATTATGCCTCCCGGAGCTAATAAATAAGAGGATAATATTAAGCAGTATAGCAACATTCACAGTCACACCTACACACACACACACAACAGGCCACCAAACACCAGCTAGACAATATAAATATTTATTTGAGTTTTTCAAATCAATTCACACGCACCTTCGCAGCAACAGTAAAACAAGTTATAAAAGGCAAAAAAGCCAAAACAACAACAGTGACAGAAACAAAAATTTAATTCTTTACTCACTTGATTAAATATTTTATCTAGGAAACACTAAATTCTAAGAATTTTCTGCTCAACAATTTTTTATTGTCTTTTTTTTTTAATGTACAACACTAGCGCGTGAGTGAACTATGCCGCCTATTAAGTAGTAGTAACAACAGTGCCAACAACAACAGCAACAAAACTATAAGCAATAAAATAAAAACTAAATTGTTTTCGCTTGATTCCTTTTTGACTTAGGCTTGGAGAATTCATAGAGGATAAACACTGAATTCCTTAATGCGTGCATCAATGCAATTTTTTATTAAGTGTTTTTCGAACGCGTCTTATAGCTATAAATTCGAGATTTACAACAGTTTTAGATTTTGTCAAGCCAAAACCTAAAAAGAAAATCAGTAACCTTTTTTATGTTTGGCGGCTAAATTTTGTCCTTGTTTGACAATTGTTGTTGCCGTGAAACAAGTGGAAGATGGCATTGTATGGTGTGGCTATCTAATCAACTTAAGTTGTAAAAATCCATGATAAGAATTGGGAGAAAAAAAATAAAGGACGCCACTTGCTGGCGCACTCTATAATCGCCACCAACGCTGTCAGACGTTTTTCAGCAGAAAATCTATAAAAAAGTAAAAAATCCTATATTTTATTGGACAGTAACTAAGCCAGCCTACTCTATACCAGTTTATTGAAAAAAATTTGTATTCTGGTTACTTAAACCAAATAATTTGAATTGAAATGCATGAATGAAATTATTAAAACCGTTTTGTGGTTAAATATGGCATATTTTAACAATTTTCCCACTGGGCCAAATTTCTCCGGACCACGAACTACGCCTCAAGTGCCGAAAAAGTGTTTAAACTGCTTGATTATAAATGTATTTAAGCAGTTCTTGAAGCACGCAATTAGCCGCCAGTTGATGTTATTTTTTCTAATAGATGGCTCCATAAAAATTCCTTCTTTAAGATTGAAATATTGTAACCAGAATTCAATAATTGAGAAAAATCATGTGTGTGGTTTTTAAGCCATTATCACTCATTGCAAATGATTCTAAGTTTACCACAAACCATGCAATAACATGTCTTGTTCTTATTTTCTGTTTCTCCTGACCAACTCTTTGAATCCTTATTAAAATCTTCACTTAACCACATATCGTGTGTCTAAGCGTAACTTTACTAAATAAACTTCGAAGTCTTGAAGAAGACTTGAGAAGAACTCGTTCCAAAGTAAAAGAAGCCATTAAAAAAGCTCACAAACAAATTTAATCGCGACGTTTGCAAAAATTCCCACAGGATGAAACTTATTTTAACTTGAATGCGCACTTGATGTCGATCGTTGGACTGAAGTGTTAGTTGTTACGTTCAGGGCATTAGTATGCATCGGGCAAGGCAGCTAATTTTTATTTTATGTGCTCCAGGTAACTTCATGGCAAAAAAAGGCCAAAAAATGGTAGTGAGTCTTTCCTGCAATATTTGCATTGAAGTAAACTATGGCTTCACTTGGTGTAAGGAAGCTAAGGATGGAGAGGGGAGGGGGGCTAGTTGTAACAAAATTTGCAAAAAATACATTTAATTTTTATGGGCTAAGCAGCGGGCTTGTTATAAAAAATGTGAAACATTTTTAATAAATATTATGTACATCCAGTTAAAAGATACTAGTACTGGCACTGGTAAAAGATATTGAAATAATATTTTTAAATAAATTATTATTGAAGCTTTTTTCATTATTAAAAAAAAATTATAACAACAATGTCTAAAATATTTAAATTTAATTAAAAAACGGAGGCCCTTTTTTTGTCAAAATTTGCGCAACCCTTTTTCGATTTTCTCTAATAAATATTATACCTTTTATGTCAACCTTTTATGTTTATGTTATGAATATGAATATGAATATGAATTTGAATATGAATATGAATATAAATTCTGAATATGAATATGAATATGAATATGAATATGAATATGAATATGAATATGAATATGAATATGAATTTGAATATGAATATGAATATAAATTCTGAATATGAATATGAATATGAATATAAATTCTGAATATGAATATGAATATGAATATGAATATGAATATGAATATGAATATGAATATGAATATGAATATGAATATGAATATGAATATGAATATGAATATGAATATGAATATGAATATGAATATGATTATGAATGTGAATGTGAATGTGAATGTGAATATGAAGATGAATGTGAATATGAATATGAATATGAATGTGAAAATTAATATGAGCATGAAAATGAAAATGAAAATGAATATGAATTTGAATGTGAATGAGAAAATGAAAATGCATATGAATATGAATATGAATATGAATATGAATATGAATATGAATATGAATGTGAATGTTAATATGAATATGAGTATGAGTATGAAAATTAATATGAATATGAATGTGGATGTGAATGTGAATGTGAATGTGAATATGATTATGAATATGAATATGAATATGAATATGAATATGAATATGAATATGAATATGAATATGAATATGAATATGAATATGAATGTGAATATGAATGTGAATATGAATGTGAAAATTAATATGAATATGAATATGAATATGAATATGAATATGAATATGAATATGAATATGAATATGAATATGAATATTAATATGAATATGAATATAAATATGAATATGAATATGAATATGAATGTGAATGTGAATATGAATGTGAATATGAAGATGAATATGAATATGAATATGATTATGAATATGAATGTGAATATAAATATGAATATGAATATGAATGTGAATGTGAAAATGAATATGAGCATGAAAATTAAAATGAAAATGAAAATTAATATGAATTTGAATGTGAATGAGAAAATGAAAATGCATATGAATATAAATGTGAATATGAATATAAATATGAATGTGAATGTGAATATGAATATGAGTATGAGTAAGAAAATGAACATGAATATGAATGCGAATGTGAATGTGAATATGATTATGAATATGAATATGAATATGAATATGAATATGAATTAAATATGAATGTGAATATGAACATGAATATGAAAATGAATGTGAATGTGAAAATGAAAATGCATATGAATATGAATGTGAATATGAATATAAATATGAATGTGAATGTGAATATGAATATGAGTAAGAAAATGAACATGAATATAAATGTGAAGAGGAAAAAAGTTGAATTTGAAGTGTAAAAGTTTGAACTTTAAGTGTATAGGTTTGAACTTGAAGTCAAACAAAACTTGAAGTCGCCAGAAGCTCCGGGAGCTTATTTGAAAGGTTCTTATGCATGCACCTTATAGTCCGGAGCTGGCACCAAGTGTTTTCCACCTGTTTCACTCTATGACGATTTATTTTGGTGATAAAACAATCGCATTAATAGAAGCTTTTGAAAAATCGACTGTCCCAATTTTTTGCCAATAGGCACGAAAGCTCCTATTGGACGGACAGTCATAATGAAAAACCTTCAAAATAGCAAAAAGTTATTGAACAAAGCGGTGCGTATTTGAATTATATCAGAATATTCTTTCTATGCTGAATAAAGCCTTCAATTTCATGCCTAAATAATGGATTTATTTTTCCTACACCTGATATATAGTCCCTTTCATATTTAAGCGTTTTTAAGTTTCATTTCCTGTTACTTTCAGCTATGTTCGGTTGCACACTTTGATTGCAAGATGATAGAAACTAACCTACTGAACTGTAATTGTGCCTAAATTTATTATTGTAGCATCAATGTGAACCAAAATATATTTCTTCCCATATTAATATAGCGTTAAGGTTTCATTTCTGGTTTCTTTCGGCTTCTGCCTGTTGCACCCACTGCATGCAAGATGATTGGAACTGTCCTAATGTACTCTTGTGCCAGTTTGCATTGTTGTAGCATCAATGTGTACCGAAATATATTCATACCCATAGTAATATAGCGGACTCATAGTCCTTACCATATAATAAAAGTGTTTTTTTTTTCCATTTCCTATACCTTTCACCTACTTCCCATCTACGCCCATTTCGTGCAAGATAATAAAAATTGACCTAATCTACTCCTGTGCCAAATTTCGTCATTGTAGCATTAATGTGTACGGAAATGTAATATTTTTTATCAAAGGTTTTTTTTTTAATTATCCTCCCACAAAAAAATAGGTGGAGGTAGACCAACAAGTCTAAATTTGCCCAAATCGGTCAAGAACATTATAAGGAAATTTTTATTTGAAATCTATACAGATTTTGGGACGCTCTCCTTTCAACTTTTGCACGTATACGCATAGATCTAAATACACTGGAAAACGTAAAAACTATTTTCGTGTCCAGCAACCTTTATAGCTCAGAACATATGGTTTGCTTCATGTTACTAGAAAACTTTAGTCAGTTATTTTCTAGTGTTTATCTCCAGTTCATATGTCTAAAGAGGTTTTTATAGGTCTGAAGTGAAGTTAAAACTGATAGTGATTTTTTTCTCTCATACTTCCGCACTGCATTGCCTTGTCAAATATAAACTTTTGGTACTCCTTTTTTTTTTTTGAGCTTGTTGTTTACGTCTGGGCCTTAAATATACCCTCTAAGCCATATTAATTGTTTTGAATTGTTTATTCTCTTTTTCTTGTCTTAAACGTGTGCATATTTTTCTTTGCCGCAATTTCGCTGGAATTTCATTCACCAAAAAAAGGATTTCGAAGGCACCACTCCATACAAACTTGATTGCATGTTTTAATGTTTCTCTGCTTTTCTGCATCTTCTGCCTCGCCTAACTGCGTTATGCGTTGTTCTTTTTTTACTCTTCACGATTTCATTTGTAAGATTATTTTTCGCAACACATTCATGATCTGATCAACTCATGATGATAATTAATGTTGTGTGATTTTTTGTGGAAAATATTTTATATTTGGAGAATTCGTGTAAGCTGTGTGTCGCAAACACATACAAAAGTTGGACACTTCAGGCAAATAAGATTTCTAATGAGGACACAAATTAGAACATTGGAAGTACTATTTTTTTTTTAATAATTGCTTCAGTATAGTTTAGACCTTTGACTTTGACTTACCACTGGTACACCGGTGACCCTTTTACTTTCGAATTTTTTCCGGAAAAACTATGGAATCGATTTTCCTCAACAAGGTAGGAAATGATTAATAGGGAAAACATAATAGATAATGAATGTGGCTTTCAAAAAGAACGTAATTTCCAAGGAAAGATTTATCCCATTGCCTATTATTTTTCTCTTCCTTCTACTTGATGCAATATTTTGGGGGTAGGTGGAGCTACGGGTCCAACATTTTTTCAGAAGTTGCAGGTAACCTTTCTCTTTTCAGCAAAAAAAAAAAAACAGGAAATATAGTCCATTTCGACCACCAACGCGACCACCCAACCTGACAGGACCTGTATGTTCCAATGGTCGTCAACGGTAAAAACCAATGGCATATTTAAAAAAAAAAACTTCTTGTTTTTTGTTCGTTTTACTTTTTATTTGTTTCATATAATTTTATGAAGTTAATCAAAATTCGAAATGACGGCATTCATTTTTACCGTTGACGACCATTGGAACATATAGTAGGTTCGGTGATTTTTCTTAACTTTGCAATACTTTTATTTGAGGTTGATAAATTCGAGCGTTCGTCAAAGGTTTAAATTATAATAAAATCCCAAAATATACTTTAATTAATTAAATGATTTTCTGTGATTGCGAAAAAATTAAAACCGCCAATAATTTTAGAACTAAGGGGTGTCCAAAAAGTAGCTGATATTTTAATAAAACGTATTGTTTTGTTGAAATTTCAAATGGCCGTCTCGATCTTGTTTACACACGCGAGCTCTTTCCATGAAATTTTCCAAACGCCCAATTCCTGACCCCCTACGATGAATCGACGTTGTTGGGTCATCATCAACGCTGACCGCTGCCATGGCTATGTTTTCGTCCGAACGAGCGGAACGAAGACCACCACTCCTTTTCGCGTTACCATGGGAGCCTGTGGACTAAAAATTTATTGATTAAATTGACCACAGTGTTGCGAAACGGTGTGTGTTATTATGACCGGTGTGTGAGTTTTGCGAACCGTTTCCTCAAAATTTTAACTATTTTTGTAGTGAATTTTAACAATTTTAACAAACGAGTTGTTCGGCCGTAAATTTCTTTATGACTAAACCTCCATTATTGCTGTTGACAGCTGTTATAAATGTAGTACTCTGCGCTTATCACAAAAAAGTAGTGCCGAATCAAAACTTTTGGGAACCCTTTATATGCTTTTTTTTCAACCTTCTATTTATTTTTTCTTATTTCAGTTTTTTTTGGAAATGGCAGGTTGTGGTTGGGAGAAATGCTGTCAAGAATTTAAGAACGATGATTTTTTGTCTTATTTCAATTTGTGAAGACAATTTTTGAGATAAAATTTCTCAAGGAAATTGACACTTTGAATTATGTCAAAAAACAAAAATGTGTCTTAACGAAATTTTATAATAACCTTTTGAATATACATATAACTTTGTATACGTTAGTAATCTTCAAAGAATTTCACGGTTTGTGATGAAATTTTTTATATATTTTGCAAATTTTCATAACTAAACCATTTATGATGTACCCATTATATGAGCTCATTGATAAAGATCGTTGTAGCTCTTCCTGCTCATCTTTTTTGCTTAATTCCCTGTTTGTTGCTAAATCTCCATTATAACAGGATTAAATTTCCAAGCCCATATCGAGCGTTCAAATCTATGAAATTTGGCTCATTTTCTCAACATCATATATTAAGCCTCAAATTTATATCTTCATATCTGCTAAAGTTTTGTTGTTGTTGTTTATTCTTTTCCAAAAACTAATCTCTTTCATCAAATCGTTAAAGTTGCTGTTCTTTGTATAAAATTTGCTCTCGCTATGCAGGTATTTTGCACTTCATCATCCTCCTTTTGTCGAACCTGTAACAAGCGTTCGTCCTTTTTAACGTCTCAATTACTACATGATCTGTTAATATTAACCACTTGGGAGTGTTTGTGTAATTGTGGTCATCTTTCCTACTTCCTGCAGTTTCATCTTAACAAGTTTATGATCGATTTTTAAGGACATAGGAGGAGATACGCTATGAGTATTTTATTGATTTTGCCCGTTATTTTTTAACACAACAAAAAAAAAGGTGTCTGTTTTTATAAAATTGTTTGCTACCGGAAATGAATTTGCTTGGATATGGTTTATTTTGATGTCTTTTCTCTTAATAAATGGATTTGTTTTTCCCGATTACTGCCTTACATGTGTGGCCTGACCTGCTATTGTATATCTCTTTTTTTCTGCTATTTTTTTTAAGTTGTTGCAAATTATTTTTTTATTTTGATTTTTTGTTTCTCGTTTTTTTTTGGCTGCAATTCTTACTGCCTGCAGACAGACAATTTCATCACGCAATCAAGTAGATGTATTTTTTGTTATTTCCTTCTTTGCACTTTCAATATGTGCGACCACACAAGCGCTGTTGTGCCGTTGTCCATCAATGTCGACTTTATCATCTTACACAATTCTTGAATTTGTTTTTATATTAATGAATTTTCTAATAATTCTGGCTAAAAGTTCTAAGCTAAAAATGCTAGCGTCTAGTTTTAAATAAATAAAATTATTTTTGAAAAAAGGCGAAATTTGTTTGTTTATTTCATTAAGCTTTTATTTTTGTATAACGTTAAGGTGATTCAACCATTACATCTTATAATAATAAATTTTTGTTTTTTTTTTTTCTTTCTAGCAACATTTTGGATTCTAGGTAAGTATTTTGTTAAACATAAAATTCTATAAAATGTCGTTCATATAATTTTAATAATTCAAAAATTGTTTGAAATTTTTCTTTATTCCAAATTTTCGGTTTTTTAGAAAACACCACTTTTGTTATTAAACCTTACTCTAAATAATTTGACAAAAATTCTAAAGTATTTGTAACATGTTTTTTTATAAAACTATACAATTATTTCAAATAAAATATGTATTTGTATAAAAATCTCGACATCAAAGTTTCTCATTTGAAAAATTATCTATTTCTATTGCCTTTGATAAATTTCTCTGAATCCAAACTTTAGTTCACCTCATATGTCATCCCACCTCTCTAGTTCACATGTTCCACTCAATAAAAATCTATTAGTTTCGCATTCATCGTTTGACTTTTGTCGAGACTTGCAATATTTTCTTAATTTTATTATTTTTTTTTATCTAAATTTGATTGACATTCTTTTTGTTGATGCATTTCATTTAAGTTTGTCCAAATGTTTTACTTCTCTTCGGAATTATCAATTCACATGTGACCATCAAACGTTGCTGTATACTTTGAGTAGTGATTTGCATAAATGTCATCACAAAGTCAACCAGTCAGTGACTCATTTAAAAATAAATCATATTCAGCGTTTTTTCACTATGTTTTAATAAACCTTGAGTTGAAAATCTTAAATGTAGAGTTTAATAATAAGTATGTACAACTTAGATTATGCTTTGGATAATATATATAAGTATTATTGTTAACTGACATTAACAGATTCAATTGGCCATTATTTTACATGATCTCATAGAGTCTACAATTTACTGCTACTTTGGTTTGGTCATTATAAATGTCATCAACAAAAAAAAAATCAGCACAAGATAAACTATTTTAAACAGAACAGTGGCGGCCGTAGCGCAGTGGGTAAAGTGCGAGGACCATGCGCCAGAGAACCCTGTTTCAATTCCCACCTGACATAGAAAGTTTTCTCAATTGAATTAATTTGTCTGTGCGGCCGTCACCCCTCTGCAGACAATGGTAAACCTCAGAGAGTAAAAAAGCATGAAAAGCTGGCATGAAAAGCTTCTTGAGCCGTTTGGAGTCGGCATAAAGCTTTGTAGATCCAGTTCTCGATCATTTGTGTTCAAACATTTCACAACACGCACAAAACAATTGATCATAAAAAGCTAGGTCAAAGTCCTTTCAAGGGCTGAAATGGCCATTCCGTTTTTTGTTTTTTTTTTTTTATAAACAACTATAAACAGAATACCCTCTGCAATGCTTCCAATTCCATATTCAGTTCTTCTCCCTGAATGAGTTTGTGAAGAGAATTACAGTGAAAATGGTTAAGATATCAGAACGAGAAATCATTTAAGACTACCAAAACTTCTCATTTGAGATTTAATCAATCTTTTAGACTTACCGCATGTTTATGTATTCCGAAATGAGCACTCTTGTAGCACGATACCATGCGACCTCATCTATCCCTTTTGACCGTGCAAAAACTACAGGAGTTGCAGTACGAAGTTTTCGCTCACCCTGCATATTCTCCAGACCCTTCACCAACAGATTATCATCTTTTCCGGAGTCTGGGAAACTATTTACAAGAACAGCGCTACTCCAACCCAAACGCGGTTATTGCGTTATCTTAACCCTTTAAAATCCGACATTTTTTTTTTCAAATCCTGATACAAAATGCATAGTACCAATTTCACTGCATAAAGCTTTAAAGTTTTAAAAAAAAATGCATCAAAACTTATTTGTACACCCAATAGTAACGATCACTCAACTTTTGTGTGATTGTCCAAATTTAAGGAATCATCGATTCCGATATACGGAAAACAGATTTAGAAGTTCACTAAAATCACAGGAAGGACTTACATGTATTTATCGTTGACACCTGCCAAAAGTCACCATGGGGTTTAAAAATGTAATAACTTTTTCGTTTATATATTTTTGTATTTTTTTTTTTCAGATTATTTAAATAACACCTGTAGAATAAATAATAGGGAGATTCACAACTAAACAAAGAACCAGAATAATAGAATTTTATTATTTAAATCAGCGATCAATTATTTCAACGCAAAACCATATCGTCGGCATTTGAACGTTAAAAATTCGCAATCTGAAGCAATGATTCATTGCTTTGTTCATCGTCACCACCAACATGTCACTGTAAGAGATTTGCCTCGAACCGGTAGGCCACGTTTAATTCACACTGCGGAATATATTGAGCGTGTAGAGCAAAGTGTTAATGAAACACCAGAAACAACTTCCAGAAGGCGTTCTGCTTAGCTAGGAATGACTCGTACGTCACTACGACGGCGCATTTAAAAAAAAATTTACTTTTGTTCCCATATAAGGTGCAATTGGTGCAAGAATTAAAACCCGCAGATCATCGGCAACGTCTAAATTTTGCAGTTAAATTTCAACAGGGGTAGAAATGAAAACAAATTTATTGAAAATCGGATTATACGTGATGAAACTCATTTTCATTTGAATGACTTTGTTAATAAGCAAAATTGTAGGTTCTGGGGTTCTGAAAATCCAAGAGCCATTCATCAACGTCAAGTGCACCCCATTAGGTGTACAGTATGGTGTGGCATTACATCTGAAAATATCATTGGGCCTTACTTCTTTCAAAGATGGAACTACTGATGGAGCCACTGCCCACACTGCCCTAGACGCAATGGCTTTTTTAAGTAAAATTTTTGGATAGCGAATAATTTCCAGAAATTCGGAAATTAATTGGCCAGCGCGCGTTCGCCAGATTTGTCAGCACCCTACTATTTTCTTTGCGGTTATTTGAAGGAGTGAGCTTATGTGAACAAGCCCGAGACAATCCTTGAACTCAAGGCCAACATTATTGCAGAAATTCGAGAGCTACAGCCACAAATTTTGAAAGATGTTATGGAAAATGCTCTAAAATGAGCCCATCATTGCAAAGCTGGAAACAAGGCTCATTTAAGTGACATTAAATTCAATACTTAGTGTACAAAAATTTTCATTTTGTATATTTTATAATCTGAAAAAAAATAAAAATTGTATAAACGAAAAAGTTATTAAATTTTTAAACCCATGGATGGTGACTTTTGGCCAACCCTATATATACTTATATCCTTCAAGTGAATCTACTGGGTGTTACGACCGTAAATTCAGAAGTTATTAGCGCCTTATTCTAGTAACTTCCATGGAGGTGAATAAACTCGAAAAAACTCAAATTAGAAAAACTTTTTCTAGGGGACAAAAAAAACTATACAATGAATTGCTCGAAATTGGTAGAAAAAGCGGGGAAAACCACGCCTATGAGAAGATTTTGCACATAGTTTCGTCAGTTTCAGGAAGCACAAGTTTGAAATATGAGTGAAAATCAACGATAGCGAAGTATTAATTCGCATGAAAAAAATTTTAAAAACTTGTTGGGAGTAAACTTTGTAAAAACGCAGAATAATTAGCCGATGAAGCTGTTTCAATTTTGGAGAATAAGTTGGGAAAACTACTACATAGAGAATACCAAATTCTTTTAACGTTTTGATGGATGAAGAAAGTTTATAGTACTCCGATTCTCCAATGAAGATGTACACATTTGGAATAAGTAGCTGACATACTAAAAAAAAGGCAAACGAAATGGAAATCGAATTTCAGCCCTTGAAAGGACTTTGACCGAGCTTCTTATGATCAATTGTGTTGTGCGTGTTGTGAAAGGTTTGAACAGAAACGATCGAGAACTGGATCTACAAGTTTTATTACGGCTCCGAACGGCTTATGTTCTCAAGAAGATTTTCATGGCTGTTTTTACTCTCTGAGGTTTGCCATTGTCTGCAGAGAGGTGACGGCCGAACAGAAAAATGAATTCAATTGAAAAACTTTCTGTTTCAGGTGGGAATTGCACCAGAGTTCTCTTGCGCATGGTCCACGCACTCTACCCACTGCGCCACTGCAGCTGAAATACTACTACTCGCAAAAGGAGTAAATGATTCAAAATTTTCAAAACAATTCACCAATTTCACATGAACCATTTTAAAGTACAAAAGTGAAAAAAAACAAAGATAACGGAGAATATCAGTTTAGAAAGTTCTACATGGATATCTCCACTTTATGACTTTATGAAGGAAAAGTTCTGAAATCATGTTTGTCCACCAAGTTCCACCAAAAAGTTCCATCCATATACCTTCAATATCTAGTCTCAACTGTGAAATCTCACAGGCTCAATCAGACTCTGATCCATTCCTATTTGAGCCATATGATAAAGCTGCTTGGAGAATGAAAAATAACCGGATGGAAATTTTGAATATACCTTCTTCAATACCGAGATAAACTGAGAAATCATCTTTTGACAATATCGATAGTTTACAACAATGCTTATTTTCTAATTCACATTTCGTGAAGATGTAGAAATTCTTACGACTCAAAAACGAATAACTTTTATGCAGATTGCTATCCACGCTTTGTAATCTATATTTTCGGTCATTTATGTCATAAAATGATTTGGAACTCGATATTGTTGTCACAAGTCTGCTATTTATAAGTCGTTACGCCAACAAAACAACTTGTTGAGTCCTTCAAAAACTCAAAGTTTTACTTATAATATCTACTAAGAATGTTTCTTATGACTTGCTATGGCTTCCTCTTACTTAAAGCTTCAAACAAGAATCCGTTGTTAGCTTCTTCTTTCAACTGCGAAATCTCACTGGTTCGACTCAACTTTAAGCTCTGCTTTGCAGCCATAACTCGAAGGCGCAGCATTGTCCACGAACCAAAACTCTGAACGCGCACGATTGTTGCAACATCTCGTGTGGATTTGCTGTCTGGGGTCGTTTTGTCATCCACATCGTCAATTGTGTCTGGTTGCTCCAACAACCTCAGCTTAATGAGAATCCAAAAATTACGTGAAAAGCGTGAAGCAAAATCACGCAAATTTAATAGAAAAAAAAAAGAAAAAGAAGTCACAAAGCCGACAAAAAGAAGCAAACTCGATGCAAAGAATATAAAAAGTAAAAGTTTGCCGCGCATGTCAAAGGATGCAGAAGAGTTAAGGAGCTGTTGGTGATAGTGCAGGTACGTAGGGATTGCTTCCTCGATTGCCAATTGTACGACAGAGAAATATGCAGTAAAGCGACTGGTTTGGCCGGTGCTGCATTTTGGCGCCAAAATTTCTACAGGTTTTATGAAGTTTTAGCTTTTTTTTCGTTTTGCTCTCTAAAGTTCATCTTGCAGTGATTTTTTTCAGCTTGAAAAAAAAAATAGCAAACAAAACGCATATGCAGAATATGCAAAAGATAGTGAGACAGACAAACAGAAGGACTGAAAGCAAGTCAGACTTTGCCAGAATTGATTTGTATTTGCGGTATGTTGCAACAGCGAGTTGCATGAGAGGGAACCAAGTCAAGGGGCAGAAACGGGAAACAAGACTTTTGCAATAAACGCATTATATAATGTGAGGCCTCCTTCTCCGCGCTTGCCATGCGTGCATGCGTGAGTTAACTTTGGTTGCTTATGACAATATTGATGATGTTGGTATTGGTGCTGATGGTGACAACGATGTAGGAATGAATTAATGATTATTGAATTTAAGTTAGAGAGCAACCGAAGGAGTTTAAGTGCCGAGATAAGCTCAAGCTCGTAAACAGCAAATTAAATGAGCGTCGGTCGAATAAAAATAATGAATTGAAAGGATATTAATTTTTTTAGTAAATGAGTTGAAATGGTTTTAATCGGCGGTATACAGCTTATTTGAGACAATGAGATGCAATCTTTTAGTTTGTTTTGTTTATGTTTAAACACAAAAGCGATCAATAATGGAATAACAGCAAAGTGATATAGTGTGTGAAGAAATGTTTAGTTCAAGGTTTTTGTAGCGCACGGTGTTTATACTAACGTCACTTAATTAATATTAATTATTTTCTTTGATGACTGCTTGAGAAATTTGCATAAAAATGTCTATTCGAAATCTTTTATTTCGTATTTTTGTTTAGTTTTATCTCATCTTCCTTACAAGATCGAAGCCATCAAGAAATATTTGCTTTTATCTTCCCTTGAGATTAAGTGGATCGAGAGTAGATTTACCGTTTTTTTTTTTTTTTGTCAAGATTGTAGACATATCGGTCAGAGATGTATTTATCTTCTCTATTTGTCAAAATAGCCGCTGACTCGGAATTTGTTAGTCTCATATATTCTTTGCATTCTCTCAATAAAGAATCGGCAAATTTTCTGTTCTCTTTGAGTTCGATTATTTCTTTATCTCATCTATATGCGGAGAATATGTTGATCTTATCTTAAATCTAATTTTGAGTTTATAAAGAAAAGTTGGTCTCTTTTGTTTATTTTTAAAATCTTTTAATTCTTGAGTTGATTGAAAATATGTTGATTTGGTTTTCATACGAGATTAATAAAGTTTTAGTTGTTTTTTATCACCTTTAGCCGGGAATAAATCACCTTAAATGGAATACATTTGAGTTGATCTAACAAGCATTGTTATCTAAGTTTAACTTTTAATTAAGCTTGAACTTGAATGTTTACCTTTTTTTTCCTGAGGTTGTAAATTTATTGATATTATCTTCTTTCCGAAACGGACTTTATTTCATAAATTTTAATGGATGTGATAAATTTTCTCTATGAAATCTAGAAAGGTAAACTTTATTTCTCTTCTACACCATTTCCAATTGCAATTCAGAAAAGATGAATTGAAATTGAGAAATTCCATTTAAATAAATTTGAGATCAATTGAATTTCAGATAAGGATGATAATGATAACTGTTATAATTATAATAATCACGATGATCATGAAAATGATAATAATTGCGATAATGATCATTATGATTATGGTCGTGGTATCATGATATTGATAATTATAATGATAATAATGATAATAATGATAATGATAGTGTTAGTGATAGTGTTAGTGATAGTGTTAGTGATAGTGTTACTGATAGTGTTAGAGATAGTGTTAGTGACAGTGATAGTGTTAGTGACAGTGTAAGTGATATTGATAGGGATAGTGTTAGTGAGAGTGTTACTGATAGCGTTAGTGATAGTAATAGTGTTAGTGATAGTGTTAATGATAGTGTTAGTGATAGCGTTAATGATAGTGATAGTGAGTGATAGGGATAGTGATAGTGATAGTGATAGTGATAGTGATAGTGATAGTGATAGTGTTAGTGATAGATTTTTTTTTTCTTCCCGAAGGGGGAACCTTCAAAAGGTGCCACCGTGCAGGTGGGAGTGTGCGATTCTTACGCACTAATCCTAACCTCCGCATTGAATCGTCGTCCTTGTATAAGCCCCGTGGGACCGCCGCAAAGCATGACTTCACGGAGCATGGGAACAGCACTAAGCTGGATACTAATAGACTTGTGTCCGTATTCTAAAAGATTTGGTCATGGGCTTGTCTATAAACTCTACCTTATCTATTTCGCAAACGCTCAACTCTTCGCAGCTCGTCGATAATCAGTCGTGCTAGGGTGCTAACCACTGACCAGTTAGCTTCATTTCTCAGCATAAGGGTAACCAAGTTTTGATCAGTTACCGTTTCGCCGAGACTGATCGAAGCCTCAAGTCTGGCATTTTGGAACTTGGGGCACTCGAAGATGACATGGGCGGCGTCTTCTGGTATACTTCCCTCGCAATGGGTACAATAGGGATCTGCTACGTGCTTGTATTTGTGCAGATATGCCCTGAAGCAACAACCGTGCCCGCTTATAATATGCGTAATGTAGAAGTTCATCTAGCCGTGAGTTCTACCAAACCAAGCGGTAGTATTAGGGATGAGCTGATGAGTCCACCGACCCTTAACTGAGCGATCCCAGCGATCCTGCCACTTTAGCAGGCTTCTCTCCCGTCCGAGTCTTTTGCGAACTGTTGGGTTTTCGCTATTGGCTTCGAACAGCGTTTCCTCTACTAGAAGGTCGATAGGTATCGAGCTTGCAAGGACTAATGCTGCATCCTCGGAAACTGTTCTGAAGGCACAGCATACCCTGAGTGCGCCAAATCTGTGCACTGATTCAACACCACGTCGGTATGACTTCGTTTTCATTGATGTGGCCCACACCGTTGACCCATACATCACGATGGATCATACTACATTAAGGAGTAGTATCCTGCGCGCCTGTTTGGGGCCTCTCGTATTCGGCATCATTCTCGATAAAGACATGCATGGGTTGGATGCTTTTTTATGGGCATACTGGAGATGCTGTTTAAATGTTAATCGGGAGTCAATCATCACGCCAAGGTATTTAATGCATTCCTGTGATTGCACCAGCGTCCCATTAACATTGATGCTTGCAACTTCCATCTTTTTGCGGCTGCTTATGAGCACCGCTTCGGTTTTATGTTCGGCTAGACAAAGACCTACTGACATAAGCCAGTTATATATAATGCCGATCGCCACACTACTGAGTGCCTCGACTTCTTCAAGATGTTTTGCAGTGGCCACAACCGCTAGGTCGTCCGCAAAGCCGACGATCTTAACGCCTGTGGGAACTGCGAGTCTAAGGACGTCGTCGTGTTAGTGATAGTGATAGTGTTAGTGATAGTGTTAGTGATCGTGTTAGTATTAATGTTAGTGATAGTGTTAGTGATAGTGTTAGTGATAATGTTAGTTATAGCGTTAGTGATAGTGTAAGCTATAGTGATAGTGACAGTGATAGTGACAGTGATAGTGACAGTGATAGTGACAGTGGCAGTGATAGTGGTAGTGATAGTGACAATGATAGTAATGGTAATGGAAATGATTATGGTAATGGAAATGATTATGGTAATGGTATGGTAATGGGTTCATTTGATATCAAGGTAAACTTAAATTTTAGATCTTGGGATACAAGGAGAATTTGAATCTAATAATTGATATTTTCTGAATTTCAGTTGATGTTTTCTGAATTTCAAATGGAATTTCTGAATTTCCCTTCAGCTTTTAATTTCAATTGATATGTTATGAACTACAATTGGAAGTGGTGTAAATCAATTAAACCAGGATTGGGTTGATTTAACTTTTCTTTCGACAGTGGGCCGAACAAAAATTAGTTATTAACATCTGCGTAACTTTTCTGACAACTTGAAGTTTTTCTCCTTTTAAGTGTTCTATTCTTTTTCAAAAATTCCCCTTCTCTAAATTGAAGAACTCTATTTTATACCTGATTTATCGGGGTTGTTGAAGAAACCAAGAGCTCTTGGAATCAGAATTAAAACGGACAAATATTTCACTTATGTACCATGGATTCTGATTTGGCGGTTTTATGTTTGAATCAGTGTCGGTGTCTTTTTTAGGTGTCACAGAAATCGATGTTATCCGATGACATCTAAGCAAAATTCTGATTCAATTCTGATTCCAACAGAATGCTCTTGGTTTCTACAACAACCCCGAATATATCTCTATCGAAGAATTTTTCTGCATAATCCAAACATTGAAATTCTTCATTGTGTTATTTTGTTGACTCCTTAGAATATTTTTTCAAAAAGGTATTTTTCGTCATTTTTTTTTTTTTCTTTATCTCATTATCAAACTTAAAATCGTCAACAAAATCTTCTCTTCCGTTTCTACTTCAAAAAGTTTAACCGCTACTTCTTTTGTATTAAAATATTTCTTCGGGTCATTTTCCAACTCTTTTCAATCTTTTCCAGTACTAAGCTGAACTCAACAAAACTTTATCCAAAAGAAAATTTTCAGCTATTTTGAAAATTGAACATCTATCGGAAATTTTCCACTCCTCTAAAAATTTTCTCCGCCAAACGTCTTCGACAAAGCTTTTTAGTAGTAGTATCGCCACTACTTCCCCAAATTTTTCTGTTTTTTTAACTTTTTCAACCGAAATTCTGTAGTAGTTCGACTTATATATATTCACCAAAGAGAAGCTTTACCGCTACTTCATTCAAAACTGAACATTTTCATCGGAAATTTCCAGTCTATCGCTATTCTTTAACAGCCCAATATTGCCAACGCGCAATTGATGCAGATTTGACTGTAGATCTTGCAAAGAATCTTTATTTTTAAGACTGCAGAACTTTAGTTCCTTCAGCAGAACTGTTTAGCGTACAGTTTTCTGTGACAGATGATACGAGCATTAGAACGGGTTTGATGAGAATTATGGGGCGTAGGTTTCTATCATTCAGGGCAACCGATTCTTATATCATGTCTGTTAACAAGAGCTATGTTACAAGAGAAGATGTCTGGTTCTAATGCAGGAACCCATTTGGCTCGAAATTTTTTGCCAATCTGAACGCTACTTTTGCTCGCATTTAGACCAAAATCTAAATTTTGGATTTGACATTTAAAAAAAAAAAAATGCCAAAGAACCAATATTTTATAGAGTATTGTTTCGAAAAGTGTTAGATCTGAAACTTGAGTAATCTACTCCATCATAAGGTCCATTATAAGGTTAAACAAGTATCGAATGGGAAGAGAGCGGAGTGGAGAGTGTCTGGTATCGAATGGGTGGAGAGCGGAGTGGAGGGAAGAGGAAGGTTCTAGATTTTAATTGCAAATTTAGACATGGTTACTTCTTATGGATTGCCGGCTTTGCTACCGGCAAAAATATAGTGTGTCGATTTGATTTGCAGGGTCTTCTAAGATTTGTTGAGGCATAAATATTCAGTCGATAGCATATTTTCTAGGTCTTAAGCCTCACTGAATTAGGTTCAATCAGGTTTGGATTGGTTTACAATGTGCTTCAATCGTGCGGTATTACGAAGACTTATTCCACGGGAACTGGTGCAGACGATAGAATCGCCTCTTTTGTAGATATGACAGAGCACCTATTCTAATACGAGTAGTTTTGAATGCATAAATAAGACCTCACTAGTACATTTAAATAGAGTTTCGCCTCAATTTGTGTACTTTTTAGATCAAGCTATATCTGTACATAATTGGAGTTTTCGGGATATTATCCATATTGGCCGGATTACTGTCAGTATATTCGCTTTTCAAAAAGGTAGAAAAGTGTTCTGTTGGATCTGCAGCTTAAAAAAATGTTCTCCATGGTAGCGTTTAGGAAGTTACAATAGAGAACTCACAATAGAGAATTATCTTTTCTGAAATATCGTTTCATATTGAACTAACCGGTTATCAAACAATCTGAAGTTATCAGTTATGAACACTTCTTTCGCCAAAATTGCTTTCTTTAGGGGAGGGGAAGTGTTATGAATAAGTGAATTGGAGTCTCGTTTCAACCCTTAGGAGATAATCTTGCGTTTTAAAGGGAAGTCTTATGTGCATCAATACAGTTCTATCAGAGAATTTGAAATGGACGATTTGCATTAAAGAAGTCATGTATACCATCATTGTCTTCACCATTTGCCCCATGACACGTTCCAGTCTATTTTTGTTTGATTCAACTTGGACATTAAAGTTGATCACTTAAGAAGTAATTCATATAATGCATTCTACCTTATTTAAGGAGTCCTTTAGGTTATTTTAGAGTAAAGATCATCAAAACATTTTTCTTCGGCTTTTTTAACTATAACGATACGTCAGAGCTTCGGGAATATTTCAATTTAATCGGTCTTTAAATGTGCCGTTATGGCATACAAGATATCATAACAAGTTTTTAACAAGTCAACTGTCACTGTCAGTGCCCGACATGTCAATTAAAGTAAACTCCCAGCCCAGTGGGCTTAAGTGTCAGAAATATTAAAAAAAAAAACAAAAAAAATTTAACACCTTATAATTTCACTTGTTCAAAATAAGATCAACTTCAAATTGTAACGCTTCCAGGTTATCAATTACTGGCTCAAATGATGACTTGTAACAAGCATACGTTGTTGTGTTGTTGCTAAATTAACAAATTAACAAATTATGAGCCATCAATAAACTTGGCCCAAAGTAATAATTTTGCGGCGCTTCTAAAGAAGTAATCAAAGAGTTGGAAGATGCAAAAAGAAAAACAAAAAAAAAGGAAGATGAAAGACCTCAAAGTCTGCTACGCTGTGTGGCAATGGATGCACTTTACTGCAAGCAGCAATTCACACGCAACACAAATCGAAAAAGTTCACACATTACAAAACAAAAATAATAAAAAAAAGTGCAGAGAATGCAAAAACTGAGATTTCATTGAACCAGTGAATGAGGCAGAGAGAAGAAATAACATAACGCAAAAAAGTTGAATGCCAAAAAAAGACAAAAATAAATGCGGCGGTCCATTGATGGCCAGCACACAACAATTTTGGCCAAGAGAGGAGCAAACAATATATTGACAAGCTACAATGCTTTTTAACGCATAACAAGAATTTGAAAAAAACAAGATTTTAGTCGACAAGAACATATCAAATAAGTTAATTTGTTGTTGCTCTTTAGTGAATTGCAATAAAATCTGGTTCTCTAATCACGACTGATTTTGATGTTGTGGATGGGATGTGTCGTTTTACCTGGCAATACAATATTGTTGTTTACATACATTTTGTTTTGTTTTTGCTGTTGTTTTTGGCTGGTGTCTCTGCTTGTCTGCATTCTTATGCCGGCCGGTATAAATTGAAGCTCCGTACATACATGCATAACGCTGTGTCAGAACGTGCGTTTATAAATACTCTGATGAAGAAGTCTGTGCTTTTGTTTTCGTGGATCACCCGCGGAATGTGGCCAAACAACTCTGGCGATTCCCAGAAAAAAAAAACAATTATTAAATCCTTAAGGGCCGGTAAAAGGATGCGTGTCGACATCGTCGACGTCCACAACGTCATATTTTGTGTACGTTTTGCCCATTAGGCATCTCCAGACAGTTCATATCCAAAATCGCCCCCCAAAAGCAGTTTTATTGTTCGTTTGGAAATTATTTTTGGTAAGAATTTTCTTTGCAGAAGAACGGAAAATTAGCCAATGGAGATGTTTAAATTTCTCGAGCCTCGAATATCGAAACCTGAAAGCTTGTCTGTTGACAATACTAAAGAATAACGACCTGGACACCAATAATCTGGACACTTTGTTAAGGGGTTACATGACATTGGCAGTTTTTTTAAATCGACTTTTTTTAATAATTTTGTATTTTTGTAAATATTCTTAATATTCTAAGAAAATTCTAAAAAAAATTCCTACTGGTACAAAAGTTACAGCCGGATTAGTGAGAGCGCATTTTTAATTTTTGCGCTACCTACGTACGGCAGCTGGTATATACTTGTTTTACTTGCTACCTGACTTTTGGTGGTTGTTATTTCGTACCTACTTGAAGGGTGAAGCCCGAATTGCTAAACGATTGCGAAAACTATAAGAAACAGCACAACACAAGATAACGAAGGCATACATTACGAAGCAGGCATTGAAGTTAACCTTTTTTTTCTTTGTTCACAAACTTTGAACGCGTTTATCTCGAAACCATGTTTTTCGTACTGGTTGCGGCGGGTTCATTTTTTGACGAATTTTTTTTTTATTTTTTTAAACTTGATTCGCTATCGTATGACACGAACTTTTTTTAAATTTTTTATTCGATTTTTTATGAATATTTAAAGTCAATATTTTTTTTCGAAAAAACACACTTTCAAATTTGGAACATCACCAAAAATTGAAAAAAATTTAAAAAAAAAAGCTCGTGTCATACGAGAACCAATTTTGTTAAGATTTAAAAAAGTCATTTTTTTCCAGATCGGACAATTTTTGCAACTCCCAGCGCTGCAACCACGAAGCCCCGTTTTTTTCTCTGCCGCCAGTTTGGAGCTCTATAAAACCATGTTGGAGTGAAATATATATTTTTTTTAATTTTTTTTTTTTTTTGTAATTTGTTCAATTCTCTACAATAATAAAAAAAAAATTTGGAAAAATGTTTGTGTTTGACTGAGTTATGAATTTTTAAGAAAAGGTCTGTTTTCTCTGCCGCGAATGTCATGTCCCTCCTTAAGAGCATTCAAACAACGAAATGCGTTAACGCTATTGTGTCAAGACATAGTTTCAAATGCTTCCTGAATCACTTTATACAGCGCAGTGAGACTTTGAGTTGAATAGCGCGTTGAGTTATAAAGTACATATTTTTACTGGGTGCAAATTATAATACCTTCCTTTCCTCCAAGGCCAAATTTAATTATATTCTAAATCATTAACCGCCTAAAAAATGCTAATGGTTAATTATTAAAAATATTTTACTAAGTTTAGTTTACATAACCAGAGCTGATGTAAAAGAGCTTGTGATATTTATGAAGTTTTTTCTATTTTGATGACGCCACTTTGTATCAGTGGTTGGGGCAGTTTTCTTTAGATTTTGTCAAGTTAAAACTCAGAGTGCATATGAAAAATTAAAGCACACGTGCTTTTAAATAATTCGTTAAATTTCTGTAGAATTTTATGAGATTTTACCGTTCTCATATAACCCCTTTGTATGGGAGATAGGCGTGGTTTCCAGTCAATTTTGCCAAATTTCATAGCCAAAGTTCATATTAAAAATCAGGACTTATATACTAAATTTCAAGTCAATAAACTTACTTGTGTGGAATTTTTCTTACTTTTGTGGAAATAAGTCAGATCTTATATTAAAAATCAAAGCTTATGTGTAAAATTTGATTCATCAAATCATTTTATTTTATTAATTTTTTAGAATTTCTAGAAGATTTTACCATTTTAATGAAGTCACTTAAGAGGTAGGCGTGGTTTTCATACGATTTTCATAAATTTAAAACTACTAAAGGGTCCGCCAAATAACTTTTTTTTTTTTTTGAAAATGCAAAGAAAAAACTACTGAATATTTTCTCAAATTTCTTTTTTTATTTGAATGTACAATCCTTCCGGTTAATAATGGAAAATAATTTCATTCAAATGGCTGCCTCGGCTGGCCATGCAGTAGCCTACACGATCGGTCCAATTTTTAAACACATTATCGATTGTGTGCAGCTGTATTTCACCAATGGCTTCACGAATATTGTCCTTTAAAGCGTCAATTGTATCTGGCTTGTTGGCGTAACACTTATCTTTGAGGGCACCCCACAAATAATAGTCCAACGTTGTCAAATCGCAGCTCCGAGGTGGCCAAACGACATCAGCTCTGCGGCTGATAATGCGATCTTCAAAAACAGGGCGCAAAACATCGAGTGTGGCACGTAGCGCCGTCCTGTTGAAACCAAATGTTGCCAATATCCTAATCCTCAATTTTTGTGAACAAAAATTCATTCAACATGGCCCAATAACGATGGCCATTGACTGTAACGGCCACTCCTTGCTCATTTTCGAAGAAAAATGGCCCAATTATGCCTCTGGACCAAAATCCGCACCAAACAGTGACTCGTTTTGAGTGCATCGGCTTTTCAATGTAAGCGTGCGGGTTTTCTGTGCCCCAAATGCGACAATTTTGCTTGTTTACATACCCGCCAAGATCAAAATGAGCTTCATCTGAAAAGATGATTTTTTTTGGCAAAATCGGCATATTTCCCATTTTGGCAAAATCGCAATATTTCCCAGCGTTGTTCAAGCGTATACACAACCATATTCGTTCAGCGGAAGGATTAAACTAATTATCTGTCAAATCAGACATGTGCTAAGTGTTACCATTCACGAAATAAGCACTAGTTGAAAAAGAAACGTTAGATGGCGGACCCTTTAGTATCGCCTGTGGCCGAAATTGGATGATACCAAAACCGTTATTTTGTTTTTTTTTTTTTTTGCTAAACGCACCAATCCATAGCCTGCATAGAATGAATGGAATCAGCTGTGCTCTCTGTCACAGCGTCATCTCGAACGAAATAAACCACCAAGTATTGAACAAAATCATGGACGGATTATAAGGTTGTTGCAGGGCTGATCGTACTCTCCTCTCAGTACCCACAATTGTCAAAATCAGCAAATTTTGCGAATGAATACGAAAGAAAACGTGTAAAAAGGGAGAGCATCTGCAGATTTTCTATGAGCTGCCAACTTCGATTTGACAATTATGCGTACTCGTTCTCTCCCTTGCGACATTATAATACAACCATGAACAAAATAAACAATTATAAATGCCTTTGCATGTGTTATATAAAGCGAGCAGCAGTTTAACAGTTTTTTGACGCTGACACGTTGGCAAATTCTTTCTGATCGGGCAATCGGTGTGCTCGAAAAGAGAGAAATAAATTAAGAGAAAGCAACAACAACAACAATACTGATACACAGCACTTTTGAAGTGTCTGCGTCATTCTCGCATTCTTCTCTTGCTCGTGTATGCTATACAGCAACGATGTTCAACAGAGCTGTGTCGCTATATATTTTGTTGTTGGTATCTTATTATCCCATTAGGAAAAAAGTTTTTTTACATTTTCTTAGTTTTACATAATTTACATCTTAATGACAACATAATCGAATAAAACTTATATTGTGCAAATCTACTCGAAAATACCTTTCCATCAGTGATGTTCCTCGACACGTCGACTTTAATTGTCAACATTTTGGTATCGAAGATGTATACTATGTCGATAATTTTGTAGACAATGTCGAAAATGTGGAAAATGGCAGCATTGGTGTCGAGCATGTAAAAAATTAACTGGCCACGCTGCAGTTGTCAAACAATTAATTTGTTATTTATTAAAAAGTAAGATTAAGCATTAGCAAAGTATTCCTTGAAGGCGTAAAAATAAAGAAAACGCCGAACTTGGTACCAACATTTGGACGGCATACTAAAAAATTGTTGCAAATACTTGCTTTTTCTGCCCAAATTGAAATTAACGCTTCTGCAATATACTGTGAGCTAGGTCGAATTGTGAACCAGCAAAAAATATAGACCACAACAACAAAATCTTTAAAAGTAAAGGATGTTTAATTTTTGCTGCACTGCCTTGTTGTGAAAAACACTTATAATTTCGGATTAATTTTACCAAATTAGTTAAGTAGATTCAAGAGATAGTCGACTGCTTAAATCATAGAAGTCTGGTGAGTTGATTAGCGGCCAGCGCAACAGCAGTGAAGAGTATCTTGGTAATTATTAACATATAATCCCAATTAAGCCCCAATATTTTATATAACTGCGAGTCAAGGAATTACATCGACTTGTGCCTAGAAACAAGGTCAAAATATGCAAAACACACAAAGCAAATGAAAGCCTACTAATATTTAGCTTAATTTAAATAATAAAAACACACCGCCGCCAAACTTAGCCTCGATTATTTAAAAACCATAATAAATCTATAATACAACAACAACTGTCAATCCCCACAACGTTTTAATGAAAAGGCCCACAAGATCAACAGTCTATAGAAAGGAAAACAAAGAAGTTGGAACAAAGCCAGCTAAATCAACAACAATAAAATAAATAAATCGACAACTTGTAAATCTTGTCGTTGGGCCTATATTGCGAGTTAATCCTCTACTGCAGCTTCAGCCCCCTTCAGACACACTCACTATAACACACGAAGCCACATACAGACGGCTTAAATGAAAAAGTAGATAAATGCTTAACCCGTCCAAGGCATTTACTAGAAGATGCTTAAAATCACACAACACCAACCACAACATCATCTGCTATACGTGCGTGGTACTACCAACAGGTTTTATAACCAGTTTTGTAAACCTCCGCCAACTAGGAGAAGCGGCTGGCTCATAGCAAAAATAGTTTCAAGTGCAAGGACCTCACCACAGCGTAAACAATAATTGCATTGAACAAATGCAATGGCGATTTTTTTTTTGCCTCCGCTTAACGACTTCCGTTGTGGTTAAGGCTCAAAGAGGTTTTTTTTGTTGTTGTTTACAATGCCCAACCACCTAGCAGCAAAAAAAAAAAAAGAGCTACAAGTTGTTTACAATTTCCAAGCAGGTTTTTCTAGGAATCTGCAATTCCTACAATGTGTTGGTTACACTTTAAATTGTATTTATGTGATTTTGATATAAAATCAACAGCAGCAGCAGCAGCAGCTGTTCTTGACTAACCTCAACCTTGATCAATGAGCTACGATAAAATTTGTGGTCTACGAGTGAGGAGCTGTCTCAGGCACACTCACGAAGCGTGTTTTTCGGTTAGCTCGAGTTGCGGTTTCACAAGCTTCTATCACAACCACACAAAAATGCGCTGATTTTGTTTAATAGCTGATATTATAAAATTTTATGGGTTTGACATTTAATTCCTGTGTTTAAATAAAAAAATCGTAGAAAGTTTTCAGATTTCATTAAATATTTATTCATTCCCCGTTACCCTTATCATATGATTTTATCGTTAATCCTAGATCAAAGCCACCGCTTGTCAAAGCTATGACATGATGGCAGAATAAAAATAAAATCTATGCTTATTAGTCGCCGTGTACAGCATCCAAAGCGGCAAATGGGTTTTTTTTCTGTGCGCTATTCTAGCAACTCGTTAACCAGTGTTAAAATATTTACAAATTATAAAGAAGTGCAAATATTGGCGAGCTCAAATTGACTGTGTGTGTGTGTGTGTGTGTGTGTGTGTGTGTAGAATTTTTAAATTCTGCTTAGGTAATTATGACGATATATGTCAGGACAAACATTGACAAGACACAATGTGTGAATATCAAGAATTGTTGCAGAACCAAAAAAAAAGTATTGAAAAATGTGAAATCTGAATGGATTATGGATCTCGGCAGAGCTGAACTAACTGTGCCCCAAAGGTTTAGCCACTACATGGTACAACAAACTTTTTTTTTTAGAGATGTTTATGTTTTTTGTGTTATTGAAAATAAAATTGAATAAATTACTAAAATGATGATATCAATTCTGCACTCAAAGTTGGAATTTACTAGTTTCAACCGATTGATTTCATCTCCACACTAGCACAGCTTAGTAACGGTTAAGTCAGTGGGGTTTGTTGATATACCATTAGAAGGGTGATTTCATTACCTTTGCAATCAGCGCTGAAAGTTTTCTGCTAGAAACGATAATGTGAATCAAAATCTTGAAATGCTAATTAACCCTGTAGCTCCTAAGAATGTGAAAATAGACCCTCTCCCCTCCCCATCCCCACCTCCGTAAATTAAAACACAACTCGATAGACTTTTTAGATGCTTTTACGCTAAAAACGTTTTTTGTTAGTCTGGTAAGGTCTCTTTTGGAGTACTTAAGTATCATATGGGATCCCATTTACGACTGTGATAGTATTCGCATTGAAAGAATCCAAAAGAGATTTACTAGATTTACTCTAAGACGTTTATATGATACAGAAAATATGCCAACGTACACTGTGCGATGTCAATTGTTAAATATGCAAAGCTTATCTCAGAGGAGGAAAGCACAGAGCGTTATTTTTATAAAAGATATAGTGGACAACAAGATAGACTCGCCTGAGCTTCTTGAACTTATTCCATTCTATGGTCCATCAAGGACTCTTAGGGAAAGAAACTTATTCTTCATAGATTTGGCAGAACTAACTATGACTAAACTAACTAACTCAATAATGAGCCAATCTCTTAATGCTTATCTAATTGTAACATCGCAGCAGACCATGTGGACTTTTGCACGACAAGAAATAGTTTTAAGAGAGTTATTTATAGTTTTATGTTAAGTCAATAGTCATAGAATGATGTGTTATCTGTAAGGGCGGGCTTAGCCCAGTAGATGTAAACAAACAAATATTTGCACTCAGTCGCTGGATACCCTGTATTAACCTATAAAAAATATATTTTACCACTTCTAGTCTTCGTCCTACATATTCTGAATTCGATTATTATAATCGATAGATATGTTTCTTTCACGAGATTTAAAACCTGTACTTAGGAACATCGGCGCATTCTTCATAGATAATTTCTGTAAAAATTATTACAGAATCTTATGAAATCAATAAGAACGTTAATTAAATCTTCTTTTTTGCTTGTCGAGGACATTTTTGGGTGTGACCGTTTTGTTAACTAAATCGATGAATAACTTTGTCGCTTCCTTCTTCTGCTTCTTCCCAAAGTTGAACGATAAGAACTATACTATGACAAATGAGCTTATGCATAATTTCTTCGTTTGTTCGGTGCATGCTTTAAACTTTTCTATATTAATGTCATAAGCAAATGCAACTGTTTTAAGAATGATGCTGAATTTAAAAATTAAAGTTTCATAGATTCCAAGTATTTCAGCATTTTTTTTTTAAATCTTCAAAAACCGACTAGCTGTATTGCTCTCACGTCATTAGAAGCCCCGAAATCCAGCTAAAAAAATTAACCCCTATTCTATCTTGAATACATTGTATTTGCTCCTTTCTTAACTTGACTTTCTTTATTTGTCATTTTTATATCTAATCGATGATTGCTAATGTGAATGCAAGACATTGTGGCGAAGTGTGACATAGGGGGAATGGTGTCTAAAGTAAGCCAAAAACATATTACGTAATTTATGAACAGTCCCTAATAAAAAAAAGATGTTTTGCGAAATTCATATATAACCCATTTTGGTCCGCTACCAGAACGCGTTGGTATTTCGTAATGAAAATTAGTAATCAAATTAAGAAAATTCCAAAGTTTAAGATTTTTTCGAATTAAAATTTTGAAGAATTTGAAAGTGGTCGAATTTGAAAAATTTCTTTTTTTTTCTGAATTTTCATTTAACTGAACAGTGTATATGAACTGAACAGTGGAAAGAGTTTGAAAAAATCTTTTTTATTTTTTCCAGAAATTAATTTGAATGTTGGTGGTCGAAAAATGTACCAGCGGGCTAAAATGGGTTAATAATATGTCCACTCAACATTAGCCCATTTTTGTCCAGCGTTGCGTATACGCAACGGTTTACTTTTCTTGACCTGGAGGTCATACCGTGGTAGATGTTCATGATCTCCAAAAAGAATATAAAATTTTAAGAATTTATCTAATCGACCTGTTTTCGCTCAAGGCTGAACAATTACGTTTACTTACATTTCCAAGCTTGGGAAAATTGGGAATATTCAATTTTTTTTATCTGTAATTTTAAACTTCCAAAAAAATCTAAAAAAAGATGAAGTAAAATATAATTCTTATATGATCGTCTTTCTTAGGATTTATATTTAACTTTTGTGAATTTTTATGAAGTTCGTATGCCAGATACATAGCACCCGCGGGTTGACACAATTATTTTTTCTTTGTGGAAATTCTTGAGATCAATATTGGTGCCATATGCTCGACTTTGCTTGTAGAATATCGATCAATTTGAAGTGGCAACTTTATTTTTACATATTTTTTTTAAAATTTTTTTATTTATTTTTTTCTTTCTTAGTTAGACCAAACTAAACATTTTTGGAAAGTTTCATCATTCTAGCTCAACGGGAACATGGGCAGTCCATAATGGGTTAAACACAAGATAAAAACTAAATTAGTATTTAGTATTTCTCGTGTCATTCATATTAACTAAACTTTATAAAAAAAACCTTAAGTTTTGGATTAAAATTTTCTGTTTTATTTTTATTTAAACAGCTAACTTTGAACGTTTATAGTTTGAACATGACCCATTTTTCGGTTAAGTGATGTTATTATTTTTAAGCTATTAAAAAAAAAGCAAAAAAGACCCCCTCGAAAATCAGGTAAAAAGAAAAATGATTGAAGCATAAGTTTGACAGAAATTTTTCTTTTTGAGGACTTAGGGTGCAAATATTGTAAATCTATATAAAACTTCTTGAGAACACGAGTTTACGCCACTCGAAGTAGGCATAAAATTTGAAGGATCAGTTCTACGAAATTTTAGAAGTGGCTTTTTGAATAAAAGATATTTCTTTTCAGCAAACAGAGGCTTTATTTTTCAACATAATTTCCCTTTAAATTGATACATTTAGTACAGCGTGTGTTCAATTTTTTCAAGGTCTTCAAAATAGACGTTTTTTTCAGTGATGACCTCTTACTGCCGAGCGATTTCTTCAGATTTGGAAATAGTAAATAGTTGCGAGTGGTTAAATCTGGTGAATATGGTGACGTAACAGTTCGCAGCCCTGTTTGATGAACACTCTTTTGAAGTGGTCACACGATTAAAATCGCATTGTTCTGTGAAAAGTTATTTAAGTTTAAAATTGAGTGAAAATTTGGAACATCATCCTCATATTTTGGTTTTCTTTTATAGAAAAAGTAAGAATGCGTCGCAGGCTGCCAAAAAAAGTTGTGAAGCTTAAGGAGACGATGCTGTAACTAGAAAAACTACAGCGAAGTGGTATGCCCATTTTGGATCTGATAATTTTGATGTTAAAGATGCACCTCGCTCTGGTCGACCAATCATTGAAACAGTCGATGAAATCATGGAAAAAATTGAGCAAGACCGGCACGTTGCTTGGGAACTAGGCATTCATCACCAAACAGTTACCAACCATTGGAAGAAAGCTGGATACACAAAGATGCTTGATGCTTGGGTGCCACATGAATTAACAGCGAAAAATTTAATTGACCGAATAACCATTTGCAAATCACTGCTAAATCGGAACAAAATCGAACCATTGTTTTTGAATAATGGCTTTAGCCCAAAAATGGCAAAAGGTTATTGATCAAAAGGGCATATATTTGGTCAAATATAAGAAGAAAGTGTTTCATTCTTAGTCAAATTTGTAACCGAACTTTTTCAAATACCCAATTCATTGCCAGCGCATATAGGAAAACGAAATGGAGGATCGCTTAATTACCCGAATCAACTGAGGTAAAGGCATACAGTCAGGGACAAAAGTTTGAATACACCCTACAAACTTTGCTTTTTAATTAAAAATTTGAGCATGCTGTTTTCTTTTAGTACATCAGTAAGCAATAACAATAACAAGAAATCAGTACTTTGCCGCATAGGTAACTGTAAATATGCCAGAAATGAAAAAATACTTTATACCATGTTCCGGCTTATTTTTGATTTATTCGTAAAACAAACATGTTCAAATTAAATAATTTCGCCATGGAAAATCTGTCAATGCAATTATTTTGAAATTAAGTAATTTATTATAAATTTCTAACCAAATTAAGATCCAATCGGTGTCAGCACTAGTCTTTTCGATAAATAATCGGAGAAATTGTATCACAAGGTTTCATTTCTATAAAAAAAAATTTGATATGGAAAAAAAATAATTATAAGACACGACATTAGTGTGGAAAATAAACAATAAAAATTAAAATAAAACAAAGAAAAAATCAATATAAATAAAATAAATTATGAACATACTATTATGAATTCATACTAACGAATGTAGTTGATTTCAAGTAAGTAGTTTTTTGACAAATCAAGTAATTTATGCCGTAATATGAACGTAGTATTAGACAAACTTTTAAATACAATAAAGAATAAAGGCCCGTTTTGTTTCTTAATGTTTTTTCACTTACGTATTTTTATTCAGTTTTAGTCGTGGTTTGATCGTTGTCAGTAAGCTTAAAAACAAGATAGTGGGCAAAGGAAAACAAATCGAGTCTAATGTCAAAGATTTGAAAAAAAAACATAAATCGTTAAGCAAATCCTACCGGGGTAAAGACAAATTTTTAAAAATTGAAGTCTGCAAGTGTATAAAACATTATAAGAATATGTAAAACTTACAAAACACTGGGAAATTGGCTCAGAACTGGGCGACCAAAAAAACTTTCTCGCAAAGATGTTAGCCTTATCCTAAAGAAAGTGCTCAAAATCTAAAAATAGTGCGCCAAAATTAGCTGGTAGTATTGCTGCAATATCAGGAATGCAAGTTCATATCAAAATGTGCAAAAAACTTTATTGGGCAATGGATGCAGAGTTCTACGTATGAACCTCTAGAAAGCAAGTATAAGAATATGGAAGGGAACTTTTCGAGAAGATTACTATGTGATGAATCTAAATTTATTTTTTTGGAAGTGATGTCCCCGCAAAACAAACCAAGAACTTAATACCAACCAATCAGCATGGTGGCGGCAGTGTGATGGCTTGGGGAGCGATTGGAGCAGCTGGTGCGAGACACTTAGGACCATAGGATAATGGATAATGATCCAAAGGATACCATGCGTTTGGTAAAAGATTGGTTTGCCATATAATGCTCCACATCAGCTTTGTAGTCCACCCCAATCACCGGACTTAAACCCAATTAAACACGTTTGGGAACTATTGGCACGAAAAATTAATCATGCAGGTTCAAAAAGCATGGAATCCTTTGAAGAAGCTTTAAAAAAGGACTTGTCAGAAACCACATCATCCAAAACAGAATATTTGGTACTATCTATGCCTGCAGGCTTAAATTTAAGTTAAAATGTTTAATTATTTATAAAAGCGACTTTTAAAAAGGTGTATTTAAACTTTTGTCGCCGACTGTAACACTTGCTTTAGATTCAATGCTATATGTTTCTAGAGTTTTTCGCCATTCTAAGAACACTATACACGTTTGATTTTTTTTCTCTCCTTTCCACTTATCCATCATCCCAATTCCAACCAAGGCAGACTTGACTTAATAGATGTTACATCTAAAATCCTGGGCTTAAAACTAAAACAAAATACTTTTTTAAACATCTAAGAAAATGACCCAAAAGAGATTTATCGTAAACATCTAAAGAAATAACAAAGAACCTTATCTAACACGACATTTATACAACTCCAACGTAGAAACATACACAAATTTGAAGACCAACAAATTTGAAGACCTATGACAAAGGATGCTGCGCAAATGGATCTTGGTAGAAATAAAATTGAAGATCATCAAAACTAAGTACTACATATTCGTAGCTATAAAAAACAAAAACAACAACAACCACTGGGAAGAAAATTCAGTACCCTGTCGTATGCAAGTACCAACCGTATAATAAGGAATGGAAACTCCACGAACAAACGATCTTGGCGGCAGATCATTATCTAAAGTTCAAGAAACTCTACAAAAGTGTAGAGCAGCAACTGCAAAGAAGTTGTAGAAGAAAATTGCACCATTCTATACTACATTCGTAACGGACAAAACGAGCAAAATAAATTGAATGAAGTTAATATAGCTTCAAAGAAAAAAAAACTAAAAATAGAGTTAAAAAATAAACAAGATAAACAAACGCCAAATCAAAGCAAAGAACCAAGAATATACATTGAAGAAACCCCCAACGATTCTTAGGATGCACACGATCAACATTATAAAACTTGAAATAAAAATAAAAACAAAAACCAACAGGAACGGAGGAGCTCATGAAGCAACATGAGCTCCACACTAACGCCGCTCAGCATCAACTGTGTATATCCCAGAATTTCTATGAGCATTGCATGCAAACAGGATGCAACATGAACGGCAAAACTAGCTATTCATGATATTAAAGTACGGACGGACAATTGGACCGACTGGCAGGCAGACAATATGTGTTAAAGTCACGATCAGACGCTTAATAATTGCAAAATAGTAATTAGTAAAGACTGGGAGATTTCGAGCACCAGCATTTTACTAGCAATTTATAAAAATCTCAAATATCAGCTTATGTATCGGTAAAATTTGGTCAAAATTAATGCGGAAGAGTTCCCCCATCAATAAATCCTGATTATGAAAATATTTTAATTCTACGAAGGCAGCTATTAAAAATCTTTGCTATAAATAAATCCATGAAATCTTTTTTTTTGTTCTTTTTTCTTAAAATTCTTGCAATTCCCACGCTGAAACATCTTTGTTGCTCTTTAAAAAAAAAGTTAATAATGATCTACAAATATTTAATATTCAGCGTAAACGATAAAAAATACTTGAAAAAAAAACAATTCACACTCAGCTGTGAGGTTATTTCAATGTGCGCTCCGTTGGCAACATTATCTATCATGGTACCGTATAGTTTTGTCGGAGCCTTATTCATGTGTACGTGTGCACGTGTGAGTGTGTGTAGCGTACCATTTAATATATCATCAACAGAAATTCATTCAGATCTTGTTCGTGTGCTCCTCTGATAGCGCAGACTTTGTGCAAATATTATCTGTCAAATTCCAACTAATTTCACTGACTTATCTCAAACATGCAAACATACAAATAAACGAACCTACGCGAATACATATAAGAGCCTGAACCAAATGAGATGCTTACTCTTTACTCTGGTTTCTGAAAAAATAAAGCAAGTGGTGACGAAAGTGTGGATATACTGTGATATTTTTGGCATTATAGCATGAATATCTACAATTTCAAAAACTGCAAATTTTTTAAGGGGTTACATGACATTGGCAGTTTTTTGTAATCGACTTTTTTTTTATAATTTTGTATTTTAGTAAATATTCTTAAGATTCTAAGATTTAATGGAAAAGTTCCTACGGGTTCAAAAGTTACAGCCGGATTAGTGAGAGCGCATTTTTAATTTTTGCGCTACCTACAAACGGCAGCTGGTATATACTTGTTTTACTGTCTACCTGACTTTTGGTGGTTGTTATTTCGTACCTACTTGAAGGGTGAAGCCCGAATTGCCAAACGATTGCAAAAAACTATAAGAAACAGCACAACACAAGATAACGAAGGCATACAGTACGAAGCAGGCATGGCAGATTGAAGGTAACCTTTTTTTTCTTTGTTCACAAACTTTTAACGCGTTTATCTCGAAACCATGTTTTACGTACTGGTTGCGGAACTAGCGGGTTTTTTAAAGTCAATATTTTTTTCGAAAAAACACACTTTCAAATTTGGAACGTCGCCAAAAATTGAAAAAAAATTTTAAAAAAAGCTCGTGTCATACGATAACCCATTTTGTTAAGATTTAAAAAAGTCATTTTTTTCCAGATCGGACAATTTTTGCAACTCCCAGCGCTGCAACCACGAGGCCCCGTTTTTTTTTCTCTATTGGAGCTCTATTAAACCATGGTGGAGTGAAAAATATATTTTTTTGAATTTTTTTCTTGTAATTTGTTCAATTCTCTACAATAATAAAAAATTTTTGTTGTCAAAATGTTTGTTTTTGACTGAGTTATGAATTTTTAAAACCAAAAAAAAAAAAAAAAAAAAAAAAAAAAAAAAACTAACAGCCTTGGTCATGAGTATCCAAATCTTAATTTTTACAATAGTAGTCCTAGTAGTAGAAAAAGTCTTGAAAATAAGTGAGTTTAGTCTGTAGATATGAATGTTATTTAAGATTCTTCGTGGCACAGGACTAGCCAATTGGCGTCATTGGCGATTTCTGGGCTTTTGCCAATACTGGAATTTTCAGAACTTGAAAATGCAATTTCGAGATCCCGCGATTTTGCCTTTTCTAAATTGGTAAAAATTCAATTAGGTCATTCACAAGATGTTGTAAAATTGTATGTTGTTACCCTGTAGGAAAATCAACTAATTTAAAAGTAGTTGAAAAAGTAGTTTTTTGTCAACCACATCTAGTTGAAATTCTGACTTTTTTCCATAGAGCGAACTAACATATTTTGTATGGTGATGTCCGCTAAATAAGTCAATTGACTTTCGTCTGCATATATTTTCAACTACTTGTTAAATTAGTTAAATTTTAATTATTTTTTAACTACTTTAAAATAAATCAATTGAAAACTAGTTAATATTTCACTTACTGAAGATGAATATAAAAGCACAAAAATTTTAAATTTCTGTACATCAAAGAGATCATTTATTTGACTGTGTATATATTTAAAATATATACATAAATTCATTACGTGAATGCGTTTTACGGAAGCAGTTTCCAAAAACGGACACGCCACCGCCTGGGTACATGAGCGAAGGTGCCGATCCAATTGATCGGAATTGTGTGGATACTGCGCCTGTTATTTAACACAAGACAGCTTTTTGATGCTTCATTTCAAAATATGAGGTAAACAAGCGTGTCGGCGAGATTTTTCACGCTTTGCAACCATCAGTCATGGTCGATGGACACACCGATATTTTGCTTAATGCTTATTTTAAGTGTCAATCGCAATGAAGTGATGGAGCAGACTCGACGCTACGTAGGGAAAGGCGTGCGTCTTTACTACTGAAGTGATGAGGTGTTTGCTGAATGGTTAAGCAATGCATCAATTTTCGTACAAAGTCGAAATTGTGCAATGTTTGCTAAACACTACCAGTCTGTAATTTGTGTATCTTAAATAATAAAGAATTTTTAATCGTTTCACAGGGTTTTGAGGAGGTCTATCAGTTTTAAAGTGTGTTTACCACGTCTGTCTTGCAGCTCAATGTCGTAAATAAAAAAATATGTCTTTTTGAAACAAAATGTTAGTGAAGCCTAAAATTAATCTTAAAAAAAAAAAAAAAAACTTGTAATCTAATAAATATTTGCAATTAAAACATGCCAAATAGTTGCCGCCTTAATATAATTCAAAGTAGTTTATCAACCACTTGTTTTTAAGTAGTATTTCAATACTTCATATATAATGCAATAAAAACTATTTGGAATTGAAGTGGATCTCGCCCTAATATAATTCAAAGTAGTTCATATACTAGTTTATTTTAAATTAGTTTTTTAATTAGTTGTTTTTAAAAACAAGTTAGTTTGTTCCTATAGGGTAGTGAAAAGTTTTTTCATTTTTTTTTTTTTCATTTTTGGTTGTATTTTTTGTTTAAAATGTATCTACCATACAATTACACGCACTTCTGGTCCGATCACGCCAATTTTATACACATAATACAACCACTTTAAACAAAAAATGCAACCAAATTGTAAGTCTTTCTTTCATCTCAGACTGGTTCCAATAAAGAGAGAAAAATTAACCATACTGGCCTATGTGTGTCTCATAAGAGACAGCCGCTTCAACCTAACAGAACCAAACTCCTTCATTCAACTAAAGGCTCTAAACTGATGAACTGATCCATCAAAAATACCATAGTTAAGAAAAGGTGCAGTGCGGTTCAGAAAAGATACATATATTTTTTTTTTTATTTGGTTCTGTAACCAAATACGATCAATTGTTTTCCTGAAATTGCCTGCCAAATTTGCAATCGTCTTTTGCATCTGTTAGGCGCCATAACTCTAAAATCAGAACAGCCAAAGCAAAATTTGGAAAGGATGTAGATTTTGAGAACATAAACAGTCTTCGTAAGTAATTTCGTGTGGCACTGTGTTTTTTTACCAAAATTTTATTCAGCGACCGTTGCACAGTACACTTAATCAAATATTTTTCTTAAAATCAATGAATTCCATTCATTAAACGAAATTCATTGATATCAATTGTATTGTTCACTTTATTCTTTAAAATAATTTGCAATACTCTGAATCTGTTCTTTGAAAGTAACCACTATTACCTTGATTGAACAAATCGATTCTTTGATTTTAAAAAAGTTCATAAAATCAAAGAAAGTTATATATTGTCACAATGAACAAAGATTCATTGAACCAATGGACTTGTACATTAGAGCAATTCATTACGACAAAGAACTTTTGCTTTGATTACATGTACGTCTTTTGTTCAAAGTGAGGTGAGTCGCCAAAAAAAGTTAAACTTTACCTCTAATATCAAAGCTTACCTAATTCAAAAACAGTCAAAATGGTATTTTTAACATAACTTTGTTATTTAACAACGTATCGTGCAATACATCATTGTATGGATCTCAATGAGTAAAACCTTAATCCTTATCTAAGGATTATTTTTCTTTTGAGTCGCCATCATATATTCGAAATCGTGTTAAAACGCGTTTCGCTCGCCTCGACTTGGTACAACCAGCACGTCTGAAGTGCTCCTTTACAATAGTTTGGCCAAGTTTAAGCACAATTTGAATCATACTTCGTTTCAAAGTGGTATGGAAGATGTTCGGTCAAAAATAGCAGATGAGGAATGTGATACCATCAAATTTCAGCGAATTCAAATTCGTGCGGACTCAAAAGAATCATTTGAACTGACACTCGCATTTTTTGGTGAAGAACTTGGCGAATTTCGAACTTGTAGCTCAACTTCACATGCAGGATTCATGGTAAAAGATATTAACTCGTTGAAAATCTTAATCTCGACAAATTTCAGATGAATCTAATACTACGTTCACATTGAGAGCTAAATGCGCATTTACGAAATTGAATGTATATATTTGTCTCTTTTACTCTTACAAGGAGCATACGGCCACGCATTCTAAATTGCTAATGCGCATTTCGTTAAATGCGCATTTAGCCCTCAGTGTGAACATAGTATAAGGGAATTGAACGGACTACGAGATATATGTATGTTTCTTGTTAAATTGCTCTTGCAGTTCCAAACCAGAACTTGAATTTCGTCAAAAATTCTATCGTGTATGCTGGGGCCTTACTCTGTATTGCGATGCGCCAATCAATGCGATGCGAATATGTAATGTGATGCGTACGGAAATCCGTACAATCAAATAAATTTTGCAATTTTTCTTTTTTTGTCGCATCGCAATAGAGAGTAGGGCCCCTGATAAGGAATCAGCCGCTTTTGAAGCTGTATTGCTCAAAATCAAAAACCATTTGTAGAAAAACGATAAATGGTGAAGCATCTGCAATCAATTGAACTAAATAGTAAAATTGGACGAAGGTCGACAAGTTTCTCATCCAGAAGACATACATATGCAGCAACACATTAAGCGATTTCGTCTCCTACAAAATCAAGAATTTCATTATTTCCTTTGGTTTGTCTCCTAATTTCCTACAGTGCGATCCATCCACATGGAATACGAATGAGCATTACATGGACGCTTTGAATCAGAGATAAAGAGATAGGAAACTTCGATTTTGGACTGTGGGAAAGGGATAGCCTTATATGCTGATTATGTCAAATACTAACACAAAATGTACAATACAAGCACAAAAACCACAGAGACTCCCCTCAAACATGGGATATTCAAACTCACCATAAATGTGAGAAAGGTTGATAATACACAGAACTCTCCTCAAACATGGGATATCCAAACTCATATACACAATTCGTGAGTTTTGCATAAAAAAGAGAGTTGAAAAAGGTGAAAGCTGAAATAACCTTGAAAAACATTAATAGCCTCATTTTGCATTCCTAACGAAGCATTCAGCGAACGATGGCTATGCGAACGATGTTGAATCAAATTGAAATATATATTTCGAACGAAGCTTATCGTTAGCTCATTCGACAAGCTTTTGTTTGATATGCACACTCAAACTGTTATACACAAGCAGTTGTCAAATGTGGCGCTGCCATATCAAAAACTATTGAAGTTTTCTGTGTTTTGTCCATTTACTTAAAAGATTTTTTAAATATGTTGCTTTGTTTCTTATATGTTGGCCGTGCTTTTTTGCTTTTGTTCGGTTTGTGTATTCAATAAATAAACTTTGAGCAATTAGGTGGTTTGCGGATTTGTTTTTCATTATTATTGTTTTTAGTGATTGAGTGATTGCTTTTGACATATCAAAATAACGGATCATTCAATAAGTCCGTGAATAAGTAAGAAAAAAACAAAATTTCGATAAAACTCGATTATATTATTCAACATAGTTGCCTTCGAGAGCGATAAAACGAGTATAGCCATTTTCCAACTTTTCGATATCACTTTTATAGTACGATTTCTCTTTCTCGTCAAAATAGGCCTCAGTTTCAGCGATTACTTCATCATTGGACTTGAATTTCTTACCAGCAAGCGTTCTCTTGAAGGCTGAAAACAGGAAAAAGTCGCTGGGGGCTAAATCTGGATAATACGGTGGGTGGGTAAGCAATTTGAAGCGCAATTCATTCAATTTTGCCATCGTTTTCATTGATTTGTAACACGGTGCATTGTCTTCTTGGAGAAACAACACTTTTTTCTTTTGAAAATGTGTCCGTTTCTTGGCGATTTCAACCTTTAATCGATTCAAAAGTGCACAGTAATAGTTGCTGTTGATGGTGGTTCCCCCTTTTGGAGATAGTCGATGAATATTCCTCCCGCATCCCAAAATACAGACGCCATCATCTTACAAGCCGACTGTTCGGTCTTTGCTCGCTTTGGATTCGGTTCGTCGACTGCTGTCCACTCAGCTGACTGTCTTTTGGATTCTGGTGTGTAATAGTGAAGCCATGTTTCATCCATTGTCACATATCGACGATAGAATTCGATTTAACAGCGGATTACGGCTTAACAGCGCCAAACACTCCTCTGGAGCATCAATTCGTTGTTGTTTTTGGTCGACTGTGAGCTCACGCGGCATCCACTTTGCACAGAGCTTTCGCATACCCAAATGTTTGTGTAAAATGTTAAAAACACTACCATCTGATATCTGCAATGTCAGCTAGCTCGTGCACCTTCAATTTGCGATCGTTCATAACAATTTGATTTTTTTTTATGTTTTGTGGAATAACAGTCTGATTTGGGCGTCCACTGCGCTCTGCATCATTTGTGCTGGTACGACCACGTTTAAATTCAGCAATCCACTTTTCTAACATTTGTCTCGATGGAGCAGAGTCCGGATAATGTTTATCAAGCCATTGTTTGGTTTCCACTGTATTTTTTTTTTTCATCAAAATGCAATGCTTTATCAATACTCGAAATTCACTTTTTTCCATTTTTTTTTTTTTTTCAATAACAATAGTTGCACGCAAAATGCTAAACCTCACGAATCAATTGTCAAATTGTTGGCAAATTTTTATACGTATCGTTTGAATGTAGGTACTAAATACAAATCATATGGAAAAAATCTAGAAACGCCATCTATGTGTCATCCTATGAACTTTTTGAACGTTCGTTAAAATTTATGCATCTATTGCGGTTTTTATTTTATGTATTTCTAGTGCCTTACAGCCTTCAGACGCTGTATAATTTATATATTTCATAATTTATTTACCTGTATGTTCAGAATTTTCCTTTTTTTTAACCATTTTTTAACGACTGCAACCACTACGATAGCATAAGTGTTCGTTTGATGTTCGGATTCGTGGTTTCAGTGATCGTTAGAAATACAGATTGCAAATATGAAACTGTACTACGGCATCGTTCGCTGGTTGATCAGTTGTTATCGTTGTTTGATTCTGTTTGAATTACAAATTTCAAAAACACGAACGAACACTGTTTTGAACGAAACAATTGATCGGATAGGAATACAAAATGAAGCCATAAGTTTCCTATCTATTTATCTCTGCTTTGAATTGTTGACGTTTGTCGGCAACTATGCCGCAGAAAGCGGTGTGAGATTTATGAAGGAGTACAACACGATTTTCACCAAGAACTAAGAGCGGATGCAATCCGAAGGATACCGAAAAAAATATTCATCAGATAAAAAATCGATACTTATTTAATCATAAATCGATCTTCAAAATTTCTTAATTTCTCAATCGATTTCAGTCACAAATATCTTTTTGTAATGGAAATTTGATAAACAATGTATAAAAAAGACAGATTTAATTACCCTCCTGGAAAAGTACTGGAAATCGCATTTAGTCTTTTAAAGGTCATGATTTCCTACATGAATAGTAGCTAGAGAATTTTAGTACCCGAGGTAATGCAATAGGTAATGCAAATACATTAGTTTTATTTTTCACATAACGTGAGCAATAAGTTATGAATTGCTCGTGAATGGTAATGCAGATAGTAAGGTAATCATTACCGGCAATGACATGTCTGTGTTAAATTCATATCGGAAATGCAGTGTGGTGGTTACCAATAGCTAGTGAGCTAACTCATTCCTCACTGGTGATCCGAACTGCTGAGGTAGTTATTGCGGCTAATGTGTTTAACCCATTGCTGCCTGCAAAGGAAGTCAAATCTGAAACTGTGTAGTGGACTCATCAGAGTCCAGACAATCAATTTTAAAGAGGGAAAAAACAATTATTTTACACATACCTGCATTAAAGAATCTTTACTATATATCAAAGGCACCATTACATAACTGGAATGATGACTTATCAAAAATACTTAATACAGACTCGATCTTCTATAGAGTCCGTCAAGCAGTCAATCACTACCCAAGCAATTAAATCCAAAACTCACCACACAACATCCATAATAGCGAAGCTCCAACAATAAAAAACAGCATACTAATGTAAAATTTATTATAAAATGTTTCAAAAAAGCTTTATTAATAAAAAACTATATTTATTTGCACTAGGATAAAAAAAAACAGAATTTTTTGCGAAACAATTGCGAAAATTGCCTGTAATTTTGGTACACCTAGTGCCGGACAGGTGAAATTTCACCCCCTTCAAGTTAATCGTTTATAATACACAGATGAATACTCCGACTGATACAAAAATTTCACAGAATATAGATTGTTTTACAAACTACATGTTCCGGAGAAAACTACTGGAAATTCAAACATATTCTATTTTTCGAATTTTAAAATGTTGGAGAATACTCGAAAAAAAATTCGATGAAATTTTACCATGGGTAAGAGCAACTAAATTCGAAAATTTCACAATATGGTTCAAGAAAGATTTGAAATCCCATTCGTTATCTCTCACTCCACATAATTTCAAATAAAAAGCTCTGACCATTTATTTTTAAACGCTAAAAGAAAAAATACTTATGAAGGCGTGAAATTTCACCCCATCAGGCTAGAATGGGTTAATTAAAATAAATTGAAATCAATAAATTGTTTGTTCATACAAACCGTTTCTCCAATAAACAGGGTCATGGTGGCACTATCATATATTATCAGATCGCAACCAAATTTTATATATGAAGTTTCTAGATCAAATGGAAACTTTTTGCGGGCGGCACTTTGTGAGAAAAGAAATTTTCAAAAATTTTCTCATTATAGCGAATGGTTTAATAAACAGTTAAACTGCTTATAGATGATGCATATTTTTAAGAACAACTTTGTCAATAACATCAAAGGGCTAGCTCTGAAAGTCTTTAAATTATACGTAAATAACTCAGAAGTGCTTTTATATAAGCAGAAATAGTCGTCATGACGTCCTACTTCAGAATTTACATGATTGTAAACAAAAAGTCTTAATTTTATCAATATTATTTAAATCAAGATGTTTTGATTGAAACGATACTTATATCTATATCTATTGGTGGTTGTACATTTCGCGTTTTCTTATAACGCCTGATTGCTCATGCCTTGATATTATCATCCAACTGCGCAATATCCTGACGTTAATGATTAACAAAAAAGCCTTAAAAATAAATTAAAATAAAATCATGACATCTTCTCAAACCTGAACTCATTGTAGCCCGCTGTCCCAACAAAAAACAAAGGATTCAAATGACAAAGTGAGGTCGCGCAAAAGACAATCTTTCATATCCTGTCTTGAAATAAATGCATTCAAACTAAAAAAAATTCTGTAAATATCCTTCATTTCTGCTACAAATGATGCTGTCAAAATACAGTATCGTATTGCAAGAATATATGTAACAAGCTTTGACTGAAGTCAGTCAAACATATAAAAATGCGGAAATAAAGAGCGAAAAAAGCACGTTTTTGAATGCGTTACAAATGCGTCTTTTGTTACAGAGGAGAGCACATTTTTTTTTTTTATTTTATTTTCCTCCATTGATGCGAAGCTGCAATTTAATTACTTGGGAATCTGCTTGTAATTTTCTTAGGACAAAAAATGGCTTCAATATATCTCAAAATTAAAAAAAAAGGAAATAATTTCGAGATGATGCTCAAATCGGACCCTTTATTTTGTTGGAACTGGGCTGTAAAACGGTATCAAAGCATTTGCAGCTTATTTAAACGTTGATCTGTCGCGAACAATAGGAAAAACAACGCGATCACTTTATTTTGATTGTAACTGCAGGCTATGCAAAAGAAGTTTGCTCGAGATGCTTACTCCTTTTTTTTCTCTCTCGAATAATTATATTTATGTTGGTCATAAAGTATAGTGAGGTATAAAGAAATGCGTGGACCAAAATGTATGCCTTAAGCAGATAGCATAAATAATAAGGTCAACAACAGATGTGATCGGGCGCTATGAGGTTGGGACAACAACCCCCTGGCATGGCTGAGAAAAGGGTTGTAATACCGCTAATTTTCCATTTGGTGGATTTTATCGTGATAAGCTTCAATTCGCTTCATGAAGCAATTGTTTTTCGGCCTTATTTCCTTTATGTGACAGCATCCTTTGCTGTCCGATCTTGAGCTGAATGCGCGGGTCAAAGTGAAGTGATCTTGTTGTTGGGTGATTTTACCCGATATTCCTCAGCGACAAGGTTAATGAGCGCGTTTTTTTTTTTTTTTGTGCTAGTGAAAGACTACATAATAAGCTGGACAAAAAGATACTTTCCTCAGCATGTCCTTTAGTTTTGTCCTGTCTTTCGAATAGAGCTCTACTTGATGCAACTTATCTTGATTTGCATTTAAAATCGCATTACAATGCTTTAATTAGATCGTAAATTTTGTTGTTTTCGTTTGTGAAGTTCCTTTGTATGGACATTTGCGGACATTTTTATTTTCATTTAATTTTTAGTAGCTTACTTTTGGACGCTCTATAAACTGATGCTGCGTAATTTACTAGGTCGTGCCAACTTTGGCCAAGGGTTGAGGAGTTTTTGTATATACTTTGATCCTTTTTTTTTTTTCTTGCATTCTTTTGATATTTTTGTGGTTACATTAAATCGCAATAAATCATTAATACTATTTTTAGCATATTGTATCTACAAATAGCAGACAATATTTGTAGCTGAGTGTGTTTGTGTGTAATTAAAAAAATTAGTTTATATTCTAGAAGTAGAACAGCACGCGCCACAAAACGGAAGTGGCATGTTTGCTGTACTAAAACAGCTTCCTTTTATAAATAAAACAATAATTTAACGAGTGAGTGCAGCAGAGTGATATTTAGTAAGATAATGTGAATGTGGAGTTTGTGCCCAGAAACTGTTGCGTCTGTGCGTTTATTCTTATTCTACATGCTCACACATTTCCAAAAAAAGAAGCTGCACTTAAACTCTCGCACTCGTCTTTGCTATCTCGCCCATAATTCTTGTGCTTCAACACGTAATCACTATATTTGGATACATTTCTGATGCATAACGTCCACCCTAACTTCTCTACCCCTCTTCTACTTTTGCGTAGGTGTGTCTGTCGCCATGCCGTTCATCACTACATACACCCTCCAACTTTCCATTTCAATATTGTTGATACATAGTTTTATTTATTCTCTGGTATCATTAGCTGCGCAGCTTTAGATTCAATCATATTAATACGCATGCGTTTTGTTTCAGCATCGTTTGCCCTCTCATGTCTTGTTGGAAGAGGAACTGCAGATGTCTCTTTCTTCTTCAAATACGTAACATTGTTGCTTTAGTTTATTTATTCTTTTAATTTTATCTCATTATGTATATCTGTATCTTTCATTATTTCTCAAATATGCAGAGCGTGCAGGGGGTGGAAAGTCAGTACAATGACTTTTGTTAAAGCATTTTATTAGAGTGATCCTGCAAATAATTCCTATATTTCACCATCTGCCTTTTATCAATCATGGTATTCCATTAAATTGGGGAGAAAATGTTTAGTCTGGATTAGAATTCGTATTATTGATGCAGTTAAGCTTGATTTAGAGATAGTTTGTATTGCTCGTATTTTAACATTTTATTCATATTCTTGTTTTGGAACTCGAATTGAATATAATGATGAAAAATTATTTCTGTCTTTGTATACCGACTATATTACTTTTGTATGAAAAATCCTTTTGCTTACACAGAGAAAAAAGCTTTTGTTAAGTTAACAAAAACCTAGTATAATTTATAAGCTGGCTTTAGCAGTTTTCAGCCTCCCAAGTTCTTCATTGAAATGCCTAAGTTTTACATATTAACTTGTCAATTTTTATTTGAGCGATAAATGAACTAAATATTTGGTAACAATAACTTTATAACTTTTACCCCAGATTTGGGTTTTTTATTTTATTTTTATTTTTTTTTTTTTTTAGGAGCGAAGTTTGCTCTGTGATTTTCGACACCGTTTTTCTTAGAAATTTATTCTAAGGCTTCTTTGTTGCTTGCGTTTATAACAGCAAAAACATTGAAAATCAAATATGAAAATCATTCCTTCGCCCGCCGTGGGAATTGAACCTCCACCCACCGATTAAGAGTTCACTACACTGTAAATCGAGCCAAACTTCTTCGTTACGCAACTGAAGCTATGCTGCAGCACAACACAATAATCTATTAATAGATTTTTGGGTATGGCTATCAACAGATATCTGTGATATACTGCATCTGTTAATATAGCATCTGTTAACATAGCTGCAGTTATATCAACAAACAGTAACAATGCTGTTTGGATCGGTGTATAGAGCGATGAACTGAGCATCGAAACGTCCAAGATCGATACCTACGGCGGGCAAAGAAATATATTTTTTTCTTTTTTTTTTTTTGTGTTTATGTGAACGCGTTTGTGTTGTTGTTGGTATATGCTTTTATTCTGGTTTTGCCCACAAGTGCGTTGAAATAACAATGTATTTTACATTTAATAAAATAAATAAAATAATAATGAAATGTAATGAAATTTACTGGTGTAAATATTACGTGTGTTTTTTTAATTTACTTTATGTTATTTTAAATTTTTTTTTAGGTGAATCAAATGTTTCTTTTTTGATAGGGTATCGAAGTATGTCCTTTTAAGGCAATGTATTAAACAATAAATTGCTTGGGTGAATAAGCATAAGTTTATAATTTCTATACAATTCTCTCTGCCCAAGCCGACTTAGGTGATTGAACTATTGCTTTTTTTCTCGGTGTAGGAAATGTTTTATCTTAATTGTAAATATTGTAAAATATATGAAATAAATGCAGAAATGTTCCTCAAGTATGTTTACTTTTAGGATAAAATTATTTATTTATTTAGTTTGGTAAGCTTAGGCAAGTTGCTTATACTTTAGGACTAAAACTTATATCGAACAAAAAATATAGAAGTTTAATTTTTGAGGGGGGAGGTAACTTTAGACAGTTTGCAATTAGACAGTAATTGAATCATTTTTATTATTTTCCTATCTTTTTAGTAAAAAAAAAACATTTTAATTTTTTTTCCCCCAAAATGGCGGCTCTTCACAGAGTATCTCTTTGGGCGCCTGCTGCGAGGCATTTAAAAGTGCTGCAGCTGTCAAAATTTTTCCACTTATCTGAAACAAAAGAGGTTTATTTCATCGATTACTGATATGTTAAAGGAAAGGATAAACCTGTAAAATAGAAAGAAAGTAAAGAATTAAAGCTTGTATCGACTGTTTAATTGAAGGTTCAGATTTTAAACTATTTTTTTCAACAGCTTTAACAGGTACTATAGAGAGAAATCTGCCAAAATTTCTAAACGTCAATAGCAGCCAATGGGCAAATAGAACAATATTGGGCATATCGTACGACGAGGACCAGACGACATAACCACAAAAGCTATTTAATGGAATCCACAGGGTAGCCGTAAACCTGCTCACACATGGGCAAAAACAAATCGAAGCGAAATTAAATTTTTAGATTTAAATAGATCCAGTTGGAATGAATACACAGTAGGGTTGGTGTGACCCTATACTTCTCATAGGAATGATTCTGGATATATATAATTGAAGTAATGTGGGGCTGTTAATAGTGCCTCCTAGTAGTATAAAGAGACCTCCTCCTAGTAGTCTGCGTTTTTCAAGAGTTTGCGTGTTAATCAACATTAAACTTTCAGCATTAAGAGGTGAATTGAAAATGCGTAAAGAGAATAGAATTAATCTTCATTGTACGGCTTTGATATGCATCGAATGGGTGGCATAGAGAGGTGACCAAAACTGGCTAGCATATTCGATTTTGGGTCTCACAAACGCTAGGTAAAGGGGTTTTGTAACATATGAGTTGGAGAACTCCCTTAACCAATGTTTCACAAAACCCAGTGCAGAGTTGTCTCTGCTAATGATGTTATCGATATGAAGCGAAAATTACGTTCCTTATCGCAAATTTTACCCAAATCTGGCAAAGGATTTACTGAGAAAAACTGGTTCACCAAATATGTGATAAGTTCTTGAGGAAGGCTGGAGTCTTTTTCTCGAATATGTGATTGCTTGGCATTTACTGACTTTAAGTTCTAGCCATTTTTTTGCGACCAAGTGGAAATGCGATTAAATCATCTTGAAGCGGCTTTAATGTCTTCAACGAAATCGGCTCTAAGCTGCCTCGAACAAATCTTTCGGTCCGATTTTCAGAGAATCAACCCTCGTATAACATGAATTAGCTTATATTATAATAAAACTTATCTCTGATAAAAATAATTATAATAATAGGCCCTTAAATTACCATTTTGCATATATAAATAAAAGATGACTTCTGCATCATCCCATTAGAGTTAATTCAACACAAAAGCAAAACAATCGAGCGACACTTAATTGTGTGGGAATTGTAGCTCAAGTGAGTGCAGAACGACATCAACGACTTCAATTAACTTTCATTAAAACATAACTCCACTAACGACAACTTCAACAAACTCACGGAACGAAGGGTTCTGGGGCAAAAGTTGACCAAAGGAACTGCGCGGCCACCGCATTACACTCAACTGGTTGGCGACAGCAAGCGGAAATAATCATTGACAAAGACAATTGGCAATTATTTACGTTGTTTGCAGCGATCCAACCAGCCAATATTCGCCACATTTGAGGACAGCACCACTTGAGCTAAAGTTGCATTAACGAGAGCAATTTACTTGGTGATGGCGGTGGCATGCAGACGAAAGATGAGGAGGTGTTTGTTTGCATGGCTTTGTTTGCGCTAACGCAGCATGAAACACAGACAACAGCAGCTAGTGAACAGAGCATCCTTGCCTTCAATGAACTCAACGAGCTAAACTTCATCATGCCCCTCTAACCACCATCATCAACAACAGCTCATTAAAAAGAATTAATCGATTCCGAGCCCAAGACAAAGCAATGAAATGATGTTGATCTCGATGATGATGATGATGACGTTCTGCAAGATCTTAAGCACTAGCCTCGAAGACGTTTTGCGTGGCATGTTTTGATACGGTTTTTAGCACTCGCACAACCACAAACGCGCTCCACACATCCATGTTGCAACCTCCCTCAGTTCAACGCCGCACCATCCGAGGAGTGCCGGCAAGAAGGAAGTTGTTGGCGGCAACTGCAGCAACACCACCATCGTTGCGCGGAATTACAACGAAACAAAACAATGAATTCCAACTTCAATTTCAATTACAAATGAAAACAAAGTAAATTGTATTTGTTTTGTTTTATTCTGCGCGTTTTAAATTTCTTTCTCCACATCTCGATAAATATTGATGGTATTCGTTTTGTTTTTTTTTTTCTTCTTCTTGGAATGCAGCTAATTCTGGGTGTTTGTTGCGCTTACCCTGAGTTTTTTGTTGAAGTTATTTTTTAATATGTGTTAAATTGACAAATAAAATTCGTCAAATTTAGGGTTAGTGTTTGGAAAGCGGTAGTTTTTTTTTTTTTTTAAGTGATGCAATTTAAAGTCGTATTTGTACTGCTTCCCTGCTCTCAAGCAAGTAAAGAATTATGAGGAATGTGACTTTTATTTCGATATTCGTTCAATTGGCAAACGAAATTTTTAAATTGAAATTTTAATTTACTTCCACTAATTATTTCATGTACTCACATTCTTATTCTTTTAGTATTGAATTTGAGGCCTATTCCACCGTGTTCAAAAAGAAAGGTTCATTCACACTGTGAACCGGACTTATCTGTCCGATTCGAAAAATTTTTTTAGTAGGTTGCCACATGTGTCTATGACAAGGCTGTCAAATATCAGCGACAACTTTTTTCGTGTCTTCGATTTTTACGATGGAAGAAAAAATTGAGCCTGATTCACTCGCCTGATGCCTGGTTTGCGTGTCATAGTCGTATACACATGTCTCATCACCAGTAATGATGGATTCGATGAATGATTCGTCGTTTTGGACCATTTCCAGCATGTCTTTCGCGATAGCAACTCGGTCTCTTTTTTGCATGAAATTGAGTTCTTTCGGTACCAACTTCGCAGCGACACGTCTCAAGCCCAATTCATTTTTCAAAATGTTCTGAACGGATCCAATTGAAATGCCGACGTCCTCTGCTAACTCTCTAATCGTCAATTTGCGATTTTTGACCAACATTTCTTTGATTTTTTCAACGTTTTCTTCGGTACGAGGCTCGTCTTCTACTTCGTCTTCACCACTCACAAATCGGTTAAACCACTTGTTTGTTTGCCTTCTGATACGATAGAGCAGAGTCACCGTAACATTTCACCAACATTTTAAGCGCAACAAACTCGTTGCTCAATTTTTTTTTCAAAGTGGTATATTCTAAACTTATTGATAGTATATTATTGCTAAATCGAAGTCTTGTTAGTACACTATTTTTGTTGCCATTTTGATGAGAGTTTGTCCTTCTTTCAATCAAAATTATAACTTGTTAACAAAAGTAATGTTTATTTGTTTATTACGTTTAAATAGAAATACTCCATTCAAAATATTTCAATAAATTGTTCGGCAATTTTTTAGATTTATCTAGTTTGTTAAAAACGTTCAAATAACAAATTTTAATTTCTAAAAAGATAAAACGAACTTTAAGGTCACTATTTGTGTAAAATAAAAATGTTTACTTTTTTATGTAGAACTATTCATAGTTTTAAAAAAAGAGGTGATGATTCCTTTGATTGTCAAAATTTTGTACACATCTTCTTTCTCTATAATTTAAAAAAAAAGTTTTGTCTCATTGTTTTGCTAGGAGTTTCTTCAAAAATAAAATAGTTTCTTAAAACATTAAAATATTTTGAGTTGTGGCTGTTTTGTGCGATATGTCGTTTTCAGAAATAGTTCCTTTTTATACTTTTCCCCCATTGAATTATAGTTATTCAGCCCAATCATGAACCATATCTCCCAGTTTTATTTGTCATTTGCCACTTTGGGATAAATATCCTGTACGTTTCTATTGCATAATTGGGCTTTTTAAAAAAACAAATAATTCGATTATATCGCTTGATCTAAAAGTTTCAAAAAAAAAAATTTTTAAAAATAGTGTATAGTACCTAGGCTGAGAAATCATTTTGAATGTAATAAAATTGTAAGTGACTTTGGTGAAATATTCAATTGTTCAAAAATGCATTAATTAAATTAAAGTCACTAACAATTTTATTACTTTACAAATGATTTACTATTGTCTGTAGCATGCGGTCCACGTTTTTCTTTTCAATCTGAGGTTAGGAAAAACCTGTGAAAGCCTTCACAGATTACATAGTTCAGCTTAAACTCTAAATATATAGTAGATAACTTATTAATAACTTCTATGTACAGAAATAGTATATTGATTGAATAGAACTAGGTTCATTATAATGTTTAATTTAGGCAAAGGATTTGACAGGTTTAGGGAAATTCATTAAATAGATTCAACAGTATAATAAGGTTAAATTATATACAATTAATACTTTATAATTTAAGATATTAATAGATTTGAAAAGTGCAGTTGGAACAACAACTATACAAAGCAAATTACAAATTTTCCAAAATGTCTAAGAGCTGCCTTTTAAACTGATACCGTTCACTGGAGAAATCCAGCTGATTTGCAACCGTGTTACAATGCGATAAACATCTACTGATAGTTCCATTCAGTCCATAATTAGTTCTGTGATATGGCGTGTGGAATAAATCAGAGTTTCTAAGTGTACGACTAGGTACATTGAATGGGATGACAAAAAGCAGTTCTGACGAATTTATTTTGCCATCAATTATGTCCTTTATGAATTAAATGTTAGAAACGGCACGTCTTTGTGAAAGACTATTAAGGCACAACAATCGACAGCGTAACCAGTATGCAGGCATATTTTCCCAGGAGTATAACTGACGTAACGCAAATCTCGTGAAGCGCTTCTGAATATGTTCAATTCTAGATTTAGAACATTCATAGAAGGGATCCCAAATAACACTTGCATACTCCAGAAGAGATCTCACAAGACTAACAAAAACCGCTTTAGATGTATAGGGATCTAAAAACTCCTTAGAATTTCTCTTTAAAAACCCTAATTGAGAGTTGGCTTTTGATATAACATATTCGATGTGAGTATCAAAGGAAAACTTATGATCAAAGAAAACGCCTAGGTCCTTAATCTGGCTTACTCTACTAAACCTTCGCGCAGAACCGTCGATGTAGTTATAATTGATTACTGTGTTTCTTCTAGACAATGATAAAACTTTACATTTAGAAAAATTTAGTGGGAGCTTGTTATTGTTGCACCAATGAAGAAGTGATTCAATGTCTTCTTGTAACTTGGCGCAATCATTGATTTCACAATCTTTTATAAATATCTTTAAGTCATCTGCGTATAAGAGTGCTTTGCAGAACTTCATTATAAGTGGGATATTATTTATAAAGAGAATGAAAAGAAGGGGACCTAAGTGACTTCCTTGCGGAACTCCTGACTTAACAGAAACTGGATAAGAGAGTTGGTTACATACCTTTACGTATAGGACTCTGTCGCGAAGATACGATTCCATCCATCTCAGCATTTGCGAGTGTACACCTAACTTTTCGAGCTTCAGAAGGAGTATTTGATGCAGAATGCTATCAAAAGCTTTAGATAAGTCTGTATACAATGTGTCAACTTGTGAGCCACCCTCGACAACGTTGGTGCAAAAATTGGAGAAGATGGCCAGGTTCGTAGTGGTAGATCTACCAGCAAAGAAACCGTGCTGATGTAGAGATATACAGCTTTGAACTTCGGCAAACAAAAGCTTATCTACTATTTTGTCCATTACTTTGGGAATAATGGACAGTTTTACAACGGGGCGATAGTTTTCAACAAGATATTTCTGGCCAGATTTATAAATAGGTGATATAGAGGCTGTTTTCCATTCGTTTAAGAAAATACCTGTTGAAAGTGACTTGTTATATATGAGGCTTAGAGCTGAATGCAATGATAACGCACATTTTTTTAGAAATAAAGGCGGGAGCAAATCAAATCCAGCACCTTTGCTGCTATCAAGATTGTTAAGGCTCTATTTCCTGCTATTTAGTTTTGTGTGTGAAATTTTGCAATCGATTTTGGACATTAGCAGTAGCCAAGATATTTCATAGGGGAGTTTTGATAAAAAAATCCTAAAGCTCCAGTAAAAAAATAACAACAAAGATATGGACATTTTTTCAAGAAAAATTGTTAAATTTGGAATTTTAATAATAAGCCACGCACTGCTTAACTGTTTTATTTTCATGCGTTCTTGTTGCGAGAGTTTCAATATACTCCATGTTACTCGTTTCTCTTTTTATGCTCAGCTGGCACAGCACAGTAAAAAAAAAAAAACAAACCTCGAGCAAGGCAAAAAGTGAGATATGTTTTTTATTTCGTTTGACATATATTGTCTTAGGATGCGACCATAGTAAACGCTTATTGCTGAGTCGAGCCGAAAAACACTTTCTTAAGCTTGGTTCCTTTATTGCTCCAATGTGTTTTTCGGCTCGGCTCGGCTCAGCAATAAGTGTTCACTATGGCTGCATTCTATCCGAAAGAGCGCTCAGGTAGCATAAAATATTTTCGCTGCCTAAAATAGTAACCGCTCAGGGAACATGTTGTGTGAACACTTTATGCTACATGCCATTCAGCCCGAAAGTTGTGCAACAGCTACTTAGCAAATTTTCCTCTGAATGCAGCCTATTTTCGCAACCTTAGGGCGGATTTATAGAGAACGCTTATGTCGAAGTTTTTTTGCGCTTTCGACAAAAAAATGCAACTAGAACAGCAAAGACTATGTAAACAAACGAAACCGAAGGCAAAGTGCAGAAATCTATCTGGAAAACCACAAAACGAAACATTAACAGCAACGATTGAAAGTTTTGCACAAAAACAACGAAAATTAAATAAACAAGCGAAATTGTAGAAATAAGCGCCGAAAATCAACATAAAAAATGCAATAATCATAAAACATAAACAATAAATATAAACAAATATGCAAACTTTCAGAGCGAGCGAGATAGAGATATAAGCACTGAAAACCAATAAATAATTAGCTTAAAGTTCGGATTAAGCTTGAACTATGATTATAGATATAAAAACGTGTAAGCGCTTTCTATTGACTAAGAAAAAACGCAAAAATATACAAAAGTATGCCGCATTATTTTATTTTATTTAAGCTTTTACAAATTGGTATATTTTAGCTGTATTGCTGGATATATGATCTTTGCAATATTTTCTTATATTTCGTTGGGTCCTTTTATCTTATGATAGATCAGCTGTAGTCACCCATTATCTCCTCATCCCAGTTAAGTTGATATCGTATCTCTATTGGCGTTAAGTCTTGGTGTAACCTCTCACCTTGCATGATAATTTTTTAATAAGATCGAAATGATGTTGCGGTAATTTTTTGTCCTTGTGATTGCCGAAAAATCCACGGACTGAATTCGTAAAGCTGTTTCATGCCTCTGCTTATTTTGCGGATAATATTTTGATGATTCCGGCATCACCCATCAATTTTTGAATTTGAGACCCTAAAAAATTAACTTCTTTCAATTTTGTCCTTAAAAAAAAAAAAAACTGAAGGCGTATTCGAAAGTAATACAAAATTTTACATTTTACTAGGTATGTCGTAATAATTCTACACAAAATTTTAAAAAATTGTAATCTAGTGAAATTTCTGAGATAAGGTACATATTGAGAATTTTAAATTGTCTTTAAAAAATTTTATAGTTATATATAATAACAATATGTATTTCTTTGACACAACAATATAAGCTTAAAACAAAAATGTCAAATATTACAAAGATAATAAAAATAAAAAATATAATAAAAACTTTGTAACGGTTTCTTGCAGTTCATTAAAATCAATAATGTAAATTTCAAATTTTATTTTAATTTCCAGTTAGAGTTATGAATCAAGAATATGCATATGTAGGTAAAGACTAAGGATAAGAACATGAAAAGGATAACCAAAAGAAATTATATCCTTAGATTTTACTTATTGACTAACTATATGACTTTTATTTAAAAACGATTTTTCAGTTGAAAAAAATTTTTATGAAAAAATTTAACAGTAATTTGTAATTATTTTCTACAAAAGCAAAAATTTAAATATATATAATAAATGAAATTTTTTCAACTTCGATATTTTTAAATTTTTTGACATAATGAAAAATAATTTTAAAAAATATTGAAGTTTATACTTGCCATAATATACCGAATATACTTTCGATTTGGAAAAATTCTGATCGTATTTTGAGCTACGCTTAACGCTCTAATAGGCAAGCATCGCTTTTTACCAATGTAATTTTGTCGTTTTTACTTTTTCAAGCTTGACATTTTTACAACATTTTGTCGGTTTTTCATTCAAATGTTTGTTATTTTATAAGTTTTATTTCTTACTTTCATTTAAAAGTAACTTGTGTTTTATGACAAATATATTATTGCTTGCAAATAAATAAATGCCTAAATAATAAATTAAAAAAAAAAAAAAAATAAATTAATCAAACTAAAGAAATAGGAAAAATATATTTTTTGAAGTATCTGATATTAATGAATTTTTTGTTAGGTTTAACAGTAATATATATTTTTATCATCTATACTCATTGACGGAAACCTAATTAATAGTTTTATGAGAGTATCTTCTGGTATCTTTTCCCCCTTATTTCAACCTGACTTGTTGTAAGGTTAAAGTTCCAAGTCTTAAGCTTAACGGAAAATCATTTTAAAATTGATTTTTAAAGTGTTAAAAAGTACGCAAACCGCTTTAAAAATTTACGTGACTTCTCAAACAAAACATTTTAGTTTAAAACATTCAAAACATTATAGCCTTTAATAATTAATTTTTGCCAGCTATAAAGCCGTGTGGAAGATCTGACCACATTGCAGGATTCGAACTCTCACACTACGACATAGTAGTGCTACGCTCAAGCCATTGGGCTGTTGAGAAGATGATCTCTGTGTGGCGAAATTACCAATCATATTGAGCGCGCATGAAAAGTTTGTTGCTTTGTATAATCTTCGCCCTGCTAAAACCCTTTAATATAAATCTCATCGAAATCATCAGAGCCGATTTTTGGGAATAATATTACAAAGAAATAAACATAAATATTGCTCCTATAGTATAAGTTTTGTTAGGTGCAAAGTGTTCTCCAATGTAAATGTTTTCTGCCTATGTATATTTTTAGATTAATTTGAAGAGATGATGATCGTTGCATTGCTTGAAACAATGCAACGACATTAACCAAATAGGAATTATAATAATTGACTGCAAACGAAACGCAAAACCAGAATAACTCCTAAAGAATTGATATAAATACCCTCGACTAAGTAACACAAGGTCAATAACCCGTGTGCAGATGCTTCAGTATTAAATCCATTTTGGAAATCCGAATGCTATATAAATTCATCCACTCTTATTTCATTTACTAAGAATGTTCAAAGCCTTATAAAATGATTTCATATTCCACTTAAATTAAGTACAGTAATAAATCATACGAATTTTTATTTTTTCCCCTATTCAATTTGGTACACTAACTTCAATGTAGAGCTTCAATGAAACCATACTCAATTAATAGATTTCTCAAGCGCCGCTTTACTGGTGTATTAAAAGACCCCCACTTCAAATAGAATTGAATTTCATTCTCAAGAATCGAAGTATGAAATAAATAAATACAAAAAAAAACACTTGTTCCCGTTTCAATTAGAACGAGTTGAAAGTCTATGCGCGACATTCTACAAAATTAAAATAGCAACAAACCCCCAGCAACAGATTTTTTTTTTCTGTTCCTCTTGATATGGATTTTTAAACATTTTTTTACATAAACTATTGTGTCTTGATTAGTTCACAATTCTTAGATTTTGTCGTTGGTCTACAATGATCAAACATGATGGCTTTATTTTGGAGACAAGTTGAGCTGGCAATCTTTTATTCTTGTGTATAAATAAAATAATAATCAAAAGAAACCATATTTTTATGCAACATATGTTGAACCGAATCCGCACTTGTCCTCGTTGGGGGGCTGCTTGTTTGTACGTCGCCGCCGTCACTCCTCTACCACTTCAGTATTGCTGCCTAAGAAAGCAACGGGCAATATATGCATTATATGTTTCAGTTTGGATTTGAAGAAGTTTCCCTCGGCTAACTCTGCTGGTAGTGGTTAATTTTTTCTTAAGCTTTGTACCCTCGGCTTAGTTTTAAATTTTTAATTTATGAACTGTTTGTAATGGTTTAAAAAATATGATCATATGTATTGATAAATCCAGCGGTGGCGGCGTCTCGAGCTCATTTTAGCTGCAAACACTTGTCTCAATCTATGTTATATTTTTTTTTAAACTTTATTATCGTTGAAAAAATACACGTTTTATTGGATTATGAAGCCGAAACGGATATCTTAATGGTTTTGATTGGTGTTCTGTGTGCTAGTGGGGGATATTTTTTTATTTAAAGAATATATTTTTTTATTTATTTTTTAATGCAATACAAGTTAACCTTGTCCTATATTGCTTTAGTAACGGTTTTTTTTTTTTGTTGCTTAAGAATTTTTCTGGTAGATTTTATATTGCAACATGTTGATGTTTTGATTACATTTTTTATATTTTTTTCGAAGTTTTCTATAGCCAAAAACTCTTTTATAGGTAATTTAAATAAATTTTAGAAAACGGTTTACGAAGTAATGGCGACCCAAAGTCATCGCTTATCTCAGCTAATCACAAGCATGGAGAACCAATAAATATCACTTTTGAACTGAAAAACCTAAAAGAGCAATATATTCAGTCAATGAATCAACATTGCGAGCACTGTTAATAAGCTCCTCGCTTAATTCTTTGTATAAAAACGAAAAAGTACTCATATTAATATGAACTATATAAGTATATGAATGAATTTTAATATATTTTAAGCCTTGAAAACTATATGTTTTTATTTCGATTGAAATGTCATTCAATTTCGTTACGCCTACATATTCGTAAACAAAATTAATGTTTCACTTATAAATCGTTTCAAGCTTTAATTCCCGAAAGCCTGAAAGTATACCCAATTTGTTGTCTTATTGAGCATTTGTATGAAATATTGGAAGTGACTTTTGAAATTAAGATCGATGTTACTAAAAGGGACGGTATTTGACCAGACTCGGACCTTTCATTTTTTTATAGTGAGAGGGCTAAGCAAGGCAAAGCACATCAAGTTTTTTTCCATCAAAAAGTGAAAATTTGATATTTTTTAGTATAATTTTTGATAAATTATAATAATTAGTTTACTTTTCCAATTTCAATAATTTTTTTTTATAAAAAAGTAAGTGCTATATTTTCACTAAAAAATAAAACAAAAGCCATAGCTATAAACTTACACACAAAAAAAGTTCTTTGTTTGGACAATAATTTTAATCTAATTTCATTGAATTAATTTCATTGAAATTTCCGTTGACTTCTGTTAGTTTTTTAACTACAAAATTTCACTTTTCATAAAAAACCTTGTTAAATTTTTCTTATCCAAATATTTCTTTACAAAACCAAATCATTAAAATTTTGAAATTGGAAAGTTGAAAAACCCTATTTTTTCCGCCGAAATGCCTCAGTGCGTCGTCTAGATCTGAAGATAGCCTTTGCGAATAACAATACAATTCCCAATCTCATGATATATTAGCGCCACCAGCTATGCATCAATTTGTCCTAAATGTACCCCTAAAAAGATATTAACCTGTTTTAATATTTTGTAAAATTAATTATTTTTTAACATATTTATATAAAACTGGAATACCCGGTGTCGCTCTCGGGGGTGGTATAGCATTCAGGCTCATAATAACGTACCTTTTCATTTATTTTCGAACCATAACGAAATCATTACAACATCGCAACGAAATTGGAAAGATTCCGAAATATTCGTAACGATTTTGGAAACTTTGGTTTGCTGGGTATAGATATTTTCATAAGACTTTAAGCAAAAATATTCAAATCAAATTAGAATTTTCCTCCATTCTAACCCCATTTAATCATATTTCATAGATTCTTTAGGTATGACAAATATTTTTTTAATAATTTTAATTTCGAAACTTAAAACACATTTTTCAAAACCTATTTCCGGTACACTTGGTGTACTCAAAACTTTTCCTACCCGAGCAGTATCGGTTATTTTGGCACGGATACTTCAGTCGTTCTCTAAATCGTCGAATACTTGTTTGACTTTTATGAACGTATATGAAATCATAAATTGTGAAATAAAGTGTAATTTATCAAGACTAGAAAAATGGGGCCATAACTAAGACCGGAGTAATATAAAATTAAAAAGTACAAGTAAAATAAACGATAAAATTAAACGTAAAACGTAAAATATTTTCGACTATCGATCGATTTTCCTGTTTAATTTGAGCAAAATATGAGTGGGTGCACCCTTGCGCAGTTTGTCTGAACATCTGTTGATTTAAGCGTGCGTGCTTCGTTTCAGTAAAAGTCACAGACTAGCGCGTGCACCCGGCTTTATTGCGCTGTTGAGCAGTTTCAGGGTTTCATAGCTGGCTTTGTGCACCACCCTCATTTTTTAGGTTGTTCATATTCGCCACCTTACCGAGGGTAAATAAATGTTCGTCACAGTCTGTCCGTCTGTTTAAATTTAAGCTGCAACTGAATGGTTTGATGAGCTAGCATTTTACTAACTACTTGGAAGTATTTGTCGGCCTGTTACTTGGGTGAAGTTAAATTTGCACCGTAGCTGATAATTTTTGTTGAGGAATATAGAAGAAATAATCTTTAGCATAAAACTAAAAACAACTCCAAAAAATTCTACATACTTTAGATACTTTCGCTTTCAGACTTTGTGAGAAATATTTTTGAATTTTCTATAAGGAGCTCCTTACATGATTAGCCGAATTGAAGTTCGAGAAACGGTTGCATTAATTGTAGCACGCGCTGCTACAGGCTCAAATATCCTGGCACGCAATCTATTGATTTACACGAACATTAATTTTTATGATATGCAAAAAGGAGGCAGCGAAATATGTGGTGGCGCTAGAAAGCGCACTTTAGAAAGGTCAAAAGTCCGTTATTGCGCCGACGCAGCAAACTATACCATGCCTATTCTTAATGGTGCATTTAAGGGTTGATAATTACAGCAACAATACTGTACACAGAACTGCCAACATGTTGAGGGTGCGCTGCACTGCGGCTGCTTAGAATTCGCTCAACTAGATTGGTGCGAGAAGGATTTTCTGATGCCATTGACCTCCTCCTCGTACCGATTGTTTCGTGTGTCGTTCGAATAACATTGTTGAGGAGGGGGTTGCTGTTTAGTCTACAACACTGGGTGATTCCCTGCATTAATGCTACGTAGTATTGTGTGTGCATTGTTTTTAGTTTAGAATGTTTAGGTTTAGTGAAAAAGCAAAAGTGTGCGCCTTGAATTTGTTTATTTCTGTAGGTGGTTCGATGGTGTTGGCGGCGGCGGTGGTGGTTCGAAATTCAAAAGGATATGATTTCATATGAGAAGTTGCTTAACATACGGCAAAACCGTTGAACTTTCCTTTGTTTATGCGTCATCGTCTAGGCGACTAATTTGGACTTGAATTGAATGAACCAGTTTGCGGGTGGAGGTTCGCGCATTATTGGATTAAAGGAGGTTTCTTTCATTTCTAATTTATGTGTTGGTTTTCTCTTTAAATTTCGATTGCGTTTTTCAAGATATAAATAAACCCGCTCAAGAAGGGACAGCTGTTTTGAATTGACTTTTCGATATTTTGACAGGACGATATTCTATACAATCCCAGTAATGGTTTGATAAACGGTACACATGTTTTTATTGTAGTAAAAATATACCAAAGGTTTGATATACGGTACAATAAAAATATGTGTATCGTATATCAAACCACTGATATATTTTATTTTTATTTATTTATTGTTTATTTATTATTATGTGAACAATTTTTTGGTTTTTTGTTAATTTGTTAACATGCACATAATTGAGCCTCTTAAGTCTCGGGCAATAAGGAGCTAATCCACAAACAAAACACAAACTACATCTTTAACATTTCTTAATTTGATCATAAGAAATGATCCTTTAATAATATGCCTTGCATATTGAGAAACATGAAATCCTTTGTCAGCAAGTGGTACCAAGTTAATTTGGATATTATTTTACTATCTATAGGGGCTAGCAATCTATTACCCAAGACCACAACTTTTAACTTATTTAACATTTTGTAATTCTTGTTTTAAGCCAACCCTCCAACAATGATTTCTGCATACTTAGAAACTTAGAATTCTTCGTCTGTCGGTGGTAGCCATAAGAAGGAGTAGCAATAAGAAGTTATTTGCATTTAGGTTAGCTCCTTATTGCAGGCCTGTGTTGTTTCGAGCTCGAGTATAGTCGAGTAGTGCAACTCGACTCGATTTCCGATTCAAGTAATTCGGTATTTCGAATAACTCGAGAAATTATCGAGTAATTCGAGTGTCTCAAGTTTTTTTTTACGTCCACCCTCAATAAAGCATACCCATTAGAAATTAATGCTTAATGAAACTAAGGGAAGATATAAAGAATGGAACATGGAAGAAGACATTGACAATCTGCAATATATACTTAAAAAATACATAAATAATTACTAACAATTTGTTATTGTTTTTATTTTTTTGCGATCTCATCTTCTAGAGAAACATACCTTTCGGCTTAATCCTCAAATATACACTTATTTTTATTATAATTTTTATAAAAATTACGAGTACACTTTAAGCTGTTTATGATTAGCGACAAAGGAGAAAAAGGGCCACAAATTTGTATTTTCTTTAAAGAATGAAAACCAAGCTTAACAAAATATCAGGGGCAGGGACAAAATTTACAGAAGAAACAAAAAACTTTATTAGCCATAATTTTTATTTTAAAATTAAATAAATGTATCTTTTGCTAAAACTACATTCAGGTCGTAATACTAGTTGGAAGTAAAGCGTTTATTTTCTTTTTATAATCTTCAATACATTCATTCCTGTAAGAGCCGCCTTATTCCAGCTAATCTACAAACGCTACAGAGCAACACTTGATTGAAGAATTTTGATAAGAGGTAGCATTGATCAGATATAGAGGCTTAAGGGGGGCATGACATTCGCGGCATAGAAAACAGACCTTTTTTTTTAAAAATTTATTTAAAAAACAAAAATTTTTCCAAAATTTTTTATTATTGTAGAGAATTGAACAAATTACAAGTAAAAAATTCAAAAAAATATATTTTTCACTCCAACATGGTTTTATAGAGCTCCAAACTGGCGGCAGAGAAAAAGACGGGGCCTCGTGGTTGCAGCGCTGGGAATTGCAAAAATTGTACGATCTGGAAAAAAATGACTTTTATAAATCTTAACAAAATTGGTTATTGTATGACACGAGCTTTTTTTTAAATTTTTGGTGATGTTCCAAATTTGAAAGTGTGTTTTTTCGAAAAAAAATATTGTCTTTAAAAATTCATAAAAAATCGAAAAAAAAATTTAATAAAAATAGCTCGTGTCATACGATAGCGAATCAAGTTTAAAAAAATTTCATCAAAAAATGAACCCGCTAGTGCCGCAACTAGTACGAAAAACATGGTTTCGAGATAAACGCGTTCAAAGTTTGTGAACAAAGATAAAAACGGTTACCTTCAATCTGCCATGCCTGCTTCGTACTGTATGCTTTCGTTATCTTGTGTTGTGCTGTTTCTTATAGTTTTTTGCAATCGTTTAGCAATTCGGGCTTTTGAAGCTTCATATGCCTTCACTCTGGCGCATTTCAAACGATTTGCATCATTTCCTTTGGAAAAATTCAATGCTGTAGCTCCTATGGTGATACCAAGTAATTGAAACATTTGCAAACATCTATAAGCGCCGTCATTGTAAGTAGACACTGCCATTTTCAATTCATTCATTTCTTCATTCAATTTTCATTTTTCAATATTTTTCACAAAAAAACCACGACTTCACGCTGCAAAAGATGCCAAATAACTGAGCATATAAAATAAAAATTCCAGTACATGAGTTATAAATATAAAGAAATTCAAAAACAAAAAAAAAACCCACCCTTCAAGTAGGTACGATATAACAACCACCAAAAGTCAGGTTGCAAGTAAAAGAAGTATATACCAGCTGCCGTACGTAGGTAGCGCAAAAATTAAAAATGCGCTCTCACTAATCCGACTGTAACTTTTGAACCCGTAGGAATTTTTCCATGATATTCAGAATATTCCAGAATATTTACTATAATACAAAATTATTAAAAAACAGATTGACTTCAAAAAGCTGCCAATGTCATGTCCCCCCTTAAAGTTAAATAAAATTAAATGGCAAAAAGACTTAAGACACGCACGAAGTAGTTAAGTACACGCGCGTTTCGGGACGGTATCACAAGTAATTTATAATTTCTAAAAAATATATTATTATATAAGTTCATATAATAATAGCTTATATTTGACTTAAGTACAACTTAAATATGGATTGTGAAATCGAGCTTTAGACGTATATCTATATCATTTTACTATTAAATAAAATTGAAGTGCAAATTTTTCTATCCAAACTTAAGTGTATTTTTGTATATTAATAATAAGTATGCTTTAATTAAACTGTCTCCGATGCCACGAATTGCTTGATCGTTTCCTTTCACGCGTTTGTGTTGCGAGAGTTTCAATAAACTCCATTTTGTTCTCTACTCTTCTCTTTTTCTGCTCAGCTAGCACAGCACAACATAAAAAAATCAGATGAACTTCGCGCAAATCGAAAAGTGAGTTACATATTAATGCAGTGCAAAGTTGCAAAACAAAACAAAAGAAAAAATGTTTTTATTTCGTTTACATGCATTGTCTTAAGGGCTGAATTTCATGTATTGAAAACAGTAAGAGGTGTAGAGGAAGTTCGATTAGAATTGAATGGACACACCCCTTGTCCAATCCACCAACTTTTGTAGACTTAAAACTTATACTAAAGAATATATGTACGAAATTTGGAGACACACACAGTGTTACTGAAGTTCGATTAAAAGTAAAATGCAATACCCAGTTTTCTAGTCTAAAGACTCCACATTATACCGAAGAATATATGTGTTGGATAAACGATGTGGGTGGAATTTGGGTACAAACAGACACGATGTCAATCGATTTATATATTTACACAAGTTTTTCAATTTTTATGAAGTCACTTTGTATGAGAAGTAGGCGTGGTTTTCATCGCATTTAGCCAAATATCATAGAGATATGTTTATGTTAAATATCAAAGCTTATATGCAAATATTCCAAGACATTTCTGTAATTTTAGCAGTAATTTTTAAGAGATTTTACGGTTAGTATAAAGTCACTTTGTATGGGAGATAGGCGTGGTTTTTATCCGATTCTTCCAAATTTCATAGTCAGAATTTATATTGAAGATCAAAGCTTACGTGCAAAAATTTCATGGCATTTTTTTTTTTTAATTTTTGTGAAATTTTAAGAGATTTTTTGGTTAAAATAAAGTCACTTTATATGTAAGGTAGGCGTGGTTTTCATCCGATTTGGCTCGCTCTCGAACTTGATCTTCATTTTATAGGAAAAAAGCTTATATTTTGAATTTCATAGCGATAACTTTTAAATAAGGGCTGTAGTTGTGATCACTGACGGACAGACAGACAGACGGACACGCAGAAATCGACTCAGATGTTGATGCTGATCAAAAAAATATATATATATGTACTTGTCTATACCTGCAACGCCTCCTTATTTGCGTTACAAATGGAATGTCAAAGTCAATACACCCCTTACCGCAGTACGCGTTGGGGTATAAAAAACAAATCTAAAAAAATTCAAATTTGTAAAAATTTAAACGAAATCTTGTGTAGTAAATATTTTCTAAAACTATGTCTAATGCAGATGTAAAAATTGTGTAATAATGTTGAATAACTTGGTCGTTATGAATTTTTTATCTACAAGTGTAAAAATAAGTACTTTTTTAAAATTTTGAGTTTGAGTAGTTTTATGAAAAAATTCCCAAAAATACAACAATTTAAGACACAATAGCATGGATAGTTGAGGCATAGCCTTGAGCTATTTTCTGCAAAAAAATAAAAAAATCCTTGTTCGGCAAAAAAAGTTATGACTGTTGAAACTTGACGTTTTTTTTTTTAAAAATACTTAAAGTGCCCTTTTCTAGCATTTCGAACACAAAAAAAATATAAAAAAAATAGAAAAACATCTACTTCTCACTCGGAGTGACTTTAATAATTATAGAAAAATATTTCTGATTTATATTTCAAATATTTTCAAATTCCAGGATTGCCAACATACCGTTTTTTTCCATTCCGTTTTTTTTTTAATGTTGGGCTTAGGCATTTTAAAGAAAAACGTCCCCAAAAGTCGAAAATGCTCTTATTTTTTACCACCTATGCCCTTATTTACTAAATTATTAAACACTTTTAAAAGTATTTAATAACTAGTAGCATGATATTTCTTCATCGAAACAGAAACAGTTTAAAACTTGAATTTTGCTTCCATGTCCCGGGCATATACTCTGCGCTCGAAGTTCCTTGAATCAAGGAATGGGGTTTTTTTTGTTCAATTCTGTCAAAAAGAAGGCGCAATAAAATTGCTAAAAATATCAATTTCACTTGAAACACAAAAAAAAAAGAAAAACCAGAAGAACCACTCCTCAGGCGAAACACAAATGATCATAAATATAAATTAGAGCATTTTTACGCTTTCCCAGAAACTCCCTGGAAAAACTCCCAAAAAAAATATATTCGACTAAAGATCTTCCTTCTTAAACAAAGTCATTATCATAAATTAAACTTAAAAATGCATTTTCAGAGGCAACCGCCATGTTTTAGACACCTCGAGTGATCATAAACATTTTCAAGGTAATCATTTAAATTTTCACCAATCCTCTGCGCAGTCAGTCAGCATTTCATTCTCTGATCTTGTAATTTTTTTTTCCTCTACTTATTGTTCCTAGATGAGGTGAGGTGTTATTTTTGCATATCACACTTTTTCTTTGTATCCCAGATGCGTCGTGCAGCTCAAGGACAACCAACGCCTAAGGAAGCCGTGAAGTGATCATGTAGCGTAGATCGCACTGATCTTTGCGCCATAACGACGGCATGGCTTTGCCCGTGTGAAGATCAGATCGCTTGCTGCACATGAGGGTCGGTCGTTTGGTTGATCCTATGCAGATTTGGGCTGCTTGCGCACCCATCAAAGTGTTGATGAGGCAGCCAGGAGGAGGGGTGTCGGAAAGTAGGCCTAAGTTATGGCATTCCAAAAAAAAAGGAGTTTAAAAAAAAAACATTGCATGAATTCCTTGAAGTCGTATGTTTTTGTTGCTTTTGTATGCTTATAAATGCAGCTAAACAAAAATACCGCCTAAAATGCCAACCAGCCGTATTTTATAGCTCGTCCCCGGCTGAAGCATCCTTGCATCAAAACAACGTTACTCAAGAAGCCGCTTGCAATGTTTCTGAATGTAAGCCCACGGCTCTCTTTTCTTGGGGTGGTGCTACCCTGGATGACACTGTCAACCGGTAAACAAGTTTTTTTTTTGCCGTCAACTCTTTACTGTAAAGTTTTTCCTGATTAACCCTGACTGAGCCATTGATAAAAAAATTACCAATTTTTTTTTATAACATTTATTGCTTAATTTTTTTTTTTGTCACTGCTTAGTATTCGGCTCACAAAAAAAAAACACCCAAAAGTATTTTGTCGCCATGCGGTGTTCATGGTACAAAATGCGCGAGAAATTTATTGGAAAAACTTAAGTGATTGAGGTGGTTTTTCTTCACACCATTTTTTGTTATTCTTCTTTCTTCTTCTTCCGTTTTAAGTCAACCCTTTAACATGTTATTATCCTTTTTTTTCTCTCTAAATGCAGCAGGATATGACTTTTTTCTGATGCTGTTTTTCTCAAAAAAACTATTGTTTGGGAAATTGCTTGATACTCCAAAAGGTTTAAGATATTTCTTTGTTTTTTTTTTGTTCCTTTCTGCTTGTTTTTGATTTATAACATAATTTTCTTTAAATTATACCCTCATTTTTTTGTAAGAAAAACCCAAAAAAAAAATCACAAAAAAGTTTGTAACCGATATATAACGACAAAGTTTCGAAAAAAATTGGTTTTTTTTTGCTTTCAAATACTGCTTAACAAAACGTTTTTGGTGTCAATCACAAACAGCCCGAGGATTTTCTGATTACATAAACAAAAGGTTTTAATATTCAAAGCATTATGGAATTTTTTTTTTGTTTTTTTTTTAATAAATATCTTATACTGTCTCATAAGTAAACAACAAATTGCCCTGTGTTTAAGAATGCTGCGTAAGTCTGTTGCATTTACATATTTTTAATGAGGGTATAACACAATTTGCTGTAAAAAAAAATTCAGTAACAAACATGTATATTTTGAGCTGTGGAAATTATGCAGGTCATCACGGTTTTTTAAACTGCGTTATCCATGATGCGAAACAATTCTTAATCAACAAACACCGCCGGAGTGTGTACTGATAAGAAGAAAAATATCTACCAGAAACAGAATTTTCAAATAACTGTACGTTCAAAAAGTCTATAGGATGACACATAGATGGCGTTGCTAGTTTTTTTTCATATGATTTTTATTTAGTACCAACCTTCAAACGTTACGTATAAAAATTTGACAACAATCAACAACAACAAGCATTTTGTGTGCAACTATTGTTATTGAAAAAAAAAAAAAAAATGGAAAAAAGTGAATTTCGAATTTTGATAAAGCATTGCTTTTTGATGAAAAAAATACAGTGGAAACCAAACAATGGCTTGATAAACATTATCCGGACTCTGCTCCATCGAGACAAATGTTAGAAAAGTGGATTGCTGAATTTAAACGTGGTCGTACCAGCACAAATGATGCAGAGCGCAGTGGACGCCCAAATCAGACTGTTATTCCACAAAACATCAAAAAATTGCACAAATTGGTTATGAACAATAGCAAATTGAAGGTGCACGAGCTAGCTGACATTGTAACGATATCAGATGGTAGTGTTTTTACCATTTTACACGAACATTTGGGTATGCGAAAGCTCTGTGCAAAGTGGGTGCCGCGTGAGCTCACAGTCGACCAAAAACAACAACGAATTGATGCTTCAGAGGAGTGTTTGGCGCTGTTAAACCGCATTAAAATCGAATTCTATCATCGATATGTGACAATGGATGTAACATGGCTTCACTATTACACACCAGAATCCAAAAGACAGTCAGCTGAGTTGACAGCAGTTGACGAACCGAATCCAAAGCGAGCAAAGACCCAACAGTCGGATTGTAAGGTGATGGCGTCTGTATTTTGGGATGCGAAAGAAAAAATATTCATCAACTATCTCCAAAAGGGAACCTCCATCAACAGCGACTATTACTGTGCACTTTCGGATCGATTGAAGGCTGAAATCGCCAAGAAACGGCCAAAAAAGTGTTGTTTCAACAAGACAATGCACCGTGTCACAAATCGATGAAAACGATGGCAAAATTGAATGAATTGGGCTTCGAATTGCTTACCCACCCACCGTATTTTCCAGGTTAAGCCCCCAGCGTTTTTTTTCCTGTTTTCAGATTTCAAGAGAATGCTTGCTGGAAAGAACTTCAAGTCCGATGATGAAGTAATCGCTGAAACTGAGGCCTATTTTGACGAGAAAGAGAATAAATACTCGTTGTATTGCTTTCGAAGGTAACTAAATTGAATAATATCGAGTTTTATCAAAATTTTGTTTTTTTTTTTCTTACTTATCCTACGGACTTATTGAATGACCTCTTATATGCAATAATACATCACTGACAGACACTGATGTTATTCCTGAACTTTATTAATTAAATCAAACATTATCAACTTGGAACTTTCCAAGGACCCAGATAAAATCTTTGGAGCAGGAAATTAATTTTTCGATGTTCTTAAATATAACTAAGTTTAATGTTCTTAAATATAAACTAATTTCCCAAGGAAAGGTTGAAATAATATAATGGTCTTTAAGGTCATCTATATCTTTTTCCTCAAGCTTTGCTCTTAAATATTTATATACAAGAAATATAAATATAAATATGGGATACAAAAAAATTTGCTACAATAAATATTACGTATATGGAAGATTTCGTTGTCATTCGTGCATATCAAGTGGTAAATTGTATTTTTATTGATTTTTTTTTCAATCACAGCAAGGTAAGGCCTAAAATGTCTAAAAGCACTTATTCGCTTAATTATCCACTCACGAAATCAAGTTGAAGAGCGTACAGCAAGTCGCACTTCATATAAAGAAAACGTGCAAAACTTGCCGAAGGTGGTCAGTGAATTCAGCCTAAGTCTGGAGATCTGGAAATTCTGGATGAAAAGAGAAGTTCTCCTGAAAGCAAATAAAAAAATTGCGTGTACAAAGATTATTTGATAAAAAAAAAATATTTTAGATACTGCCATGGCAAAGATCCATAAATTGGACCATATAAATCCAGATTTTTGCCCCCCTGTTACATTTTTCTATTTCCAAACCTGAAGAAATGGCTCGAGGATAAGAGATTTTGTTCGGATGAAGAGAAATCATTGAAGCAAACGCCTATTTTGAGGACTTTGATGAAACCTATGATATGAAGGGAATAAAAAAAAATCGGGAAAACGCTGGACTAAATGTATCAATCTTAAGGGAGGCTATGATGAGAAATAAAACTCTTTGCAATTTATAACGTAATGAAAATATCTCCTATCTGAATGGTACAGAATTCTAAAGAAAGTATTTTTTAAAATTTTATACGTACTTGGAAAGAAAATTTGAATTTTTTACTCCTTTTTTGTTTTAAATTTTGAAAAAAATTATTTTAAAAGTTTATTTTAAAAATCAGTTTCATTAAGATTGGTTAAATAAAATGTTATTAAAACATGTCCTTCCAAATATTGTAAGAATCGGTCAAGTAATTTTTGAGCTAGGTTGCCCGCAGTTTTGAAAAACGTAGTTTTGAGAAATACGACTTTAAAGTTATACGAAACAAATAATACGAAGACGTTAGTGTCCAAAACTGAAATGAATCACTATATATACACACAAAAGAATTATTTTTAACATTCTTTAGAATGTTCCCCTTCTCAAATCAATACCGGATTTGTGCAGATAAAATAAATGATATAATAAATAAATAGCAGCTATAGTTACTTGATTTTTATATTATATCGATCTCACGCTCGTTTCTCTTTTCAAGCTTATAACTTTCTTAATATTCAAGATATCTTATTTATTTTTTACATATTTTTGAGATGCTTAGTCTTGTAGAATACTCATTCGTTTTATTTTCGAGACGTTTTTAACTAATAGCAGATGTCTTGATCGGTACCAACACTTTCTACACTCATGCGCCTGGTTTTAATTATATCTTGATACTTGCATCCTTAATAAAACAAGATGAGAGAAGAAAGGAACCAAATTTTTATTCCCACATAAATAAATCTTCAATTAGTTTTTCTTCCATTAAAATCTTCATCGGTTACATACCGAAACTGTCAGTTATGCGCACTACTGTAACATGAGTTACCTAAGTTTTCCGTGAAAAGATCAATATTTAACCCCAAAAAAGATTGTTGTGTCTATCTTTCTTGTGAAAAACTACGCAAAAACTAGATCACTTTCTTCTTACCTTGATTATTATTTCTGGGAAAATCGTCGATTTTTGCATAGACAGAAACTTGCATAGAAAATAAAATTCGCATACCTTCAATGCACACGTTGTTGTCCGTTGTCATCATTGATCGAAGGGTGCGATCCTGTCTTTTGACAAATATTGTGCATTATGTTCGATCAAACTTTCGTTTCCCTCATTTGTTTAACTTTGAGTTTAGGTAAACGAAACGAAAAAGAAAAACAGAGCTGATCTTAAATTAATGCGTCATGTATGTATGCTATGGATTAAAATTCTTTTATTTTACAGAAATTTATTAAATTGCAAAAATTCGACATTTCGCTGTTGTTATTGTTGTCATCTTGGCTCTTCCTCCATCTATGTGTGTATGTCATTACATAAATTTTGCAAAAGGTTAAAATAGGAAATCTTCTCATGCGTTCCTCATAATTTAAGGTTTTGATCAGGAAATGTTGACGGTTGAAAATCCTTTTTTTTTTTATTTATACTTTTTTTTCTTCGCTGCATTAGGGTTCTGTTTCTCTCGTGTGTTAAATCTTGGAAATGCGCATTTGATTTAGATTTGTCAGTTTTAACCCAATGATTGTTTAAGGGTCCAGTGCAGATGCATTCGAAAGATGTTTGCCCGAATATTTTATTGATTTCTGAGGTTTTATTGCATAAGCACAGTGGGCTAAAAAAAAAGATATATTGAACTTAATTAAAAAATTTATAAAATTGATTCAGGGAAAAAAGTTAGTGCATGTATAATTCGGATTTATTAAGAAAAAATAATTAGTCCACTTAAATGTACCTGTGCCGTTTTTTAATGTGAATGGTTTGAGTTGTCATCTTGTAACACGAGAGGTAGCTACAAAAATTCTTTCCTCAGTGATTTCCTTGTTGTTCTTGCTTTTAATTGAAGCCTTAACCTCAAACTAAAGTGTAGCCTTGAGCTAAACCTTGACTGAAACCTATAACTTAAAGCTCAACTTAAACTTAGTATTAATTTAGGCTGAGACTAAGGCTTAGACTTAGACTTAGACTAAGACTTAGACTAAGACTTAGACTAAGACTTAGACTAAGACTTAGACTAAGACTTTGACTAAGACTTAGACTTAGACTAAGACTTAAACTTAAATTAAGATTAAGACTTAGATTAAGATTAAGACTTAGAGTTAGACTTAGAGTAAGACTTAGACTGAGACTTAAACTAACTTATGACTTATACTTATACTTATACTTATACTTATACTTATACTTATACTTATACTTATACTTATACTTATACTTATACTTATACTTATACTTATACTTATACTTATACTTATACTTATACTTATACTTATACTTATACTTATACTTATACTTATACTTATACTTATACTTATACTTATACTTATACTTATACTTATACTTATACTTATACTTATACCTATACTTATACTTATACTTATACTTATACTTATACTTATACTTATACTTATACTTATACTTATACTTATACTTATACTTATACTTATACTTATACTTATACTTATACTTATACTTATACTTATACTTATACTTATGCTTATGCTTATGCTTATACTTATACTTTACTTATTCTTATACTTTGACTTTGACTTTGACTTTGACTTTGACTTTGACTTTGACTTTGACTTTGACTTTGACTTTGACTTTGACTTTGACTTTGACTTTGACTTTGACTTTGACTTTGACTTTGACTTTGACTTTGACTTTGACTTTGACTTTGACTTTGACTTTGACTTTGACTTTGACTTTAACTTTGACTTTGACTTTGACTTTGACTTAGATTGTTTAGACTTTGACTTAAACTTTAACTTACACTTTTACCTAGACTTAAACTTATACATAGGTTTAGACTTTGACTTACACATAGACTAAGACTTAGACTTTGACTTAAACTTTCACTTATACTTGTACTTAGACTTAGATAAGACTTAAACTTTGACTTGAACTTTTACTTCACAAACTCAAAATCTTAATTTCTCTGAAGGTGCTTTTCTTCACTTAAATCTGTTCCCCGAAATTTGTCGATTCGGCCCACTGTTCGTTTTCTCAGACATCAATGTGCCAGTTCAAAGGGTTAGATTCAGGCATGTTTGTTCTTCTTGAGTAACTCGAATATTTGTAACTTTCCCTAATTTTTCACAATTGCAACACAATCGACGCTTTCTCCGCAAATCAATTGCAAAAAAACACAAACAACTCCCCATGCAACCTATTGAACCCCCCTCCTCTAAGAGAAACAAAAGTCTCAAACAAAAACCAGCGAAAGGTAAAAATTAATCAATAGATTTTGTTTTTTTTTTTTCTTTTTAATCGAAAGTGCTTGCATTCGTGATTTTGCACTATATCAAAGTAAAGCAAAGAAAATCTATTGATATCCTCTTGAGAATATTGCAAACGTTCCTTTTCTGTGTACGGTGCACAGCATACCATTTTTTAGTAACGCTTGAGCGAAGCAATGTTAGCGCACGTAATCCATAAAAGAGTTGCTGCACATGCGCAAACGTAGAAACAGACATAGGCGACTTAAACTGTCATGTTAATTGCACTAAATATGAATTTTATTGCCTGCTGCCGCCGCTGCTAATGAATAATCATAATGAGCTGATTTTGCTGTATTTGAAGGGTTTCTTTATTTTTGCGCATGCGTGCGCGCCTTCAAATTCGCCTACTGATGCGCCGCAATCGATTCGATTGAACATTTGCAAAACTTTGCATTCGTTGCGGAATTTATTATTCCTTCCCCTTGCTTTGCGAGAATTGGCGTTTTTATTGAATTTTCCAATTCGTTGAAGTTCAAAGAAAATTGGCACGAATTTCCCTAAATTAAGCTCTGCTATAAATGCAAATTTTTTTTTTTATTCTTTCCAAAAGCGCCGCGTGCTACTCTATGCAAAACAACCGACTGACTTTCTAATATTATTAAAATTATTTCCAAACTAATGCATTTTCTGTAAGCTTATTTAGAATGTTTGAGACTTCCTGGGCCTTTGTTGTCACACTTGAAAGCCACTTCGTTATTTGGATGCTGGCTTCAGCTGCTGTGCCAATCCTCTTTGTACTTGCAATGAATTCGATTTTAAACTAGCTCAATTGCCTTAAGCTATTTGTCTTGGAAAAGTCGAAATTAGCATATTTGTTATTTAGTGCATATTGAGAGCACTGATAAAGAAAACAAAAAAATTTGCATATTCCTACAATAGCTGCAATTTTCTATTTTCAACAAAATCTCAACGGGTTGTTTATAATTTCATAGTGTAAAATAACTGTTGGTGATCATTCTCAATTTGTAAGAAAGAAGTTAATTCTAAATTTGGCTTCTAGTAAAAGATAGACCTAATTTAAAAAAATTAAAGTATAAGTAGATGTAAGCTGTTTTGCGAAATTAAATATCGTTTTTCAATTCTGAGACAAAACACGCTCTAATTCTGGCGTGGAGGTGAAATTAAATTCTAATAACTTCAATCTGAAGTCTTAATTGTTAGTAAACATTTCCTAAAACGTTTTTCAATACTGAACAATATTTTTTTTTTACTTAAAATTCGTCATACTTAAATGTTATAAAATTTAGGTATGATTTATGTTTACTGTATAACTTTAGTATTCTGAATCTTTTTATTTACTCCAATTTTTCATACATAACTAGAGGAATTTTAGTTTTGATATGACTTTCGTGTGATAACTGAAGTAAGCTTGTAATTGCCTTAATTTCCAAAATTAAAGCCAGTTACGAGTTCTAACTTGGAATAAGAACTTGGAATAAACTCAACTGGCGGCATGTTATAACATCACTTTAGAAGCGAAATATCAATGATGCAATTTATTTAAAAAAAAAAACAATAAAATTCTATGAAAAATCGAAAATAAAGTGAATATAAAAGCTAACGTAGTATAGGCTGATAGCCAGGGGGATTTTCGGGGTTCAACCCCCCCCCACTCCCATCACCTCCTCCCATTGGATCCAAAATGGAAAATAATACGCAAGAAAGTTTTAAACAAAACTTAATTTTTCATATTGAATACCAAGTAAACTATTCAATTCTGGTTCCTTAAAATATATTTTATGAATTCATAATTTCAGGCAATATTTAACCTTCTCTAATTAAAAATTGGAAAAAACACTTTGACCAAAAGTAGTTTTTAGCGAAAAACTTATCTGCGTTAATCTACTCGAGAACCTATTTTCTGAAGTACATACGTCAGTTAAAATTTGACAAATATTGGGTATTCGAATTGTCGCTAAATTGTAATACCTCTGGTAATATTAATTGCATCTAGCAATGCTATAGTTTGTTTGAAAGGTGACACTTTAAGCTTCGTTTTGTTAGAAGACATTATTAAAATCGCATTGTTCTGTGAAAAGTTATTTAAGTTTAAAAATTAGTGAAAATTTGAAACATTATCGTCATATCTTGCTTTTCTATCATATTATAAAAAAGGTAAGAATGCGTCGCATGAAAAAATTTGTGAAGTTTACGCAAATGATGCTGTAACTATAAAAACAACAGCGAAGTGGTTTGCTCTTTTTCGATTTGATAATTTTGATGTAAAAGATGCATCTCGCTATGGTCGACTAATCACTGAAAAAGTCGATGAAATCATAGAAAAAATTGAACAAGATCGGCACATAAGCAGAGTGGACGTTGCTAGGGAACTAAGCTTTCATCACCAAACAGTTATCAAATAGACATGATTAGCACAGCGCTGCGTTGCATTATTGAGTTGAAGCACTTAAATGCGTTACTGCGTTGATACACTTGTTTTAATAAAAGTAACGCAATAGAGTCATAACGAAAATGACTCGTTCAAAGCAAAAGTGAAAAATATTTATAGAGCGAGCAAAAATTACACAAGTTGTACGGCGCATCGAACATAGTGGCAGAAAGTTGAAAGCGAACATTATTTCTCTGTATAAATAAGGACAAGAGGTTGCGGGGAAGATGCAGTTAAGCATGAATGCTTGTAGTGTGTTGAACATTAAAATGTGAACGTATTAGTTTTCAAAGTAGATGTATATTTGAACCAAATTTCAAACTTGTTTTGTATACCAGCAACGCGTATGTTTCTGTTTAACATCGCATCAAATCGAAATACAGTTTAGCTGCATGCTTGAAGTTTAATATATCTTAATTTTTTGTGGATGCTGTAATATGCGCTTCGTTTAGTTATATTGAATATTAATTACTTATGGATTTAATAATCTTGAATGAATCTATTAGCAATACGATTTCTTTAGAACAGATATATTCATTCAAGATTTTTATTTGATTTCATTTATTTTTCCAAGTGAAGTCAATTTGCTCTTAATATTCCACCACAAAATTCTCCGCATTCTAAAAATTGACCACATAACGCAACGCGTTTGTCAACTAAAACCCTCACTGCGTGGTTTAAATTCTTGTTGATACAGGAATCATAGATTTTCCAACTACGCTATGGCGCAATTGCGTAACGCAATCCGCTGAAACAGTAAACTACGTTTGAGTTGGTGTATCAACGCAGCGATTTTTGCTGCGTTACCCATGTCTATTATCAACCATTTGAAGAAAGCTGGATACACAAAGAAGCTCGATGTTTGGGTGCCACATGAATTAACAGCAAAAAATGTAATTGACCGAATATTCTCCTGCGAATCACTGCTAAAACGGAACAAAATTGAGCCATTCCTGAAGCGAATGATTAAGGTCTATAAAAAGTAGATCACGTACGACAATAATGTGCGAAAAGATTATGGATGCAGCAAGGTGAAGCTTCACAAACGGTGGCAAAGCCAGGATTGACACCAAGAAAGGTAATGCTGTGCGTCTGCTGGGATTGGAAGGAGAAATTGTCAAACGATAGATTCTGTTTTCTACTGTCAACAAATAACGAGATTAAAGCAAGCAATTCAATTAAAACGGCCAGAATTGATGAAGAGGAAAGGATGTTGTGTTCCATCATGACAACGCCAAACCACACACATCTTTGATGACCCGGCAGAAACTGAGAGAGGTTGGCTGGGAAGTTTTGATGCATCCATCATATAGCCCAGACCTTGCACTTTAGATTATTATTTGTTTCGATCTCTGCAGAACTCTCTAAATGGTGTACATTTTTATTCTGTAGAGGCCTGCAAAACGAACTGGATCAGTTTTTCGCTCAGAAGATTCAGAAGTTCTACACAGAGGAAATAATGGCTTTAGCCAAAAAATGGCAAAAAGTCATCGATCAAAACGGCATTTGATTTAATATAGCTATTTTCAAATATAAGAAAAAATTGTTTCATTTTTGATTAAATTTGTAACCGAACTTTTTCGAATACCCAATGTTAAGGAAATGAAACCAAAAAATAATATAAGTTATATTTTATGACAGAAAGTTTGTAATTTTTTTTTAATTCAATTAGTTTATTTCGTTTTTTATGATATAAGCACACATCAAAAATTTCCTTATGATCCCAATAAACATTGTGGCGAGGAGTGATTCGTTAACGAATCGTTTATGAATCATTTTTTAATTATTTTCTAATAGTTTAGTTTAGACTTCACCTGGCTGTTGGCTTGATTCCTAAAGTAAGCACCGATTGAAATTGTGACTTTGTTAAATTCCATTTAAGATGCTTTTAGCACCGTTATGAAACATTTTTTTTAAGAAAATAATTTTTTATTTTTTTTTTTTTTTTGTAAATTTTATGTGAAAAGATTTTTCTTCTGTTTCTGAATTTTTTTTCTTCTGTTATATTATTTCTTGCCTTTTTTTTTATATAAATAACTTCAACTAATAATTTTTTCAAGATTTTTCATATGAATAAGTTCTCGTTTTATAGTTTTGGCTGCTCGTTATCGATTTGCTTTTTCCGGTTTTCACGGTTCGTTAACGAAGAAGGAACTTCTTCCGCTCGCGATATTATAAGCGAATCGCTTCTTATAATTGCTAATGAACGAAATGTGCGAGAATACGATTCGTAAACGATATCATTAGTGAATAATTTTGTTTGTTGGGATTCATTAAGATTTTATTGATGAATTTTCTATTTTTTTTTTATATTCTAGTTTTAGTAGTTCTAGTTTCAACTCAATAACGCAACGCAGTGCAGCATTGGACATATCTCCTACCGATGTCACCAAATTACTTCTTTTATCTATTTCCAAATTATTTTCTTCAGATGAAGTCGAACCCGACTATATTCTTTGTTTTTAATCTTTAAGGCTTGATCTTAAGACTTGATGGCGTCATTAGTCGTTCTTGATTTTCAAAAAAATTTATCGTCTCAGTTGGCGCCGTGTATATAATACTTGGCAACACTTCACTTTGTTCAATGGATAAAAAAGGCTACACTTAGTAAAATTTATTCACATACTGATTTTCCATAAAAATTCTATTTCCCTAAAAGACCTGAATACAAATAGATAGCGACAATTCATCAATAGCATCAATACACTGATATGGCTTGAGATTTCATAGATATGATTTGCATTTTTGTTTATTTGTGATATTTTTTTTTTTTGCTTTTAATTCACTTTTATTTTTTACAACTAATACAGCTAAAGTTGCGGTTGTTTTTTTTCGGTTTTTTCCTTGCAAACAGCTAAATATTGTGCTGCACTGCGACGCCAAAATCTCAAGAAAGGTAAAGCGCATGCGCAAGCGCAGCTGGTTGAATTGCTTCGTCCTTGCTGGCTAAATGCCTTGCTCCCTTTCTAGCTTACATTAAAGTGAATTTCTTGTTTCATACATTTATTTATGCGCTCGGGGTCGATCGTCACACTCGAACATAACGTAATAAGGACTCAGAATACGGATTTGTGGCATATGTGCAGCTTTGGCGCGAGCTATGGAACAGATGATGATGATGATGATGATGATAATGAAAAAAGACCGAACGAAGTGCTCTAAGGAGTGTATTAAAGAAGGCAAGGCAAGTTGAGTTGAGGTGAGGTATATGCGGCAAGGTTGGGCTGTGGAAACCTTAAAAATTCCTTGTATTGGGTGCATGCAGCAGTGGATGAAAATTGCGCGCAAAAAAGTGGAAAAGATTTTTTTTCTGTCTTACGATGTATTTTGCGATCGCTGCTTGACTTGGCAAATATTGATTGGAAATTGCCTTGCGGCTGCTTTAAATGTGGTAAAGGGTTAAAAAAACCAAAACTATAAAAAAAATGGAAGAAAAACTTCTTCAAATGATATTTGAACTTTCTGCCACTTAAGCTGCTTAAACTCGTTCTGCAGATTAGTTGTTTACGTCACGTGGTGGATTTGATATAAATTTTCATGCATCTGCAATCTTGGCGCTGCATCTTGTAGCACATCTACTCATTATCCTTTTAAAGGACATTTGCTCATCTTACTGGAATTAGCAGCTATTGTTTGTGGTCCTTTTCCTTGCCCAGCAACAACATCAACGCAACGTTAGCGCCCTTCTTTGTTAATATGTAAAATCAAAGAAATCCTATAAGCAAATATGTGACAGGACATGCACAAAAACTCAGGTAACACTGAGTGACAGTTTGTTGTGCCACATCAGCGCGGGCTTAACGGTCATTGTTTATGCAACACTGCATTCTGTCTTCAAGAAGTTGCAATAAATTTCAAATTTTCTTCAGGTCTGCATGAAATATCTATGTTGCAGGACATTTTCTTTGGGATTACTTCGAAGTATTTGAACTGACTTAAGCAACACTAATGCTGCTTCATTAGCTACGATTCTTTAGCAATTTAATTCACTACCACCACATCTTGAGTTACATTATCACATATTTGCCTTTGCTCATCTCGAGTTGCTCGTCCTTGGGTGTAGTCAAGAAAAATCAAAGTTAATCAAAAGCGATTTAGCTCATATCGCAAACAACAACATAAACAGGATATTAAATAAGGATGCTTTGTTGAATAGTCGTATGTCCGCTGTTTAACTGTCACATGAACTTTTTTTAAGCAACAGTGCCCTGTCACTGTTTTTATCTCGTAACAGATTTGAATAAATAATTAGGAAAAATTAAGTGCGTCACGAAACGAAAAAAATAACAACGGAAAACCTTTGAATTGTTAAGTTATATATTTGTACGTCATGATATCATGTTATAACCAGAGAATGAAAAGCTGGCTGGTAATTGAATGTCCTGCTTTCCATGCCTTTATATTAGCTTGAGCACAAAAACCTTTTGGACTGTAATGTTTATGTAGAGATTATTAGGCAGTTTAAGCTGTTGGTTCTGGACGAGTTGCATTTAAGCTTGCAGCTTTTTTCCCCTTCCGTTTTTAATATTACTTTTTGTATTACACTTTTGCTTCAAAAATATATCTAAACATCTTTCAAAAGTGCCCGTATCCATTTTGAATACAGTTTTCAATAAAAATTCAAAATCAGTTAATCTTATTCAAAAGACGGTAGGTGTGGCTTAAAAAAATATTTCTCACTTCTATCATGTGACTCTATTTTATATAGTACAATATGAAAATAATCCCCTTTTGAAATTGATATGTTTTCTGTAAATTAAACCAGAAAGTATTAAAATATTATTTTTAAACAAAGTTCCTTTACGGCTTAAAAATTTAATTTATGACCGAAAAATTAAAGGCACAAAATAACTGTTATTTTGGCCTATAAAATAAAAGCTAAAAGTAACCTTAATATTTTGAGTAATAGATGAAATAGGACAAAAAATTTAAAATATGGTTTTTTGGTATTTTTTTCAATCGATGGGGTGATGTGTAACACCAACAAAATGTTGGTTTAAAAACCTAGACCTTGAATTTTTTATGTTTAGTTTGACTTTTTATGCTTAGTAAAAGTACATATTATGATAAGAACTTAATGAAATCTCCTGCACCTGCAACTTAAAACATAGCTTTCATTGATTTCCTACCACAATTGGATTTTGGTCTGGGTTGAATAGTATGAACTGGGACGATCTCTTGTAATGCAGTTGATGTGATTGCATTTCAGAGTTGAACGTTGTTGCCTCTTTAATGGCAATTATAATGTGTAAGATGTTTAACATATCACTCCACCGTGAGTGTTACACATCACCCCAATATAAGTAACTTTTTTCTCATTGATGGAATTTTACCACAACGCAAAAAAATGTGAATTCTTTTTTTATATTCAAAGATATTGAGCAATATCACAATTAGCATCAAAACAAACTGTTTAACAAACAATTTGAAGAACTCTAATGAAATGTATGTCTGCCTACTTCCAACACTTACGAAAAACTAGATGCTGTCAAAAGATTGACAGAGAAAGAGTGTTCATTCACTCATATGATAACATTTTGTACGAAAAATCGCCGTGTTACACATCACACCATGGTACACATTATCCCACCTCACCCTATTATTGAAATATTAATCAACATACAATAAAAAACCGTAAGGTAAAAATATTTTTAGTTTTTTTTTTATTGAATTTTAAAAAACGCCTTAATATTCTTCCCTCTAGACCAGAATACAGCCTTAACTGTCGTCGAGATTAATGGTCCGATATATCAGATTTTTTACAATTTTCCGACTCCAACTCGATATTTTGCCCAAATCCTTCAAAATGTTACCATTTAAAAAAAATATAAATCCGACTTCAGCTTTTACTCAAAATTTATAAAAACTATCACTAATATAGGAAGTTTTTTTTAAGAAGTATAGAATTTCCTTCAAGGATATGCAGGTTAAACCAGCTTCAGACTTTGCACGTATCTTTGGCATTTATGTTCAGTATACTTTGGCAAATTACCTTGAAAAGATTTAAATGCAAACAACGCACAGTAGACTTAGCCCATATATGAGTTGGACAAATATAGAAGGAGTGCTCCTATGATAATGAAATTTGGTATGCTTGGTAAATTTGAGCTAATTAAGAAAAATTTCAAAAATAGTTGAAATCCATCAGTCCCTAGGTGTACCTCCCTTGGACCTATATTAATTTTTTTAACATGATTTTGTATGGGGGGTATATACAAAGGTTAACCGATTTTAAAAAACCTTTGTCAGAATGATAAAAAAATAAAGTAAAAGATGCGTCCAAAAAATGGTTGAAATCGGTTAGACCCTAGGGATACTTCCCTTGGACCCATATTAATTATACCCCAACGCGTACTGCGTAAGGGGTATATTAACATTGTCATTCCGTTTGTAACGCCAATAAGGAGGCGTGACAGGTATAGAAAAAAAGTTTATTTTTTTTATGATTTTGTAAGGGAGGAACATACAAAAGTTGACCAATCTTAATGAAAATTATTTAAAATACTCGAAAAATAGAGTTATAGATGTGTACTAAAAATTTGTTGAAATCAGTCAGTCCCAAGGGTTACCTCCCTTTGACCTATATTAACTTTTTACATGATTTTGCATGGGAGGAACATACAAAAGTTGACCAATCTTAACGAAACTCGGTTAAAATATTAAAAAAATCGAGTTATATATGTGTACTAAAAATTGTTAAAATCAGTCAGCCCCTAGGTCTACCTCCCTTGAACTTTATATTAACTTTTTACATGATTTCGTTTGGGAGGAACATACAAAAGTGGACCGATCTTAACGAAACTCGATCAAAATAATAGAAAAATAGAGTTATAGATGTGCACTAAAATTGATCGAAAGCAGTGTGTGAAATAGCAATTTTGGACAATTTTTTTTTTTTTCTTTAAATAAAAATTTCTGTGAAATTGCAATTTCTGACCATTTTTCAAAATATGATATCTCAAAGAAAGGATAAAATTCGGTAAATTTTTTTTACAGAATCTAAAAACTAATAAACCACTATACTGACTACTCAACTCTACCTGGGAATTCGTCAATATGAAAAACATTGTTCGTATCAACAAATTCCTAGGTTGAGTTGATACATTTTTTGTCAGTATAGAGTCAACAAAAGTTTCTGTTAAGGTTTTTCCTTTTTAGGTGTAGAGCACTTCGGCCAAATTACGGTACACACAATCGTCCATATGAGCGGCTCACAAGCTATACTAATCAATTTATATTATACGTTTACTCTTTTGGATACATTCGTTCAATACTAGCTTATACTGTTCTATGTTCCCTCAAGGAAAAATTGGAAAAATTGGTTCCCTCAAGGAAAAACCACGGATACAGCTCGTGGTTCATTCGGATGCGATAGTCTCCCGCCGCCTCGAACAGGACCGAAGATTTTGCGAAGAACTTTTCTCTCGAACACCCCCAGAGCGGCTGCGTCAGTTTGCGAAACTACCCATGCCTCAGCGCCATAAAGCAGCACAGGTAGAACGAGCGTCTTGTAGAGTGTTAGTTTTGTCGATCGAGTGAGGGCTCTGGAACTTAGTTGCTTACTGAGCCCGTAGTAGCATCTATTAGCAATTATTGTTCTTCGCTTTATCTTCAGGCCAATTTCGTTGTTGATATTAATGGCGGTGCCAAGGTATACGAACTTCTTGACTCCTTCAAAGTTATAGCTGCCGGATGAAACGTGGGAGTCTAAACGCCGCGCTCCCTTGTTTGTAGATAGCATATACTTTGTTTTACCCTCATTTATCGTCAAACCCACTTTAGCTGATTCCTTTTCGATAGCGGCGAAAGCAACGGTAACATCACTCTTGGTTCTGCCGACAATATCAATATCATCAGCGTACGCAAGGAGCTGGACACCTTTATAGAAAATGGTGCCATTACGATGCACACCGGCCTTTCGTTCGATCCCCTCCATGATGATGTTGAAGAGATCGCAAGGCAGTGGATCACCTTGCTTGAAACCTCTTTCGGTATTGAAGGTTTCGGAGAGGTCATTTCCTACCTTGACGGAGCTGCGTGTGTTGCTCAACGTCATTCTGCAAAGTCTAATCAACTTTGCAGGTATACCGAACTCAGACATTGTTGCGTATAGGCAATCCCTTCTCGAGCTATCGAACGCAGCTTTAAAATCGACAAGGAGATGGTGTGTGTCAATTTGATTTTAGTGGGTTTTCTCCAGGATTTGTCGTAGCGTGAATATCTGGTCGAAAGCCACACTGATAAGGACCAATCAGTGTTTTTGTAATCGGCTTTAATCTTTCACACAGTACGCTTGAGAGAAACTTATATGCGATGGAAATAGGACTGATACCTCTATTACTGGCGCAGATTGTTGGGTCTCCTTTCTTAAGTGTAGGGCACAGTACGCTGAGGTTCCAATCGTCGGGCATGCTTTCTGCTAGCATGATACTTCCACTGGTGATACTTCCATTCCGTCATCGTCGATTGGTGGCACTGAACTGCGCTCTCCATGGGCGGCATTGGTGGAATCGTCGCCAGTAAGTAAATTGGAGAAGTGCCGTCTCCACAATCTCAGCACACACTGTGTATCCGTATTCAGATCTCCATTTTCGTCTCTACAAGTGGATGCTCCGGGCTTGAAATCTTGGGTTAGACGCTTAACCTGTTGATAGAATTTTCGTGCATCCTTCTTGCCCTGGTATACCTCTAATTCCTCACGCTCACGCTTTTCCTGCTCTATTTTCTTGCGTCTGAAAAGGTGCCTCTCTTCCTTCCTCTTTTCGCGGTAGTTTTCTCGCACAGCTCGCTTTGCAGCTGACTGCAGCGTTTTTCTATATGCGGCGTTTTTTACTGCTGTCGTACCATTGGTTCCGAGGTTGCGGCGCCGGAAACCAATGACTTCTTCAGCGGCAGCGCGCAGAGAGTGGGATATATGCGCCCAAAGTCCGCCGGCGTCGTCGGGTCCAGAGGTTGGTTGGTTGAGCTTAACCGAGAGTTGAGCGGAGTAGGCTTCGGCAGTCCGTTGTAATTGCAGCTTAGCGACATCCAGCTTTTGTTGCATTCCTGTGCGTATATTTCCATTTCCTACAGTGTTATGCTAGTAGGCTTCGGCAGTCCGTTGTAATTGCATCTAAGCGACATCTAGCTTTCGTTGCATTCCTGTGCGTATATTTCCATTTCCTACAGGGTTATGCTGGAAACTTTAAGGCAGGACAAAGATTTGTAATTTTCCGCAGTTTGGTCGAAAAAATTCGAAAAAACAAAATCTTTGTTCTCGGCACTCAAGGGGTTAAGTAAGCGTGGGTATGTTTTTCCTACAAATCAATTTAATTCTACAGATCATGTTTAATTTTTATTTTATTGCACTTTTGTAGAGGTTAGACATGTCATTACAACATTTTTTTACAAGTTTGTTTTAACTATATGGACAAAATTATCTATTCGGCCTAAGTCTACGTATGATTCACATTTGGTTCATATGAATGCATAGTATAAGCACTCAATGTTTATTATTTTATTTATTTATTTTTTTTTTTTTTTGAGATATGAGATTTAATAAAAAATTTAATAAAAAATATACTATAGAAAAGCGTTACAGGACAAATTAAGGTACTGATATTAATAAAAAAATCTTAGAGCTAAAACTACATTCCATTACTTTCATTGATTTAACAACTTAATCGAACAATTTTTATATTTCTTTTTAATAAATTCTTGCAATGCTTAACCTTCATTTGAGTTTCGATACTCAACTTTTTAAATATGAAAAACAACTGCGCCGAATTGTTTTTACTTTAAAGGTTTGTTGTTGGTAAATAAAAGTTTTCTTGAATTAAACTCGCTCAATTAGCAGTTGTCTTCATAAATTCTAAAAATTTATTAATCCCCCAAGAAACTTAACCGCTTTGACCAAAGTAATAATCATAATTTTATTGGAGCTCAAATCAGCTGCTCCACAAATGGCAAGACATATTGTTTTTATTCTTAGCACAATTCTTCCCAAGAATTGACTATTATCAACAGTCTTTTAAAGCAGGACAGCGTTTTAAAGGTTCATTTGCAAATTTAACGGTAGATGCCGTGCAACGCCAGAACCAAATGGCCTAAACTAATTAACTAACCTAAATAAATTAATCCAAACCTGCATTAATTTCTACTAAACGAGTACTTAGCATAATGTGCCAAATGGCGTCGACCTTGAATTGTGTTATTATCTGGCTTACTTTGGATTACGATAATTTGTACAGTCTTAAGGTACGCGACATGCTCAGTCCATGCCGTTTATGCTCTACACATGCAGCTATAATGCGGTCAATGTCCGTAACACTGCAGATGAACGCTAACGCTGACTGGTAACGGGGCTCAGTGTGAAATGGAGACAGATGTTGGCAGTCACCGTCTAGCGATTATTTTTGCTACAGTTTCATGCAATAAAAATAATATCAAAAATAAAAATACAACAGCAACAACAAAAACAAAAATCGTCTTAAGGGACCCTTAAGATGGCACGAGCTATACAATTCAATATCGAAGGGGATGAAGGACCAGGTGACAAAAAGCAAAATAATGGCGAATCCATTGCATTTGGCGGGCGGTGTTGTGTGTGTTCGTTTGCCCTCCGCTGCTTGCTACAGTAGAGCCATACCGTCTGATCGTCTTGGCGATCGATCAGTAATGATCATCATCACCATCATCATCGTATTCATCCCTTAAGAAGTCATGTTGAAAAAATTGGTGCAAAATTTCATTGTTCTTGCTTATATTTTTATATCCTATTGACGATCGGAAGCAGAAATGGAATGAACGCAATACAAATCAAAATTGAAGAAATACAAGGAGGAATCCAGCAATTTTATATGGATGTTATAGAGGACGACGTAGACATCGATTCAATGTACTATAACTTGCAACAACAATGTTGCAATGATGTGTTGCAATTTTCGTGATATTTTTTTTTTTTTTGCATTTTTTTTTTGTCTACTTTCTGCCTGATTGCATACTGATGACTTTTCTTTAAACATTTTATTTTCAAGAAATGTGGCTGCTTACTTTCCTTCCGACTTTGTTTTTCCGACGTTAATTTATGTTATTTGCTCTTTGTTAAGCTGGAGTTATAGCCTCGTGCTTATTGCAAAATTTTTGCTCTTGTCTTCTTTATCTTGTATGGCTTCTAATGTGCGATTTATTCCTGCTGGTTATGGCCCGGTGTCCTGTCGTCAGATGTTGCCACATATCCTGATGTTACTGTGGTCAACATTAAATCAAGTTCGAGGAGCTGTTTGAGAAATTAGTCACTTTATATATGCAACTCTTAAGTAGTGGACACCGTCGTAGCTGTCCCAAGACAGCTGGTTACTATTCTGTGCCAATGAAAATATTTTGCATTCCAAAATTGGTAGTCCTGCAAGGATGAGTGTTTGTGGTCATTTGCCTGCGAATCGTTTACTTTTAGTTTGATTTATTTCTCTTATTCAAAAACGTGACCCAGGTCCGCAGCCAAAAGTTTTTTATTAGGTGGGAAAGAGTTTTGATCATAAAAATATCAAAAATATATTGAAGTTGATATAAGACATAAAAAATATGTCCTGATAGTAGAAAGAAATTCATTATTGTTGCATGAAATTGGGGGATTTATTTAGCATATTTAGAGGGATAGAATTTCATTCAAATTATGCACCGTTTTGCTCCATAACTTGTTGCTATTTTAAAGCTAATTTCATTATGCCCCTGTTATAAAAACTTTCGCTCCTATAGGGAAAAACTGGTACAGTCGATTTTCACAAGCTTCTCTTAAGGCGAATGTTTTACCAGCAAAATCATTCGCCATAGACAGGAACAGGTGATAATCAGGGACAGGAACAGGTGGAGCCAGGTCCGAATTATAAGGTGGATGCACAAGAACATCACAACCAAGCTTCCGGACCTTCTGGCGAGTCACTATCGATATGTTTGGCCTGGCGTTGTCCTTATGGGACACAATTCCTCTCCTATTAGCCAAAGCTGGATGCTTCTGGGTGATTGCTTCCTTCTGACGGTCCAATTGTTGCAGTGCGGGTCCAAATTAAGAGTGTAACACTAAGGGAGCATCATAGTAGGCGATTCCGTGGCAATTCCACGGAACTCAGCAAAACCTTCCTGACTGTCAATTTTGGCTTGGCCACCGCTTGTGCTGGATTTCCGCGATTCGATCACGATCGTTTTCGACGATGTTAACGACATTTTCGACAATTGGCCTTCCATCTTTAACATCAAAATTACCGGATCGGAATTGTCAAAACCAAAATTGCGCGTAACTGGATGTTACAGAATAGACACACTCTTCACTTTTTCAACCCTTTTTCTAGCATTTTCGCCTTTTTTGCAGAACAACTGTAAAATATGGTATATTTTCTCATAGCTGGAGTCCATCTTTGATGCGCGTTAAAGCAAAACTGAGTCAAGCAATCACAAAACCGTCAGAATGTTTTTTGTACGATTTCGTATCTTATATGCTTACGTCATCTAGCGTAACTCGGTCGGACTTATAAAAAGCGAGATGCAAAATACCACCTATTGGAAATATAATGCATTTATTTTCACTAAACCTGATATATGGGACATTTTCCTAGCCAAATCCAGCGCTATCAAACACTTTTCCGATTACCATTAACCACTACTATACCTTAACTATACTATTACCATACCATTACCATACCATACCATATTATTACCATACCATTACCATACCATTACCATACCATTACCATACCATTACCATACCATTACCATACCATTACCATACCATTACCATACCATTACCATACCATTACCATACCATTACCATACCATTACCATACCATTACCATACCATTACCATACCATTACCATACCATTACCATACCATTACCATACCATTACCATACCATTACCATACCATTACCATACCATTACCATACCATTACCATACCATTACCATACCATTACCATACCATTACCATACCATTACCATACCATTACCATACCATTACCATACCATTACCATACCATTACCATACCATTACCATACCATTACCATACCATTACCATACCATTACCATACCATTACCATACCATTACCATACCATTACCATACCATTACCATACCATTACCATACCATTACCATACCATTACCATACCATTACCATACCATTACCATACCATTACCATACCATTACCATACCATTACCATACCATTACCATACCATTACCATACCATTACCATACCATTACCATACCATTACCATACCATTACCATACCATTACCATACCATTACCATACCATTACCATACCATTACCATACCATTACCATACCATTACCATACCATTACCATACCATTACCATACCATTACCATACCATTACCATACCATTACCATACCATTACCATACCATTACCATACCATTACCATACCATTACCATACCATTACCATACCATTACCATACCATTACCATACCATTACCATACCATTACCATACCATTACCATACCATTACCATACCATTACCATACCATTACCATACCATTACCATACCATTACCATACCATTACCATACCATTACCATACCATTACCATACCATTACCATACCATTACCATACCATTACCATACCATTACCATACCATTACCATACCATTACCATACCATTACCATACCATTACCATACCATTACCATACCATTACCATACCATTACCATACCATTACCATACCATTACCATACCATTACCATACCATTACCATACCATTACCATACCATTACCATACCATTACCATACCATTACCATACCATTACCATACCATTACCATACCATTACCATACCATTACCATACCATTACCATACCATTACCATACCATTACCATACCATTACCATACCATTACCATACCATTACCATACCATTACCATACCATTACCATACCATTACCATACCATTACCATACCATTACCATACCATTACCTTACCATTACCTTACCATTACCATACCATTACCATGTCATTATCATACCATTACCATACCATACCTTTACCATACCATAATTATACCATTACCATACCATGCCATTACCATACCATTATAATATCATACAATTACTATTACCTTTACCATTACTATAACGTAAATATATCATTACCATTACCATACATTAAATTTCAAGTGATGTTTTCATTTGATTTGATCAATTTCATTTTAACTTTTCTAAATTTCAAAAATAATTCCTGAAATTCAGTTGGATCTTTTCTAAATTTCAAATAGAATTTCTGAATTTCAATTGATCTTTCCTGAATTTCAAATTATGTTTTCTGAATTACAATTGGTGTAGATAATTTTGATTCTACATTTTTAAATTCTAAACTTAAATTCTCTAAATGACTTATGTCGTGAAGTTGAAGTTTTAACGCTCATGCATAATATTTTTAAAATATTCAAATGCTACAAGCTGCTACATAGCTTTCACACAGCTGCTTCGATTACAGCAAACAGCCATAAAGCGATTCATTTGCACTACAATAAGAAAAAACAACAATAAGGCAGCAATCAACGTGATTAGTTCACTGACTGTAATTTAAGTTGAGTACTCGAACTTTTTCCAGAACGAGTACAGATAAAAATCATAAAAAAATCCACCACGCATGCGCTTAATTATGCACCAAAGCCTGGCAAACCAACCAATACATACATACAGCCAAAAGTGAAATCCTACTAATGGAAACGCAATCAACCCAATGCTGGTGCCTGATACAACCGGAAGATTTAGAACTGTATAAATCTGAACTGCTGCTTGTTGGGAGGATGCCCGCATGGGTGGAAAAACTTCCAGTAAATCATATTGTGCTGATGACAACAGGCTGAGGCGGTCGAAAGGTTGTTGGCTTCATTGTAAGGGTTTTTTTTTTCTAACAACTATTCTGTATAAAAGCACGCGCACAGCGCATAGGCGTCTGCACCTGCCTTTTTTTGTTTTCGAACACTATCCCGCACTAATGCAGTTTTCTATAGAGGAAAAGCACAGTGTTTGGGGGTTGCCAGCAGAAAACATCCCCTAAGTCGCGTGTAGCAGCTTCACTTTCGCCCTCTTTTCTATAGCTTCAAATACTATTCTATGTGGACTACCACCCTATGCGCCGGCAGTGCTCCCATGTAAAATAAACAACCATCACAGCAGCCGGTTATCCTGTAAGTGTTTTGTTTCAACAAAATATGCTGGTGTTGCCGTACGCAGCACTGTACTTTAGTCATAAGGACGCTAGTCTTTTTACGCTGATTTGCTGTATCTATCGCAGCGACTCACCACTTGTTTTGATTTTAATACTATTTTCGTCCTCAACACCAGCAGCACATTAGCGTACTTGGTCGTTATTAAAAACAGGCACTTTTAGCTACTCTCTTTCAATTCATTAATGCGAATATCCTGCATGATTATGTCCTGAAATAATGTTTTTTTGTTTCTTTCTCCTTACTTTTGTAGCACTTGTTAGGGTGCAAGACAAAGCACCAACAATGTGCCTTAATCAATTCATCATCTATTCTATGTGGACTTTTAGCTGTCATGCGCAATAAAAATATATCCTTTTACAAAATAAATGATCCTTTTTTTCGTTTTCTCTGCCCCCTAGAACAATAATGCAAAATATTTCCATTTTCATGCAGAATTGAACGTTATTTCAATAGATGTCTACTCTAAGGACACGTGCCAGCTACAAGCTCTTATTGTTGGCTACCCTGTTTCAGCACGCCTGCGCATTATCCTCATACAATGCACCATGCTTGATGCTTGTCGCTCTATTTCTGCTGGTGCCGTGCTGCTGCGGCTGATGCTGTTTAGATTTTGAATCTACACTTTTACACCATTTGATTTTAATTATCCTTTCTATACATTCATAAGTGATATCCTTGCATTATTGACGCAGCTGTTTTCAATATTCTAAAATTTGTGTTGGTGTACAGAAATCAATCAACTACATTGATATGATGTTGATATGATGATCAAACAAGTTGTAAGAATCAAAAAAATGTATGGTTGATCATATTAAGTTGACCGAATTTTAACGTAAGTCAGTAGTTTGTGACTTATGTGTGATTAAGTAACCATATTCTGTGATCGTGTGACCAGAAAAAGCCATTCTGACACAAACATTTTCGTCCAAAGAAGAATTTTGGATAAATGTAATTATAATTTCAATGGACACTAAAATGCATCGTAAGGTCAATAATATTGCAGTTAACATATGGAAGCGTCCGAAGGGTTCCCTTTGACGTAGAATAACGTCTTACAGGGTGGTTTTTTATATATTTCATAATTTTTTTTAAGCACCTGCAACGTTTTTGTCACTTCTTGGGGTATACCTACAGCTTTGAATATTCATCATACAAAGATAAAATATGTGCCAAGATATCAGTTATATGGCGAATGAAACGAATATCCAATTTTGGCTTTTAGCACTTTTTTATATAGTCACAAAAAACAATATCTAAAAAGAAAAAATTTACATTTTCACAGTAGCTGCTTATGTTGTTAATATGGTTGTTGGTTTAGTTCGTGCCAAAATCACGAACGCAACATCGTGTCACTATTGTTTGTAAATCCATCAAAACTCATTTGTACACCAGATACATCTCTTCTTTATAGAAATGATGCAACACCATGAAAAAAATGTTCATGAATATTCAATCATTAAAATCTTTATTTAAAAAAAAAAAAAAATAGTAAGCAAGTGTTACAATTTTGTTGTGCCGACATTTATTGAATTTTTATGGCCATTTGCCTTTTGTTGGAAATTAAAATCAGAACCCACTTCTTTTCGGCCAAATTTCAAGTAAAATAAGGCTATGTAAAAAGAAATCCGACAAAATACAAATTAAGAAAAAATATTTCTATAAATTTAAAAAAAATTTGGCTGTACTAAAAAAATTATACTTATTAGAAAACAATGATAAATGACATTGCAATAAGTTATGCATTAGATAATTGTTTTCTAATAAGTATAATTATTTTAGTACAGCCAACTTTCTTATTTTTTAAGATATGTTTATGTTTTTGGTGTTATTGAAAAAAAATTGAACAAACTACAAAATTGATTCAGAATAAAAATTTCATTTATTACGCGAAATTCTGAGAAATTTGCAATCAAAATTGAAATTTGGTAGTTTCAATCGATTTATTTCATCTTCACACGAGCACAGCGCGGTAACGGTTAAGTTGGTGGGGTTTGTTGATATGCCGTAAGAAAGGTAATTTTATTGCCTTTATAATGAGCTATCAAAATAAGTTTTATATGAGTTAGTTTTTCTGCTAGAAACAATAACGTAAACAAAGTCGTGAAATAATAATTAACCCTCTAGCTCCTAAGAATGTGAAAATAGACCCCCCCCCCCCTCCCCTCCCATACGATTGTTTGCTCAGCTCGACGTAACCTTTCAGCTCCGTAAATAGTTGCACTCAATTGCGGGACACCCTGTATAATGACTTAAACAAAAGTGTTGATAGTTAGTAAACAAATAAATAAATTAATATTTACCATAAGGAACTAGTAATTTTTTTTAATTTTTAAATGATATTTAGAGGTCGCTACCAAGGCGCATTGGTACAAATGGCAGGAAAAGTGGCCAAAATTAGAAGACGACCGCGTATCTACATGAAATCAGGTACCTATAGGTTTTTGGGGTCGGTAAACACGTATCTGTTGTCAAAAATTGAAAATTTAAAATGACGGCTCCAATATGGCGGCCATGGATGTGCTAAAATCTTTAATATCAGTCTAATTCAGCATAAATTTGGTACTCAAGGGTTTTTGGGATCGATAATCACAAATCTAGAGCCACAAATTGGAACCAATTCCAAACGGTACTAATCTTTTATGTTTAAATGAACTTTTGCGGGCCACACTTTAAAAAAAAACAAAAAAAAAGTGTAGAAAAAAAAACAAATTTCTTCAACTTTTTTTTTTAAGTTTTGACCAGATAAAATGCTCATTTGTACCTATGTGCAAGGATTGGATTTTATATGAAAACTCAAAATTCAAACTCAAAAAACTAAAAATTCTTCATTTGACGGACTCCTAGATAACAATTGACCGATTAACCAAATGTTGGTTTTGTTTCTAGTACGGAGTCCGCTACTTGTTGACGCTGTTGTGCTGTAAAACTATGTACGAGTAATACTTGATGTGGCAAAATCAAAATTCACAATATAATTTTTTTTTATATTTTAATTTGTGTGTCTTTTTTTTAAATATTTTCACAAACTGACTTTTTATCAGGGTAGGGAAAATCATGGTGGCATTACTAAAATCGCTCTCGTGGTGGGGCCCATACCTGTCAAGAAAATGATGGCAAACTTATGGAAAACAAAAAAAAAAGAACTTACGTGAAATTTTCGTACGCCATTTTGAGCTTTTAATCCTGAGTTTCCGCACCCATACAAAAATACGTGTAGCTTCAATTTTTGTCCTCTATCACATATTCGAAGCTTATTCAAATCGGTTTTTCAAAAGTCGAAAAATAAGGCCCACCCTAGTGTATATGCTTACACTTATGTTAACATTTATGTTTGTGTTTATGTTTATGTTTTTGCTTATATTTATGTTTGTGCTTGTGTTTATGTTAGTGTTAGTGCTAGTATTAATGTTTATGTGCATATGTTTACGTTTATGTTAATTTTTATGTTTATATGTTTATTTTTTATTTTTGTTATGTTATGTTTGTTTATGTTTATGTCAGTGCTTATGTTAATAAGCCATGCCATACTTAAGGCATTAAAAAATGTCTAATTACACGTTGACCACCTCTGATTTTGTTTAATATTTCAGAATTAAATTTGAGTTAAATAAATTTAAGATTTTTTTAAGTCTTTACGAACCCTTCCAATAAGATTAAAGAGAAGTAAAAATCGAAATTCTCTTACTTTTTAAAAATCACAGATTCATCAGGACTAAATCTATTTTCACGTTTAAAGTATTCTTAGAAAAATAATGAGTGCTTAAAAAAAAATTATGTTTAATGTTTTTAGTTTTCTTCATTTGATGGTCAAATTTTTGAAGCCCTGATTAAAATTTTGGCCTGGAAGTTCTTACCCCAAGTTTAAAGCTAAGCCTAAAAGTTTCATCAATAATTAAAAATAATTCACTATCTTGAAGTTAAGCTATCGGCCTGTATAGAATTAATTTGGAAAATCCTAAATGTTTAAACTTCGGCATTTGGTATAACTTTTTATGTTTTAATTTGCTTTTTTTCCGATTCGTAATTCGATTAAAGTTTGAAAAAAAAATTAAATTAAAACTAATAAAGTGATAGTAGCAACTATAATTCAGAATAATTTGATTTCACTTGCACTCAGAAATGAAATGCAGAGCCTGCCCGAATATAACCTATTGCAAAACTTTAACCCCATTTTTAAAAATTTATAAAATTAGAACTCAAGGTAGATTAGAAATGACATTTAATAGGCATTAAGCCAAAAATAGGTGATTTCTGTAACACTAGATCAGGACGCGAAGGTCAAAAAAAGTTATAAGCTTTATTACTTTATTACTTTTCTTTCTCCTTTAAATTTTGCAGATACATAATAATCCTTAACGGACATGATTTATTTAGTTACTAACATAAAAACTTTAATTTTCAAAATGAATACTTGTTGATTATTAGGATGCTGATGAATACAAATCACTATAAATCACTTGAAAAACCCACTGGCAGATGCGTGCAATAAAAACTATCCAAAATTAACAAGCAATCCATTTGCTTTGTACCAAGAATTATAAAGAAGCGTCAAATTATAATCTATTCGTATTCTTAGAGTAATAATAAAATAATAAAAATCAAAAATTTGCAGTTAAGTGCTAATAATTTGCCAGCAACAAATGCTGTACAAAAAAGAAAACAAATACAAAGCCAACCAAAGGTCAAAAATGCATCAAACGGATGCGGATTACAATGCTGCCAATCATACAGCAACAAAGACAACAAAAAGATAAAACAAAACCTCTATCTAACAATAGCGCTCACTCACTTTGAAATGAGTATCAATCAAAAATTTTAGCCACACAAAAAATTGCACTCAACTCTATTGTTACCAATGCCAAAATACCTGCTGCTCCTCGAGCATGAACAAAGCATACCTGTTGTTGTTTTGCATAAGAAAAAAAGACTTCAAAATTGCACTGATCTGATAATGAATCGCGTTATAGAAGATCGAAAACGGATAAAAATACAAAAACGAAATTTTTAACAAATACAACAAAAAATAACCTTTAAACGTATATGTATTGAAAATAGTGGGCGTGCAAGGCTTGATAGCAGTTCGTGCAGCTAACACTACTTTTGTTGGTATGTCATACCAACACCAACAACAAAACAAAGTATTTTTGTAATATTAATATATGTTTTTTTTCTGCTCTTCTTCTTTTGCAATAAAATGGAATCCTTGAAAACAATGGCAGAAAAGAAATGACATTCTTTGAAAGACAAACGTCATCAGTGATTATAATCAGAGGTTTTTCTCGCATAGGTTTATTGGTCACTTTGGCAATAATTATAGGTTCTGTTGCTTCAGAGATGATGCTGATTGAATCGTCATCATCAACATGATGTGTCTTAGATGATGCTGTTGAAAAATGCAATTTAGCGGTACTATTTTAGAGCTGGGATTAACTGCAAGTTAATAATATGGGGAGTGTTTAGGCAGACAGTATAGATTTTATAAATTTATATCTTCTTTTTAGGATATAAGGATGCGCTTCTCTGGAAATATGACATTAAGTCAAAAATGTAATTGAGATGAACAGGTGATCGAATGCATTTGTTTTTCCCTTGAAAGTTGAGTGCGATAAGGTAAAATAATTTTTGGGTTAATTACGTTTTGTTTTTTCAGCCCATGTGTTTGAAAAAGAAGTAAAAATCAAACCCAAACCACTTTTTAGTGCCTTATTAAAAAAGTAGAACTCCTTTAAAATAAAGGTGCATATATTTTACTTATGCTAATCATTATTTTACCCCGAATTGTTTGAGATATAATCGATATAATCCCATTAGCGCACACTTTATTTCTGAACCTTTTTTTTCTCAGACCCACAGCTCAACCCTTTTGATGCTTAGATAAATGATATCTGAAATTTTGTATAGAGACTCAATTTTTCCACACAATTTTTGTTTTTTTTTTTTCCTGTGTTAAACCTCTAAAATTTGTTTGTAATTACCAAGCAGATTAGATGCTTTGTTAAAATCTCGCGTTGTACTTCTCTAAAATTACTTCAACTCAATCTACAAATATAAACGATACTTATGCAAATGAGCGCTAGTAAGCAGTGAAGCACTTTTTTGGTAATATTAAACGTTTTTCGTAAAAAAAAAAACATGAAAATTTTGCAGAAAGAACACAAGTTATGTAACATAGATTTTGCACTAGTTTTTACTTTAAATTATTTCAAATCCTTGCGTTTATCGTTTAACACGAAAAATAGGCATTAAGGAAGACTACCGACCGAAGTGAAAACTTAAAGCTGTGAAATAACAGTGTTTTTTATTAGAATTTTCAAACTGGTGTAGTATGAATTCATTCATATTCCAATAATTTCATTATATTACAAAAAGCATGCAATAGACTAATGGTGACTAAAGTAAAAAAACAAAAGCGTTTGATAGGAATTTCTGTAAGTATCTAGTCTAAACCGTATCGATCGTCGTTTTATATTTAGTAGTACTGCGTTTTCGATAATTAGACAAAGTCAAACCTAATGCTTCATTCAAAAATGCAATTAGTGGTAGCTTCTTATCATCTCCAAAGTTAATATTGAATTATCTTAGATCTCAATATGTTAGGTATATCGTCAAATCTTTTTTCAAGTATTTTAGAATCTTTCTTTGAATAAGTCATCAAATTTTCGAATACAAAAAAATCCCTCCAAAATTGACCCCTAGAGAGGTGAAATATATGAACTGGTTGAATTATTTTTTACCGTTTGGCATTTATTCTGAACACACCTTACCTCTATCTGTAGTCCTTTTGAGATTCCCCATAACAAAAACACAAACTGTCGATTGTAGTTCATATCACTCCCATATTTGACCTTATTAGAGTCAAATTTATCTGCTGGTCCTATTATTTTTTGCCCTTCAACATTTCTTCTGAACACACCTGGCCCCTATCTGCCAGCGTTCTATGCGTCACCATACAAAAACGCAAGAACTGTCCAATATAGTTCATTTCGCTCTCGAATTGACCCCTAGAGGGGTAAAATTAATGAGCTGATCCTATTATTTTTTTTTCTTCAACATTTATTCTCAACTCACCAACCCCCTATCCGACGCCTTGGGGGCCCCCATACAAAGAAACATAAAAATTGTCGATTATATTTCATATCTCTTCCAAATCGACTTCTAGAGGGCTCAAATATATGAGCTGGTCCTATTATTTTTTACCTTTCAACATTTTTTCTAAACTCACCTAATCCGTAACTGCCACCCTCTCGGGACCCCTATACAAAATATACAAAAACTGTCGATTTTAATTCATCTCTCCTAAATTGACCTCTAGAGGAAGCAAATTTATAAGCTGTTGCTATTATTTTTAACACACCTTCCCCTTTCTGCCACCCTTCTGTCAGTCCCCATACAAAAATACGTTGCTGCTTGCCTAGTAGCTGAATCAGAAATGCAGGCTTTAACAGTGCAAGCCTGAACAGATCTAACGTTAACAGTGATGACATTAACAGTGGTGACGATATAACATTTCTGACGTTAACAGTGCTAAAGCTATTTCATAACTTTTACTTCTACGTTTTCACTTCAAAAATAAATATGCGGGTAAATAGTTGTTCTGTACCAACCATTGAAAAGAGAAAAATCTTGAAAAATTTTAATATGCCCTTGCATTTCTAGATTAAGATATTCTAGATATAAGGTGTATTGCTGTAATATTTATGTTCTCGGGATAGTTCTCGAGAACATTTGTAGCATACATGTAAAGTTGACTTCGAAGTAATCAGCTGTAGCTGGTTTATCACCATAGACGAGTGGTGTACCCCACAAAAATTAGTCCAGAAGAATCAAATAACATGACCTAGACTGCCAATTGAGAGGTTAATTTCTTGAAATGATTCGGTCACCAAACGTTTATCCCAATAAACTGATGGTTTGACCCAGTATATGGCATGTTGCGTCGTTCTGTTGGAAGAATTTGTATTCTAGGAGTACTCCAATTGTCAGAAGCTTTATTTCGTTACTTGGTTTAATAAAGGATATAAAAATAAAACAAGATTAATCCATTTTTCAATTATGAATCTGGTTTTGAATCTGGTTTTCGCACAATGATTCAGAGGCATATAAAGAAGTCCTATATTATAATTCTGTTTTTTTTAAACTCTTGTCGCAAGTGTCATTAGTTGTGAAGGCTTTTCTTAGTTTAAACTCATAAAAAACCTATCTGAAATCTACAGTGAGATCCTTGCGTCCATGAGCCCATTTAAAAACATGTCAAAAATTATTGAAATGGGCAGAGCAAGACATTGCACAAATGTGGAGCAAATCCTCGCCTAGAATTAAGCTAAGAGGGGCAAGGTCAACGTGAGATTGTTTAAAATTTGGAAGATCTCAAAAGTTTGTATTGAATGTATTTACTCACATCCAAAAACTACTGCACAGCAGGACAACTACATCAAATTTTGTCCACTAATGACTCATTCAAGTCTGCTTAAGCAATTCCGGGTGAGGTAAGCTTTGGAATTTCTACGACTGGCAGAAAATGAACTGTTTGTTACATCAGCGCGAAAGGTTCCTATGCCGACCTTGAGATATAGACAAAATTGTATTGCTTTTGCAAAATCGTACAACAAATGGGTTTGGTCGAGAAAATGTCAAAAAATGGCGGAAAGTGTTTTCAGATAAAATAAAAATATATTTAATTGGAAGTGATGGCAAATCCTGAATTCAAAAACCAAGGAATGCAGAATTAAATTGAAAGTACACCACAAAGACGTTCAAACATAGAGGTGATTGCATCATTTTGTGGGGTCGCTTTGGTGGATAAAACAAAGCATGGATAAAAGTGTATATCCTGAAAAACTCAGGGATGTTATGCACACATTTGCAGAGTGGAAAATGCTGCTTAAGTGGGAATTTCCACACGATAACGACACCGAACACACCGATGGCGTTGCCAAAGATTGGTTAAACCAAAATAATATCAATGTAATGACATTGGACAGCACAGTCACTGGGTTTAAATTCAATCGAAAGTTTATCGAAGATTATAAAAAATAATATAGAACCTGTAAAATAAAAAAATAAGAAGTATCTTTTGGAAAGAATCCAGAAGGTTTGGTATGCAGTACCTCCGAACACTCCGAATATTTAAAACTCTCTTGAAAAATAGAGGCTATTCTATAAAATTCTAAAAATATATTATAAAATTTTTATAATTTATAAATTGATTTATAAGATTTCATAATTTTTTTAAGTTCTGATTCTATTTTACGGTTCCCACTTTTTATGAAGTATTCTTTAATTTATTTAGTAATTTCATTTTATTGTCAAAACCTTTGTTATTTTGTTCTATAATGATAAGCAAATTAAACAAAATATTGAATTCGTATATTATTATGATGTTTTTTATAATTAAAGTTTGCATAAGTGATTCTATTTTATTGTCCTTAAGCGATGAAATAGATTTCGACATTTTAGTTAACGTTTTTGTCAATAGAAAAACAAGATAAAATATATTTGTAAAAAAATTAACTAGAGTAAAAAATATATATTAGAGTGGGTCGGTCTCCGTAAAAGACAAGTTTGAAAGATCAGCCATCTATTTGAAAGATTAGTGAAAGCTTTGAGAGCCTATTTGGCACCGTAAATATAAATTCTTTTTTTTTACTAAAGCAGAAACTACCGACACAATTTTTTTTTTCCCCTAACTTTTGTTATTTTAGTAAACACTTTTAAGATGTTTGCTTGCAATGTAAAGTTCAAAATACCTCAGTTGAAAAGACTGGGATTTTATGTTTTCAGGTGTCATTATTCTTTAAGAGAGGTCTTAGGCAAACAATTTTTGAAAATCGAATTTTTTTATTTGAACTTTTTCAGCAAAAATGCTAATACTGAGCACATGCAGATTAATAAAAAACGAAACATATTTTATTAAATAGATTTCAAATTTAAAGATTTAACTCCTATATGTATATTAACTCTGTTTCCAAATCAGTTTTCATAGTCAAGAAAAAAAGTTAGAATAGATAGTTTTTCAATTTTCATAATGCTTTAGTTTTAAAATACTTCAAATGTTCTAGATATATTTTGTATTTTGCGTTGAAAACATTCTTTATAGTATATATATTTTCCTTATATTTATTAGTTGTTTATGAAAATGTATTGACATTTTTTAATTTATTTTTTTAAATTGCTCACATTTTGATTTGTAAAATATTTACATAAATATTAAATTTCAACTTCAAACTCTGTCAATGCTCTACTCACAAATGTCAAAACACTTTCTCACAACGAACACAGTTTGGCGCATCTTGGGAATTTTTTTTTTCCTTGCAGCCAAATTCATGCATTGAACGTATTGCAACTTTTAATTCTTATTGCATTCGACTCCCCTTGTTTCTTTCTCTAACATCACAGTCATACACACTTAACTCCTGGGAATCTGTCTGGGTTGGACTATTAAGGACCATTTGCTGCTTAAGTTATTGCATATATTTTAACAATTATAACAAAACATGCGCCTGCTGACAGTCCAATATCTTCCAGTTTGACGAGTCTGTATCATCATCGTACGACTTAAGCATACCTTTCGGCACATCTTCGTTCCCATTGCTTTTGCCAGCGCAGCACCAATGTCACAAAATTTGAAATTCAATCACATTTATATTCCAAAATGCAATAAGGACAAGCCAACAGACAGATAGATAGAAAAAGTATTGTAGAAACTTTGATCTGTCTATGAAATAGTATCCCGTTCACACTTTGCTTAGGGGAAGTTAAATTTTAACACCACTCAAACGTAGTGAATTTTTTTTTTATCTTGCAGTTGCTTGTCCAGCATCTACTGTTTTAATAAACTAGACTGGTTTCAATAAAATTTTTGCATTTTGAATGCCGCACCTTCCGTCATAATTCAAATATATATTTCGACATTTATACAAGCTTAAAAGTAATAAGAAAAGTATTAAACTGGTTGGATAATAATACTTTAAAAAAACAAACTCATGAATTCAAATGTTTAAAATTTTCCTTGAAATTTATCTTACAAAATTCAAACTGCTATTTTTAATACAAAAATATACTAAATAGTTATTTCAAAAACTACATTTTTATGTTCAATGGCAAAAAGCTAAATATGGAGAATTTATTTCAACAAGACTTTGCTTTAACCTGTAACCAGCTATGAAACTTTAAAAACGCCATATTTCCAGAAATAAATGTCTCCATAAAGATATTTGAGGAACTTTAAATTAACTTATTTATAATTAAAAAACTACTTATTTTTATATAAATATTCAATTACAAGTTTTGTCACTTAACAACATACTTGTATTTAAAATAAATTTTATGAGAAGAATACACACACTGGTGCAAAGGTACAAGCATAGCGGGCGGTCTACATACTTTCAGGCGGCTCCAAATTGCCTACGGGGGTGAAAGCGGCCTGATATTAGACAGGCATACAAATTTTGGAACCACTAGGTTTTCGCCATAACAAAGGCCGCGGAGATAGTCCTCAGCTTGAACACGCATCACTCTCGCATTAATATCTTCGTTGACAGCCAAGCGGCGATCAAATCTATGCGCCCCGATACCGTCAAGTCCAAAAATGTCCTAGGAAGCAGAGAAACACTAGATGCGCTAAGCACTTCAAAGGAAGTGCCCATCTACTTGGTTCCAAGCCACCAGGGTATTGATGAAAACGAGCTGACAGACTAATTACCAAAGGAGGGCACCCGGCTCGGAACAGAGCTCCTAGAACATGTCCTATCCCGCTGCGGGAGCTGTATAGAAATCTCGAAATAAAGGCACATAAGCAGTGAGTCGTAGATGGAGAAATACGATATTACCAAAGTCTAAAGAGCCATGTGATATACACTATGTAAAAAACGAACTCAATTCTGTCACAACCACGCAGAGACTACAGGACATTGGTGCGAATCCTCACTGGTAACTGCTTGGCAACATCTCACGCAAGAAAACTGGTCATCACCACGGATGGCAAATGCAGGAAGAGTGTGGAACCAGGCACAAGAGAGACCCTGGAACATTTACTATGCACTTGCCTATTCCTATTTAGATCGAAACTGAAATTCTTCGACTCACCAAAGTTCCCGTTGTTGATAAATGTAGCCAAAACTTATTCTAAGCCCTGTGCAAACTCCACGCGAATTTTTACAGTTTTCTTCTGATCCGTACAAGTTCCTTCTAATCGACACCGCTAAGTACCTGAAAGGTTATATGTGATACTCCTCGTAGGCAACCGGATTAATACAGTAATTACATACAGTAATTAAGGGTAGAGAAGGTTGGAAGGTCGCAAGGGTCCAGCCGGTACCAAAAGAGGGCGATGCCACGAACCGTGCATACTACCGACCCATATGGATTTGCTCTACGCTCGCCAAAGTTATAGAGAGCCTTATTAACTGCAACCTTATGAACTATCTGGAGCACAATGACTTGCTTAGTGACCGTCAATATGGTTTTCGTAGGGCCCGCTCTACTGTTGACCTTATGGCGTTCTTAACTGAATAATGGAACCAACCAGTTCACTTATTCGGTGAGAGCAGAGTTGTTGCTCTGGATATTTCAAAGGCATTTGACCGAGTGTGGTATAAAGCGCTCGTGTCTAAACTAATTGCATATGGTGTCGATGGTAACTTTGCTCGGTTGATCACGTGCTTTCTTATGAATCGAACGATCCATGTTGTAGTCGATGGCATATCGTCCAGAGAGCACGCCATCAACGCGTTTACCGCAGGGCTCAGTTCTATCGCCAATTTTGTTTCTGGTTTTTATAAATGACCTCGTTGACTCACAACCCAATTCATTCGTGTGCGAATGACAGCGGTATTTGCCGCTTATATTTTTATTTCGCCGTTTATATTAATTTAAAAAACGCCCGAGCTCTTTGGAGATTGAGAGGAAGAGGCAACATATGAATGACACACTTAATAATGACTTGGGAAAAATCTCCGAGCGGGGTCTTGCTAATAGAGTAGAGTTTAATGCTAGCAAGACCCAGTGTTGTCTGTTAACCCACAAGCGAATCAATTGCCCCTTAGCTCTCCTCAATATGAACGGTGTAGATCTTATGGAATCGGATGCTCTTGACGTTCTAGGCATATCAATACAAGCAGATCTTCGGTGGAATGATCGCATTTTTGATGTGTCAAAAGAAGCAGCCAAGGGCCTTGGTTTTTTAAAACGGTGTTAGAAATACTTCACTACATTTGCTCTTCGTTTGATCTATACCTCTTATATTAGGCTGATGGAGTACAATGCGCACATTTGGGCAGGGGCTTCAAGATCATATTTGGAGCTTCTGGACTAGATTCAAAGTCGTGCGATATATTTGATAGGTGATGGAAATATTTCATCTTCTCTCAACTCTCTTGGGCATAGTCGCAATGTTGATTGCCTAAGCCTTCTGTACAGGTACTACCATGGGAAGTGTTCAAGGGAGATACATGGCCTGACGCCACCAGCTTGTGTGTTTCCTAGGTCCACTCAGGCAGCTCTCCAAGCCCATCCCTTTACCATTGCAACTTTTCCCAATAGAACATCGCATTACCGAGATAATTTATTCTTCGGTCGCTCAGTAAAATTGTGGAACAATCTCCCTTCGAACGTGTTTCCCGGCAGTTTCAATCTGTGTAAATTTAAATCAAATCTTCACCGACACTACTCCATCTTTCCACACTCCGACTGACTATCACCCGTCTTCCGAATCAACACATTGCTTTCGCATTTATAGGGGGCATCCCCTGAGTGCTGGTTAAGTCTAAAAAAAAAACTCTTAAAAAAGGTTTTTTTTAAGAGTATGGATTGAGCAAATTTTTTTAAATCTTTTGTAAATTATTAAGTATACTTTTAACAATATTCTGTAAGTTTTTCATGTGGAAATATTGAAAAACAAGCCGGTGACAGAGCTTGCCCCCAGAACGTTTTAGAAAAATAACAATTTGCGGTGTTCACTATATCTCGGTTGGAAATTATCTGAAATCAAAAACCATTAAAATTTAGTCAAGGTATCATCAAATCCTTCCACCAACGTTCTATAATTATTTTTTTTTTTCATTGAAAAATTGTTCGTGGCCATCTAAAGTGTAAACTGATAATTTCCTGGTATTTTAAACTGGTATTTTATGTGTAGAAAATGTGTACCAAGTTTGAAATGAATCGGTCAAGTACTTTTGACAGTGAACACGGACTTTGAAAAAGTAGTTTTGAGAAAAACGCATTTAAAAGTTTATGAGCTAAACGTTTACGTTCGAGGTACACTTACTTAAAAATTCATATCTTCGTTAGTTTTACTCGGATCGACTTCAAATTTATACACAATATTCTAGAGATTCATTGTGCATTCAAATGTTAAAAAGAAAAGTTTAAATACCTTACCACCCCCCCTTAAAGTTTGAATAAATGATATTTTGGTACTCCCATTAAATATTTGGTACCTTCACTAAATAAGTAGATATTTCCATCTTAACACATATTTTTCTTAAAGATCACGAATTCCGTTCTTATTTTTTCATATTTGTCGTGTAATTTACTTATTATGAAATGATATATCTACGGTTTTTCTACGCAATTTTTTTCATTGATCGGACTTAAATCTATTCAGTTCAAATTCAATTCGAAGTTTAAAACTTTTTTTTGTACTCTTAGACCCATAAATAAGATTTTTCTTGGTGGGAGGTTTCATCAACAAAAATGTAAAAATATTGCTATTATATGTAAAGCATGTAACAATTTTCCATAGAACTTTTTCCTTCTCTTAAAATAGGCAACAATGTTCGAAAAGGTAAACTTTTTGCCAAAGAACAAAATACCTCTCGTGAACAAAATACTGGAGAAAAATTGGATATAATGTATATTTCACGTGCTGGCTCGTGTTCACGTAAAAATATGAGCTCTTATTATAACTTACTTTAATGCAATTTTTATGGAAAATATTTCAAAGCATTTGATTATAGAAACAACTGTCAAGTGTTGTCACATGTGCATGCTATATGTTGAAATCTAGAATTCAATATTAACCAAGAAATATGTTCACAACATTTTAGTCACATGTTATCACACTAAATGAAAAAAATAGATATAAAAAACAACAACATAGAATTGACCACTAGGCACAAGTTGTGAAGTTGAGGAATTTTATAAATTAGTTTCATTTGAAATATTCAACTATCAAGCTGTGACGTCTGACAGTTCGTAGAATAATTTGGAAGTACGAGAGCAATTATTCAAGTTAAACCTTAAATCGAAAGAATAACCTCAGCCTCTCTCTTTAGCACTTTCGAGTACTTAATCAAAACGCTGAAATAAAAAAAAACAACAAACACACCGACCTGCATTGGTCATCATGATATCCTCTTTGCGCGTGTCTGACCTCTGTCCATTTTATATGTGCCGCAAATAAATCACAAAATTTTCCCTCGAAAATATTGAGGGAAAAACTGAAGTTTGATAATGAATTGATTGCCTTTAACAAGAAATCCTTTTCACAGCTAATGCAATTGAATTAATCAAAAACAACTAAGACAAGGACAGAAACGAGGTGTATTCTTACCTTCTTATCAATGGAACAGACACTAGGTTTTGATATCAAATCATAACTCACAGCATGCAATTAATTGATAACAAAGAACGAACAGCAAAGGCACCAAATACAAATCGGCTAAAGTGGCTGTTATGGAAAAAACCCCTTTTTTTTCTAATTTGGGTTAGCCTTGTCGGGGTTTGGGTAGCATTTAGTTTGTGGCTTGGGAAACTTTTGGAAATTTCTTGCCCCCTTACTTTCTTTGACTTGTTAGACTAAATCTTTACGTGTTTGTAAAGATTTTGTTTTTACTGTGATATACTTTGTGATGTCACGAATATATCCCACGGTCGTTCGGCCTCATTGAATTTTAAATTCTAGCGCGAATTTCGACGCAACGTTTGTATGAAGGGAAGGCGCTACGTATGAAGTAACCAAGAAATTTTATTTACAAAGCATGTTATGGTAACTCGTCTCAAAAATTTAGATTTGCTAGAATCCCGAAAGTTGTCTTCGACAAAGTGAAATTGTCTTGAAGATTTTCTTGAAATATTAAAAACCACTCCGAGAAAGGATCGCTAAAATGAGTTATTAAGTCCTAATGAATAACATCAGATCATTCTATTGTTGTGACTGATCTGTTAAATTTTTTAACTTAAAACTTAGTTAACATAACTTAACATAACTCAAGATTAATTTAAAATTTTTTGTGCAGCCATATAAAAATTCTAAACATTATTCCATTTATTGCCACTTAATGAAACGTTGCTGTCATTTAAAGTGTCGGTTATGGCTCATATTACAAAATCTCAAAAAAAAATCAAATAATTTAATGCTCAAAAAAAGAAACAAGCTTGTCCAACACTTTGTAATTGTATCTAATGAATATAAATGCACCCATTTGAAGTTTCGACAAGTTATGTGGAATTTCAAGTTGAAAAAAAAAATTCTTCTGATAACCCTGGAAATAAAAGGCGCGAGTCAAAAACTAAAAAACAAAATTATTTACATAATTAAGACAAAGAAACATATTTATATCATATTAAGAAAAACAAAAAATATAACCGCTCAGTTCAACTTCCAATGTACACTCAGAAAAAAAATCGAGTTTAATATCTAAAACCACCAGTTTGTTTTGAAATTTTAAAATTCTCTTAGTTATAATTAAATTTATATTTAAAACCCAAATATTTACAGTTTTCTTCAAAAACTAAGCATTTTAATTTAAAAATCAAATATTTTTTAAAAGAATTTTTCTCCAGCAAGAAAACTTTGCTTACATGTAGACAATAGTTTTACATGAATTCGTCCGATCCGAAAATTTTTTTTTTTGGTAGGTTGCCACATGTGTCTATGACAAGGCTGCCAAATATCAGCGTCTCTCGTTTGGTAAAGTGACAGTGTTTTGTTTACAACAACTTTTTTCATGTCTTCGATTTTTACGATGAAAGAAAAAATTGAGCAACGAGTTTGTATCAAATTTTGTGTGAAAAATGGTTTCAACTGCGCCGATACGCATAAAATGTTGGTGAAATGTTACGGTGACACTGCTTTATGGTTTCAGAAGGCAAACAAGTGGTTTAACCGATTTGTGAGTGGCCAAGACGAAGTAGAAGACGACCCTCGTACCGAGGTACCGAAAACGTACCGAAAACGTTGAAAAAATCGCATATTAACGATTAGAGAGATAGCAGAGGACGCCGGCATTTCAATTGGATACGTTCAGAACATTTTGAAGAATGAATTGGGCTTGAGACGTGTCGCTGCGAAGTTGGTACCGAAAGAACTCATTTCATGCAAAAAAGAGACCGAGTTGCTATCGCGAAAGACATGCTGAAAATGGTCCAAAACGACGAATCATTCATCGAATCCATCATTACTGGTGATGAGACATGTGTATACGACTATGACACGCAAACCAGGCATCAGGCGAGTGAATCAGGCTCAATTTTTTCTTCCATCGTAAAAATCGAAGACACGAAAAAAGTTGTCGCTGATATTTGACAGCCTTGTCATAGACACATGTGGCAACTTACTAAAAAAATTTTTCGAATCGGACAGATAAGTCCGGTTCACAGTGTGAATGAACCTTTCTTTTTGAACACGGTGGAATAGGCCTCAAATTCAATACTAAAAGAATAAGAATGTGAGTACATGAAATAATTAGTGGAAGTAAATTAAAATTTCAATTTAAAAATTTCGTTTACCAATTGAACGAATATCGAAATAAAAGTCACATTCCTCATAATTCTTTACTTGCTTGAGAGCAGGGAAGCAATACAAATACGACTTTAAATTGCATCACTTAAAAAAAAACTACCGCTTTCCAAACACTAACCCTAAATTTGACGAATTTTATTTGTCGATTTAACACATATTAAAAAATAACTTCAACAAAAAACTCAGGGTAAGCGCAACAAACACCCAGAATAAGCTGCATTCCAAGAAGAAGAAAAAAAAAACAAAACGAATACCATCAATATTTATCGAGATGTGGAGAAAGAAATTTAAAACGCGCAGAATAAAACAAAACAAATACAGCCATAGTGAATACTTATTGCTGAGCCGAGTCGAAAAACACATTGGAGCAATAAAGAAACCAAGCTTAAGAAAGTGTTTCTCGGCTCGACTCAGCAATAAGCGTTCACTATGGTCGCATCCTAAGACAATATATGTCAAACGAAATAAAAAACATATCTCACTTTTCACCTTGCTCGAGGTATGTTTTTTTTCCGGGCTGTGCCAGCTGAGCATAAAAAGAGAAGCGAGTAACATGGAGTATATTGAAACTCTCGCAACACGTACGCATGAAAAGAAAACGATTAAGCAGTGCGTGGTTTATTATTAAAATTCCAAATTTAACAATTTTTTTTGAAAAAATGTCCATATCTTTGTTGTTATTTTTTTACTGGTGCTTTAGGATTTTTTTATCAAAACTCCCCCATGAAAAATCTTGGCTACTGCTAATGCCCAAAATCTATTGCAAAATTTCGCACACACTAAAAAGCAGGAAATAGAGCCTTGTACAGATTAATGACATATTCCTAACCTCAGATTCAAAAGGAAAAACGTGGACTGCATGCTACAGAGAATAGTAAATCCTTGTAAAGTAATGAAATTGTTAGTGACTTTAATTTGATTAATGCATTTTTGAACAATTGAATTTTGAATATTTCACCAAAGTCACTTACAATTTTATTACATTCAAAATGATTTCTCAACCTAGGTACTCTACACTATTTTTACAAATTTTTTTTGTGAAACTTTTAGATCAAGCGATATAATCGAATTATTTGTTTTTTTAATAAGCCTAATTATGCAATCCGAGGCTGGTTTAGTTTTCATTGGGCAGTCATTGCATATCTTCAATGCAATCGATCGACAAAACTAACACTCTACAAGACGCTCGTTCTACCTGTGCTGCTTTATGGCGCTGAGGCATGGTTAGTTTCGCAAACTGACGCAGCCGCTCTGGGGGTGTTCGAGAGAAAAGTTCTTCGCAAAATCTTCGGTCCTGTTCGAGTCGGCGATGACTATCGCATCCGAATGAACCACGAGCTGTATGAGCTCTACGGAGACATTGACGTAGTTCGGCGTATAACTGTGCAGCGACTACGCTGGCTGGGTCATGTCCATCGTATGGACGACGAAGCTCCAGCGAAAAAGGTGCTCGAGGCGAGGGTCGCTGGTCAACGACGTCGAGGGAGACCATGCCTCCGATGGATGGACCAGGCTGAGGAAGCCCTAACCGCACTTGGTGTATCTGATTGGAGAAGGCGCGCGCAAAGCAGAGGCGCCTGGCGAGAGCTGATGAGGTCGGTCGAAATCCGGACACGGGTTGTCACGGCCATCTAAGTAAGTAGTAAGTAAGTAGTAGTAAGTAAGTAAATGACAAATAAAACTGGGAGATATGGTTCATGATTGGGCTGAATAACTATAATTCAATGGGGGAAAAGTATAAAAAGGAACTATTTCTGAAAACGACATATCGCACACTAAATACAAAACAGCCACAACTCAAAATTTTTTAATTTTTTAAGAAACTATATTATTTTTGAAGAAACTCCTTACAAAACAATGAGACAAAACTTTTTTTTTAATTTATAGTTTTGTATTTAGTGTACGATATATTTATATTTCAAATAGTGACCTTAAAGTTCGTTTTATCTTTTTAGAAACTAAAATTTGTTATTTGAACGTTTTTAACAAACTAGATAAATCTAAAAAATTGCCGAAAAATTTATTGAAATATTTTGAATGGAGTATTTCTATTTAGAGAGCAAGCTATATAACGTAATAAACAAATAAACATTACTTTTGTTAACAAGTTATAATTTTGATTGAAAGAAGGACAAACTCTCATCAAAATGGCAACAAAAATAGTGTACTAAAAAGACTTCGATTTAGCAATAATATACTATCAATAAGTTTAGAATATACCACCTTGAAAAAAAAATTGAGCAACGAGTTTGTTGCGCTTAAAATGTTGGTGAAATGTTACGGTGACTCTGCTCTATCGTATCAGAAGGCAAACAAGTGGTTTAACCGATTTGTGAGTGGTCAAGACGAAGTAGAAGACGAGCCTCGTACCGGGCGGCCATCGTGTTCGACTACCGAAGAAAACGTTGAAAAAATCAAAGAAATGTTGGTCAAAAATCGCAAATTGACGATTAGAGAGTTAGCAGAGGACGTCGGCATTTCAATTGGATCCGTTCAGAACATTTTGAAAAATGAATTGGGCTTGAGACGTGTCGCTGCGAAGTTGGTACCGAAAGAACTCATTTCATGCAAAAAAGAGACCGAGTTGCTATCGCGAAAGACATGCTGGAAATGGTCGAAAACGACGAATCATCCATCGAATCCTTCATTGCTGGTGATGAGCATGGGTGTACGAGTATGACACGCAAACCAGACCGGGAAACCACGTCGTTTTCAGTCAAAAAAAGAAGGCGTTGCTCACTGTTTTCATGGACTACAATGGTGTAGTTCATCATGATTTTTTGCCAGATGGTCAAACGGTCAATAAACAGTATTATTTGGACGTTATGAGGCGTTTACGTGAAGCAATTCGCCAAAAAAGACCGCAGTTGTGGCAAAACAAATTATGGATTTTGCACCACGCTAATGCACCATCGCACAATGCTCATCTTATTCGTGACTTTTTGGCCAAAAACAACACGATAACCATCCAGCAGCCGGCAAATTCACCTGACCTGGCTCCGTGTGATTTTTTCCTGTTCGATCGAGTCGAAAAACCGCTTCTAGAAACGCGTTTCACCAGCAAAGAAGAGGTCTTGGAAAAATCGGTAAACGCTCTGAAGGCCATACCAACAACCGTGTTCCAGAAAGGTTTCCGTGACTAGATCAAGCGCTGGCATAAGTGCGTTGCAGCCGACGGGGACTACTTTGAAGACGACAATATTGATTTGGATGAATAAACTTGTACTTTAATTTTTTTCAATAAGGCTAGAACAACGAGATCCGATATGGGCAGTCGTGGTATGATTATCTATATAAATATTATCAGAATTTTGGCAGTCCACACCCATTTGTGAGGGACAATATATCATGAACCAGAGACGGAATGGTAGTGAAACTAGGTTTATAAGGTCTTAACAGAAAAAATGTCAGATAAAAACAAGTAAGGAATGGAACTTTGTCAGGGTACCGAAGCTAAAATACCCCCCACCTCCCCGCGGCCATATTGAAGTATATTCGAAGTTTTAAGCCGTCTATAAAATGTTTATGTATAATGTGCAAAAATATTTGTGTCATATGCATTATTTAATTTAACCCTTAGCTGCCACACAGAGTAAATTGTAGACTGCTCATAATGCTTAAGAATATGTGTGCAAAATTTGGTTGGTATGTGCAAATTCATACCAACAGTGTAAAATATTTTCGTTTTAAATTGAAGTGACACGCCCCCCTTTCCGTCCAATTTTCTAGACTACTGATGGCTAATTATTCCAAACAATATGTGTGGAAAAAAATATGTTTGGAAGAAGTCGGACAAAGACTATAGAAAGAGTTCGATTAAAATTAATGTGTCACGCCCCTGTCTAATTTGGTGCAAAATTTTAAAATTAAACCGACTGTGAAAATTGAGAATTAAACTTAGTGAGTCCGATTAGAATTAAACTGACACGCCCCTTGTCCAATACCACCCATTTTTGTAGGCTTAAAACTTCTCATTATACTTAAGAATATGTGTAAGAAATTTGGTTGAAGCTAGTTTAAAAATAAAGTGCCACGCCCCCTGTATAGTACCGCCCAATTTTATAAACTTAAAATTGGTAACTTAAATTACCAGGGATTATGTGTGGGAAATTTGGTTGAAGTCGGTGTAACACGGGGTAACATAAGTCCGATTAAAAAGTAACCATTATACCGAGGAATATAAGTGTAAAATTTGGTAAGGTTTGGATAAACGATGAGATTACAGCCGTAATTTTCAAGTTATTGTAATGAAATTCAAAATATAAGCTTCTTCTAAAAAATGAAGATCAAGCTCAAGAATGAGTGAAATCGGATGAAAACCACGCCTACCTCCCATACAAACTGACTGATGAAAAGAAATGCCTTGAAAGTTTACACATATGCTTTGATATCTAATATTAACCATCATTGTGATAATTGGAAAATAGGATGAAAGGCACGTTTACTTCCCATACAAAGTGACGTCATGAAAATAGAAAAACTTTAGCAAATATATAAACCTGAATGGCATCGTATCTGTATGCACCCAAATTCCACCCACATTTAATCATCATTGCGTCTTTGATTCAGGAGATATTGACATTTATTCTCGAAAAGGGTCGTGGCGCGCCCAAATTTCCATTGCATAACGATAACTATTATACAAAGATTAGCATTCATTGTTTTCAATATATACCAGCTGCTGGATATTTTTTGCTGGAAAAAATAAAAAATTTAAATTTTTGCTGGAAAAAATAAATAGCAGCAAATATTAATTGCATTGTGCTCACACAATTAAGCCACCCCTACAACTATTTTCACAAAAGTAAATTAAATGCTTTCAAATTCAATATCTTCTTAGTTTTTTAATGTTCAATTATAATGTGGAAACAAAAAGCTACAAAAAGCTACATTCTATTTCAGTCATATCGATCAAGTTTTTCTGCTCATATAATTAAGCCACTTGCAAAAAAATCTAGTTAGTTCAAAGAATTTGGGTTTAAGCCCCTAAAACTTACCTTATTTTGAGTAGTACGTTGTTGGCATAACTTTTTGCAAAAAAACTTCAACACAGAAATTGCTCATTGCTCCATTCATCCCCGATATTTCCCACAATGAACCCTTATTTGTCGGTTTTCTCGCCGAAATGACATTATTAATAATGCCCCATATATTCTCTATGGGGGTCTAAGTCCGGGCTTTGGGCAGACCACTCCAAACTGAGCTGGTGCGTATGAAAATCGTCAGACTATTACGCTAGAGGCCTGTGCTATCAATTCTCGCTGTGATAACTTTCAAATAAAATATTAATAATAATTTTTAAACTCTGTGTTACACACACTATAACAAATTTGCAACAAATTTTCTAAAATTATTCCTGGCAACAGTTTTCCTACAATTATTACAGTTAAATACAACAATTTTTCTTACTTTAAATGACTTTCTGAGAGAAAACATGCTGAACTTGGGAGAAAACGAGAGCTTTCTTGAATATCCGAGACAGGCCCGTAGCCAGGACTTACCGTAGGGGGGAGGGTTTTGATAAAAAAATCTATAAGTTGATACTAGTAAAAAAAACTCAAAGCAAGGATATGGAAAGTTTTCTAAATAAATCCGTTTCTTTTTAAGACTATTCGTGAATATGCCTGTTTTTAAATGACCATAAGAGAGATGACAAGAGTTTATTAAATTTTTTTATCAAATTAATTTGGAGCATTAAGTTTTGGATTCTTACCCATAATGGTTTTAAAAATTTTCCAAATTAAGAATTTTAAATTGTCTTTTAAGAAGTATTATTCCGCAAATTAGTGCAAATAGTAAAAATTTCTAAGACAAAATTTTTTTTTTTTTAGAGGTACAATAGATCTATATAGGTCGCAGTGCGCATCTCCAGACAAAACAAGACAAAATTTTACTAACACAACAATGTTAGTTTGAAAGCTAAGAATAGGTAAGATTTATTGCAGTTTATGAAAAATTAAAACTTTTTAATAAGTTCGCCTGTTGCAGCTTGATTCACAACTTTTATAGGACATTTCACATAAACGGGAGAACAAAAAATTTTAGTCTTTAGATTTGGTTTCTTTTTGGCTATCCTACGCTTTTATTGATTCCAAGCTTGTGTAAAAATATTTGGTCCTGTGTGAACCCTAGTTTGAGCTATCGTTACCAAAATATGATTGTTCTCGAAAACGATTTCGAAAATTTAAATTATATTCAAAAGAAACTACTTCAAAACCTTTAAAAATTGAACTGCTCCATTTACTCATAAAAATGCAATATCATGACTGACAAAATCATTTAGTTCCCAAAAACAATTACTATATGGTATCTTTTTTTTTAATAAAATTTTTTAAGTAGAAGAATCGACATCGATAAAAGTCATATTCAAATTTTAGATTATTTTTTAAAACCCGTAATTCGATAACTTGTTTTTTCACAGCACCAATAATACCCAATATATTATTTAAGTTATCACATTAAAATAAGACTTTCTTTGAAAACCATTACTCAGCTGGCTACATTTTTATAAAAAGATTTAAACAGTAACTTTTTTAGGATATTTAAGAATTTAATCAGTCGTGGATTTAGATTATTTGGAAACCAAAAATAACATTTCTTGAAATTCCAAATTGTTGTTTAATTTTTTACATAGTAAAAAATAATTTTAAAAATACCGAAGTTTAAAAAAATGTTATTGTTAATTTTTCTTATGAAAATTTGGTAATTGGATAAAAAATCATGAAATCCCCATTAAATTGTACTATATAAAATGTTTAAAAAATATTTTATTTATTGAGATTTTTTTTTTTTGAAAAAAAACATATTTAGACTTTAGCTGATTTTCCGAAACCTGTAATTTGGAAAAAACTTCGCACAGGGCTAAATTTTTGTGCCAAGTTGAAAATTTACGATGTTTTATATATCAAGTAAACAACAAAATATAATGGGCAAACTTTTTAGTCATACGCTTTGCGTGGAATACCCCATAATGTGTTGAATTTTGTGGTTTATATATTTTTGCATTATACAGTTTTTAAAAATTTAAAAAAAAAAATCCATTCAAACGAATGATTTCTCAAAGGTCTTGGGTCGAATAAGCTTAGATATTGCATAAAAAATGGCAACTTAAACTATAACTTCAATTTATTAAACTATAACAGTACGTTCAAAAAGGCCACAGGATGACACATAGATGGCGTTGCTAGATTTTTTTCCATATGTTTTTATTTAGTACCAACCTTCAAACGATACGTATAAATCTGACATTTTATTCACGAGTTATAGCATTTTGTGTGCAGCTATTGTTATTAAAAAAAAATGGAAAAAAGTGAATTTCGAGATTTGATAAAGCATTGTTTTTTGATGAAAAAAATACAGTGGAAACCAAACAATAGCTTGATAAACATTATCCGGTCTCTGCTCTATCGAGACAAATGGTAGGAAAGTGGATTGCTGAATTTAAACGTGGTCGTACCAGCACAAATGATGCAGAACGCAGTGGACACCCAAATCAGACTGTTATTCCACAAAACATCAAAAAAATCCACGAATTGGTTATGAACGATCGCGAATTGAAGGTGCACGAGCTAACTGACATTGTAAAGATATCAGATGGTAGTGTTTTTACCATTTTACACGAACATTTGGGTATGCGAAAGATCTGTGCAAAGTGGGTGCCGTGTGAGCTCACAGTCGACCAAAAACAACAACGAATTGATGCTTCAGAGGAGTGTTTGGCGCTGTTAAACCGCAATAAAATCGAAATACTATCGTCGATATGGGACAATGGATGAAACATGGCTTCACTATTGCATAGCAGAATCCAAAAGACAGTCAGCTGAGTAGACAGCAGTCGACGAACCGAATCCAAAGCGAACAAAGACCCAACTGTCGGATTGTAAGGTGATGGCGTCTGTATTTTGGGATGCGAAAGGAATAATATTCATCGACTAACTCCAAAAAGGGACCACCATCAACAGCGTCTATTACTGTGCACTTTTGGATCGATTGAAGGCTGAAATCACCAAGAAACGGCCACATTTGCAAAAGAAAAAAAGTGTTGTTTCACCAAGACAATGCACCGTATCACAAATTGAAGAAAACGATGGCAAAATTGAATGAATTGGACTTCGAATTGCTTACCCACCAACCGTATTCTCTAGATTTAGCCCCCAGCTTTTTTTTCCTGTTTTCAGATCTCAAGAGAATGCTTGTTAGAAAGAAATTCAAGTCCAATGATGAAGCAATCGCTGAAACTGAGGCCTATTTTGACGAGAAAAAGTAATCGTACTATAAAAGTGGTATCGAAAAGTTGGAAAATCGCTATACTCGTTGTATCGCTCTCGAAGGCAACTTTGTTGAATAATATAATCGAGTTTAATCAAAATTTTGTTTTTTTCTTACTTATCCTACGGACTTATTGAATGACCTGTTATTCGTTGTAGGTGTAATTTCAAATATATATTTTTCCGGATATCAGGGGCTTTTTGAGCATCAAAATACACAATTTTAAATGGTTCTTTAATATACAAACTCCTTGCATTTAAATTCCATTATAATGATTATGACTTTTATAAGCAAAGTTAATCTTTCATTTGGCCATAAAAATGTTTCATTAATTAAGCGAAGTATCTTAAATAGGCTTTGAAAATGTTGAAACTTTTGCTTCTTCAAGTAAATAAACATCATTATCTCAGTTTATCTAAAAAAAAAATACATTTTGAATTTAATAATCTCATTTGTGTTATTTTTTACAATTTCTGCACAGTAAGGGGGAAAAGGGGTTTGAACACCTAAAATCACACCTTGGCTACGGACCTGATCTGAGAGTAAACACGCTGAACTAGCGAGAAAAAGAATGATTTTTAACTCTCTGAGAGAAACATGCTGAACAAATGCAAAAAGTAGAGAAAATAGTAAAACCACGTATGTTTATTCACAAATATGTCAAATTTACAGGAACACAATACCACTGACTTGAATAGAATTTTTCCATATATTCATTTTACAAAAAAAGATGTTTAATTCGATTATATCTTTTTCTTACAAAAATCTTTCAAAGTTTTTTCTTTCAAAGAAAAATTTTGTTTTGTTATAAAAGGAAGCGATTTACTTACCTCTAAAACAAGTCAAATATTCATTAACTTAAGTTAACTTTCTTTGATTGTATTAGGTTGTTTTTTCTCAGTGTATAGTAACAAAAAACTAATGCAAGTTTTCAACTTCCTTGAAAATAAAAAAGCAACAACAACAACCAAAAAAAAAACATTGTTATCAGCTGACGACAGCAATGAGCACTTTGTTGGTGGGTCTGCTCTATGCCTAAAAACAGACTTTTATAACATTGACACCCGCAGCAGCATAAGCAGCACAGCTCCAATGAAACGCCCATAACTGGGGTCCCACATACTTATGAGTTCGTATTTACACGAGGCAGAATGATTTAATGAAGGCACATTTAATAGTAAAGAATATAGGGAGGACCATTTAACGGTAAAACAAAGAGTCGCTTTCAATACAAAGCGGCGTTAGTACCTATGCAATTACAAAGCGTTGCAGTTGCACTATCTGACAATTTTATTTCGCCGGAAGTTGAAGTTTTACATACATTACATTTTTTTTTTTCTTTTCTTTGCTTTTGACAATAGGTGGCTTTAGTTAGCAAGACCTTGATTTTACTTTTCATTGCTGCATATAAAGTATCCCAATGCCATTGTCATTCTACCAAGGTTGCGCGTCAACGACGACTAATCACTTTCTTTACTTTATATTGTATTGTGATTTATTTTTTCCTACATATCTAGATATTTGAATAAATATGTTTTTGTTCACAACTGATCACCGATCAGTATACATACTTTGCCACATATAGTGTCTACACACAATGTTTTCACTATTGCTGCACGATTGACCTGTGACTTTATCAATTTATTTGCTAAAAAAAAAAAAATAAAACCATTTTTGATGATAACGCTTTGTCATAAATGTGTCCAGTATATCTTCATTTTTATTTATTGAGGCTATTAAGAATGTTTCTTTTTTTTCTGAATGAATGCCATGGAGCGCACAGTAGTTGAGACAGCCAGAATTTAAAAGTTTTTTAAACTAAATCGTAAATCGGGTAACTAAATTATAAAAAAAAAAAATCTTATAAAACGAATGCAACTAAATGGTGTCCCAAAGTCACTGACATTTTAATGTTTTAATAAAGCGCATTGTTTTGTAGAAATATCTATGAATTTTTATTGAATTGTAAAGTGAGACATGGAGGTTATTGATGGAACATAATGACCTCCTCGACCTTGCTTGCACACGCGAACAAAATTTTTTCATGAAATTTTCCATTACATTCTGGCCTAATTCTGGATCAATTGCTGCAATGGCCAATAAGAATCTGGTTTAACAAGTCCAAACCTAGGGTAATAGTTCATGAAACAGACAACCAGAACTTATGCGTTATACCACAACACGGACCCGTTTATATTTTAACCAGTAAAACATACGGGGTATCCGGTATAGCAACACGAACATAGAAGCCGTTTCACAAACACAAAGCATCACCCTGATCAGCAGTGCCCTGCTGATTAAGAGCATAATGCAATAATTACATGTTGCCCGTAATAGCAGTACCAGTTTAGATTCCAGTAGTGACGTACCTTCAATCCATCTACTGGTGAAGACGAGACCTACCCAATCACTTTCATATTAAGACAGATATGCCAGCCCGGTCGTACCACTGCGCGACCCCGCCGGTCAATCTAGACCTGTGTAGCATTCACACAACCACAACCAGTACAAGACTCCCCGAAGGGCCAGCCCACGTTAGTCATCTGGGCAACTCGATCCCGTCAATGAGGATCCACAACATCCCCGCAAAAAGACCATAAATACACTAATGCAATTACGAAGAAGTGCATTTTTATGCGTGACTGTGCTCAATGAGCATTTAAAGGCTAGTCTAACAATTTGCAGTTGCCGACTCAGCTGGAAATTATTGCACATGACCGGTACCTACTCTGGAGGACCTTTGCAATTGCCACTCTTACTCTGGCCGTTCGGATTTCAACATCCAGACATAGAGTATTGGCCATTGTTCTCAGGGACTGCCGTGCTCAGTATGAGAACCCTTAGTTTTACAACCATGTCAACACTTCCCTCAGTGACTGCTGTGCCAGTTTGAGGGTGCGAGTCAAACTCTTGACAAGCAACACTTCGGAAGCCGAAGAGTTGACACTTTTATGCACGCATGCCAACACTTCACAATCATAGTTCCAGCCGAATAAAGGTCTCCATGCGGTGGATAGATAGGGTCTACCCCATCCGACGGGTAAAGACTGTCCCCGTACTAACAAGTTTTAAGGTCAATTGCTATACCTTCGCAGGCTTGTTTCATATCGATATACCGAGTATGACCTGCTACCAAGATGGGCGCCACCCTGAGCTCTTGGTTGGCTCTATCAGTTTTTACATTTGCAGGACGTATCCTACAAACAACCCCCCTCATTTATCCTGGCTTGGGACAGGCAGGCGCAAACCTGGCGGAGTTCTGCAATGACCAGTTGGATTTGCTGTTTCAGCTCTAAAATCGTTCGAGGTTCATTGGCATACACCCTTTTCTATGTCAAGTCGCATGATCTCGGTAGCCAATTGACATCACCTCGATGCGAGATAATCTTCTCTTCGAATTTCCTTCGGAATAAGTACATCGTCTCGAACTATCTCACAGTACTTCGTCCCATAGCACATTGGGTTTTTTCCCACTTTTTTTGCGAAAAACTTTTATATTTAAGCAACTTTCACTGATGACAGTTTATTTAAATACCTTTGTCGTCAGCAAAAATGGACAGTATCCGAAATCAGCTACCCTTTAAAACTGCCAACCACGGAGTCCACAGAACTTCACTTCCAAATAATAACTTAAAAAATTCAAAACTACCTCGAAATAGCTCGAATACCAGGGTAGCTCGAAAAGTCCGAACACCCGGGCTTTCGAGTTACCCAGACTTTTTTCGAGTATCGAGCACCCGGGTACCCGAACAAAGCTCGAAAAAAATCAAGAGCCCTAGTATTTAGAAAGTTTTATCAAGTATCTATTCTATTCTATCTATATTATTATTACGCAAGCGCAATTTTTTTGATGAGTATCAAATCTATACTGTAGACGCGATTTTTATAAATAGAGTAGCAATTGAAACGTCTTGCTCTGTATATGTACAATAATGTCTTATTTTTTTCTTAAATATTGTGTACTTTTTAAAAAAAGCTGAAGCAATTTGCTATGAAAAAAACCAAATTTCTATGTGATGCCTAAAAGTATGTGATAGAATTTTACTAAAATGCTATAAGTAATAACTGGGTTACTAAACAATTCAACAAAAACATAGAAAGTTTCTATGAAATCCTTGGTTCAAAGGTAAAAATAGTTCTTAATATAAAAACAAAAATGCCTATTACTAGATACTTTTTATTTTGACGTTTTAGCGACACACGGGATTACTAGTTGTATAAAAATTCAGAGCATGAATTTGAAATATTAAGTGGAAAAAATTGAGATATGCAACTAAAAGGAAATGCGAATGCAAACGATATTTCGTATTTTAAATACTTAAAAATTAAAAATATATTTATTCATTCAATCTAGTTTTTAGGCCTTTTAAAGGGCATTTTTTGGAGCATAGGTCTTTTTTTTTGTCATGTTTGGATGTTTTTAAGGGCATAAAAATCAGTCATCAGGTTATGACTTATTGTATTAAGATTGAAAATACTTAGATCTTTTATTTAAAGAAATTTGTGTTTGGCATGATTCACAGTAGATTTTTCGGAATATTGCCGTATACAAAAAACATAAAAAAGAGTTAAGAGAACCAATGCAAAAACTCTTGAAGACTATTATTATGTTGGCCAACGAAACAGCTGTTATACTACTGGTGACTTCCTTCTACAGAGTTGTTGTTCTTTTTTTATAAACACAGTTGGCCTAGAACGCAGAAATAGCACAGTTCAACAATGATTTTATTTGGGGGATGCTCAATTTGACTGATTACTCAGTTGTTTAAGATTGGCTCGCGTTTTTGAGAAAATCGTTTTTTTAACATTTTTGCGTTTTTTTTCACATTAAAAATAACTAAAACATCTTAAGTGCGAGTTTTGTTTTTTTGTTGAGCTATCTAATTCATAGTTCACTAATAATCACCACCCCTATTCCAGAATCTGTCGTAATAAGAATTTGTTAAGAACCCGAAAATTATTTTTCCACTTAATTCGTAACATTTGCCTTCTAGATCCGAACGCATCAAAATTTAACAGATATTTTTGATTTTATTTTACAAATATACGAATATAATAATAAAAATTCTTTATATTTCTCAAGAATGTACAAAGTAAATCACTTGTTACCAAAATTTATGACATTAAACTGCTGTTTCCGAAATTTCAAAATTCAGTTTTAAACTTCCGATTAAAACTTCGATTCCGTTCGAATAGCAAATTTTTCGTATTTCGTAGCGTAACTTTGGATTCGTAACTTTATTATGAAGGATCCTGGAATAGGGGTGAATAATTTTTTATTATCAAGAAGAACAAGAGTCAATAAGAGGCAAAACAATTTGTAAAGACTAAATCAGGAAACTTTGTTCGAAATAAGTAGTCCTGACCATGTTTAAATTCTTAACGAAATTTTTTATAAATCACTAGCTTATACCCGACGTGCGTTGCTTCACCCGGCAACTATATAGGAAAATAATAAATATACTCAAAACTTGTATATGACCCTTTGTTTGACACCACGCATATTTTCCAATATCCGTCCCAGTTTTCCGGTACCAAGGGCTTTAAAACTGCTACCACGGGCAGTCAGCGGCCCCTGGCGAGCAGAGCTATCAAGCTCGGTGTTTGCACTCTCAAACCGGGCGCCATACCTTTTAGTATGGAAGAGGTTTTATATAGGCCTTCACCCCCACCAAGGGTTGCGAAGTGTCATCACAACATAGAGCTAATTTGGTACCTTTAAATCCTCAAAGGGGCGTCGACCGACGCAATATCTCGGTCCTAATGTTATGGACCATGTAAACTTAAGCCTACACGGCAGGTGCTTACATTAAACACAACATTCATTGTCCCTATACACCAGCTCCCCATGTTAGCAACTTAGTTGCGCCTGCCTGTCCAAAGCCAGGATAAAGGGAGGTGGTTGTTTGTAGGATACGTCCTGCAAACGTAAAAACTGACAGGGCCAACCAAGAGCTCGGGGTGGCGCCCATCTTGGTAGCAGGTCATATTCGGTATATCGATATCGAAGAAGCCTGCGAAGGTATAGCAATTGACCTTAAAACTTGTTAGTACGGGGACAGTCATAACCGTCAAATGGGGTAGACCCTATCTATCCACTGCATTGAGACTAGAATTGGCGAATTGAAATTGGATGTGCGTGTTTAACATACGATGCTTTATATGTTGACTCTCGGGCTTTGCTTTGAGTTTGCCCGTCAAAGTTTGAATGTGTCCCTCAAACTGGCATGGCGGTCACTGAGGGTAGTGTTGAAATGGTGTTGTAACTTGAGGTTCTCAAACTGAGCACGGCAGTCCCTGAGAACAAGGCCTATACTCTATCTGGATGTTGAGATCCTTAGATCATCCGGACTGCCAGAATAAGAGTGGCAAATACAGATCCTCCTATGTAGGTATCAGTCAAATAAAATTGCTCATAACTAAGCCGGCAGCTGTAATCTGTTAAAATGGCCTTTTTCAGTGCTCATCGAGCACGGTCACATGTAAAAATGTACTCCTTGATAATTGCATGAGTGCATTTTTGGTCTCTTTTGCGGGGATGTTGTGAATCCTCATTTTGACGGGATCGAGTTGCCCAGATGACTGTCGTGGGCTGGCCCTTCGGCTACACAAGTCTAGATTGACCGGCGGGGTCGCGCAGTGGTACGACCGGGCTGGCATATCTGCCTTAATATGAAAGAGATTGGGTAGGTCTCGTCTTCACCAGTAGATGGATTGAAGGTACGTCACTACTGGAATCTAAACTGGTACTGCTATTACGGGCAGCATGTAATTATTGCATAATGCTCATAATCAGCAGGGCACTGGGTGATGCTTTGTGTTTGTGAAACAGCTTCCATGTTCGTGTTGCTACACCGGATGCCCCGTGTGCTTTACTAGTTAAAGTATAAACGGGTCCGTGTTGTGGTATACACATAAGTTCTAGTTGTCTGTTTCATTAACTATTACCCTAGGTCTGGAGAATCGAGTAATAAAGTCTAACTACAGGTGTACTCGATTAGCCGGATTCTGTCTGTCCCTATACACCCTTAAAATTTGAACAACCCCATTGGATCGGTTCAGAAGTAATGGAGTAACATACGGAAACCATTTGATTTTTATATGTATAGATAAGTTCGAGAATATCTCTAAAACAAAGAAATTTAAAAAAAAAAACAAATTACAAACAAATTCTTAACAAAAAACCTTTAAAGAATAGAAATTTCACAGTCAACATCGAGCCAACTCAAAAAATTTACTTGTTGCAATAAAAAAAAAAATACTAACTCAATTATTTGCATTTTTTTCGCACCATCCTTTCGATTTTTTTATAGTTTTAGCAAACTTTTTGCCACCAAAAAAATCATTTCTTCACCACTGTCTCATGTCTTATTTGGACATTTATAGCTAATTTGCACTCAATTGATTATGCACAATGATTTGTTGTGATTTTAATGAATCATCAAATTTTATTAAAATATTAAACAACAGCATCTCCAACAAACATTGTTCGGCCACCCATTCACCTGCTGTAGTGTGCTGTGAATGACGTTCACAAAAAATCAATAGAGTGCATAAACCCAAAAAATATATCATATAGATTTTTATCAATTTATTCTATTGATTTTACCACAATTTTGGCGCAAAATTCTTTTTCCTCTTTTTTTTTCTCATATTCCCCTCTTTTTGCATCCGTTTAGATTGTGCTGTTTCTTAGTTATCTTCTTTTCTTACTTTTTCTTTAGTTTCTCTCTTTTGAGCTTTGTTAAATCTCAGTTAGCTACACTCTATATTAGCTCAAAAGTTACCCTCTTTAATTTCATTTATTGATCCTTGCATTCCTTACACATCCTTGGCATTTTTTTCATTTTCTCGTGACACGCTCAAACGTCTGAAGGCACGACTTGGCACACTTTTCCTCAACGCATGTGCGTACGCACACTATTCTATGCAATTCTCGCTATCTTTCTGCTGTTTATGCAATTTACTGCTCTTCTTCTGTCTCATTTCTCCTGCGTCTGTTCTTCTTGTACGTGCTGCAATCAGCTGTTTGGCAAGGTCAGTCGTCAAGACGTTGTCTCTCCGAAACGGCAACGAACGTAGCCTCAGTACCGTTGTACATGGTCACATACCGTTCTCTAGTCGTAGCAACTTGAGAAGCAGCAAGGATATGTGAAAGACTGCGTTATCCTTGTTCTTCAATTTGTCCTTATTGTGTATCGTTTTCTTTTCTTTTAATTCTGACTCGAGTCAGAATTTGTATTTGTTGTATTTGTTGTTGGTTATTGGTTAACAAGCAATTTGTACCATATGATCTGAGCAATTTGTTGTTTTTTTTTATTTTTCTGATTTCATTTCGTTAGATACTCTTTTGGAAATTTTTGTTCAACTGTAAGTATTTTCGTAATATGTAAATTTGATTTTGTATAGAAAAAGTTTAACACACATTGATGGTAAAGGCTTTACATGCAATAAACTAGGTTTAAAATATTGCTTTATTACGGATTAAAGATAAAATATAAAACTTATATAAAAACTTAATTATTTGGATTTGAATTTTTGAGTTTTATTTTTCTCGAGATTGTTTAATAATGTTTCATCAAGGAATCAAAAAAAAAACCAATAGTTCAAAAATACTAATTTTATGCTCTTTCCGAATTTCAACGTTCCCACCTCGTATTGTTGCCTTTCGCGCCGCCACATTGGCAAAATGGCGCCTAAAAGCAGTTTTTTGCCAATATCTTCTTTCCGACTCATTTATGTACCAAATAAAACTAAAAACATATGTACCAAATGAAACTAAAGAAATTCCCTACAATTCATGTTATAACTTTTTTTTTTCGTAAAATCATTTGTTTTGCAGTACGAGCACCGCAAAGTGCACAAAGAGCGCCGCACATAAATATATATCGCTACCTTAATATAGAAATGCCCTATCTCAAAAGGCCCTAACTCAATAGGAGAAGCAAAAAGCTTTATAAAAAATATGTGTGTGGCCGCTACGCACGGTAGAAGTGAAACTTTTACCCATTTGTGGGAAGATTGCTAATTTATTTTATTAACATTCCTCCTTCAGTGCAATCAAATGGTTAAAAAGCAGTCTGCCTTCATACCAGTAGTCATGGGCTCTCCCCTCTAGAGCTCAGCCGAAAAAATGTATCTAATATATAAAAATCTCGTGTCACAATGCTTGTGGCCGAACTCCTCCGAAACGGCTCGACCGACTTTAATGAATTTTTTGTTTTTTTTTGTATATTTGGTAGGTATGAGAATAGGTTGTAAAGTACTTTTTACCTTCCTATGCAAAACGGGCGTGGATCCGCCCATATAAGCAAAATTTTTTATATCGATTAGCTTTGTAGGTAAAAGTCACAGAACATTGAAACTGAGAATGAAGTTATCACTTGGTGATGTCTTTCTAATAGTTAACTTAAATGCCCCGACAAAGAGGTGTGGCTCCGCCCATAAGAGCCAAATTTTTGATATCGAATAGCTTTGGAAGTAAAAGTCACAGAACATTGACAATTAAGTTGTCACTTGGTGATGTCTTTCTAATAAAAAACTTGAACGAGCATTGAACAAGGTGGTGTGGCTCCGCCCATATAAGCCAACGTTTTAATATTGAATAGCTTTGGAAGTAATAGTCAGAGAACATTGAAACTTAGAGAGGAGTTACCACTTGGTGATATCTTTCTAATAGAAAACTTGGGCGATCATTGGATATAAGGGGGTATGGCTGCTCCCATATAAAAAACATTTTTGGTCCAAACGGCAGTCACTGTATAAACAAATGTGGACACTTGTGGAACATTAACTTATCATCGAACAGACACACAACTATAGTTAAAAATAATTGCATAAGGGCGTGGTCTCACTGTACGCCCACTTTTCAGGGCCCGCCGGGTATAAGCGAAGACCGCCGGGTATAAGCTAGCATTAGTAAATTGTTTATGTTACATAATGATAAAAAAAATTTAGAATTTGAAATGAATTCAGTAAAAAAAAAATAAAACTATTTTCTTTTATTTTACATATAACATAATTGGAGACATGAATGAATGAAGGTGATGTGTCGCATTTTCGGACTTTTTGGGTTCTATGCATGGATGAAGGCCTTATGTGCATAAAAACTATTTTAAAACTCACTTAAAACAACCATGTTTGTGACTATTTTAGAAATAAACTACTTGACAAACTTTGATTACCCCTAGAATACTAACCTTCCGTTCACTATACGTTATATCACTCGTAAGGTGTGAATAAATTTTACGTAGTACTCTGGGTTAAATATAAATTTCAGTACAAATCTAATACTTTGAACTCGATTTTCTCGAAACTAAATAATTGCGACATATCACCTTCATTCATTCATGTCTTCAATTATAAAAAAGTATGAAGTCACTGACTTGGACTTTATTGGTATATAATAATGGATATTAGCTAAACTTATAAACCGGATTTTAAAATGGAAGTATGAGCAGGAGTATACTAATTCCTCTGTGAAAATCATTAATATTCTATTATTTTAAATATAATAATATAACAATCAAATAACAGATTTAACTTTAAGGGATTTTCATAGGAAAACTACTTTATAGCTTTAAGACTTTGCTTAAAGATTATAAAAAATTAATAATTGGAATAAAATCATTTGCTTAGTTAAACAATTTTTATAAGTTTAATTAAGCTTAACACATACATTTTTGTAGTATCTTTTACTGTATTTTTCTTTAAATTTTCAACCCTTTTTATTAATAATATAATTCCTAATTTTAAAATTTGTTATTGTACCCGTGCATTTTAAATTTTTTTGTGTCACGTCAGAAAGATTTTGAAATTGCATTGTTATTTTACACTTTCTTAAGCATTTGATTAAATCAAGAAAATATTTTCAAATAGAATAATTCATAAGTTTAAAAATAAAATTGATGCTAAAATACAGTTTATTTAAAAAAAAAATTAATTAAATATCATTGGCTTACTTATGACCAACAAGTGCTTAAATTTTCTTAAATATACATAACATTTTTAATATTTTATGTGTCATTATATGTCAAATATTCATTTTAATATACAAGTCATGAATATTTTACATTTTAGAGTTGCACTTCCAAGTCTATTCGCCTCATATCTGTAGATTCTTGCCATACGTAAGCATTCTAGAATATTCCAATCACACTCTTAAACTGAGTTCATTGAAGTTCATCATTTAATATGTGCGTTTACAGGTCTGAGTTCCTTATTATATGTTTAAAATCATTAATTATATTGCTTAAAATCGGAAAATTGTTGCATTTTTTTTCAACAGTTTTTAGAATTGGGTGGCTTGCTTGATGATCATTTATACAATTTTACATTTGCAGACCTATTCTTGAAAATCTACAATTGTAAACTTGTGTTTTTCATACTTCTATGTGTTTGTTGTAATTTTTTGATTTCAAAACAAAATTTGAATCTTAAAAATAATAAATTTTGATAAAAATGGTCAGCTGTTTTTATAAATTGTGAATATCATTAACAAATTTTGTTTTTTGTGCTTCAAATTTTGTTTGAAATCAAAAACCTACAACAAGCATATAGAAATATGAAAAATACTGGTTTACAATTGTAGATTTTCAAGAAAAGGTCTGATAAACACTTACTTAACCAAAAAAACTAAAATAGGGATATTTGCTTTTGCCAAAAATTATAAAAACCATAACATCGCAAAAAATTTTTTAATGTTATTAAAAAATATTTCTGAACTGATACAAGAAATCTGGGATGAATTTTTCCTTTGAGCCCATCTTTCAAAATATATTGAATATTCTTATGTCAGCAAGCATGTGTCGAACGCACAGTGCGTCTCAATCTAGCGGGACAAAATAAAAAAAAATGCAAAAAATTAATTTCATTTCTCTAAAATACAGCATCAAATACAGCTTTTTGTTTTTTTTTTAAATTATTTCTGAACCTAAAGTAAGCAGTTTTTGTGTTAAACGTGTTGATCATGCCTGCATAAAGAAGAGTGTTTCAAATGTACACTAACTTCTGAATATTTTTTGTTAGAATGAACAAGCGAATTATATTACAAAAATTTCAAATTTTGTCCTAATAGTTCGGTTAAATCTTTCACAGTGGATCGGTGTAAATTGCGACAATGTTAACTAAATTTTCAGAAACATTTCAGAAAACAGAATTTGAATGGTCATCTTTTTCAAGGAGCATTCCTAAATAATTACCAAATACGTGAACTTTCCACGAAAGCCTTTGTTTCCCCCTAAGCAAAATCCTGCCGACGCCCATGCCAGTATTAGTTCAAGAACTATCTTTTTTCATAAAGCCAACTAGTATTTTCAACATGGCGATATCATGGGAAATATCAATTGTTCCTTTTGTCTATGAACAGTTACTGAAAAGTTCAATATTTACGTACAGAATTAGATCGCAGTTTGTTTTTTACTTTTGTGACACAGTTGGTTATCAAAAGTATTTTTTTATTATAATTTGATGACTTAAGTCATCCCAGGCTCGATCTTCATAGCACAGACGACCGATCTTGCTGTTTTATTTTTTTGTTAATTATATTTGTATTTATACATATAAAAAAGAAAAAATTTGTCGAAAAACCTGTGTCGGAAATAATGCACTTTTCCCTTTCCATACTCGCATCGAACCGCGTACAATTTGACTGCAAGTTGAACGTGCTACCATCGCACCATTGCCTCCCTTGCATCAAAGCGAACAAAATACGAACAAACCTCTAAGCAAGCATGATATACATCTTCCAATTTATTCCGTAGGATTGATGTCAAAAAGATTTTATTGTTTATCTAAAATAATCATCAATCGATTATATAATTTGGGCTTTATTTATATAATTTATTTTCAATTTTTCTTAAAAAAAGACACAGTTTCGATAGTATCGTATGTGTGGACGTAGAATTTTTGTTTGCCACGCCTGCAAACAAAATATACCTGCCACGCCTCCTTATTGGCGTTACAAACGGAATGACATAGTTAATATACCCCTTACGCAGTACGCGTTGGGGTATAAAAACAGAAAAATCCTGGTTACAGGCCTGATGTAGTCAAATCTTTATTTAAACCCAGAAAAATACCTTTAATAGTAAAGTGATGGTGCAATAGTTGATATTTCTTCTACTTATTTGTCATTTGATGGGAAGGATAATTTCCAATATAAATTTCCTGAACTTTAAAATAATTCTGCTAAAGATTTTTTTCTTTTTTTTAATGTCAAACTCATTAAATATGAGCAGGTCAGTGTTAGTCTGTCTTTTTTTTTTTTTTGGTAATTTCAAATAATGAGCAGCTGTATTCTAGCAGCTGTATTCCAGCAGTTGTATTCCTAAACTAATGGAACTTATATATTGTCTTAAATATCTTAATCCTCTACAAATTCTTTTGAATTCTATTTACTTAAAACTAATTATGTAACTAAAAAAAAAACAAAACAAAAGTGACTTAAAGGTCAATTTTTATGACAAACTAGTGCAACAAGCCTGTCTATAAAAATCCTTTTCTGAATATTTTTTTTGAGCTTTGCATTAACTCTGCCTTCTGCTGCCTGAGTGCCATACTTAACTAGCGCAAGATCAACAAAAAAGAATAAATTTATATGTATAGCACTTGGTTATTTTTCCAAAGAATCGTTAAATCGATTATTTGGAGCAGCATTATTTTTTGTATTTTGTGCGTTCTTGTAAGTTTTTAAGGCCGGCAATACATTTAGAGGCATTCCAGAATCGAATTTTTGTTTTTATTTTAAGTGACTTGGAAACATCTTGTGTAGAAATAATTTTGAATATTAAGAAACATATAAGATTGAAAAGAGACCATGCGTGAGTTCGATATAATATAAAAATCAAAATACTACAGCTGCTATTTTATTATATCATTTATTTTATCTGCTCAAACTGGTATATTTGAAAAGGCAAACATTCCAAAGAATGTTAACAATAATTATTTTGTGTGTATATATAGTGATTTAATTAAGTTTTGAACACTTACGTCATCGTATTATTTGTTTCGTATAACTTTAAAGTCGTTTTTCTCAAAACTGCGGGCAACCTAGCTCAAAAACAACTTCACCGATCTTTACAATATTTGGAAGGACATTTTTCAATAACATTCTATTCTATCTGAATGAAATGATTTTTTAAAAACGACTTTTTTTAAATTTCTGTCTCATTCAAACAGAGTATATTTTCATTAAGTTTTAAAATTTAAACATTTTTTTTATTCGAGTCAACCTAGGAGCCGGTAGAACGCCCGCAGTGCGAAAAGAGGTATTTTACAGAAATCGTTGTAGCCAGCGCCATCTTTGTTTTGTTGTTTATTTTTTAACACAAATGTATATCATACCAAATTTGAAAATTGTCAAACTAAACAAATTTCTACTAATAAAAACCACTATCTCAATATCACTCTTTTTCACTCTCCTCTAAATGTATTGCCGGCCTTAACACATTTCTGGAGCTTAGAGGCGCTATATGTTTAAGTTTTATAAATTCCTCCCTCACTTTTGTTGATTTAACGCCAATCAATGCGACTTTGTTTTTGCTGTGTTAAAATCGATAGCAACAACTACATCAAAATGAATAAGAACAAAATACAACAATGTTACGCATGCGCGTAAATTAAAACAATTTGCATATTAAGTCGATAAGAACAATAACAAAGTAGCAGCCGTCTTAATAGTTTCCATATATATCTATCTTCTATGCAAGATTGCGATACAAAATGCAAAATCGCTTCAATAAACTCATTATTATTGAATGCCTGCCGCACTGTCTGGTCTTTGAAGCTCCACTGCGCCACTTCACAGAATGTTTTATATATTTTATTTCAATTTTATTTTTGTTGGTTTATTTATTTTGCAGCAAACGTATGTTCTAAAATATATTCTTATATTAAACATTTGTGTGCGCTGTTTTTATAGCTTTGCATAAATGAACCTGGATATATGTATATATTTTTATTTTTTCTTCAACTCATCAATTCTTGAGCTCCTTGCAGCACAATTCGCTTAATTCTTTCAAGTTTGCTTTGTAGCTTTTTTTTCGTAGCTCTTATTTTTATCTTACATATCAAAATATTCCACTCTTGGTTTACGCTTTTTCCATACAATACCGCCTCACTTGTGTTGCTTTTGGTAATTTTAAAGGCTTTTGTTCCTTTGTTCTTTTGTTGCTTTCAAACTCAAAGATATGTACTCTGTTTCTTTGGCTAAAGCTCAATATTTTGGTTAACAAAGCAAATTCTTGAATTAAGTTTAGATTTACCTGCCCTTCTACATTCCTTGGAGTTTATCTAAAGGAAGTTTTTTAGTTTCTATATCAGGCATTTTTTGTGCTCGAGCTTGATTTCTGAGATTTTTCTTAACATTGCACTCAGACTCTCAAGACTGCTCATTCTCTTTAAAGCTACTCATGTTTTATTTTGGTTTTTTTTTTTCTCTGAGGGCTTGTGTATAAAAGCTCGCGCGCCAAAATCTCTTAATCATTCGCCTTGGAGACTCTGCAGAGATTTATTGTAGCTATGCTCGAATTACGAAGATGGTTTTTATATGCTAAAAATTTACCACTTTGAGACCCTTTGTAGTGAATGTGTAGCTTTTTTTTTTGGGAAAACCGCCCCATAGTGTCCGAAAGTGTTTCTCATTAAGAGGTTTTTTTTCTTGCTACTTTTTTCTATTTGATGCCTTTTCTTTCAGCTCTTTTTTGTAGAAATAACATTTTTTCCCAAAAAGAGCTCAAATGTGTCCCTGTAATTCGTTAATTTTTGCTCTTCTAAGTAAACTTCACCTTTAAAATTTCCTTGTTTCAACATTCAAGTAAATCTTGATCAAAAATTCCCATAAGCAGTTTTAACAATAATATTATAGTTAAAATTTCGGTTATTTATCACTATCACGATCTTATGATGTTTCCACAAATATTTTTTTGCTTCTTTGTTTGGGTTTGGGCATTTTTTCAAACTTCTTTTGTCCTTGGGAACCTCTATATGTATGTACCTGTTAGAAAACTACTTATGTGGCCACAGCAACGTTCAGCCCCACCCAGGTAAAGGAACAAGTGAAAAGTTATTCTTCAAATGCCTCCTCCTCCTCCTCCTCCTCCGCTTTTCTTCATCAGCTTAGACTGTGCCGCTTTGTAACGTATTTTTAATCTTAATATCTGTCGTACCGAGACTTTTACAACAACAAGATGTACAAATTCCCCTACTGAGATTTATTTTCATTATATATTGTTCATATATAATACATAAACATACAAACATATTTATGTTATTTCTTGTATATAGGCAAGAGGCGATGACTAGAACCCGCCTAAAAACCTGAACCTCCTCATACGCTCCATATGATTTCTTGCAAAGAAATTCCTGAAGAAGAGCGTCGAGGCGACCAGTCTGAGCATATGAGTAGATTTTCAAGAACAACTCAGCTGATCGATCGACAAACGAAAGAGCCTTAAAAATAAATGATGATGATGAGGCAAGAGGCAAGAATTTGTTTGTGTTAACACCAAAAAGCACAAACAAAAAAAATACATAAAACAACAAAAAGGGTCTAGAAGAAAAGCGGGGCTAAAAGATTTTGGTACGTAAATACTAGATAAAAACAATTCATCGTCTTTGAGGATCGTTTCGAGCAAATCATGGAGCAAAAAGACGACAGCTAGCAGTGATTTTCTACTACCTCCTGTGTTCACTACACTTGTTTTGAGCTAAAATCTGGCAAGGATTAGCTATAACTTTAATCTACGCTAAAGAAGCAAGTAAGAGTGAGACTAGCTAATCTTGCTACTGCTCCTGCTGGGCTGCAAAAACAAAAATCATATGTTTTCAATAGCAACAACAACAATAGCAGGCACAATTCTTTACAAGGACTTGTTTTTCTTTTTGCTTTTCTTTATATTTTTTACATCTATTGCTTTATTTCATCTTATATTTATTTACTCTTTTTTTTCATTCACCGCTCTCTGGCCATTCTTGCTAGCTGCCCATTGAGATTCTTAAGATTTGGTTTTGTATTCTTCTACAAACTATTTCTTCTGCCTGTGCTTCTTGTCACTTGCGCCCTCTTTGACTCGCTTGCGCGCTCATCCATCTTCTACGCTCTCTCTCTCTCTCATTTTCGTTGGTGGTGTTTTTCTGCTGCCAGACCTCGACATTCTATAAAAGCCGCCTGCACAGTAGGAAAAGCAGTCATTCGAGTTTGTCGTTCTCATTAGTAGTTGTTTCGCCTCTTCTTGCTTCTGCTTGCTTGCTTTAGTAGAACATTTTTATGTAGTGTTACTTATTGAATATAAAAATTATTTTTAAAAACAACATTGTTTATGTTGTCAAAAACTTTTGACAAAAAAAAAACTTTATAATTTACACAAACATAGAATACAGTGATTATTTATATAAACCATGAACTGCCGCCGCCACTTTGGATTAGTTAAAAAAAAAACTTTTTTAAAAAAAATATAAAAATGTGGTAATTGTGCCCAAAGAGACTTATGAACTAAATAAAAAAATTGTGTTTTAGCAATTTTTGACGTAGGTAAGCTGAGACTAAATTTTAAATCCAGACGAAAAAAAACTTACGAAAATGTTGTGGGAATCCATAGCCGAAGAAAACGGCGATCTCCTGATGGAGTGCTCCAGGTAATTATCCTTTAAATAACCCATAAAAAAAATTGCGCTGAAGTCTAGCACATTTTTACCGCATTGTGGATTACGCCTAAAAATACGCTAGCTTCAAGCAATTTCGTAAAAAAATATAAAAATAAAATAAAATAGATAAATTAACTAATTGAGGGTATTAATATTTACTATAATTTTGAACAATTTGTTATTTGTAGTTTAATAAAAATAAAATACTTTATAAACATAAAATACAACTACTAAACTTTATCATAAATACAAAATAAAAATTCTATAAAAGTTATTCATTTACTTTTTGCAAAAATGAATGCCAGACTTTTGAAGAAGCACTCGATTGCAAACTTTTTCTTACGCGCCCGTGTTTTTAAATTTCATTTTGTAAAAATAATTCTTATTATACTAAAAAAACAATAAAAAATATAATTTTAAAATTGATTCTGTTGCATAAAACAGAATTTTTTTGTATTTTATTTTAGAAGTGTTTTTTTTTAAGTATTAAACATTTTTTGCCAAAATAAAATTTATCACAAAGAAGCAGCACAGCAGCAACACACATTGTGAATACCTCTATTTAATTTTTGAAATTTTTTTTATGCTTGGAGGATAAAATATTTTTTCAAAATAAAGTATTTTATGTGAAGTGAAAATCATTTCTAGTCAATTTTAATAGAGATATTTACAATGTTTGCATGGGTGTTATATATCTCGCACCCTAAGTACAAAACGGATACAATTCAAAATTTTTAAATTTCCAGGGGAAGCAAAAAACAATTTATTTTCAGAGGCTTTTCATACAAAACAAAGATACAAAATAATTTTTTTTTTATATTTAAAATGAAGGAAATGGATTACAAAACTATTGTAGTCAATTAAAGTGATCATTACGAATAGTTTTACATGAAATGGTTCAAATTTGAAAATTTTAAATTGTTCTCCTTTTGTAGGAATTTGCTAAAAAAATTTTTAAAATAAAAATAAAAAACCGCAAAAATTAAATAAAAATTTTTTACGATAAACGTTTTTCTTGTCGGCAATAAAAAAAAAAGCACACACAACTCACTTCGAGAGCATTAAAATACACAAAATAATACTGAACTATTTTGGAAAAATTTCATACCAAATCGTTTACAAAACTTATTTAATATTTAAAACAATTAAACAAAATCATTAATTAGGGGAACGTTTACAATCTAGCTATCATCATATATAAGTAGAACAAATACGTCACATCATTAATCTAACATAAAAATGTAACAAACAAATTTTTACAAAATATAAACGAACAACAAATTGAAAAAAAGCTTGCAAAACAAAATATTAAGGCTTGGTCCCGATTTATTTTGGTCATGATTGGTCATAAGTCTTTCATTTGTGGATAAGAGACACGGGCATCAACCTGGGAAAGGGTAAGTTTAAAGGGAATAGCAAAGAATTGACGTCAAGTTTTGATTAGTGTCTTACGAATTATCAAAAAATGTATGAAAAACACGGTGAATAATTGAAGGTGGTCGCACGGCTGAGAGCCGACTACCACAACTGCAAAAAAAGCGAAAACAACAATACGCATAGACTCAGTTTCCCAAGTGACAGAAAACTATTTGCATTGATTTTGACAGTTATGGTAGCTGACAAAGAGAGCATGATCAGCCGCGATGCTACCTTCTTTTCTTCTACCATGATAAAAATTGTAATACACACGCAACTGAAGTTTCTCTTATTAATTTTTTTTTAATTTTGATTTTTTTTCATCAACATTTTAGACAATAGAAATTAATAATTGTTTTTTAATTTTTTTTTTTTTTTTATTTAAGATATTTTAAGAAAAACTTAAAAATTTTACAAAAATTAGAAACACACGCCACTGCGTTATGAACTTGAAGTTGTTGCTTAACTTTCTTTGAACATTTTTTTTTATTATATTTTGCCCCAACAATCAAGTTCTTCGTTGCTCACTTAGTGACGACAACTGAAAGCGAGAGTTTGTTTTGCTTTAGCTCAGCTCAGCTCTGCTCAACACATGTGCAACTTTTTGTAGCTTTTATTGGAGCTTCACTCTCCAGAGTTGGAGTTGGAGCGCACGTTAAAGCTTTGCTGCTGCTGCTTGCTTTTTATTTCACCAGATTCATTCATTAAATTGTGTTAGCAAGCGACACGCTCTGCATGCTCTGAGTTAACGACCTGACCTAATATTTCATACAGAGCAAAAAAAATTGTTTAAATTGTGTTGTGGAAAAGAACAGAAAAAAAAACACAAAACCGGCAGCTGTTCCGGCCTGCGTTTAATGTCACTAACAGTGCCTTGTGCAGCGGTGGTTCCTTGGAATTCGCTCAAGTTGAACGTAGAAATTGTTGAGGGATTCCGTGAGTTGCTTTAGACATGCTATAACTATAGTAAGACAAAAAAAAAACAAGGCAAGCAATATTCGCGCTGTTCCATCCATCCACTTTCGTGCAGTTTTCTTGCTTCTTTCACTCTTCTCGTCGTAGTTCTCTAATTCACAACATCTGTACACTCTACGCTGAACTGTCTGTCTGTCGGCATTACCCTCGTTTCCTAATTTCAAATTCCAATTACAACTCCCTGCATTTGGTATTTTTTTTTTATCCCTCTTTGGTGCACATGGTGCATCATGGTCTCTGCTAGTTTTGTTTATATAAAACACCAGCCCAACAAAAAAAAAACGATAACCAGCTATGTTTATATCACAAACTCCCGTATTACAAACTCCCGTACGTACAGGCAACAACAACCACCAACGCCGTATCATAGTGCTCGTGCGTTCAACCCTCGCCTTTTCTACTCCAAATTATTCCCAACTAGTAGTAGGGTTCGTTCCCACCAGCCACTACCACCATCAACAACAATATTTTTGATGGCAGCGGCACGGTTTAATGAACTGAACCTTGCTGTCCTGCACGATGACATCTTCGTTTAGTTCGTTTTGTAGCCTTTGCGTCTGCGCACGGCTTATTTTTATCGAAAATGTCGCTACACTGCTGCACATTATTTTCTCGTCCCCGCAAAGCTCGTGTTTATTTGTTGTAATTATTTATATAAAACTTTTAGAAAACTATTAAATCTCTCACAATTTTAACAAATAATTTTTTTCTCTTTTTGCTCTCTTTTTAGCTTTCAAATGCAGAGCAGTACTTCGTCACAACGCGGCGTCTGCGGCGTGCGTCGCCTTAATATGGACACCGCCGCCATCGCCTCCTCCTTGCACGGTGAGATGGCTATCGACGAGCTTTCCTTCTACGACGATGACGAAGACAACACACAGCAGCAGCAGCAGAGCTCCTTTAATGGCTGCCCGCAATTGATGGGTCTGTTGTCACCTGAGGGTTCGCCACAACGTTTTCATATTATTGAGCGCCCCGCCGTTGCCGGCACTAAAGCAGCAAAGTTCCTTCAACCCTTGGGAACACGTCAACACAAGCACGCCCAAAACAGCACCACAAGTTCAAATACAACCCCAGCCAAGAATTTTCGCCTGTTTCATAGCCTTTCCTCGGGCTCCATGGAATCTACATCCATGGATGATGAGTACATGGAACTTTTCGAAATGGAATCGCTAGAGTCGCAGTCACAGCTGAGTTTAAATTTTCCTAGCGATTTAAATTCGCTCATCAGTGGCCAAATCAAACACTCCAAATCGCCAGCAATTAACAGCAACAACAACAGCAGCGGCCTGCTGTTGAAAACGCCTGAAATGCGTCGCCCCTCGGTGCGTCGCTGTCTGACCATGACTGAAAACCATCAACAGTTGCAACAAACAAAGACACCAGAGTTGCTATTGAAACAAATGCAGGAGTCTGTCACAAACAGTCTGTTTGCGCCCTGCTGCTTTAAGCGCCCCGAACCACCCACCTCTGCTACATGTTCGCCAGTGTTGAATAAACGTTATCGCAGCACCGAGGAGAAGGAAAATCTCAATAGTCCATACACGACGATGTCGAACACCAACTCGCCCACCTCCGTTATTGTCAACACCACCGCCCCAGCTTGTCCACGCCAAACCCTGCGGAAATCCATGTCTATGAATGACGCCGAAATCCTCTCCGCTCTGGCGCGTTCTGACTGTACCGATCAACCTGATCTCATAGGCGACTTTAGCAAACCTTTCGTCTTGCCCTTAATGGATGGACGTCATCGTGATCTGAAATCCGTCTCCAGTGACACTGTGGCACGCCTGATCAACGGCGAATTTGACGATCAGATCGCCAGCTACAAGATCATTGACTGTCGCTATCCCTATGAGTACGAGGGCGGTCACATACGCGGCGCTAAGAATCTCTATACCCAAGAACAAATTATCGAGGAGTTTCTCAACCAACAAAAGACTGAGCAGCAGATGTCTGGCAGCGATGCCGCAGGTTACAAGCGAAACATTATCATTTTTCACTGCGAGTTCTCCTCGGAGCGTGGTCCTAAGCTGTCTCGTTTCCTGCGCAACAACGATCGTGCCCGCAACACCAACCTCTATCCGTCACTCGACCATCCCGAGATCTATCTGCTGCATAATGGATACAAAGAGTTCTACGAAACTCATGCTGCACTCTGCGATCCCATAGCTTACCGGCCCATGCTGGAGCCTTCGTACAGCGAAGCGTATCGCCACTTTCGCGCCAAATCCAAGTCCTGGAACGGCGATGGTCTGGGTGGTGCAACATCTCGCTTAAAGAAGTCCCGCTCGCGGCTGCTGCTGTAAAACTGCAAAAGCTCTATAACTAGATAACCTAAGTCTCTCTCTCTCACTCTCTTTCTCTATATCTCACTCTATGTCATTGATGTAAAAAGCATTTTTATATTTATATATAACTTTATTTTAATTGTTTTTGTTTGTCCCGTTCAACTTTATTTAATTTAACTTTTTAATCGAGTCACTTCGATAATTTTGAGCTATGTGTACAAATGTGTGTAATTTTTGTCGATCACCACAAATATTCAAACAAAAACAAACATTTATTAATTAATTTATTTTATAACGTTTAGTTAATTTATATTTTATAATTTTTAGTTAAATTTGTGTATAGTTTAATTTAATTTTTTTTGAAAATAACAAAGAAAAATGTGTGCATTATTATATAATATTTAGGATAAACAACAACAGCAACTTTAACAAAAAAGAAAAAAAAAATTCGACAAAAACAAAAGCAAACGAAAATTTTCTCAAACAAAAACCGTCTGCAAAAAAAAAATTATATTTTTTTTTTATTTTATTTTATATCAAAACATCAATATTACACCAACTCACAAAAAAGCACACACAAACACACACGCAAATTTAACAACAACAAAAACGTAAGGTTGAAAACTTTTTACGCTCGATTACGCTTATTTTATGTTAAAAAACTTTTTTATTTTAAAGCAAAGCTTTTTTGTATCAAAAAATGCAATATTAGAAGAAAAAAAAAATACAAAAATAATAAATAAAAATTTAAAATAAAACAAATCAAAACTGTATATTTAATTTAATCTCAAAAGTCATATATAGCTAGATATGAGCTTTAACACCAAAATGTGTAACTTGCAAAAGCTTTTACAGTGTTGTTTTTAATTTAGTTTTTCTTTTCAGAAAAATTATGGAAAAATTGTTTTTTACTGTAAAAGAGCAGCACTAAAAAGTTGCATTATTTTGGGTAAGCGTAATCGAGCTTTAAGCTTTATTCTACAACTGAGCTGTACATGAAAAATTATCAAAAAGTTTTATTATATTAGGCGCCACCGTAATCTTACGTTGTCCGGACATAAACCAATTTTAGCAGTTATCAACATTTTCGATATATCCGGTCAACTAATCGAGCTTTAAGCTTTCTTGAATACAGAGATTTTGAAATTTTATATTAAAAGTAACAAAATTATAGTAGAAGTATTTTAAAACAGTTAAATTTTTAAAGTTTTAACAGCCACAGTGCTTGAGCTTTATGTGAACATTAATTTCAACAGCTACTTGGATTTTCAATGCTGGTTTTCCCCTTACATTTTTAGTTCTTTTTTTTCCATCTATTAAAAGCTGCCTCGTCTTTTTCTGAAAACGTTGCCTACTTGTAATTTTACTGAATAAAAAACTTCTGTGATTTATATATTTTATTTATTTTTATTCACGTCACAATTAATTTAATTATTTAGTCATATGAGTTTATTTTTACTAACATTTTTATATCTACTTTTTGTTCTTGTGTTATGTAAAAATTTATTTTATTTTGAACTCCCGTAAAACTTTCAAGTTGTTTTTGATTTTATTTCGTTTTTTTTGTTTTTACTTGAGTGAACTATTTCTTTTGTTGGTTTTTGTCGTCCATACTTTTATATCTATATACATATATAACCCAGTGATGTAAACTATTTTGGCACACTCCTCTTTGCAGGCAGAAATAAAATTTTTAACTAAATTTTGATATTGCTTTGAAAGTTTAAGTAATTGATTTTACCAAATTTAAAGTTAAAAATAAAATCTAAAGTTCGGGCACAATTGAAGTCATTGAAATTATTTGCTCATCTACATCCTAGCCATGTTTGTAAAGTGGGTTAATATCGAAAAAATGAACGTAATATTGTTTTATAAAGCTTGACGAAATGCAATTAAAAAGCATTAATAAATTTATAAAAGTTCATATAAAATTGAAGAAATATTTAAAATAAAAAATATATAAATTTTTAAGTTGTTGAAGTAAAATTTACTGTTGAAGGAATTTAATATATAACTTTTTCAGGTACCTATTCCATTATTATACAAAAGAATAAACTTTTAAACTACCGGCAAAGGACTGAAAGAAACAAAAACGTTAACGTTTATGTACTCTCGAAAATTTCATCGAGTTGGCTAATATTTTTCTAGATCTGAAAAAGATGTAGAAAAACATGTTATGGCAACGTTTGAGACTCTCTTTCAGCTTATGCCGTGGTTATGCTAGGCAAATATGTTTGGTGAGCTTTCATAACGGCATTAGTGAATTTTAGTTTTTCCTAAATCCGTGTTTGGCATTCTTAGACAACCGCACACAGCGTTTATGTGTTCGGATTTGTGCATTCAAAAGCTTGACACCGTTCGAGTTTTTCAATACGTGTGGAGAAAAGGCACATCGACCCTAGCAGCGAAGTGAAAGTTTATCGCTGAGCCGAGCCAAAAACACATTGGAGCAAAAAAGAGACCAAGTCATGCATCTCTTTCTCTCTAATGTGTTGTTTGGCTGGGCTCAGCAATAAGCTTTAACTATTTTCGCAACTTTTTCGTTCAGTGCAAACTCTTAAAACAAAAGCTTTGCAATACAATCACAAAAATGTTAATGTATAATTTTGCGCAACCCTGGATTAAATACGTCTTCTGCCTGCCTGTCACGAGATACCAAGCACTGTCCTAATTTCATACGACGCAATATGGAAAAATTTTTATTTCAATCCACAGACACCAATGTTATGCTATGTCTAAACAGAGCAGTGATGGCATTTGCCTTTTTTGATCTAAGTGGACCTAATGCCGCGTTTCCATGTGATCTTCTATTATCTTCTAGTATCACATTTTTTGTAAGAAAGAAATAGCATGTTAGCCCTACTTTATGGCATTGATGAATGTGAGTGTGAAACAGGTATACCTTTTTTATTTTTATAGCATGTGATATCCCCTGTGATGCTAGGAGATCGAAAAAGTTCAACTTCTTGAACTTTTGCTATAAAAGTTGATCACATGTTATAAATATGGCATTCATTTTTATAGTTGTGGTTTTTGTGCTGTCAAGCTGTCAATTTTATTTGCGCCAATATTAATTGTTTTGAAATAGTACAGAATTACGAACACAAATCAAATCAGGTCTAGGGGTATGATTTAAAATAAATAAACATTCTTGGTTTTTCTAACCATCGCGTGGCTAAGCAATTAATGCAGATGATTTCCCGACTCGGGAGTATGCAATCTAGAGTTGGCCAGAGAATTCCTAAGCGCATTTATGGAAAGCATCAGTGATTTTTTTCATTAATTTGGATTCACCAAAACTTATTTTTTAAAACTCTTTTTTTATATTTTTTTCGTGTGTATTTCACTGATGCTGCTGCAGTTGTGGCACACGAATTAGATTACCTGTAACACCTGATGCTGTCTGCACAATAATAATTATATAAAACAATTTAGGGTACGTAGGCAAGAAGTTATTTCAATAAGCACGTCTTGCAATCAGTAAACTTGTAGAAATTTATAAATTTCTAATTTGTTTACATATTTTGCAAATGTCAAATTTTTATAGGAAAAAGTACACATATGACTCTTTGCTTCGGGACCTATCAACTATTAATTGGTCAGAATGCTGGTTATTCAGCTCTGTAAATGAGAAGATAAGGTTTTTTATGAATACAATCTGTGAACTTTTTGACTCTCATGTTCCAATAGTCACTCGTCGACTAATTAACAGCAGTTGTCCCTGGCTTACAAATTATGTCAAATTAGTCCTTAAAAATCGTAATAGAGCATACAATCGATGGAAAAGAAGTCCAACTGCATCAAATTGGGAACAGCACAAAAGACTAAGAAACGTAGCTAACGCTACAGTCAAATCAGCAAAGCGTGTATTTTTTATGTCCAAGCTGAGTTCAGCGCAATCATCTAAAAATCTATGGAATAATTTAAAGCAAGCGGGAGTTTGCAAAGCGAAATCTGAAGACTGTGAGCTTGATGTCAATATTCTTAATGAATATTTCATTTCCAATTCTACGTCTTCTAGTAATGTGTTAGCCTTTGACACAAGATCGTTCCCACCTGACTCTCTTTTACGTTTTGAGTTTGTTGCTGTAAGCGAGTATGATGTTGCCAGAAGTGTAAACCAGATTAAATCCAATACAATGGGTGAGGATAATATATCCATCAAATTTATTAAACTGATTTTACCGCACGTCCTTAGCCCACTTACTCATATATTTAACCACTGCTTTACAAGTTCTTACTTTCCTGATGTCTGGAAAGCAGCCATAATCATCCCCATTGCAAAGAAATCTAATGCTTGTGTTCCGTCTGACTATCGTCCTGTAAGCTTGCTATCATCCTTATCTAAAGCTTTTGAGTCTCTCATGGCCGTTCAAATCTCAGAACACATAAGAAGATTTGAACTTTTGTCTCCGTTTCAGTCCGGTTTTCGACCTAGTCACAGCTGCTCCACTGCCATATTAAAAATCTTAGATGACATCAGAGTGCCATTCGATCTTGGGCACATAAGTTTGTTATGTCTTTTAGACTTCTCGAAAGCATTTGACTCCGTCGACCATTCAATACTGTGTCAAAAATTATATGTAAACTTTGGTTTTTCAAGCACGGCGGTCCGTCTGTTATATAGCTACCTTGTCGGGAGGTCTCAAAGAGTCAGGGTTGGAAATAGTCTGTCCGCATTCTGTTACTTATCTTGTGGGGTGCCGCAAGGCTCAGTCCTGGGTCCGCTTTTATTTTCAATGTTCATAAATGATATTTTTAGCAAATGTCGTCATGTTACCATGCATGCTTATGCTGATGACCTTCAACTGTACTTGTCCAGCCCGTTTAACCTAGTTGATAGTTTATGTTTTAGAATGAATGAAGACTTACGTGAAATAACTGAATGGGCTGGATCTAATAAGCTTAATCTAAATCCTCTTAAGTCATTTGTCTTACCAATTTTCAAAACTTGTCTGAGTTACCAACGATTTATCTAAATGGCGAAGGGCTGAAGTTTGTTGGAAAACCTAAAAATCTTGGATATTATATCAATTCTACACTTTCTTGCGAAGATCATATTAATACTGTTGCTTGTAAAGTTTACTATACCCTTCGAAACCTGAGGTGGACGGCATCATTTGTACCTGTCGATACTAGGAAAAAGTTAGTACTCCAACTCATAATGCCAATCATTTCATACTCAGATGTTGTATATAGTAAACTTGACTCCAGGTCCCAACTGAAATTACAACATGTTTTTAATAGCGCTAAAAGTTCGATCGCATCAGTCATTTGAGTAGTCAAATACTAAGTTGCGATATTTTCAATTATCTTGATGCCAGAAACTGCATATTTTTGCATAACTTAATTAACACAAAAACACCTAAATATTTATTTGAAAAGATACAATTTTGTAGATCGAACAGAAATCTGAACCTCAAAATACCTTTGTACAATTTTCTGAACTCCAACAGACTTTTCTTTGTTAACGCAATCAGAATCTGGAATTCGTTGCCCGTTAGAATAAAATCCATTAAAAATAAACGCAACTTTAAGCATGCAATTTTTCAATACTTTTCTTAATACTTTCTCTTTCTTCTTAAGTTGTTTTCTTTCTTCTTTTCTTTTAGATTAAGATTAATTCCTGTTTTTTGATATCAAGTTAATTCACTTAATGTTAGTTTTAAGTTAAATTTATTCATTGTTGCTTATTACCTGTTGTTATTATATAATTCGTATTGCATTTAAAAGACACTGTCTTATATGTTAACGTTACCTCTTAAATAAATAAATAAATAAAAAATATGCATCTCGCTCTTTATAGCATGTGTTTTGTGACACGGGATAAGATAAGATACTGAAAGATCACATGGAAACGCGGCATAAGTGTATAGAAATTTTTAAAATGATCATACAAAGGTTATTTTTAAATTTCATAATTTATTAATAGTACGTTTGTTACATTTTTCGTGCATAGTACTTGTATCACTTATATATTTTATTATTCTATTAATGAATCCTCATTTTCGTTATAATTACAAATATTTCCTTTGTACATGTTTTCGGATATTTCCATGTTGTAACAACATTTATTATTAGATTTTAAAAAGTCTCGGGCTTGGATTAAAGCTGAAACAGTTTTAACTTGTAAACGATTTCTCAATTTTGTTTTAACTAAATTCTGGATTGAAAAAATCCGTTCAACACACGCTACAGAAGGAATAAAAGCCCTTTAGCAATGCTAAAAAAAAGGGTGTTTTCTTAGAGGTATAGAATTTCCTAAGGGGATAGCTGTCAAACCAGTTGTCAAAGTGAACACATATTTTTAACATTTTTGTTCAGTTTACTTTGGCAATTTACCATGCAAAGGCTTACACCGGAACAACGTTTACAAACTGTGGAAGTTTATTTCAAAAATTCACGCTCTGTGCGGGAAACTTGCAGAGCATTTTTACCGTGAAGTCATCTTCAGCAATGAAGCACATTTCTGGCTTAACGGGTACACAAATAACCAAAATGAATAACCAAAATGAATAACCAAAACTCATAGCCAAAATTGTCAAAATCAATGCAAATCACTTTTTTGTTTACATTTTCCCAATTAAAGCTTTCTCATCGCTTTCAGATTTTCTATGAGCTATCACATTCGTTTTGACAGTTAAGGCAGTCTGCCTCTCCGAAATGCATCTACCTTCTCTTATTATAAGCTAGATAAGGCCGGCTGGGAGAATTCTCTTGAGGAGAGTGTTTCGTTCAGTGTGAAAACTCAATTTGGTGTAAATATAAATTTGTTTCTAATTGTTTGCACTCACTCAATAATAATGAGATGAGAAATGTCAAATTGCTGCGCGAAATAAACAAACAGGAAAGTGAAAGTCAAAATTTGCAAAAAAAAAAAATTAAACATGTTCATAAATATATAGAAACGCTTATAAGAAAAGTTTATAATATTCGACGCTTCGGCATAACGGACGATAATTTCAAATCATTGTACCGATTTGAATTCTATACCGCGCTATGGATAAGCAATCATTTCCTATCAAATGTTGCTGAAGAAACTCGTGGTGGGGAAATTCCAAAAATTGAAATAATTTAAATATTCCTAAGATATATAAATAACCCGGGATTTCAAGTTGGAGTCAGGGAGGACATTGGCATTCACATAACAGTTTCGAAAATTGTGAGGAAAGTATATTGTGATATTTGTGTAAAGATAAGGAAATGGATTAAATTTCCAATCACCTTTCAGAAAATGAGAGAAGCAAAAGAAGAGTGGAAATGTAAATATAATTTTTCCGACACAACAGGTACTTTAGATTTCACGCATATTAAAATATTTAAGCCTCGCTCTCACGGCGATGAATACCTAAGTCGCAAAGGTTATTTTTCAGCATGGCAGAATTATAACCCCCTAGCCACACGTGCCAGTTCGAAGACACTAACAGTTCGAAAAACTTAATGCACTCTTACTTTTCACTAATACACTCACACCTTGACATCACTGGCACATGTTACAATGATAAGGTAGGCCCATGATACTAAGTGCCTACCTTGTCTCACTCGTCAACGAAGAGTGGATAATGAGAAGCAACGTTAATGTCAAAACGACGAATTTCGTAGAAATTGCAAATGAAGAAAATATTTTATGTTTCCAAGTTGCAAACAGTGCGGTCGCGGGTATTAAATTTGTGCTAATTTGAGTGAAAATATTATATAAAAAGTGTAATAAAAACTATAAAATGTGAAAGAAGTCTTAAAATTGCAAAAAAAACCTGTAACAGTTTTAACCTAAAAACAATTGCGAAACGTGAGCATAAAGAAATTCGCGATGAACAGCTGATTTTGACATCAATGTAGCTTTATTCTGCTTTCTACTCCATTCCTCTCCGTGATGACCTTACCTTAATATTCTGCCATGCACTGGCAGTCCACTGGCAACAACTTTTACTGAGACAGTGAATTTTGACAACCACAGCCAGTGCGAAATCGAAGTAACCCCATAGCCACACGTGCCAGTTCGAAGACAGTAATAGTTCGAAAAACTCAATACACTCTCACTTTTCACTAATACACTCGCACCTTGACATCACTGGCAGTCCACTGGCAACAACTTTTACTGAGACAGTGAATTTTTATAACCGCAGCCAGTGCGAAATCGAAGTAAGGAAAACAGTGTTATTTTTTCTCCCTAAAAATATTCGGACTTTTCTTTCATGTCTTGTAGTGAAATATATGCAATTTTTTTAATTGCCCTTATTTCACACATAAAATATAATATGAATAAGTTGCATTTCATTTTGGAATATATTGATAAGCAGATTCTACAAAATAATTAGTTCCCCATTTTTATCCCATTTAAGTTTCGTGCTGTGTTGGCATATAAAGCATCACTGAACAAAAGCACCCGAAATAATAAAGTGGTCGAACCTTTGCCTTAGACGACAGTTTGCAAATGAACATTTACTATCACGTGTGGCCGCGTTTTGACATATATGTTGCTTCTCATTATCCACTCTTCGTTGACGCGTGAGAGCACTCAGCGCAGCGGCCCTACCTTATCATTGTATCATGATTCACACAGAGATGCGTCAGCAGAATTGAGGTTAGTTGAGTTTGACATTTCTCAGAACAAATTCGTTCAATACTCTGAACGTACCTTGAGGTCTAAAAAATTGCATTTGAACGTACCTTTTATCAGAACATTAGCATACTTTTAGGTATTTCTCAAATTGAGTTTTGATAAATCCAGAAAGTAACGTGATAGTACTGGCAGGCCAGCAAAGAATATGTATTAAATACGAAAAAGTTTCGAAATAATCTACAAATCTACGCCGCGGCCACACGTGACAGTAAATGTTCATTTGCAAACTGTCGTCAAAGGCAAAGGTTCGACCACTTTATTATTTCGGTTGCTTTTATTCAGATATGCTAACACAGCACGAAACTTAAATGGGATAAAAATGGGGAACTAATTATTTTGTAAAATCTGTTTATCAATATATTACAAAATGAAATGCAACTTATTCATATGATATTTTATGTTTCAAATAAGGGCAATTAAAATAATTGCATATATTTCATTACAGGACATGAAAGAAAAGTGCATATTTAAAGTTCGAATATTTTAGGGAGAACTTCGCACTGGCTGTGGTTGTCAAAATTTACTGTCTCAGTAAAAGTTGTTGCCAGTGGACTGCCAGTGATGTCAAGGTGTGCGTGTATTAGTGAAAAGTGAGAGTGTATTGAGTTTTTCGAACTGTTACTGTCTTCGAACTGGCACGTATGGCTAGGGGGTAAACTGAGCTTACCCTGCGTCTACACAGTATTGCTTGAAATGAAGAAGTTAGAAAACGAGGAAAACATATAACTTATTTTTCTTCTTGTATAAACTGGAGGAAATCCCGGAAAAATTTACAAAAGCACAATAAAAACATCACTTTTATCCGCTTTGCTGACATTTACTTGCAGCAAGGGAAAAAATTCACTGCCTAGGAAATTTCCTTGCAAGTAGCGCTGCAAGTCCGGAAATGTGAGTGTGTTAGTAAAAATGTTTGGATTTATTGAGTTTTTTGAACTTGCACGTGTGAACGTCCTGTAACCCGGCGGACACACATGCAAGTCATCCCGGGCCATATCTGTCCTAGTGCCATAAAAGATACTAGTGCAATATCTCTCCCAAAGAACCAGTTCTTGCACTAGTACGAGGTAACGCCCTAGCCACACGTGCCAGTTCGAAGACAGTATCAGTTCGAAAAACTCAATACACTTTCACTTTTCACTAATACACTGACAACTTGGCATCACTGGCAGTCCACTGGCAACAACTTTTACTGAGACAGTAAATTTTGACAACCGCAGCCAGTGCGAAATAGAAGTAAGGAAAACAGTGTTGTGTTTTGTCCCTGCAACATTCGAACTTTAAATATGCTCTTTTCTTTCATGTCTTGTAGTGAAATATATGCAATTATTTTAATTTCCCTTATTTGACACATAAAATATCATATGAATAAGTTGCATTTCATTTTTAAAAAATATTGATAAGCACATTTTATAAAACATAAAGCGAAATGTTTGTGGGTTTCAATTCTGATTCCAAAAGCACTTGGTTTCTACAACAACCCTGTATGTTTTTATGTAAAAAAAATGCCAGAATATGTAATGCCAATCAGTTATTTTCCATCATGACAATGCTCGTCCACATGTTGCAAATCAAATAAAAATCTATTTGAAAAATATTGATTGGTAAATTCTGTCCAATCCGCCCCATTCGCCAGACTTGGCCACTTCTTATTATTACTTGTTTCGATCAATGCAGCCCGTATGCTAGGAACTGCACTTTTATTCTTACATAAAAGAGATAATTGGCGTAATGAACAGTTGGCCTGAAAAGATGAGCAATGGTATTGTCCCAGAATTCATCAAATGCAAGAGAGATGGTAAAAAGTCATAGATAGTGATGGCCATTACTTTGAATGTTGAATTTATTCATTATGGGCCAGTTTCACGATCATTAGTTTACCAATTGGTTAACTAAACCAAAGGCTGTTTGTTAACTATGAGTATTCATGATTTGGGTTTTTTGCATTATTCAAAAAAATGAATGCAACACAATGTGCGAGATGCTCGAGATAACGAACAAAAATCAGCTGTTAGTTAACTAATGGCTTAAGCCACTACCACTACCGGTGGCTTAAGTTCTAGATAAATTTGATTGTGAAACTCAATTCTGTTAGTTAACCTCTGGTCAGTGGTTAACTAATGATCGTGAAACTGGCACTATGTTGTTTAAATAAATAGGTTTTTTGAAAACGAAAAAATTTATATTTCATATTCACACAGTAATAATTTTAATAATTAAAATAAAAACGAATTGGGCATTTCAGCGCTTACAATGACTTTGAGCGTGCCTCTTACTATAAATTGTTTTGTGCATGTTGTTAAATGCTTGCACACAAATGATCGAGCGCTGGACCAACAAGTTGTCAGCTTGGTCAGATGGGGCTAGAACTGGGGTCTACCACGGGCACACACACACACCTAAATGTTTTGACAGCTCACTTCATGAAATTTATGTTTTATGTAAATTTCATGATATTAGAATTTAATGATATGAACGGTCACACTTGCGATATCGATGTCATGAAGTATATCATGAAATCAAATATTAGTGGTATTCAATGAATGACGTATTTGTGATGTAAGCTGCGTATGTGTGGTAAGTTGTATGAACTTACGGCACATACGCTATTTACAGCACAAATACCGTGTTAATTGAATACCACTATTGTAAGTGTAGACGGCCTGTTAAGTTTAGTTCTCTGCAAATTTGATTGCAGCCCTGTAATGTTTTTTGTGCAGCATACTTTCAGGAGCTCAATTTTAAACTACTCAAATGTAACGGAAATAAATGCAACACTAAATGCCGTTATTTGCTTTTTCAACTTTAATCAATCCGCGTTGTTTTGCGTTGGGAAGCATAAAAGTGTTAATTTAAATAAATTATTAACGTGCTATTGTTAAACTAAAAGTTCAAAATATCTACTTGCGATCTTCTATATTATAGAATATATGAACATGTCTTTGCTGCCTGAAGATATATGCAACAAGTGCTGCAAGCCAGCTACCATGATGTGCCATCGCTGCCATGAGAGCTACTGCAGCGCCGATTGTCAGATCTTGGATTGGAAAGAGCACAAAAGCAAGTGCTTTCAAATGCCGTGAGTTAAATTTGTTCCCTTTTAATTTAAGGACATTCCGTACATTACATACGTTTTCTTGTGAATATAGCAATTTGGTGCCCATACGCAAAGCTGTACCACGCTGCAATGGCACGCCGGTCACTACGTTTAACGAATCTTACCAGTTACAACCCGTTGGTGGTCAATCATCTATGCGTCAACCACACAATCGCTCCCACGATGTAAATCGTCGCAATAGAAATGATAGCGGCAGCGATGTAGGGTCACGTTCTATGTCACGCAATCCACATACTAGTAACATAAAAGATGCGGTTGAGAATAAACAAGTAGCACTTCTCGAAGACAAGGACTTTACACTGAAGCCAAAAACCGCAATAAAGCAGGAGGCTGTTGTGCCTGATTGTTCCAAAGGGGCCATTCCAAAACGTGCTGCCACTCCAGAAAATGCTCTTGCTGCACCTTGGATGTCACCTTTCTTGCCGCCTCAAGGTAAATATTTCAAAGCTGTAGTGCAGTGGCTGGAAGTTGAGCAGAATCCAAACATTATCTGGGTCACAGAGTGCAAGTACGATGAGCCTCTAAACAAACTGCTAGTGGAGATTAATCGCAATATCAACAAGTCTATACCATGCCCCGTTGAGGAAATACAAGTTGGCTCACTTTTGGCAGCACCACTCGATGATATCTACTATCGTGCCGAAGTGCTTGAGATTAACAATGCCAAGTTTGCTATAGTGCGACTTATTGACTACGGAAACAAGCTGAAAGTACAGTTCGCACATCTGCGCTCATGCATTCCGATAATGCGAAATCTTAACGCGTACGCAATACGTGTTCAATTGCCAAAAGATTGCCCACAGAAGGATTTACAAATTGAAGCTGTCTTAAGCATTCGCGTCGTAAATGCTAAAGGTGAACCCGGCATATTTTATGTAGAACTTAAGCCGGCTATGATTCCGCTAGATCTACCTCTGGAAATATTGGCTTCTAAACCAGAGATGTTGTTGAGAAAAGTCTTCACTGGTGGTCAACATGCTTTGCTTCAATTTACTAGCTTGAAGGATTTTACAGTTGACATGAATGAGCAGTTGCGTACAGAGCACAGCAATGCTTTAGATTTTGGAGCAAATGAATCACCTACCGAGGGTTCATTTGTGGCTGCACGCACTTCGCAAGGCTGGCGTCGAGCATCTTACCTTGGTCATTGCGATGAAATTAAAAGCTTTCTGGTCTATCTTATCGACGAAGGACGTGTGGGCATGTGTAAACAGCTGAAAAAGATACCAGATGCCTTCATGGCGTTGCCAATGGGCAACATAGCTATAACCGTTGCATCATCTCAAACACTACTGGATGAGGCGAAGCTCATCAAGGCTGGCAAGCTAACGCTTTGTATTTTGGGTTCGGCAACGCCGCCACGCAAAAATTTAAAATCCTTGCCGTGTGCTCTATTTGCAAATGAAGAGAAAATTACCGATGTTGTGGTCAGTACTTTTATTGGCAACTTGGATGAATTGGGTGTCAAGTGCTGGATGGAACGCATTATTGATGGCGGAGTTGTTTATATCACGCATATTCTAACGCAAGCTGAGGTCTGCATTACATCTACCTCGGGTAAAGAATACCCAGCATTGTTCACCACCTTGGCACGCAAGTGTGAACCATTCGGTGCAAAAGAGGACATCGTACAGGATGATATCGTTTTGGCTACCTTAACTGGCAGAAACAGCTATTTTAGAGCTAAGGTTTGCAGTATAAGCTAAGAGATGATGATTCAATGTATTGTTTTTTTCTTTTAAATTAACTTGCAGATTCTTTCTCAACTTCCTAACGGTGCTTTTAAAGTACTTGACATTGATACTGGCAGTCTTTACGAAGTTTCACGCGATCTCTTACGAAAGCCCAATTTATTCGTGCGCTCTTGTCCCGTTTATATGCAGCGCGTCAAACTTATTTATGTGGATAAAATACCAACACCCATCGTGGACAATAAAGCCATTGCAACACTTGTACAGTGCAAAGATAACAGCATTGAATTTATTGTACGACATGATGCCAATGATCCTGAAGTCGTCGATTTACGCATGAAAACTGATGAACAGCAGTCGTTAAGTAAGCAACTATTGCCTTTGCTGTTTGAAAAAAGCACAGCTGGCTCAATCACTACTGGAGATTCTTCTAGCGCTAAAACATCACCCGTGGGCGGCTGGACATCAGCTGATGAGACACCATTGCCACCTTCACCGCCTGATACACCTATTAATAAAGTTGCTCCTGTGGAATTGCCAGCGTCTGTGCAACCGACAAAGATTGGTGCTACGCTGGAGAGATCAACGATTCCACTGCCAAATTTGAATATTCAGCAAATAGAAGCTGAGGCTGCTGCTAAAATTTATACACTTGACGATTTGGAAATCATTGAAATTCCAGATGGTGATAATGTGCCGCTCACAGTCCTAGATGCTTCTACCATAGGCAAAGGTTATATAACGGCATGTGACTTTAGTAACAAAGAGAGTCTACAAGTAATGGATTTTAACCTGAACAAGGTAAAAAATCATGGCAAGTGTCCACATTTGCAAAAGCACTACGAACCAAAGTAAGTTTTTAGCACAGCTGTTTCTTTGCCTATCAATCATAGATTATGTTTCCTTTTCCCCACCTCTGTAGATTGAATGAAATTTGTTTAACCCTCTTCAAAGAAGATGGTGATTGGTATCGCGCCCTCTGTTTGAATGTCTTGAAGGATGGTAAATTTCATATTATGTTCTTAGACTATGGCAATATGTGTGTGGTGACAAAAGATGAAATTCTGCCCATAACAAAGGATCTAATGTTTGCCTCAAATGCCAATTTATGCCTCATAGAAGGTAAGCAGTTAATTTACACCCAGATTTCATTATGGGCATTTACTCATTTATTGCTTCTTTTTCTTTAGACTTACCGCAAAATCTAACAAAACCACAAATGATGTCCTTCCTCGATAAAACCTTGTCAAATCCCATTATAAACTGCAAGGTTGCAAAACAGGATGACGACACATACAAAATTATAATACATGACTTGGAAAAATATTTTGCCTAAAATATTTATATTTTCCACAAAGAAATAATGGAAATTTGCTTAAATAACGCCCTGGTGGCGGTACTGCTTACTTGACTATCATTTTTTTTTTTAATGTATCCATGTTTAAACTTTATACGAACTAATTAATTTTTTTCATTCGCATTACTGTAACAGTTTGTTTATGTTTAATATCCTTTTTTTTTTATTTACTGTGCTCATAACCTTTATAATAAAATGAATAATTTTTTTTCAAATTTCATACATTGGAATTTTTTATTCAGAAAATGGTGTACTCTAATTATATAAATATGGATAATATATTAACAGTTATATATTCCTATTAAAGTGGAACAGGATGTTAAATAAGCAATATATATAATTTGTTATTGCAACTGTTGTGACACAATTACTTCAATGCAAACGGTTATCAAGAACTTTTTGTTTTTTTATTCAATTTAAAATAGTTGCATTTGAATTTATTTAAAATATATTTAGTTTTGTTCTTAAGAGAAACAAATTTTTGCAAACTACTTTTCAATAAAAAAAAAAAAAAATGGTGAAAAATATTTTTGCTTAAAAGTAAATTATAAAAAATCTTTGGGCCCTACTCTATTGCGATGCGACAAAAAAATTCGCAAAATTGATTTGATTGATTGTACGACTCTGAGTACGCATCTCATTTCATTTTCGCATCGCATTGATTAGCGCATCGCAATACAAAGTAGGAAATTTTTTGTATTTAGTTTTCTTCATAAAAATTAAGTTTCATTAATGGGTTAGGCCCAAGGTTGATTTATAAGGTTGTCGCAAGGGAGAGAGCGAGTACCCATAATTGTCAAATCGGAGTTGACAGCACATAGAAAATCTGCAAGTGCTCTCTATTATCATCCGTTTTTCTTTCGTAGTCATTCGCAATATTGACTGGTTTTGACAATTATGGGTACTGAGAAGAGAGTGCGATCAGCCCTGCGACCATGATACAATGATAAGGTAGGCCCATGATACTAAATGCTCTCACGCGTCAACGAAGAGCGGATAATGAGAAGGAAGATGCTTGTCAAAACGACGAAGTACGTAGAAACGTCAAATGAAATAAAAATATTATGTTTTCAAATCGTAAACAAACTCTGGCACAAACTCTGGCACATCTTGCAAGTAAAGCGAGAAGAAAACCTTGCACACCAAAACCAAGGTGTCATAGGTTACCTTCAAGGCATCAGCATAGACCTCTTGTACCTTCGCCAGCTGCATGGTGGCCAGCAGCAGTTGATGGCTTGGCCATGCGATGTAGCACCAATTTAATTTCCTCCCATAAAGTTGCAAACATAAACATCCATAAAGTGCGGTCGCGTGTGTTAAATTTGTGATAATTTGAGTGAAAATATTATAACAGTGTAATAAAAACTATAAAATGTGAAACTCTTAAAATTGCAAACAAATCTGTAACAAATTCTAACCTACAAACTGCGAACGTGAGTATAAAGAAATTTGCGATGAACAGCTGATTTTGACATCAATCTAGCTTTATATTGCTTTCTACTCCATTCCTCTCCGTGATGAGCTTACCTTATAATTCTGCCATGCCCTGCGACAAACTTATAAATCAACCTTGGTTAGGCCTGTATATTCTGCTGAGTTCCTAAACGTCTTTTTACAAAGCATCAGTGTGCGTTTTCTTCGAGTTGGTACGCTCGACTGCGCATTTTGCTCGGCAAAATAGAGTTGCTAGTTACTACTTTTAATTATGAGCACTATTTATTTGGATGTTTTTTGCACCGTTAATTAATCAAAAGCATTTTAAATTTTTTGTAAATTTTAATTAATTAAAAGCATTTTAAATTTTTTGTAAATTTTATTTCAAACAAACTTGGCAGCACAGGTTGAAAGTTTTCGTAACATAACATTATTTTTGTATAATCTGTAACCCTTTTCAACAAAGCTGAAGATGTGTCAACTTCAGGGGCGGACCTAGCGAAATATTGCTCGCAGAATTAACAAATTTTAAAATTAAAAAACACTAAAATTATATGGAAAATAAAAACTGGATTTTTTCTCAATTTATTTTAATAGGTAAAATTGTGTTATTTTAAAAATATAAAAAAAAAATATTTTTAAAAAATTTTCGACATACGTCTTGCTTCATATCGATAAATAGGCTATAAACCGTACGCCGACAAAATTTTTTATATTTTACGGTGAATTTAATAATTACATCTTCGTTAAATTATCAGAAAAATTATTTTATTTAGGAATTTATTTAGCATTCCTTTCGCTCTGTTTCTCACTTTTCGTTTACTTTCACGAACTTCAGGACTAACCAAAATGGACGAAACGACATGAACTTCACGAACGTATGACAAGTTGAGGGTCAACCATAATAGACTCGAGCTGGCTGCATCAAATGTCAGAATATATACGATTACACAGATATAGGCCCAACCAAAATAGACGAGTTGCTCCGTAACGAGTAGAGACGAAAATAGTCTCTTTAATGCAATTCAATGTTGTTGCCCAAAATGAAGAAACGTAATTTAACGAAACTGAACGAAACAACTTGTCCAGTTTTGTTTTGTAAGAACCGAACTGCTAGCGTCTCAACTTGTCAGACATTCGGCAAGTTGCAATCGTCTCGTTTCGTCTATTCGTTAAATTTTCTACAGCTTCGTTAAATTACGTTTGCTTAATTTGGGCAGCAACATTGAATTGCATTGAAGCGAACATTTTCGTCTCTACTTTACGGGGCAACACGTCTATTTTGGTTGGGCTTTTTTTGTCTCACGCCCAACTCTGTTGTTTGATAAGCAGAAAAGAGTTGCCAACTGTATTATGAGTTACTCTCATTCATTCATTCGTATATTTTTTTTACTCCATAAATTCAAAACAGTGTAACAAAGATAATACAAAACTCAATCTTTTACACTCTAAATGCAACTTTTTACAATTCAAATTCAACTTTTTACACTTCAAGTTGCTTATGTCAGTTATAAGCAGTTAAAATAATAAAGTAGCTTAAAAAGGTAAAATGTTTAAAGAGACCAATTGTTCTTTCCATTACTCTATATAAAGATGAGGTTATAAAATATGCAAAAAAATAACATGATTTTTTTTCAGAACTATATCGGAAAGAAGCGTGCTTTCGATGACTGCATCTATTTCGATACTGTTGAAAAGTGCCTAAAAAGGCAACAATGACTGCCCTGCTGACAAGCAATAGATTTTCTTGTTACAGTCTGTTGCATAGTTGCTAAATTTGTAGGAAAAACACCTTTTGTGGTATTTTTTAATTCGGCGTAGTATTTTGTAATTCTCGTTGGATTTTTTTCCCCACACAATTTATTATTTTACGGCCTAAAAGCCCTTACAAAGTGTGACTGTGTGTTACGACCTTTCAGAATTTTCAAGTGCGACGCATACAAAATATAGTTTTTTGAGTTTAAACGTGGTTGTACAAGTCTTGAAAAAACGATCCACGTCAAGGATGTCCAAAAAGTGCATCAACACAGGAAATCATAGCAAAATTATAGGATATGGTTTTGGAAGATCGTCGATTGACTGAGAGAGATTTAGTAGAAGCAGTTAACAACTCATTAGGCAGTGTGAGCCACATTTCAAGTGAAGTTTTGGGTTTCAAAAAGGTGTGTGCACAATGGTTGCCTCATTCGCTAACAATGGAACAAAACACATTCGAATGAGGCTTTTTTAGCAACATTTGGAGCGTTTATAAGGGATAAAAAGCATTTTATACGTTGATTTATCACTATGGATGAGACTTGGATCTACTACCTTGATCATGAATCAAAACAAGAAGCTGAAGAGTGGTATGAACCATGTCGAATCAGTTTTTTGGGATTCAAAAGGGATTTTGTTGATGGATTATCTCCGAACTGGAAAAACAATTAATTATGAATATTATTGCAACCTTTTGGATCAGATTCGTAAAAAAAGACCCGGTTTGCAAAAGAAAAAAGTTATTTTTCCTCTGACTTCTGACTGCTCTCACATCTCAAAAAATTCACGCGTGGGCAACGATTTTCATCAAACAAAGAGGTGATAGCAGCAGCAGAAGGGTATTTTGCGATGGGAACCATTAACTAGAGGACCATTGGAATAAGTGCATTGAGCTTCTGGGAGAATATACTGAATAATAAAAAAACATTTCAAGCTATAAATTGATGTTTTTTATTTCTATTCTAGAAACTTATTGAACAACCGGTAGACTTACCAGCTAGTTAGCAAGTTAACAAGCTGAGCACCGTGATTTGGTTTAGATTTGTTAACTCCATTTGTTAAGTCGGAAATGCAAATATTCGAAAAATAAAGTAATATAAAACTATTGAATTGTGTACCTGTATATGGAAAATGATGTTTTTTTATTTGATATTACAATACAGAAAGCACTGTTGCCAACTTGGTGCATTTTCCACCAGATTTGGTGCATTTTAAAAGTTTTAACGCAAGAAAAATGAGGTTAGTGTCTGGTGTATTTTTTTGGTGCTTTTGTTTTAATTTCGGTGGCACCAAATGTGTTTTATGCTTGTTTTCTCTATGTCATTTTCTGTGGTCAGTTGTCAATTTATGGCCATATTTTGTACAACGCCAGCGATCACGTCACTTGGGGTTTTTTTGTCTGACAATAAATTTCATTAGAAAATTTCCGTTATCCCCAACTCACACGGTGATTGCCAATCAAACAATCTACTCATTTTGTTGTTGCTTTCAATGAGAATCTGTCAAAAGCACTGAGAGCGAGAGCGGATGAACACAGATTGCAGCAATCAAATTTGTTCATTTTTTGATTGCTGTATATGGCAGCAATCAACAAACTGAACAGTGTTGCTGGGTGGCGAAATAAAATTTTTACTGAGTTTAAGTACCTAAAAAGTACTTTTGTTGAAGAAACATAGTACTTTTTACAATAACATAATGGCAAAATCGTTGCATAAGACCCTTATGCTTAACAAGTGCATTAATGAAGTAAACAAAGAGAAAAGTCGACAAGAAAGTGTGTTTTTGAAAACAAGAAATAGGTAAGCATTATTATTAAGGTCTAATACTTATAGTTTGTAATTTAAATGTATTTATATCCTCATAAACTTTTTTTCAGATAGGATAATTATGGCGGCTTACTCAAGAGTTGAAGTAGAGTTGCTAATTTCTTTGTTGTGTAAGTACCACAGCTCGTACTGTGCTGTGGTACTTACACAACATCGGATGTGCGCGATCCCAGCTACCAAAATATAAGAAAGAAGGAGAGTGCAGCAATTTTCGATTTATCTAATCAATTCATCGATATTCAATTTCTAAGAGTTTAACAGTTTACGGCGTAACAGTTTAAATAACATAATAAATGCGTTAATAACAAAATAACAATTAGAAAATAACAAGGGAAAATTCAAGCAATTTCATATAAGCAGTCATATTAAATGTTTAATATTAAAAGTTCATTGATTGCCAATTCATGATACAATAATTTACAAGGTAGCCATGACAACTACCTTTTTTTCTCACGAGCGGCGATCGGGAGTTGTCGAATAACTTGTCATCTTTTTTGCTGCTTCTTCGTTTTCTCTTTTCAATGTGTTTTTGACAACTCCAAATCGCCAAAAGAACTGTCACTCCTACCTTGTAAATCATTATACCATGTGACAATTAAACAATCCCGTGTGAGTTTGCCATTAAACAAATGGAGTTTGTTTTATTTTATATGAAAACGAAATTGCCAGAGAAAAAAACCCCAAGTGAGGTGATCGCTTGCGTTTTACAAAATACGGCCATTAATAAAAAATGTTGAAAAATTAAAAACAACTGAATAATCGAATTGAGCTACACAGAAAGTGTAGAATAGTTTTATTCAGATAATATTTCAGGTGATTAAGTTTTATATCGTCATAAAAATGACGTAGTGAAAACCAAGCATTAGCTTAAAACCATTTCTAAAAAGCATACATTTTTCGGCATAAATCGACATTGATATTTTGATCATCTATTTCAATATTTTCAGCTGCTTAAACTATCTGTGATTGCATCATATTTCGAAAAGGCAAAAAAAGTCATTTTATAAATGAAAACTAATAAAAATTTTGTTTTTTTTTTAAGGTTTAAGGATTGCACAAACCTGTGAAAGAACAAACTTTTCAAAAATGTAAACAATAACCAATTCAGGATATAATTAAATTTACAAATATACGAAAGCATAAGTCATTTTAGACTTAAGGTTCGTTTAATAAGTTTCATTTAAGTATGTTACGTGAATCCTGTGAAATTAATTATTTCCTAAAAATAATTGGCAATCATAACAAAATTAAATTTTTTAATATAATTTGGTATTTGTAACTTTCCACAAATGTATGCAATATTTTGCAATATATTGTTTGATGTGTAATTGTTTTTGTTACATTTTTGTAAGTCTTAAAAACTGGTGCATTTTTGAGAAAAAAACGTATTTTTCGGCTTTTTGGTGGATTTTAGAATTTAAAAGTTGGCAACACTGACAGAAAGTACTAAATAATCAAAATAATATGGCATCGGGGTAAGTAAGATATTCGAGCTCTTAGCAGGTCATTTCACACCAAATCCTGCTACGTTTAACAATTTAGCAACATAGCAGGACTCAAAAAAAGGAGTGAGTACCCTTAATATTAATAGCACTACACCTAAAAAAATGTGAAGTGTAAATAATAAACTTTTTCGGGTTTAATTAAAGAACTAGGCTGGAATTTTAATATTACTCCGAAAAGTGTTATGAATAGTTTTTAATAGTTAATATAACATTTTTTTTTGAAGAGTATAAGAGTGGAATAGACATGTTAATGTAACTCTGTGCGTGTTAGGTGAGCATTCGTTAGCAAAAAGCTATTTAAATCGGCATGCAGTGTTGACTATAAGCACAAAAAGTGAAAATGGATGCAGAGTGCGACATTTTTGAAGAGGTCGAATTTCTGGACGTGAGCGCCAATTCTGTTGCTGACGATTCGCTAGAGGCTCTATTGGCAACGTGGGAAAAGCCCCCATTTATCTTGGATCAGTGCGAAAGTAAGTTTTAATGAAAAACTTATAGCTTTTAGTTCTATACCAAATCGAACATAATAAGTTAATGGCGTCTACAATTAGCGCTTCATTTTTTTCCATACATTTGGCGGCCATCCTTATATACAGTGACTCAAACAATTGACCACATGTTTCAATAAAGCGAGTTTGAGTCACTGTAAAACGAAAACTACTCATCAGAATTTACTCATTTTTGCTACTTACGTTTTGTTGTTTTGTTGGCAATTCAATAAAAATAAGTTCAACGGGATCAGTGGTACGGTTATCATTTTGTATTATAATAAGTACAAAAAATGCATGTGGTCAATTATTTGTGTTTATGAAAACAATAAGAAAATAACTAAAAATTACTGTTAATATTGAGTGTAGCCACCATTGGCTGCAAGAACAGCTTCCAATCGTCTTGGCATACTGTCCACCAAGTTTTTACAACAGCTTGCTGGAATCCTCGCCCATGCTGCGTTGACCTGCGCCCACAACTCTTCAATATTTGTTGGGGTTCCAACCACTTCTCTTTTTAGTTTGCCCCAGAGGTGTTCAATTGGATTGAGATCAGGCGACTGGGGTGGCCATGGCAGTACTTTGAATCCACTGTCTATAAGCTATTTTTTTGTCATTTTGGCGGTGTGTTTTGGATCATTGTCATGTTGAAAGACAATGTCCTGGGTTTGTTTGTTAAATTTTTCGCATGTAACAGGGAGGTTTCTTGACAAAATGTTAACATAATAGCTGGCATTCATCTTGCCAACTATACGTTGCATTGTTCCAACACCCCCTGCCATCATACAGCCCCATATCATAACACTACCGCCACCAAACTTTAATGTCGGCTTCACGTAACGAGCCTCCAAAGCACTACCAGGTTTGCGCCATGTCCACACCCGGCCATCTGATCCCAACCGATTCATTTTAGACTCGTCCGAAAATATGACCTTCTCCCAATCCTCCGCAGACCAATGGGCATGAGTACGGGCGAACTCCAACCGCAGCTTTTTGTGCCTTTGCGTTAGCAACGGTTTTTTGATTTTAACGTGCCCTTTGAGACCAGCCGCACGCAAAGTATTCCTGACGGTTTCCACTGATAGTTTGACACCCTCATACTCTACCAAATTCTTATGAATTTGGACAGCATTTTCAACTTTTTGCGTGCGGAGATCTCTAAGAACCCGCCGTTCGAGCACCGTGCTCAAAATTTTTTTGCGCCCGCTGCGGCAAATTGGAGGAGGTGAAGCCATATTTTTGCGAGTTTTAATGACCACGCTCTTGCTCACTTCTAGGGCTGCTGCAATTGCACGACAGCTTTTACCTTCCTGTAAAAGCTGGTGAATCTGGCGAACTACCTCTTTACTTAACGGCCGAACCATTTTTGCCCTAGTAGAAAATAAATTAATCATGATTAATAATTTTGAAAATATTTGTTATGAACTTACCTGATGGAAAATATTAACTTCCAATTCAAAAAATTCCAATCGCTAATTTTTTTTGATAATTTTCTTGATGTTGTCTCTTTAACGTTTTGCACACAAATAATTGACCACATGCATTTTGTTTACATATTTTGTAACAAAATGATAACGGTACCACTGATCCCGTTGAACTTAGCTTTATTGAATTGCGAACAAAACAACAAAACGTAAGTAGCAAAAATGAGTAAATTCCGATGAATAGTTTTGTTTTTACAGTGACTCAAACTCTCTTCATTGAAACATGTGGTCAATTGTTTGAGTCACTGTATAAAGTCATTATAGTTATAAGTGTTTTTATAAACAAATTGAAAATAAATAAAACAAATATAAAAATAGTTTGTAAATGTTTTTTTGCTGCGATCCGCAGCGGTGTAAGGCTAACTTTTTTTTTCTTTGTGTTTCGACTTCAACACTTTCTACTCTGCTGAAGTGTATGCCATAGTATTTTCGTGGTTGACTGGAACCCATAGCGTAAAGTTGTTAATATTACTCCGCATCAGTTTAAGGGTTAATCTATTTTCTTTGGGTTTCGACTTTAACTCTTTCTACTCTGCTGAAGTGTTAGCCTTACTATTTTCGTGATTGACTGAGAACCATAACGTAAAAGTGTTAGCATGACACCGTTTCTTTATGACTATAACTCTTCATTTTTTGGGTGTACTTCTTTTAAATAAGTGTAAGTGTAATAAGTAAAAAATATTAAAAAGTTCGATAAGAATTTCCCGAACGTACCACATTATGAAAATTAATTGGCAACGTATTTTCAATGACTGTTATATTTCTTTTTTTTTTTTTTGTATTTTGCGATGGAAGTGTGATTTTTTGAATGTATGTGGGAATTTCGTGGTTTTTTTTAATGTCTGTGGGAATTTTTATGGTATTTTTAGTTTCTGTGATCGTTTTTAATTTTTCATGCCGGAAAAAGGTAATTTTTGTGGTAAAATTGGTTGGCAGCTATGGTCTGTTGTTGTGCATAGAGCCAAAGTGTTGTGAAAATTCATATGATTTAATAAAAGTCGGTGTTTAATGATCTTTTTCCACAATGCGTTTTATTAAAATTGTACTGTACGGTAAGGTTCTTCAAGGAGATGGGCAACGGATCCGAAATATTGATCCTAGTCGAGCCGGATTGGCGATGCGAAATAGCAAATAATAACTTGCAATAGCATGCCTCCACAATTTCAATTTTGTCGATTGGTGCGAAGAAAAAAGGAAATAAAGCAACAAAAAGAAAAACAATAGCGAAAATATAAAAACTTAGCATGGGCGCAGAACAAAGATAGCACAACAAGAGCGAGAATATTAAAAACGAGCTTGGCTAGTGCGGCTGAGTGTGAGCGAGATAGTTGAGTGAATCCCAAAAATAAGGAGTTGAAATTTAGAGCTTATAGCGCAGTGAGTCATTCTATTTGTGGACTTCAAACGTGAAAGTTGCATTTTACTACCTGAAGAGTAAATAAAACCAAATATGTAATTTAAATTTTATAAAATAAAAACAATTTAATAAAGATGGCTGACAATAAGGTTAGGTCAAAAGCGACGCCAATCAAGCGCTTAGTTTAGCTGACGCTTTTTCATCGCTAGCGTTAGAAGATTCATTTGGAGCAGCTTAAAAGTCAAAGTGATCGCTTCAATAAGGTGCACAATGAGCTATTGTGCGCAGACGGTATTGACCCAAAGGAGATAGAGGCGGAAGAGCAGTTTTTTCTGGCCAAGGCTGTATTCAAAGGCTAGATAAAAGAGTTAGACCCAGTAAAGGAGCAACTCAATATGCCGGCGACAGATTTAACCCTCCATTACTAACCTCTGGGTCGAATCGACCCAGACATGTAACTTTTTAAATTAAAAAAAAACAAGACGATATTTTAACTCAAGATATACATATGTGTAATCTAAATTTGTTTATATTTAAACGTTTAAAAACAATAAACATAAGGAATATCTATGATATTATGCATATAAAATTATTTAAAAAAACAGCCTGGGTCGACTAGACCCATAGTTAGCAATAATGCAACAAAGATTATGAGTCGATTAGACCCAGGTTAGTTATACCGTTATACAAAAAATATATGTTCATTTATTCATAATGAACATATAAATAATATGTGTTCATAAAAATATATGTTCATAACGCTTCAAAATCTTTCATAAAAATACCACGCATGCTTTGTTTTTATCGTCTTGAATGGCAACCATAATTACAACAATAACATGTGTGTGAGCTTCAGTAGCTTGTGAATGTGTGTGGTAGTATAGCGGTACTACCATTTTCAATTGTGTTACGGATTTTTATTGAAGTAGTCTTTTTATTGAAGTACATTGTTGTTATCAGTTCGCGGTTATTTGTCGAAAATATAAGATTATCATTAGCGCTTGTGCAAAATTTTAAAATGAGTTCTTATGAAAGAGAACAAGAGCGATTGCTCGCTCTTTTAGCTGATGTATCAAATGACGAAGATATAACTGATGATTGTTGTACTAATACTGATAGTGATGATGAACTTTTTAATAATCATGATTCGGAAACAGAGCAAGAACTAGATGAAAACTATAGCAATGCCTTTCAAAGCACAACAGACAAATATATTGGAAAAGATGGAACAATCTGGAATGCAAGAGCATATAAAGCAATTCGAACGCCTATAGAAAATATATTCACTTTAACTAGTAGATTAACGGAATTTTCGAAACATGTTAAAACACCACGTGAGAGTTGGGATTTATTTTTTTCATTTATGGATAGTATTTTAGAATACACAAACATCTATATAATAAAAATTCAACAGAAATACAGAGATTTAAAACATGCTCGTTTAGCTGATATCGATGAATTGAACGCACTTTTCGGACTATTGTATTTAGCTGGACTTCACAAATCGTCTCACGTTAATGTCCGAGACATATGGGCCAAGGATGGAACAGGTCTTGAAATATTCCCAGCCACAATGAGTTACAATCGTTTCCAGTTCTTATTACGATGCATTCGGTTCGATAATATTGAAAATCGTGAAGAGACGCAACATCGACAAAATAGCTCCAATTCGCGAAATCTTCGACATTTTCAATAACAATTGCATGAAATTTTACAACTGTGGCAGTTTAATAACAGTGGATGAAAAATTGGAAAGCTTCCGCGGAAGATGTAGTTTTAGGCAATACATACCAAGTAAGCCAGCAAGATATGGCATAAAAATTTTTGCAGCAGTTGATTCGGAAACTTACTACACATCTAAGTTAGAAGTCTATTGCGGACAGCAAGCACTTGGCTCATTTAATTTTTCGAATAAGCCCGAAGAGGTGGTTAAGAGAATAACAAATTATCTACAAGACGCTGGGCGTAATATAACAATAGATAACTGGTTCACAACCTATTCATTGGCAGAGTATTTGCTATCAAAGAAAACCACGTTAGTTGGGACTCTCCGAAAAAGCAAAAGATTCTTGCCACCTATATTTTCAAACGCTAAAAATCGCGAAGTGCATTCAACAATCTTTGGCTTTACCAAAAATTCTACAATACTTTCTGATATACCAAAAAAAAAAAAGTGCGTTCTTCTAAGTGCTTGCCAGAAATTTTAAATTTCTACAATCATACGAAAGGAGGAGTGGATGTTACAGATCAATTGGGTGCTACTTATAACGTAGCCAGAAACTGTCGGCGTTGGCCTTTAGTAATATTTTATTCACTTATGAATATGGCAGCTATAAATGCTAGAGTTATTTTACTCTGTACTCAAAAAGCACCAGTAGAGTACAGAAAAACGATCGGTTTTTATAAAGGATTTGGCAATGGATCTTGTACAGGCAAATATTCGGAAACGTAATAAAATATTAACTTTGCCAAAAAATCTGAAAGCAAGCTGCTCAAAATTTGCGAAACCATTGGAGGAGGAAAAAGAGCTGCCTACAAAACAATTGAAAAGAAGCCGCTGCCAGATTTGTGATTACAAACAAGATCGCAAAACCAAAACCACGTGCTGTAAATGTGGAAAATATATTTGCCAGAAGCACTGTTGTATATTGTGCTCAAATTGCATTGCTTCTGCACAAGAGCAACCAATTTATGGCGATATGTTAGATGAAAATTCCGAATAAAAGGTAATATTTACAGTACATAACTGAAAAATTTTTGCTTTAGCCATACCAATTTTTCTTTCTTACATTTTACTATCATATTTCAGGTTTCAAATGCACTTTATTTGACGTCAATATCTTAAAAACTCATAATTTTATGCGCAATTCGGCTGGATAACTTTTTTTTCACTTTTTTTAGCTATGTTGTAATGAATACAAACTTAATTTCAATTTAAATATATAAGTTGTTTAACACACCATTGTATATTAAAATTTAACAATAATAGACTAAAATCTACCAAAAGAAGTATACGTATTATCAATTTATAAGTTGAGACGATTTCAATGGATAATACAATTGAGAGTCGATAAGACCCATGGTAAGTAACTATGCGACATGATTTAAGGTTAGTAATGCAGGGTTAAAAAATAGCTGGGGCGAATTTGATGGAACCATCACGAGGTGACAAGGTTTCCACGATAGATTTGTGTGCGCTGTGCACACGACAATGATATTTTTTGATGATCGCACTCTCTTCGCAGTACCCATAATTGTCAAAATCAGCCAATTTTGCGAATGAATACGAAAGAAGAACGGAAGAAAAAAAGAGAGCGTTCGCGAATTTTCTATGAGCTCTCAACTTCTATTTGACAATTATGGGCACTCGCTCTCTCCCTTGCAACAACCTTATAATTCAACCATGGATGTATCCATGAGCCAACTAAAAGAGCAATATCTATCTACTGAGCATGTTTTTTGTTGGAAAGAAAACTTAAATTATTAATATCTGGCAACTCCATTTTTATTTCCTTTATATTCTATTCGTATAACTACTACAAAAGAAAGTGTCAAAAAAGTTTTTTTAAAAATAAATGTTCTCTTCTGTTGGCATCTTTGTTCAAATAAGTCGTGCAGTTTAATTTAATAATTTTTTTAGTTTGGGGCTTCATATTTTAGGATTCCATTTTCAACAGGTTATGGGCCCAGTAACCCAAACGATATGGAAAAATTTATAACAGAAATCGAGAAATTAAAAGGAAGGGAAATTTACCACAAATGGAAATTTGCGGTAGAGCACGCCATGAAGTTGCAGGGTTTTTGGAAGGCAGTTCTCGGTACTGAACAGGACGATGGCATCAAGGAGAAGGCGACGTCTAGGTTGGTACTGTACGTAGCTCCATGTTTGTATGCGCATATACAAGGCATAGAATCTGCAAAAGACATTTGGGAAAAGTTGAAAAGCACGTATGACGATTCCGGCTTAACTTGGCGGTGCGGTTTGTTACGCAAACTAACAACAAGGCTAGACAATTGCGCAAATATAAGCGAATATGTAGACACGATTATTGAGACTGCACAAAAGTTAAATCAAATTGGCATGACCGTAAACGAAGAATGGGTAGGTAGTTTACTACTCAGCGGATTGCCGGAGCATTTTAAACCAATGATAATGGCGATTGAGAGTAGCAACATACGAATCACAGGAGACACAATTAAGACAAAATTACTCCAGGACTATGATTCATACATATCACAAGAAGGTGGTAGCAGTAGTGATGCTGCGTTATTTGGAAAGCGCAGTGCAAAACGTCCTGGTGGTAGTGCGCGTCGGATTGTATGTTACAAGTGCAACAAAGAAGGGCATATAGCGAAGTTTTGCAAGTCAAAGGGTAAAGCAGACACTAAAAAAGAAGCGCAGACAATGTTGACGGCGTACACAGTGGATTTCGCAACAAATGCAAACAGCTGGTTTTTAGATTCTGGCGCTACGGCACACAGCAAAATTTCGTAACATTTTTACAACATTTGAAAAATTCAGTGAAGAGGACACAGTTACTGTGGCGAATGGAACGAAGTTACCTGTAATTGGCAAAGGCGATGTTCCTGTAAGTATGCGTGTTGGAGGCATGTGGAATGAATTTGTTTTAAAAAATGTTTTGCTGGTCCCCGATATATGCGCAAATTTGCTGTCAGTAAGTCAAATTAGTGCAAACGGATACTCTGTTAAATTTTCTGAAAATCAATGCGTAATTGCTGACAAAGGCAGACAAGTAGGAGCTGCAACGAAATTTGAAAGTATGTATCGAATTGAAATAAAATATCAACAAAAATGTTTTCAAGTCGCTAGCAAAGAAGTTTGGCACAAGCGTCTAGGTCACGCGAATAATTCAAGTCTAGACAAGTTAAATCGCAAATATGGCATTGATATAAAAAAGGACGAGAATAATAAAAAAAAATGTATTTCATGCATTGAAGGCAAACAGGCAAGACTCCCTTTTCGATCATCGACAAGCAAGTGCAACTACAGAAATTTTGCAGCTGGTTCATTCGGACGTATGCGGTCCTATGGAGGTGGCATCAATGGGTAATGCGCGATACTATATTCTGTTTCTAGATGATTTTTCCAACAAAGTGTTTGTTTATATGATGAAGAATAAATCGGAAGCTACACAACATTTTAAAAATTTTAAAGCCATGGCGGAGAATCAAACTGGTAAGAAGTTGAAGATTTTCAGATCAGATAATGGTCTAGAGTTTTGCAATGCGGAGATGCGGCGCATATGCGCAGAGAGTGGTATATTACATCAAACATCATCACCATACAGTCCGCAACAAAACGGTAAAGCTGAGCGCATGAACAGAAGTATAGTTGAAAAGGCACGTTCGATGATGGCTGACGCAAACTTAAAGAAATTTTACTGGGCGGAAGCAACAAATACAGCATTATTTTTGATGAACAGAACAGCATGCACCAAAATTGACAACAAATTGCCGGAAGAGATGTGGCAAGGCACTAAACCAAATTTATCTTTTTTGCGCGTATTTGGATGCACGGTAATGGTATTAAAGCCAAAGGTGAAGCGCAAAAATGGGATTCTAAATCCATAAAGTGTATTTTCCTTGGTTACAGTGAAACGAGTAAGGCATACCGAGTTTATGAGCCAATTTCCAGGAAGCTTATGATCAGTCGCGATACAATATTCATTGAAGACCAAATGTATTATTCAGCTAAGCAGAGCAAGAGCCAAGTTAATAACAACATGGAAGATATTGGCAGTGACGCAAGTAATAGCAAAATTACATATGAAAGCGATTTAGTGGGGATTTTTATAAACGAAAATCACTGTCATAAACAGCATAGCACTGTCGAAGAAAATTTGGACAACGACGAGGCGGCAGAATCCGTTGACAGCGATGGCGATTTTGTAGGTTTCGAGTCTGCAGAGAGTGAGCATGAAGAAGGTGTTTCTGTAGGCACAGAAAATAATGTTCGACGGTCAAACAGGATTCGATGCCCTACTGTTATGACGGATTACGTTACATATTTCGTTCATGAAAGCAGTGGTGATCCAGACACTTATGCGCAGGCAACGAGTGGCGAGCATAAAGATCATTGGTTGAGAGCAATTGAAGAAGAACACAAGTCCATTATTGCAAACAAAACATGGGTCATTGCAGAGTTGCCTAAAGAAAAAAAGGCGCTAACAGGTAAATGGATTTTCAAAACAAAAACGAATGAGCGAGGTGAGGTATGTAGATTCAAGGCTAGACTGGTAGCGCGAGGCTGCGCACAGAGAAGTGGTATAGACTATCACGAAACATATTCACCAGTGGTTCGATACAGCTCGTTGCGATATCTTTTATCTCTTGCGATTGAGCTTGACTTGCGAATCGATCATTTAGACGCTGTCACTGCATTTCTGCAGGGTGATCTAAACGAAGAAATATCAGGCGCGCACCTGATGGTATTGATGTTCCAGACGGCAAAGTTTTGAAGTTAAAAAAGCCTATTTATGGGCTTAAGCAGTCGTCAAGAATGTGGAATATTAAACTGAGCAGCGTGTTAGTCAAATATGGGTTTAAGCAACTTAAATCTGACCAATGCATTTATGTGATGCATAGCAGTACAGGTGAGATAATGATTTTAACAGTTTATGTAGATGACATTTTGGTATTTTGGAAAAATGAGCAGCACAAGCAACAGTTAGTAAAACATTTGAAGAAATGTTTTCACATGAAGGAGCTCGGTGAGGCCAAGTCATTCTTGGGTCTTCATTTGCAATATACATACAGGGTTGCCCATATTCGACGGACCCAAGTTTTTGTTAAAAAAATCAAAGAAAAAAATAAAAATTTGGCGGTTGGCAATCTTAATCATTTAATTTGTTCCAAGTAGATTTGTTTACATCAATTTTTGAATATGATATCTCTCAAATGGCCGCCTCTGGCGTTGATGGCGTATTGTGCCCTTTTTGCAGCATTTTCCATCGTTTTCGCCAACATTTCGGCCGGAAAAGCGGCTATTTCTTCACGAATGTTGTCCTTGAGCTCTTCTACGGTCCTTGGCTTGTTAACGTAAACCTTTGACTTCAAATATCCCCACAAGAAGAAGTCAGGCGGCGTCAAATCGGGCGAACGCGGTGGCCAGTCCAAATCACCACTTTTCGACATCAAACGGCCCGGAAACAAATTCTTCAGAAAATCGATTGTTATGCGACTTGTGTGCGGTGGAGCGCCGTCTTGTTGAAACCAGAACTGCCTCATACGCTTTCGACGAATAATTGGCATCACAAAATTGGTCATCATGTCGCGATAACGCTCCTGGTTGATGGTAACAGCATGGCCATTTTCATTTTGGAAGAAAAACGGCCCAATGACCGTTTTCGCACTAACGCCGCACCAAACTGTGACTTTTTCGTCATGAAGAGGCACTTCTTGAATCTCCTGAGGATTTTCAGTGGCGTAAATACGGCAATTTTGCTTATTTACGGTCCCATTCAATGTGCACTTCTCACATTTTTTAATATTTTAAAAGCACGTTGAGTTTTCACAATTGACTTCTTCTGTTGAATGTAAATTTCAACTATTTCAGAGCGCTCGCGTGGCGTGTATTGTTCCATGGTAAAAATCTGCTTGGACTGACGCTTCAAACGCGGTATGTCATTAAGCGATCTGACATCTCTGTCAAAAGTTATGGCGTTGCCAGATGGGTCCGTCGAATATGGGCAACCCTGTACACAAAAACTATCTGTGTTAATCAAAAGCAGTACATATTAAAAATGCTTGAACATTTTGGAATGATGTCGTGTAATTCAGTGGCGACACCCATGGACCCCAATGTCAAGCTCACCAAACAACAATGCCCATCTGCAGAAGAACAAAAAGCAGAAATGGCACATTATCCGTATCAGGAGCTTATAGGAAGTCTTTTGTTCGCAGCACAGTTGACAAGACCCGATATATGTTTTGCTGTAAACTATCTCAGCCGGTTTAATAACAATCCAGGACAGCAACATTGGAATGCAGCCAAGAGAGTTTTGAGATATCAAAAGGGTACAATAGATTACAACCTCATTTATGAAAAGAATGGTGATTCATCGATTATTGGATATTGTGACGCTGATTTTGCCAATGACAACGACGAAAGGAAGTCCATCAGTAGTTATACATTTATTAAACAAAATGGAGCCATATCATGGGGTTCAAAGCAGCAAGCAACAATTGCTTTATCAACATGTGAAGCTGAATACATGGCTATGGGATCTGCGGTGCAAGAGGCACTATGGATAAGAAGTGTTGAGGCTGAGCTAAAAATGGTTGAAGGCGAACCGACTAAAATCTATTGTGACAATCATGGAGCAGTGCAGCTTGCAATAATTGAGGGCTATCATCAACGCACAAAGCACATAGATGTCCGGCATCATTTTATTCGTGATACAATAAACATCAAAAAGATATGTCTCGATACGATTAGCACGGATGATATGATTGCAGACATTTTCACCAAGCCTCTTTCATCATTACAAATAAATAATTTTTCCAAGTTGATGGGGGTTTGTAAAATAAAATAAATTAAGTTTTAGTGGGGATGTTGGAAAGAAAACTTGAATTATTAATATCTGGCAACTCCATTTTTATTTCCTTTATATTCTATTCGTATAACTACTACAAAAGAAAGTGTCAAAAAAGTTTTTTTAAAAATAAATGTTCTCTTCTGTTGGCTTCTTCGTTCAAATAAGTCGTGCAGTTTAATTTAATAATTTTTCTAGTTTGGGGCTTCATATTTTAGGATTCCATTTTCAACATTTTTTGTCGATATGTTGCATAAACGCTTAGATGCAGACAACGAGGCAATGGGAATTAAATCGAGAGAGCGAGACACCAAGTAGACAAGCCTGCATTTTTAGACAAACAGGCAGCAGCCGTAGAGAGTGGTAGTCGAAGAATAAGGATTTGTTCGACGTGCACATACAACTGCAATATTGCAGCAGTACTAAAGCACAACGTTCTATTAATAAATTCAATGAAACACTGTAAGCGTCAAGCATTTCATTGAACATAATTTTTGCATTACATGCATAAATACTGGCAAATTGCGCAGTGTAAATTTTTTTGCAGCACAATATGGATAACACAGAATAAGTTGAATTTATTTTTATGTTCTTGTTATATTTGCTTTATGTAGAGGACCTAAAATGTTTATATTGTGTTAAATAATTAAAGACATTTTGTACTGTATAGTGTCATACTTGTATTGTATTTTTTATAGTACTTACAATTTTGATTTAAAAAATTTTAATAATCAAAAATATTTTGATTCAAAAAATATTCATATAAAATTAAATATATAATTATGTGTTGAGCCAAAAAAAAAAAATATAAAATAGTGTTTTATCAAATAAAAGATATTACCCCAAAAAATTACCATTAATTTAAGTCATTAAGATTCCAAACTGGTAATTAGGTGCCGACTGGACTTGAAAGGCGATTTTCAAGTTGGCAGAAAAAATAAATCTGCGCTATAGGGCAAAGTTTATCTCGAAATTAAAAAGGTTTATACCACCTTTGATATCAATAGAGACCAGCTTCAAAGAAAATTTTGCAAACTTCTAACAATGTTTAAAAAAATAAAAACAAGGAATAATGGAACGGGAAGTGATGGAACATTTATGGAGTATTTTGAAATTTTCGATATAGTGCCTCCATCACAGAACTTGCAATCATCCTTGGATTTTCCATCTTCCACTTGTAAGAGAAATAGCTATTGATTACTGGAGTTTATTGGGCTGCGATAGCAACGCGCTGAGTAAGTGTTGAATTCTATATTTTACTTAAAAAAATAATCTGTACTTGATTAAGCTTTAACCTTCCGGCGGGCGCGGTGTCGTAAAATTTACGACAAATTTACTCTTTCGCTATCCCTACTCTAACGACTTAGTTGCAAGAACCGACCTGTTAGCTATTCTACAGTCAGTGTGTCTCCAACCTACAGCCGTAGCGGGTGGTCTTATAAGTTATTGTTATTAGTTGATATTTGAAAGTTTCCATTGAGCGTAAAGTTTACGACACGCGCCTTAAAGTGTAAGTAAGGACTGCGCCGAATAAAATTGTCCCATACATTTCTTTACCTACTGTGCAATTCAAAGTTTTAAATTTCAAAATTTTAATCATAGTAGCTTTGAAATATGTTTCAGAAAATGTTATGCGTTGTTTTAATTTAATGAAAGTTTATTTAACGCGAAAATGGCAAACGAACTGGAAGTGCGAAAACAAATTATTAAAATTTTTCAAGAAAATCCACAGTGGTCCTTCCAAAAAATTGCCAAAGAGGTAGGAGCTAACAGAAAAACTGTTTCTCGCGTTATAAAAATCTTTAAGGCATTGTGCACTGATCGGAAGACTGGTTCTGGCAAACAAAAGGGTCCACATAATCAAGCCAAGGCAAAGAAAGTGGTTACTCTTCTTAAGAAATATCCATGCATATCGGGAAGGAAATTGGCAAGGAAGGCTGAATGCTCAGAAACTTTTGTGCGCAGAACAAAGAAAAATAATGGGCTTAAGACGTACAAAGTGCAGAAAGTTCCAGACAGAAACGCTGTAAAGAACGAAACCGCAAAAAAAAGAGCTCGAAATCTGAAAAAAATTTTGTTGATAAATTCGAATGCTGCATTATGGACGACGAGACTTACGTTTTAGCTAAATTTTCCCAGCTTCCTGGACAAGAATTTTATACGACCGATTCTCGGGGAAATGTTGCTGAACAATTCAAAGCCAAAAAAGTGGAAAAATTTCCAAAGAAGTTTCTGGTATGGCAAGCAATTTGCACCTGCGGTAAAAGATATATACGGCACATGTAATGGCGATATATACGTTAAGGAATGTTTGCAAAAAAGATTGCTGCCATTCTTACGTCAACATGAAGTGTCCACGTTTTTTTGGCCTGACCTTGTTTCATGTCACTACAGCAAAGCGGCCTTAGATTGGTTCCAAAGGAATGAAGTCGTTTTGGTGCCTAGAGATGCTAATCCACCAAACTGCCCACAACTTAGACCGATCGAGAGATACTGGGCTTTAGTTAAGAGGGAACTCAAAACAACTAAAAAAGAGGCCAAAAACCTTCAAGACTTCCAAAGAAAGTGGAACCTAGCAGCTGTGAGGGTGTCGGTCGCTACCATAAAAACCTTAATGGAAGGCTTTCCTGGAAAAATAAAATTGTTTATTAAAAACTAAAAATTTGTAATTTCTCATATTATGTATGTTATCTGAAAAGAATTTTAAAAATAAAACACTTTAGTTTATTTAAATCGGACAACTAGTTCAAGAGATTTTATCATTTTTGTATGGGACAATTTTATTCGGCGCAGTCCTTATACTAAATAAACTACTTTTTTTCATTTTTTTCTCATTTATATTATTTCTAAATATATTTTTTTTCTTTAGACGTGTTCCATTATGTCTCGTAAGCCTCTCACACAAAAGGAGCTTGAAAAAATTGTGCATGATATGTTCGAAGAACCTGAGGCATATGATGAGGACTATTTTCCTTCAAGTGATAGCGAGTTTTCGGAAGAAGAAATTGAGCAACAAGCTGAAGAAAGTGTTACAGAACAAGAAAATACTTCAGACGAATCAGAAGAGGAAACAAATGAAGAATTTTTTATTGGCAAAAATAAAACTACACAATGGCGAAAGACAACATACCGTGCAAAAACAAAAACCAAAAGTATAAACGGAGTAGCACAACGAAGTGGCTTGACTCAAAGAGCTCATGGTATTGAAAATGAACTAAATGCGTTTTCTCAAATTATCGATATGTCTATGATTGACAATATTTTGAGGTACACAAATATGTATATCGATCGGCTAAGAGTTGACCATCAATATTCTAGAGATCGGGACTGTAAAAACATCGACAGGCAAGAATTTATGGCTTACTTGGGTCTGCTATATTTGATTGGTGTAAAAAAAGCTCACCATGCAAATGTGAAAGAGATTTTTTCCTCTGACGGCACCGGGATTGAAATAGCAAGAGCTGCCATGAGTTACAAGAGATTTCTCTTCATCACCCGTTGCCTGAGATTCGATGACAAGAATACCCGAGCTGAAAGGAAGAAAGTTGACAAACTGGCAGCAGTACGTGAATTTTACCAAGCTTTTGTCAGCAACTGTAAGTCATCATTCAATTTGAGTGAATATACTACAATCGATGAGATGCTGCATCCATTTAGAGGTCGTTGTAGCTTCATACAATATATTCCTAGCAAACCAGCAAAATACGGGATAAAAATGTTTGCGTTATGTGATGCCAAAAGTTTTTACACATCCAATCTGGAAATATATTGCGGTAAACAACCCGATGGACCATTTGCTGCCTCTAATTCTCCTACAGATATTGTAAAGCGTCTAATCGCTCCGATAGAAAACTCAAACCGGAATTTGACCATCGATAATTGGTACACAAGTGTACCACTTGCTGATTATTTGCTTACTAAAAAAATAACAGTTTTGGGCACAATAAAAAAGAACAAAGCTGAAATTCCAAAAGAATTCTTGCCAGACAAAAGCAAAGCTGTTGGATCGACTCTTTTTGGTTTTCAAAAGGACAAAATGATGCTTTCTTATGTACCTCGGAAAAATAAATCTGTAATATTACTTTCAACATTACATGACGACAACAAAATGGATCCTGAAACTAGAAAGCCTCAGGCTATACTGGATTACAACGAAACCAAAGGCGGAGTGGATACCGTCGACAAAATGTGTGCCTCGTACTCGATCAGTAGAATAACAAAGAGATGGCCGTGTGTAGTTTTCTTCACTCTAATAAATATTTGCGGCATAAATGCTCAAATTTTACACAAATTTTCCTGTCCAGGGAAATCTCCAATGCGTCGAAGATTTTTCCTAAAAAATTTGGCATTGACCATGATGAAAGAGCATCTTATCTTCAGATCAAATGCATCAAATTTACCTCAAGATACAAATACTTTTCTCAAAGTCAATTAAGTTCGGCATGTTGAACCGATAGCAGAATAAGAAAGAAACAATACAAAACGCAGTACTTGACGGTCATGTGCACTGTTGAAAAAAAGATCATCAGCATCAATGAAATGTTGCCGCTGCCATTCCTTTACATGCAAGAACCATTCTTCAGTTGAGGTGGTTTGCAACAATTGTAAGGATGAGACCACTGATTCAAGTGAATAGGTCAATAAAATATTTTGTTTTTATACTTATAAAAAAATATTTAAAATATTAACATATTTAAAGTTTTTGTTTAGAAAATCCAAATAAATTTTTTTCAAATACTGTCATTTATCATTTTTCATAGCCTTACAAAAATTCCTCAACAATTTATATAAAAAAAAACATTATTTATATGGTGACGTAAAATTTACGACACGCGAATGCTCAAGTTACAAAAAAGGGCGCGCCCGCCGGAAGGTTAAAAATGGTTTCTGAAAACGGAGTGCTAGGAAATAAGAAACCTCCAGACAAAGCCATGGAAATTGAAGCAGGAAGCAACGTGACACCTTGCAGCCCACCACCTTTGCAAGACACTTTTACATCATCAATGTTTAATTTTCACCCTCCATCGTCGAGTGTGATGGCAGCATCTGGCAATTTGCTAAAATTAAATCATAAAAAGTGCGAAAGTGAGGTTATGTTGACCGACATGAGGAACGACGATACCATGCGACCGGGAATAAAACGCTCGAGACAAGATGGCGGACAAGCAAATAACTCAGCATTTTCTACAACAACTGGAACTGCATTCACACTGGACCTGGAGAACCCAAATAGATTTGCGATACTTCAGGATTTAGATATAAGCACGTATTCTTTTGTTAATGTAAACTCAAATAATATTCCTAAAAATGTAAAATTATCTAACAATAAAATTAGTGAAGTAGATAAGGCGACTAACACCTCTAGTAGATATTGTCCCCCCATTTTCTTATACAATGTAGATATGGCAAGTTTAGTTAAAAAATTAAGAGCAATATCATCCCCAATTTCTTTTAAAGTAGGTAATAAAACCATAAATAAAAGTAAGATTAGAACCATAAAGAAATACATCAAGAAATGATAGAAATCCAAACGACATTTCTCAACAACCTTTTTGCTCTAATTGCAAGACTTTCTGCCATCCAGCAAATTATAGAGTATGTCCCGCGTTATTGGAATATTAAAAAAAAAATGGCCTCAGCACCTACTGCTCGAAGAAGAACTTTTATAGCAGAAAAAACATTAAATATGTCTCTACCGCCCAACAATATCATAATTCCTAACAAATCTTTTGCTAGTTTATTCAAAAATCTAGATCATAGCTTCATTAATACGTCTATGAACCCCCCAAAAACTCAGTTAGTAGAAGAATTCTTAAGAATTGCATCCTACTTTGAACAACCAAAGAATCCAACCTTGGAAGACAGATTAAGATTTTTTTTTATCTAATTATCGCACCATGAATAAAGAACTAGCCAAAATGGAATACAATTCCTAGCTAAAGGAAGTTTTTGCAGTCTATGGGCCGTAATATTTTCTCACTCTTAACTTTCAATATAAGATCCTTGCTAGAAGTCAGTAGAAGAATCGAATTAGTGGGCATATTGCTCAAACATGATATTGATATAGCCTTTATTCAAGAACTACAACTCACGAGACCAATCAGAATCGATCTTGAAAGTTACTACCTAATTAAAGATAATTCCAATCAAGGTGTGGAAATCGCAATCAGAAATACTATTAAATTCTTGTCTGTTTACATATCAAATATAAAATTCCCGAATACGTTCATAGCTATTGACATTGAAATAGAAGGAACATTAAAAAAATAACTAGTGGGTAGTATATACCTCCCTTGCAATTTTCCGCAGGCATTGATCTCATCGGGTCTCAATGCAATCAAATCTTATTCAAACAACTTCTACGCCACTTGTATTGGAGCAGATTTTAATGCTAAAAACTGTGTCTGGGGTGAACTTTCGATCATTTTAACGGCAAACTTTCTACAATGGGTTACTGGAAGAGTCCCTCAGCTTCTCCAGACTATGTTGAAATTCTCCTTCTTTTCCAAGTGGCAATTCATTCTTGGACCATTTCCTATTGACTTCTAACATAACTGATCAAGTAAACCCAAACTATAAAGTCTCCAGTCTTCCATCCTTCTCATATTGAAAACTATCACTCCCATTGAAACTATCTATAAAACTCACAAACTTATTACTTCCCTTGCTAGCTCCAAAACTGATTCTTTCCTTCTTCGATATTAACTGGCACAACTTCCAATATGACATCGAGTCAAAATTCTTAGAAGTACCGCCTCTACCAAACAATAATCTTTCAAACATCGAAATTGACTCCTCCATAGACTCAATTGTCTCAATTATTAACAGCACTGTAGACACGCATGCAAAAAAATCTCTCCGGAGCAGCAAAAATTTAATCTTCCACAAAATATCACAAATTTGTTCAAACTTAAACACAGCTGGCAAAAAATCTCAAAAGAATTTTTCACAGAGACTTTAATAGATGAGGAAATGATAACAGACTCATGTCAGTACAAATAAAGCTGTTAAATATTATAATTAAAATTCAAATTGCTAATCACACAGCACTTCTCCTTGATAAGCTTTTAGAGAACTCTACAAATATGTAAAAGGTAAAGATAATAAATTCTGCAATAAATTAATAATTAATGATAGCCCAATATTAGACAAAAAATGATCGCAAACTCCATTAAAAATCACTTCATTAGCATTTACAGATAAAAAATTCCGCTCAATGGGAATATTGATTATATACATCAAGTCGTTAATAAGTACTTAGAAAATCTTGCCCCTTCAATATACAATTTCTCAGATGATTACAATTCCATATATAATTCAGATACGTTCCATTGCACCAATCCTAACTGTCGGATTCAATCAGTTGTCAAACTCTTAACACCAAAAAATCCACTGGCCCGGACAATATTTCCAACTTTATACTAAAAAACTCCCGTTCATAGTATGGAAAGCCTTAAGCATAATTTTTAATTATTGTCTCAACAACGGATACTTTCCCAAAGTTTGGAAAACGGCAAACATCATTTCAATTAAAAAAAAACGTAATAATTTTGAGATCAATAACTTTCGTCCGATCTCCTTGTTGTCAAATATCGGGAAAATATTTGAAAAAATATTAAAAGATAAGCTAGATGAAAATGTCACATACAATTATATTCCAAACTATCAGTTCGTATTCAAAAAATGTCATTCTCGCATCGCATGCTTTGTTTAAATTCCATAGTGATGCAATTTCAAATTTAAGGCAAGAGAAATGCACAGTTGCTATATAATTGGACATTGAACGGGCTTCTGATCATGCATTCTACAAAGATATTATCTTTAAACTGATGCAAAATCGGATTTGACCCATTTTTAATCAAAACACTGAACAGTTTTTTAGAAGACGGTTCCTTCTTTATAAGTATAGGGCTAACACTTTCCGCTCCAGGTTTAATTAAATGTGGAGTTCCCCAAGGTGCAATTCTTGCCCCGCACTTATATAATATACTCATCTATGACTTTCCACACATTTTAAATGATTCTAAAAGCCTTCTTATACGCTTACGATTCCTGGGTCTATGCACAATAATAACTGTCCAGCCTTGGCCTTGTGGCGGTGCCTTCAGCTCCGTCAAGGAATAGAATTAGGAAATATCGTGTTTCAGCTCTTAGAGCCCTTGGCGACACTTTGTCGCAGACACAGTAAACAATTTCAACCATTGCTGCTGGGATGATCACGCAGATCATTGTAGATTGCTTGTTGGCTTAGCTACCCAGCAAGCAGCTAGCCGCGCCGCTTGTATATTTACAGGCATTTGCGTTGTCAGCATTTTCATGCACCGCGGGCTGTCCGTCCGTCACTAGCGCTGGTGACGAGTCGGAGCCATATAAAATACAGTCTCTGCCGACGTTGAGTGGTATATTGTACAATGGACGCGCAGAAGTATTTAATTGTATTATTGGCTATGGTATGTGCTGCAGCCGTGTACTGTGCGCTGCAGTACATATTCAATGCATTATGGTGGCATGGGCTCTGGGCCATGCTACCATGATTAGTTAGTTGGATTTTCTACCGCGCCGAATTAAGTTCAATCGCGCCATTGCTCCCTCACAGTGTTTTCGAGTGTAAATAGTGTAAATAAAAAACTAAGTTAAGAATTCCTAAGTGTTTTTATTCTTAAAGTATAACGAAAATCCACAGCCTCTTTCCAGGTTCAAACACACCTAGCAAAATTAATGAATTTTATCAGTTATGGGGCATAAAAATTAACGCCAATAAATCAGAAGCAATTTGCATCAGAAACGCATCTGGTACATGCCACAAAAATGTAGTTCCTGAAAGTAAAAACCTTATAATAAGGTTAGAGGGCACAAAAATCCCCTTCAAAAATCAATTAAAGTATCTCGGATTAAATTTCACCAGGATTAATCTTCATGCAAAACTGACTTTAAAACAAGCCAACATGATTCAGCACATGTTTTCATTTCTTTTTAGAAATAAATCCCTGGAGCAAAAAACAAAACTATTAATTTATAAAGTGTGTATACGTGCAGCAATCATATACGCCTTTCCAATATGGTTTTAATCTCACCAACAATGGCTCATAGCCTGGACATTTTAGAAAGAAAAATCTTAAGATTTTTTATAAATAAAAATTTTCAGACAAGAAATAAAAAATATTGAAATAAATATGTTTACGAAAAAGCAAATATTTTTCCACATTTCAATACTCCCTTAATTTACATTACAACTTTGTCATTAAACTAGAATCTCATTGTAACGATCTAATAGTGGATGCGTGCAACAGTCTAAAAGACTACTCGTGGCATAATACAAAATATCTATCTCCGGTAGGTATTCTTCATGAAAAACCGATAGATGATCACTCGTTTTATCTACTTTTAGATTTTTATAAAATAGTGAGAGCTGGCTCTCACAGAGGTTAAAATATCTATTTAAATGTATATTAATTCTCATGACTATGTAAATTTTGCTTTTGTAAATGCATACGAATCAACTGAAAAATTCTAGCTGATTTGCCTTTTATTATTAGTTAAGGAATTTTTTAAGTTCATTTTTAAGACCTTTACTTCAATTTAATTGTGTCGGGAGCAAACACAGCCTAACGTAATCATAAAAGATACTATGTATTAATTTCCTCTACATCTCGAGCATGTTCGTTTGTATAAGTTACTTCTTTCAATCTGACAGAACAATACATAAAATTCTGTGAAGCATTTTAGACAAATTTTTTTCACTTTATATATAAGTACATCAAATTATAAGTCTCAATAAATGAATCTGAACAATATAGTTATTCGATTTAGGCGCGCCATAAGGTGGTAGTCTATGCAGATATTAAAATGATGTTCAGACAGGTGCGAATTTCAGAGGAGCAGTAGTATTTACATAAAATCTTTTGGCGAGAATGCAAAGATGAGCTCCAAAAATAATATTGGCTGACAGTTGTCAAGCATTAATTCAGTGTGCAATAGATGCTAAGGAGAAGTTCCCTCAGTAGTCACAGATCATTAACAGTTATTTTGATATGTACGTGTTGTGACTCAATTCCACCACAAATAAAGGACACTACACAAGAAGCACTGCACAAAAATGTGTATCCAAAAATATCATGTTTTTAAATTTGTCAAATGTTATTAATCAAAAATTAATTAATTCAAAAAATGTTCATTTAAAAAAAAAACATCAAAAAAATATTTAAAAAATATTTGTAAATAAAAAGTTTTTGAAATAAAAAGGCATCTCTAAACTACCAACTACAGAAAATTGTGCAAGCGGTGCGGATTCAGAGTTAGAGGTGCTAGGGCTTGCCAAAAAAATTGATATTGTGCCAAACTAGGACTTTGAATTTCTGAGTTATTATGAGAGCTCTGAATTCTGAGAGTGTGGATGCAGTGATTTTTATGGATGAAGAGGGAACCTCTGTGCTTGGGCTAAAATAGATAATAGGCGAGATAAATTTACTTTGGTGGTGGAAACTCCAGAAATGAATGGTGTATTAACTAAGCTTAAAGCAGTGAGCTGTGTTGCGCAACTGTATGATCCTAATTTATTTATTCACCATCAGAGGGAAGATTCTCATTCAAGATTTACGAAAAAATTAGCTTAGAATAGGATGAGCAATTACCAAAAGAGCTAGCTTTGAAATTCAAAGAGCTATGGGCAGGAATTGAAGATTTGGAAAATTTGAGATTGAGCGATGGGTTAGTCGAGTATACGCTATGAACAGATTCGCACGTAGTGCTACACTGGCTATAAAAGTATACTTGCAATTTAAAGTATATGTAGCAAACCGAGTATCTGAGATACAAACAAATTCTAAAATTCAAAGTTGGAGGTATATGAATTTACCCTGCGGATTAACTGAGTAGAGGCTTAACATTCAAAGAGCTAGAAAATAAACAATCATGGTTTCATACTTGTAGCTGTTTGAGCTGCAGCTTCGTTGTAGTGAGTATAAATCGGGTTTCGTGCGCAAAGGATTAAGTAGGTTTTTGTACTTGTTTTTTCCCCCTGATATACTCAGAGTCGCAAAAAAGCTATCCGTTGCTTCCCATACAAATTTTAAGGTAAAGTGGGGTGATTTGAGACACGGGGTGATTTGAGAAGTGCGAATATTTTTGTCGAAATCACAGCTATAGAATCGCCAAATACATGAAATGATTGGTTATTGGCATACTCCCATCTCTTTAAAGACTAGACCTGTGTGAACGCATTATTTAGTTCTCTCCGAAAAAAAAATTGAAATTTCGATTTTTCAAAGATTTTTAGTGAGATTTTGGTGTTCCGAAATCGACATTTTTTCCGCATCCTAAAAAGAGGTATATATAAGTGAAATGTTCGTTAATCTTTCCACTTTTGATTTGCTGAAAGATTTTGCATGGATCTGCATTTGTTTTTAACCCTGGATGGTTATGCTTATTTTACATACTTTCAAGCAAAACGCAAATCTCCTATATGTAGATATATTTTTAGCGACAACGATGCATTTTAATTAACTGTTTAACAATAACTAACATTGTAAGAAAAAACGGAAACGTGCGACGATTAGATACAGCAATACAAAAATTAAGCACATCGATTCGACGAAGCATAACTATCCAGGGTTAAGACGCGTACACTCCAACAAAAATCGCGTCAGTGGGGTGAATTGCGAATTGACATAGAAGTCCTTGTGGTGCTATTTTGAGGATTTTTGACCAATATAAACTTTTATTCTGTTTTTTAGCATTTGTAAGTAGTTATTATGTCACGAAATTGTGTAAGAAAAACCGTTGTTACGCCCATTGATGTGCCGAACTTGGTTGCAGCCATAAAATTTGTGAAAAAAGGTGGCCAATAGGTGGCAAATGTTCCTACTGTACGAAAAATAAACGTCAAAACATTATATCGTCATCTACATAGGATTAAGAAACAATTTCAAGACTTTTCCAAAGTGGCTAATGGTCAATTGACTGATTTTTTTTCGATTTCGGGTGAGAATATTACGGCTAGTGCCGATAATCCATTCAATGCAGACGAACAACAGCAAATTTTGTTTTTTGATAACAACATCAATTTCTGGAGCAACATCAACTTCAGGCTTTTCATTGAACAATTGTTAAAATAAAATTGGTCCCCTTTAGCCGGACACGTCACGAAAAAAAATCAAATCGGTGCAGGAAGCCCATGCGAAGTGCCTTTCTGACTTCGGCCGAAAAAAGAAAAGAACTTGCGGAATTCTCCAAAAAGAGACAAGCAAATGCGGCAAAAAAGCGTCCACATTCTTCAACAGCAGCCAAACCAAAACATCAAGGCCGTCGAAAAAAATCAACGAAAACAGTCGCCATCTTTATTATCACAAACGGACGAAGATTTTTGCATTCTTTGTTTTAACCCAATGCCAAAAAAATGCACACAATTCGATTCGATCAAATGCATGGAGTACACACGTGAAATACATCTCAAATATGCCAATATGACCAAAAGTTTTTGGATTTGGATGTGTAATGATCTCGCATCATTTCAATTTTATTTGGATCTGTTTTCTCTGAAATCACTCTGCTTATCTCAAATCTCAAAGTCAAAAATAACAGTTTTTTTATGATATCCATCAATCTAATGATGCCAAAAGTTTCGCCTAATGTCTAACTTTATGAATGTATCAAAAACAAATTGGTAATAGTTCATTCTAACACACCTATCGTCAAAAAACATAACATGACTTAACTTACCCCACATTACCTTACAAAAAAACAAAATTACTTAAAATGCTCTGAATTTAAGACCAATTGAGCGGTATTTGATATAAATTAAAGCAAATTTGAAGGAGATAGTATGATTGGCCCCAAACGGGAGAGACATTTTTTAAAACATCAGAAAGAAGTTGTTAGAAAAGTTCAATAAAAAACTTGCAAAGTTTTGTATGAAAAGAGCAAGGAAACTCTTAACTGTTTCCTTAATTGTGGTGTGGTTTCCTTCATTTTTCTTAATATTAAATTAAAATTCTTTTAAGATAAATATAGAAAAGGCAAAAATTAAATAAAAGGTTCCTTTTTTGCAATAATTTAAAATCTATGCGTGCACTATATTCTCGATATATTCCTCAGTTAAAATAGTTTAAAAAACGTTATACAGTGCCGAGCATTGAAATAGTAGTGCGTATTCGCAAAACAAATTTTGCTACATATTTTGTACCCTATAGTATATTGATGCCGGCCAGTACTAAAATGATATGGCCTTATATGTTACATCCCTGTTGCACACAATTTAAAAATGTCAGAAGCTTACAGTTATTTTGTAGAACAGCTTGAATTGTGTTATCTGCTTTTCTGAGCGAGCATTAAAATAGTAGTAAGCAAGGAAATCGTGTAAAGATTTTGTTTTAACGTCAAAATATTTATTTAGAATACACAAAAAGTAAGTTTTGTTGTTATTTCTTATAATTTGAGCAGTGAAAAATAAAAATTTATGAATCTGCATCCTTTAGTGGGCCGCGGAAAGCATTGCAGTGCAGAAAAACGAGCGATGATACAAAAACTTATAAAAAGCGGTAAAACCTACAAGGAAGTAGAAAAACTCATCGGCTGTTCCTCTACAATGATCCGCAATGCAATTTTGTATAAAGAAAAGGATGAAAAAAGAGGTGGAAAGCCAATTTTATCGAAGGTTGCCATCAGGAAAATTGTAAGGTGTGCTAAAATTCGTCCAACAATGTCGGCTGTGGAGATACGAGATGAACTAAACTTGCCCTGTGGTGTTCATACAGTAAGAAGAAGACTTCGAGAACATAATTTATACGCTCGCAGTCCTCGTAAGGTTCCTCTGCTAAAGAAAAACCACATAACACGTCGTCTTCAGTTTGCACAAGAGCATCTAACTTGGCCTATAGAAAAGTGGAGGAATATACTCTGGACAGATGAATCCAAAATTGTGCTGTATGGCGGCAAAGGGTCTCGCGAGTATGTGAGACGCCCCCCTAATACGGAATATGACCCTCGGTTCACCACAAAAACATTGAAGCATGGTGGATCCAGTATAATGGTGTGGGGCTGTTTCTCCTACAGAGGTGTTGGTCCGATTCACAGGATTGATAGCATCATGGATCAGCACGGGTACGTCAATATACTCAAAAATGTCATGTTGCCATTTGCTGAAGAAAACATGCCGCTGATATGGACATTCCAGCAGGATAATGACCCGAAACATACGAGTAGACTGGCAAAGGAATGGTTTCGGGTTAATGAAGTTGAGGTTATGGACTGGCCAGCTCAGAGTCCTGACCTCAATCCTATTGAAAATCTTTGGGCTGATGTTAAGAAAGCTGTATGGGATGCTAAGCCAAAAAACAACAACGAGCTTTGGTACGTGGTTCAGCGTGGATGGCAAAATATACCTCTTAAGAGATGCGAGACCCTTGTTGACTCCATGGGGAGACGGTGCTCAGCCGTAATTAAAAATAAAGGCCATGCTACCAAATACTAATTCTGTAGTATACTAAAAGATAAATAGAACTTCTAGAAATACATTATTGTTCCCTAAATAACACTTTTTCTTATATACTACTATTTTATTGCTCCATGTAATTTTCATCAATTTTAATATTTTTATATAAAAATCATATATTGTGAATATGTAAATCAAAACATTTTTAATGTAGTGATAGTTGGGATAGTACACTTTACTTTTTCAATGCATCCGTTGGCAAAATTATTTTAAATTTTTCACAGTCGGAAAAAGTATGAAATGTTTGTACCCACTACTATTTCAATGCTCGCAGCTGTATATGCAAAGTCAACCTAGTTTGGTTTTTTGATAAAAGGCCAAGAAATAAAAGATAATCACTTTAATGTTGATTAAATATTTAAATTAAAAAATAAATATCCCCAAAATAATATAGTACTGGCATTGGTAGGAATATTTTATTTTCTCTTGCAAGAAATAGCATATCGGCAGATTGTGACACAACAGTTGAGGCTGTTTTGATACGTCAGAATTTTTGATTTTAAGAAGTTAAGTAGCGTTAATTTGAACTTATAAACTTTCAGGGTGGTGGGTTAAAATATAGTTAAAAAAAAAATATTAAAAACAATGCATGCATAAACTATGCTCAGGCTAATCAGCTGAAGATAATGGAATAACTTCGGATAATAAAATGTATCATTATTAATGATGAGTACCCGCGTTACGTTAAGTTGCTTTAGTTTAGTTTTATCAAACCATCACTCTGCATTTTCTTGATTAGCCATGCTAGTTCAACTAAGCATATGTCATCATCGACACTCTTAACCCTGTCTATTTTAGAGGTCATGTTAAGCGGAATACGATTTTGTAAATATTTTATGACTTCTTCATTTATATCCGATGGTAAGCCTGAAAAATAAAAGTTTGGAAAATTAAACTAATGACATTTTAACAAAATGTTTATATATAAATACCATCGATTAGACACATATTAGTGTTGCAATTCTGTGTTAAGTCTAGCGGATATCGCCGAATATCGGAAGAGCTGATAGTATGCTCATTACAGTAGTCAATGTAGACAACACGGTACTGATTTTCTTTTGGAATACCTAACACCTTGGCACGATACCAATCACCTTCAAATTTAGCAATGCAGTATTCGTGCAAGCTGTTGACGAGATTAAAAAAAAACAACATTATTAAGTAAATAATAGTAAAAGATCTTCTGCGTTACCGCGGTTTATACGGCTTCTTAGTGTCTTCAAAAATAGACAAGTATTTCTGAACTTCAGCAAATGTCATGACATCATTACGAGTAACGCAAGCAAAATAACCCAGTTCCAAGCAGGAGTTGTCCACAACAACAATATCGATGTTTCGTGCGTTTTCAACAAGAGTGACGCGTGTCTCAAAGGGCTGTAAATGAAAAATTTAATAATTACTTAAGTAATTTTTTTTAGAGCTGCCTTAAACTAAACATAGCTAAGGCTATAGAAAATATGAATCTTAACTCTATTCAAAAGAAAATTATAATAAAAAAAAAAAAACAGAATAACGCTGGATCATCCTAGGAGTATTCAAAATTGGACCTGATATATTATTTATGAACGAATGGTTATATCTTTTGTTAAAGATAAAAGCAACAACGGTTCATTATTCTTCAATATTTATTTTATCAGCTTCAAAATAATCACCATCGGAGAAGACTTCAATCGCCTCAAATTGTTTTCCACGAAGCGACATTTTTAATTTGGGGAATAGAAAAAGCCACACGGGGCCATATCTGATGAATATGGTGCGTGTTGGACGATATTGACATTGTTTTTACTCAAATAATTGCGTACAATGCATGATGTGTGAGATGGTGCAATATCGTGGTGCACAAACCATAAATTGTCCTTCCATAATTCTGGCCTCTTTCGCCGAATATTCTCGCGTAAACGCTTTAAAACACTAAAAAAATATTTAGCGTTGACCGATTGACCTTGCGGAAGGAAATCCGAAAGCACAACACCCTGAGAATCGAAGAAAACAGTCAACATCACCTTAATTTTTGCACGACTTTGTCGTGGTTTTTTAGTTTTCGGCTCATCTGGATAGCGCCACTCTGCAGATTGTTAAGCTGTTTCGATATCATACTCGAACACCCAAGTCTCATCACCAGTAATGATGCGCTAAATGTCCGTATCCGACAGAGCGACAATAGATTTGTTGTGTTTAACGTTGACACCTGCCGTGAAGGCTTAATTCAACGTTGTTCCATAACAATTGGGACCGATACAAAGCGTCGGTCAGCGCCCCTTTGAGGATTCAAAGGTACCAAATTAGCTCCATGTTGTGATGACACTTCGCAACCCTTGGTGAGGGTGGAGGCCTATCTAAAACCTCTTCCATACTAAGGGGTATGGCGCACGGTTTGAGAGTGCAAACCACACCGAGCTAGATAGCTCTGCCCGCGATATGGGTGGTAAGCCACAGCCACCACGAAGACTCCCCGAAGAGCCAGCCCAATCCAGTCAGCCCAGTGCATGCCAGCAGAAGCCAGACATACACCGGGGGCCGCTGACTGCCCGTGGTACCAATTATAAAGTCCTTGGTCAGACCTCGTAGTTACACCCCAGCTACTCCCAGTTTTAGCCCATCACAGCTCTGGACTGGTCACCAATCAAAACAAAAGCTCACAAGAAGGTGAGCCCCGCCCCCGACAGAGCGACAGTGTTGCGAAACTCTTTTTGAAGGAAATTTAGCAATATTGACACAAGTCGCGTTGCAACCCGTCACATCATCCAAAATAGTGTGCGCCGATCCAGTCGATACGAGGGCCGTTTGATAATTCAGTGAAAAATTAAACAAGGAATAATTTCTACGGCAAAAAAAGTTTTATTTCTCAATATAGTATCCTTTTAGCTCGATACACTTCGACCAACGTTCCTCCAATTTTTTGATCCCATACGAAAAATACATTTTCGAAAGGTCCTCAAAATATGCCTCTGTTTCGGTGATGAGCTCCTCTTTGGTGGTGATTCTCTTTCCGCCGAGCCATATCTTCAGGTTTGGAAACGGAAAATAGTATCTGGGGGCCAAATCTGGAGAATATGCTGGATGAGGAAGCAATTCGTACTTTCAATTCATGGGATTTTGCCATGGTAGCTGGGCATGTGTGAACGCGCGCATTGTCTTGATGGAAGAGCACTTTTTTCCTCGCCAAATGGGGACGTTTTTCTTTCAAATCGTCGTTGAAACGGTCCAATTCGGCTACTGGAAGTTGATGGAAGTTAATCGATGTATATTATACCGCGTACATCCCAAAATACGGTCGCCATAACCTTTCCGCCTTCTTCGGACGTCATATTGCTACATATAAAATTATTTTACAATAACTTTTTATGCATGATCTTTTCATCTGAAAATTAAAAAATAATCGTTATTTTCCATCCTTGTATATAAAACAAAGTGCAAAAAAGCGTTTGTTTACCTCTGCTGCCCGTAATTTTCAACCAATTAAGTTGATTTTTTTTTTAAATGTAGATAGTTATGATGCGAAGGTTATAGTCTAAAAAAATAATGTTGCCGCCTAGGATTCTTTATACGAATTCGGTGGCCGAACACTAGGTAAAAATGGGTAGTTGAATCCGAATCCGTTGTCAGAATTTAAAAAATTATGTCATTTTTTACCATAGGGATGTCACCTAAATTTTAACGAATTTTTTCCATAGGGCACAACCTTAATTTTTTTATTATTAAGAATTCGGTGCTGGGGCTAAAACTAGCTAAAAATGGGTCACTGAATCCGAATCCATTGCCAATAAAGAAAATGCCGTATCGCTTTTTTACGGTATTTTGAGTTTAGTCTTTATTCCTTGTCGCCACGGAATTTGTGTTCTGAGTCAATGCGGTGGAGGTGAATATTTGAGGTGGTGTTTGCGGTGGTGGTAAATATTTGAGGCGGTGTTTGCGGTGGTGGTGAATATTTGAGGCGGGTTTGTGTTGATTTCGATATTCGTAAAAGCATCATAAGTACCACCGCTTATCCGAAGTTCAAACACCGCAGAGTATTGTTTCACACTAGTGATGTTTAATTTGTTTTTGCCAAACTTTAAAGGGAAAAAAGGTTGAAAGATTGATTGCCTTATAGAAACAAAACTCAATTTCTGAGTGGATCTATAATTATGAAACAGAGAGCATATTCCAATATGTATTAAAGGAAGTGTTAATATGATGTTCCTTGTCACATCGCAAAGGCAAGCATGTTTATCCTAAATTCGTAGCTAGTAAATTCTGTTCATCTTAATCCTATAGAAAATTACAATAACTACTTCAAACTCAAAGTCCAGCAAGGGGATTCAAACCGATATTAGTTTAAAACGAAAGCAGCGAGAATTATTTCAGTTTTGACTTTTAAATTAAAATATTGAAAAATATTGAAATGAATTGAAAGGATTTCAAACAAAAAATCACTACAACTGATAAAAACATCTTGATTTTATTTTCTCTTGCAATGCTAAAAATAATGTTGTTGTTCTCTAATGTTTTTGATTGGGTTCGGTGCTTTGAAACTTTATTTCTTAGAGTTAGATAAATTAAACATCCTTTATAGTATGCCCAGAGATGTCCATTGTAACTTGACATTATTTGGTCGAATAAAGAGCTAGAATCAATTAGTTTGTTTTAAGAAGATATATAAACAATTGAAACATTCTGGTTTATATGTAGTTAAAATCCATTCTTTGATCAAAATTATTCATTATTCGACTAATTAAGAATGCTAGCAAACACTTCTCTTGAATATAAAGCAAAAATAATCTCATAGAGAGCATAAATATGCGCTTAATAAATACGCGGGGAACAGGGGGGCGAACCTTCACATGACAACGTGTCTGACCGCCTCAACCTGGCGAGGCCAGCATTATCCATGTCGAAATCGTCTCAAGTCGACAAGTCAAACCTCCAAGTGGTGTTCCCTGGGCAACGGCAAACTGACATCCGTCAGGCTAATTTGAGCTGCGGGTCGCTCCATAGACCTTAAACATGGAATGTGCGCAGGGTTTGGGTCCCGCCACATTACTACTGTCCAATGAAAACTAAACCAGCCTCGGATAAGAACCACAATTACGTTGACGACTACCGCAAACGAAAAACGGACAATGATTTACGGATATGCACCTGGAATGTCCGGACCCTTTATAGGGAAGGTGCCATTATCCAACTGGCGGAAGCCCTCAAAACAATAAAATCTGACATCACCGCCATCCAGGAAATGCGATGGAAAGGGCAAGGTTGCTCTAAACAAGCACACTGCGATATCTACTACAGGTCATGCGGTGAAGCGCGAATTCGGATGTGGATTCGTCGTTAGCCGGAAACTACGCCAGCTTGTTTCCCGGTTAACACCAGTGAACGAAAGATTGGCCACGATCCGCATTAAGGCAAAATTTTTCTACATTAGCCTGTTTTGCGCGCACGCCCCGACGGAGGAAAAGGACGACGGAATAATCGACGGAAGGCATGCCTCTAGTGTTCTAGATGTGCGTACATTATTATCTTGTTGCAGCCAAGATCCGCATGCGATTATGCAATGCGAAGAACATACGCACAGGAATGCAACGAAAGCTAGATGCCGCCAGGGCAAGAAGGATGCACGAAAATTCTATCAACAGGTTAAGAGTCTAACCCAAGGTTTCAAGCCCGGAGCATCCACTTTTAGAGACGAAAATGGAGATCTGATTACGGATACACAGTGTGTGCTTAGATTGTGGAGACGGCACTTCTCCAATTACCTTACTGGCGACGATTCCACCAATGCCGCCCATGGAGAGCGCAGTTCAGTGTCACCAATCGACGATGACGGAGTAGAAGTATCACCACCTAGCCATGAAGAGGTTCGAGTTGCTATCCAACGACTCAAAAACAATAAAGCAGCGAGTGCTGACGGCCTGTCAGCTGAATTGTTTAAAACCGGCGGCGATGAATTGATAAGGCGCATGCATCAGCTCATCAGCAAAATATGGCTAGCAGAAAGCATGCCCGACGATTGGAACCTCAGCGTGCTGTGCCCTATACTTAAGACCCAACAATCTGCGCCAGTTATAGAGGTATCTGTCTTATTTCCATCGCATATAAGGTTCTCTCAAGCGTACTGTGTGAAAGATTAAATCCAATTACAAAAACACTGATTGGACCTTATCAGTGTGACTTTCGACCTGGTAAGTCCACCATAGACCAGATTTTCACGCTACGACGAATCCTGGAGAAAGCCCACGAAAATCAAATTGACACACACCATCTCTTTGTCGATTTTAAAGCTGCGTTCGATAGCCCGAGAAGGGATTGCCTATACGCAACAATGTCTGAGTTGGGTATACCTGCAAAGTTGATTAGACTTTGCAGCATGACGTTGAGCAACACACGCAGCTCCGTCAAGGTAGGAAATGACCTCTCCGAAACCTTCAATACTGAAAGAGGTTTCAGGCAAGGCGATCCACTGTCATGCGATCTCTTCAACATCATCATGGAGGGGATCGTACGAAAGGCCGGTGTGCATCGTAATGGCACCATTTTCTATAAAGGTGTCCAGCTCCTTGCGTACGCTGATGATATAGAACCAAGAGAGATGTTACCGCTGCTTTCGCCGCTATCGAAAAGGAATCAGCCAAAGTGGGTTTGACGATAAATGAGGGTAAAACAAAGTATATGCTGTCTACAAACAAGGGAGCGCGGCGTTTAGACTCCCTCGTTTCATCCGGCAGCTATAACTTTGAAGTAGTCAAGGAGTTTGTATACCTTGGCACCGCCATTAATTCCAACAACGAAATCAGCCTGGAGATAAAGTGAAGAACAATAATTGCTAATAGGTGCCACTACGGGCTCAGTAAGCAACTAAGATCCAGAGCCCTCTCCCGATCGACAAAACTAACACTCTACAAGACGCTCGTTCTACCTGTGCTGCTTTATGGCGCTGAGGCATGGGTAGTTTCGCAAACTGACGCAGCCGCTCTGGGGGTGTTCGAGAGAAAAGTTCTTCGAGTTCTTTTATATTCGAGAGAAATCTTCGATCCTGTTCGAGTCGGCGATGACTATCGCATCCGAATGAACCACGAGCTGTATGAGCTCTACGAAGACATTGACGTAGTTCGGCGTATAACTGTGCAGCGACTACGCTGGCTGGGTCATGTCCATCGTATGGACGACGAAGCTCCAGCGAAAAAGGTGCTCGAGGCGAGGGTCGCTGGTCAACGACTACGAGGGAGACCATGCCTCTGATGGATGGACCAGGATGAGAAAGCCCTAACCGCACTTGGTGTATCCGATTGGAGAAGGCGCGCGCATAGCAGAGGCGCCTGGCGAGAGCTGATGATGTCGGTCGAAACCCGGACACGGGTTGTCACGGTCACCTAAGTAAGTAAGTAAGTAATAAATCTGTTGGTTAGCTTGAAAGTGGTCTAAGTTGGTTAATGTAAAATCATGCTGCTTTTTTTTTTTGTTATTGTGGTTGGTGTACATGTACCTAAAATATTTATTTTTTTTTTTACTGGATAAAACTCCAATGTGTTTATCGTGCATATTTTCTTATATATATACATGCCGTAATAGTACGAAGTTGTTTCTCTAAACAAAAATTGACTCCATTTCAGATTTGTCCTTGCCAACTTTCATCGTTTACAATTTCTCAGAAGCTATACATACATAAGTATTTTTACGAAGCGGTGCAATGCGTTATACACACAATTTCGAACTCACTCACGGCTGCAGCCACACGTGATAGTACTGGCATGCCAATAATGAATATGTATTTACTTCGAAAAAAACTTTTTAAAAAAAAGAACAACCGACTACAAAATCACAACAAAGTAAAAAATAATTTTAAAAATACTTTTCCTTTTAATTTCTTGGTCATATTTGATAATTTATTTAAACATATTATTATATATGAAATCTTATTATCTTAATTTTTTTCTCATTTGTTTTATTATCATAACTATATTAATTTCTGGATGAATACAAAAGCTTTTAAGGTTGGCGCTAATATAATCAGACTTTTAATCAGAAGCGCCAACTTCAAAGCATTTGTATTCATCCAGAAATTAATATAGTTATGATAATAAACCAAATGAGAAAAAAATTAAGATAATAAGATTTCATATATAATAATATGTTTAAATAAATTATCAAATATGACCAAGAAATTAAAAGGAAAAGTATTTTTAAACTTATTTTTTACTTAGTAGTTGTTTTTTTTTTTTTTAAAATTTATATTTCTTCCTTTTCAGAGAATATGATAAATTTTTGAAAAAAGAGTATAAACAACATTAGTACAATTGTTCGGAAAAAATGTGTTCTATTAAATTCTGAAAGTTTGTTGGTTATTTCAAATAGCTGCCTCTTAAATTTAAATGAGATGTCACATGTTTTGAAATTATTATACCCATTCTTGTAACGAGTTTTATTACCCTAGTGTCAATATTATTCGAGATATAGTGTTTTTCAAATATTGCCACGACCCTTCGTTAAATAAGCGCCCACTTTCTGGAGCGTTATTTCCAATAACTGTGCCTACCCCTGTACTTTATTTCAGTACCCCATCGTCAATATTAACTGCGATAGTGTTTATATAGTATGGCCACGCCCATTTATCGAATAACGCCTACTATATTGACCATAATTTTTAATAATTCTGCCTACCCCTGTACTACAATAAATTTCAGTGCCCTAGTGTCAATATTATTCGAGATACACTGTTTTTCTAATATTACCACGCCCAGTAGTCGAAATCCGCCCACTTTCTTCACCGCAATTTTTACTAATAATGCCTACCCCTATACCAAACTGCAGTACCATAGTATCAATATTATTCGAGATATACTCTTTTCCTTATATTGCCACGCCCATTTGTCAAATAACGCCCATTTTCTTGACGGCAATTTGTAATAATTGTGCCTACCACTACACTAAATTTCAGTAACCTAGTGTCCATATTATTCGAGATACAGTGTTTTTATAATATTGCCACGCCCATTTGTCGAATAACGCCCAATTTATTGGCCATAATTTGTAATAGTAATGCCTACCCTTATACTAAATTGCAGTACTATAGTATCAATATTATTCGAGATACACTGTTTTTCTAATATTGCCACGCCCATTTGTCAAATAACGCCTATTTTCTTGACCGTAATTTGTATTAACTGTGTCTACCCCTACACTAAATTTCAGTACCCTAGTGTCCATATTATTCGAGATACATATTATTATACTGCCACGCCCATTTGTCGAATAACGCCAACTTTATTGACGATAATTTGTTATAATAATACCTACCCCTACACTAAATTGCAGTACTCTAGCCTCAAAATTATTCAAGATACACTGTTTTTCTAATATTGCCACTCCCATTTGTCGAATTACGCCCATTTTCTTGCCCGTAATTTGTAATAATTGTGCCTACCCCTACACTAAATTGCAGTACCCTACTGTCAATATTATTCGAGATACAGTAGTATCTAGTATTGCGAGATCTATTATTGCCACGCCCAGTTCTCGAATACCAACCACTTTTGTACCGGCACCTCCATGCTTATGATATCTATCTGTTCCACAAAAATTATGGCAATCAGGCGTATGGTTTAGGAGTTATCGATGTACATACATTAAAAAAAAAAAAATAAAAAAAAACAGAGAAACCGACGAACTTGAGAACCTCCTCCTTTTGAAGTCGGTTAAAAAGTGAGAGGGTATTGAGTTTTTCGAACTGTTACTGTCATCGAACTGGCACGTGTGGCTAGGGGTAAGTATAACAAAGAAACGCATTAGTTTACATTACTTGGAAGTATTTAAAAACCAGATAAGAAAATGTTTTTTTTAATTTTTTCCGCAGTTGTGGGAATCGATATATAACACGCAATGGTAAACATATGTTTACAACCGCAAACTTATTGCTATCACTAAGGGCCAGTTTTTCAGTAAGAGTTTAAATTTTAGTCAAATTTAACCGAGCTTAACTCACCAAAATTGGACTTTAAACTCGGTTTAACTAGATATTTTAACATTCGTAGAAGTTAAATTGGCTTAACCCATTAGTGACGAACGTTAAACAAAATTTTATTTTTCAAAGTTGTTTGAGGCCGACGAAGTGGATTTATTTATATTTTTTATTAAGAGGGCGAACGCCTCTACATATATGTAACATTCCTCATTAATGGGTTAAACTATTATGTGATGTGTTTCTTTTTTGCCTAAACTGAGTTTAAACGTTCAATTTTGAATAATTTTTATAATTTTTTAAAAAAGATTATAACAGCATGACATTAAGCCAATAACTTTTATCACAAGATTTTGAAAGTAAAGTAATTACCCTCATGTTCCATGTTTTTCGTAAGTTAATTTTGAAAGCATATAAAAATTATTTGCACCCTCAACTAAATCGAAAAAAATCCTATTTTTAAATTCAAACCTTATTGCAAAGTGATTAGTTGTTTGAAACTTTACCGGATTCATTACTGGTTCTATATTCGAAGATGATGAAACCTCTGCTATTGGTTGTGGCACCGTTGCTTGGCTCGCATTATTTTCCCTAATCGATTGTTGTTTCCTTTTTAATGCCAGAGTTCGCTCAGATATAAACTCACTACTGGCGGCATTGTCATTGTTTTTGGCGATAGCGCCTGTAGAAATAACATCATTTTTGCGTGAGTTATCATGGAAAACATCCAACTTAGAGCCAAATTGTGTGATTTGATCATTAAGCAATTCATCGTTCTGCCAGTGGCGCAAAATTATATTACCGCCACGACCATCATCTTCCTTGCAGTATTGTAGCTTAAACTCACAATCTTCGAACTGCGACAAGAAATTCTGTAGTTTATCGTTGAGTGCATAGTTCTCGACGTTCTTAAGCTGGATCTGCACAGTATACTGCTGTAATTTTAACATTTCGTCAGAAATCTCACGCAGTTCAGACAACTGCCGCACAGCCGTTGAGCCATTATCCAAGAATAGCACACGAATGCCAGAGTTAGCTCGTGCAGCCAGAATTTGCACACGGTACATAACGCCATTTGGATCCAAGTGGGTGATGGCATAAGAGTTTGGCTGCGGCAGCTGAGTTAGTGATGGTGCCTTCTTTCCGTATGAATCAATAGCTCTGGCTACACGCATGAAACCTTCAAGTTCACTGGTAGCTAATGAGCGTATGTAACATCGATTAGGCGAGCGGAATCCAGTGAGCAAGACACGACTATTGTGTTTGGGAATTTGGGATAAAGGTGGCGGCAACTGGCTTGTAGCATGATTTTTATGCGATACACTAGGCTGTTGTTGTTGTTGGTGTTGTTGTTGCTGCTGTTGTTGGTGTGGTTGCTGTTTTGTCCGATTGCTGCTGTTGAGTTCCAAGGCTGCGACACCATTTGCGATATTATCGTTTGAATTGTTGAGCACTGACATGGTGGGCTCCACATGTTTGGATATATTAAGAGTGGCGCGGACCAAGGTTCTAAAATAAATAATTCTTATTAACACATTTTTGTATTAAACGAAGTGCGTGTTTAGTACGGCATGGGAAAGCAAATGTAGCGATGTCCAGGCCAATCCTTGCGTTGACATTCCGGTGAGCAGTAGTAGTCGCCACATCGTTGACAGACACAGATAGCATTGCGTGTGCACACCACACATTCGCCATTTTGTGTGGTACTAATAGAGGGTGTATCGAGGCCGTTATGCTGCTGGAAATAATTCAACTGAAAAATGCGCATAAAGGGCTTAAAAATTTATATTACCTGCGGATTTGATGGAGGTGATGCACTAGCATTAGGACCTTGTCTCTTTACATCTTTCTGGTTTCTGAACCTATTTGTGCTAGAATCGTATGAATTGATATATATACATATATATTTTATACCGCAAAACCAATTTATCAATAATAAAATACCTTTGATGCATTTCAATGTCTTTTCAAAAACGGTAAATAAAATTTAAAATAAAAAGAAGAATATTTGACCGATCGAATACTAGAATACAAACTTGATATAATCGAGACGACGAAACAAATCGAAGTTGTCAGCTAAAAATTTTATCAAATTTCAACAAGCAGCTTGCACGGTTGCAATATATCAGAAGGAAGCGTTCAGAAGGCTATGCAAGTGTCAATTTAACAAAATCAACAAATCTAAAACCGTGCGCTTAGACCGCCTGAATGAACCTTAAATGCATTGGGACAATTTACATATCAGTGAAATTGACTGAAGAATATCGAGATTTTTGCTCTCTTCGGCAGAGTTTACACGTCATTCAAACTAAATAGAGAATTTCACATTTTTTATTCTCTATTACATTCTCAATTATATATGATTGAATAGCTGCTCACGAGTGATATTTTGATTGAATGACCGATATCGAGTAAAAGCGTTGTTGTTAGTAACAGAAAAGTTATTTGTATAACCTGTGATTGAATAATCCAAGTCTGGAGCTCATCAAAGTTTTGATTTATGCGATTAAGTGTTGAAAGTTAATTTTCGCTGTCACAGGAAGTTCATCTCTTTTACTGGGAAACAACAAATTCTGAATAACCCTTTAATGCAGGTTTAAGGCTCACTAATGCGATGAATTATAAAAAGTTAATTTTCGCTCCCGCAGTGAGTTAATTTTTCTTTCATTCATCATCGAAGTGATTAAACTGACTTGTAAATTGCGTCATTGCAAACAATTTATTGCAATAATAACGTCGTTCGGGGTGCTGTCAACATCGCACGAATATCAATCGCGAACGAACATTATTCGCCATCGTGTATGTTCACGTGGTCTAAGCAGAAAACTATTTAATTAATTTATTTAGGGTATTCATGCCGATATTCGGGAAAACCGTAAACGCCGAATTTTAACTGTAGAAATTTGTATGGAATCTGATATGCGGCACAGTTTCCAGTTTTCCGCAAGATTTTTATGCGAAAATATTTAACATGATTTATTACAAATTTTTATTACAAATATTAAACCGTAGTTGCCACTTTTTCAATTTAACTTAAAGAACATCTGATTGATATACGCCACTCGCCGATAAATATAAAAAACAGCGAATGTTTTCCGATAAACGGCATCGAAAAATATTAGGCATTGTATGAATACCATTGCTATTTTTATATTAGTAATAAAACTTGTGCTCCGTTTCTCAACAAAAATTCTCGCCTGGAAAGCATTGAGTAGTTAATAAGGGGATTGAACTTACTGCGTAAGAAGATCGAGCAAAGACCAAACAGTCTTAACGAAAGAGCTTTTGCTCATTTGCCCTAATTTACTGTCTACACCGGGCGAACAGGCAAGAAACCTTGTTCTATCACTTGGTTAAAGCAATAAGCCCGAACGAACAGCATGATCCCTTTTACATTGGTCAAGACTTAAAAGCAACGAAAGTGAGAATAAAAATGAACACGAAAAAATTGACGGTACAGAGACATTGGCACCGTCAATTTTGCTATCTTTCGTCGCTTCCGATTTGCGGCGAATTGCCTACAAACTCAAAGACTTGAAAGCAAGTCTTGCTCAATGTAAAAAGGGTCTATTCGCTTTAAATTTATCTCGGTTTCAAGGTATCTTTCGTTCCTTCAGGCGGTCTAAGAGCGCAGTACTAAGGCGATTACGTTTATTTGTTATATCCTGAACAAATTTCGCATGATGAAGAATTTTGAGGGACTGTAGGGACTACATGGCCACATGGCGTGGACACGACAATTTTGCTGAACGATGTTTGCTTGCTGTTTCACTCTTTGTTCATGTGAGTGAAAGAGTAAGAACGACCAGTTATCGCAAAATTGCTGGTACGTACCAATGTTCATTAATATAGGTTAAGTCACTTGAGAGAAAAGCACTCTTTTTCTGCCTTTGCTCGAACTGTCAAAGTAGCTGTTAGCTAAAAATTGTACAGATTCAGGTTTTTTTTTTCTTGATTTCCTTTTATCCATTCTGACAGTTCGACCGAGCTTCTCTCAAGTGACTTAAAATGTATTAATAAACCCTGGTACGTACGATTTTTTAGATGATTTTTTTTACGTTTTCTCCTCGGCTCCCGTGTTCACAAAGAATGAATCGGTGAGAGAAATCGTCATCATATCAGCATGTTTAAAATGGGACTTAGTTTCATCATGATATAGATCTTTATCTAATTTGTCAGGCGTCAAATGAGAAAATGTGTTGTTCGTGTGTGTGTTCGTTTCAACACACATCAAATTTTTGATTTTAGTCGCTTTCAAAATAATTGTGGCATCATGTCATAATTAAGTTGCCGTCAAAAGTTATTAATAGAAGAACAGATCTCAGGGCTACAGTACATGGAGAATGTTCCAAGAAGAGTGCGTTCTGAGTACTTCTAGATCCCAGCCGGCATATAGATGACTGTTTTGTCGCCAATCACCCAAACGAGTCTTTTTTTCAACTCCGCTTGATGATCTACAAAAACAAAATACATGTGTATACAAACGATCAAAAACTGACAGTGTCTATTTTTCGTGGCAACTAACGAGATATTGAATAAAGCGTGTGTACAAGAATATTTTGCTTAGCTGAGCCTTTTTCGTCTACAAAAACAAAATATGTATATTTCGTCTGCGGAAGCATATTTTGTGTTGGAGTCGGATGACATCCAGAACTATTCACTGGGTTATAAAAATATATTCCATGTGGCAATGCTGTACATCATATTATTTTCTGTTTTCACTTTGATTGATACTTTTTAACACGCTTAACGTACTTATTATTCTTCACTTTTATCAATTACAATAAAACACTGAATTAAATTGAATATTAGCAAAAAGCATTATTTATTTGATTAATCTGGACCACAACATTTTGATCCTCTAAAGCTGCGGCCAAATTACGCAGTTTCGCACTAGCCCTTACCTTAGGCAGTTCACGGCGACACAAACGCGTAATATGGCCCCTCTTATTTAAATGCTTGCAAATTTCAATATTAAAACTGCAAGTGCGGCACCGCCATCACGGCAATTTTTCTTGCCAGCAAGTTTTCAATTCACTTTTGCACTCGCCTTTTACGTTTCCACTCAGCAAGATTTCTTGCGCAATTCTGTTTTACTTTGAAGAAAGCGCTAGAACTTTTTAAAGACATATTAATAAAGGTTGAGGTAGTTTTAGTAGTTTATATTGAATTTATGTATTCAATGTTTTATTCAATGTTCATATTATTGAAATATTCCAACATTAATTTACAATTAGGCAATTCACAAGGTGTTGTAAAGTTGTATGTTGTAAGTAAAAGATTTTCTTATTTTCTCCCTTATTAGTGAACCAATTTTTTTAAAATTTTGGTTGTATGTTTTGTTTATAGTGGCTGTGTGATGTGTATAAAATTGAGGTGATCGGGCCGGAAGTACGCCTACCTCCCATACAAAGTGATGTAAAAAAAATGAATTTATGTGGGAGAGGTAGGCGTACTTCCGGTCCGATCACGCCAATTTTATACACATTATACAACTTCTATCACATAAAGAGCATACTTTTTAGTAATCTCAACTACAAATTTAGTTTCTTTTCCAAGTTATATGAAAAGAGCGAGCCCTAAGGACTCCATCGTAGTCCTGACAATGCCTTAATATACATACAAATTAATCAATTTTGTTATCAATTCAATATCAAAGTTCAGAAAATCAGGCCAGTACCATCTCTCCACACCCTGATTAAGTTTTGGTAGCAAATTTCAAACTTATTTCTTTATTCTAAAATTGTGGTCATTTATGAAACTATTTTTTGTTAAATTCAGTCATGCCTCAATATATTTTTTGACAGCAGTGAATTTTTTCTACTCAATTTCGTCCCGCTTCATTGATTCGTCTTCTTACAAGTCTTAACGGAGAAGAGTGTACATTAAATTGCTCATTCACTTCTGACATTCTACGATTATTTAAAGGTGGATATAACCGATTTGTGGTTTTATGTGGAAATGCTTTGCAGTTTTTTTGCTTAAAATTTTTTTGCAGAAATACACTATATCTAAAGATTGTTTTTGCCATTTTTTAAATAAAAAAATTTTGACAAATAATGCGTAAAATAAAATGTATTTGAAATAATCACCTTAAACACTATTAAGATGGAGAGTGATTTAATTTAATCATTTAAATTAGAGTGTGCTATTTTTGTGATCAACTAAGAACTTTTTTTCATGTTCGGCTTAAACGGCACAAACGAAATAAAACATGAAAAAGTTAAAGTTTTTTTGATTTTCCAAAACTGTTAATTCAAAATTTCTACTATTTTCACCAAAAATAAACTGAAATTGTTGCGATTATTAAAAATTGTGCTATTTGTGAGACCATGGCATGATCGTGTGACCAAATAGAAAGTCATCAATATTGAATTAGCACTTTTTAAAACTAAAAGCCCTATTAACGTCAAATTATCCCAATTTTTGTTTGAATTCTGGCCCTTTTCCAACTAAGTCAATATCATCCCTGGTCTGTACTCGTCCCCTCTCGTCACGTTCCGAGCGCTCAAAAACTCGTCTTGCCGGCAAGAAAAAATGCCGTGTGGAAAAGGGGTCTAAATGCAGTGCTGAGCTGCAAAACAAAACAAAAGAAAAGATTTATTTTTTGGTTTGAAATGAATTGTTTTAAGGGCTAATGCAACACGATGATCGTTTGAACGACGTTCAAGAGTTTTTCTTGTTGCTTTAAATAGAAACTGCCAACAGCGATCAAAATTCGTTCATTTGAATGCATATGAATGCAAGGCGATTGACTGAACACTTTTAGCGTGTTTAGGATTTCTTTATATGAAGTTCTTGCGCTCTATTTCTCTCCATACTCATTATAAGAGTAACAAAAACACGTTAACGATACTTATTCATTGGCGTCGCCAAGGGGCAAACGGGGGGCAGCTGCCCCTAAATATTAAAAAATTAAGACAAATGAAAGTCACCAAAGTCCTAAGTCCACTCGACTTGCTTGAACAATAATTCTCGCACACCAGAACTCGAGTGAATTCACTAATTCAATTACAAGCAAAATTTATTACTAATCTGTACAAATATTTTCATGTTCTTTTTCTAATATATATAATTAATAACTATGCTTACAAGTTTTATTCATTGAACAGTCAAGAGCTCGAGGAGGCTTACACATTGAACTTTGTTATGTTCTTATTACAATCGCCGTAGGTAGATGTAGTAAGACTCGGACTACAAAGAAGTGTTAAGTTCTGTTAACTGTACTTCAATCCATAATTTTTCTATCCTCCATTTATCAATTTGTTTCCCCCTGGGTCATCAGCTGGCGACGCCCTTGTAGTTATTGATAAAAAAACATCCGTGGCGAGGCCGCGGACCACTGTGATCCTCTGTGGATTGTGGCCTGCTAGTATATATATAAAAATTGCTCGACCATTATTGCCGATTCTAAATCAGACCAAAAAAGCATTTTTTTTATATTACTTCACATAACCAGAATCGACTATTGAGTTTCTTTAAAACTTAATTATTCTTTGCCCGCACTATTATCTAAAAATGTTCAGAAAATGATAAATTACATTTTACAAAAATTTTTAATTCGTTCCAAGGGGTTAGGTTTATTTTTTATTGTTCATGTTAATTTCAAATCAATGCAAAAATTCAAATAAAATACCAAATATAAAAAAACGATCTGCTAGTATTGGCTTATTACCGTTATTACATTTGTATATAATTCATATCTTACTTTATGTTTACACGGATATCAAGAACTAATTCATCAATCAAATCATCCATTTGAACGTGGGTGATGCCATTTTCAACTTTTTTCACTTTGTTTATTCGATGCAGACTGTTAATGGTGAAACGCTGTTTCATAAAATCCTCAATCAACTTATTACAACTGATGGGCTGAAGACCTTTAAGAAAAGAATATAATATTTTGTAACCAATTAAATTTTAAGCAATTTAACCAAATAAATACCTTCAATTTTGCACAAGACTGTAATACATGGAACAGTAAAATCATCGGGATAACGTCTTATAGTGTCACCTTTAATTTTCTCCTCACTAGTTGAATCAATGTTCCTAACAGTATAGATTTTTTTGTTAATATTCAAAACTCTTATACGACACCATCGATCTTCAATCCGAGCTAAGCAGTATTCATTAAGCCTGTATTAGAAAATTTTAATAATAAGTATAACTGCAAAATGTAGTAATCATTATTTTACGCACTGTGGCACATATATTGTACCAGGGTCTACATAATTTCTTAAATAAGAATTTATTCGGTCTATATATTTTTCATTATTTCGAGCAATGCACCCAAATAATCCATATTCAATGCGACTTTCATTTAGAACCGAAACACAGAAGTTTTTGTCGTTCTCATCAAACTGTATTATCTCGAAAGGCTAGAAGATAAGGAACGAAAAATTAATCTCTTTAAAAATATATCTGACATGATTTTCTTTACGGGTTTCAAGATAGGAATCAGCAGTTTTCTCACAGTGCTTTCATGAGATGCCTTTACATTTACTTTCAATTCCTTTTCGCTCTTCTTAGGAAAGGCTCCCTTTTCTGCATTTTCAGTTATCTTAAATTCCGCATACACGCCAACATTTTTTTGAGTAATTGCAAATGATGAAATACATTCATTTAGAATATTTTCAGAATTAATTTCTTTCAACACAAATTCTTTGTCTCCATTGTCGTCATTATATTCCAGTCTGAATTCTTTTTCACAGAATTTCGATAGAAAGCTTTCGAATTCATCGGTTATCATGTAATTCTCCACTCCCTTCAATTTTATAGCTACAGCCTGTTGTAGTATCCGAATAACATTGTCTGTTGCTCTACGCAAGTCTTTCATTTGAAGAGTCTTAACAAATCCCTTATCAATAAACAGAACTCGGATGCCGTCTTCACTCGAAGCCGATAAAACCTGGACACGATTATATTGTCGTTCGTAAAATGCTATCGCATACGTATTAGATGCTGGTAGCTCTGTCATGTATTGTGCAGACGTACCACAGTTATTAATTGTTACGAGGCCTTTATGAAATTGGTCCTTATCGGCTGGTTCCATTGAACGCACGTAGCAGAGATTTGGTTTGCGAAAACCAGTAAGGAGAACAATACTTTGATTTTTTGGTAAAGGCGCTATCGGCGGAGTAGTTCTAGATACAGCATTTAAAGGTACCAATGGCCTGAAAGAATACATAAATATTTTCATTTCGTTAATAAACATTTTCAATATAGGAACTAGGTGATTAAATTATAGTTCGTAAAATATCGAACTTGTTAGAGACTGTAATGGAAGTGCTTTAAGGGGTGGTCATTACTCTTTCTTAGGGTGTATCGAAATCTATGGACCAAAGTCAACACCACCTCATTCAAGACTCAAATTATAAACTAGGAAGGAAAGATAATGCAGGAAATAATTTTTTTTTTATTTAAAAATAAATTTTCAATTCCCCAAATAGCTGTAATCTATGATGCAATTAACAAGATGGTAGTGACAGTTCTTTAGGCGATCATAAGGTTGGCAAAAATGCCTTAATTTTTTATTAAAAAATTTTGTAATGAAAAAAACCTATTCGAGCCTCGAATTAATAAATTTATAAAGAAATTAATAAGATTCTATAAATCTTTGTTGATGGAAGGCTTATTGCTCTATAGTTTTTGTGTTTTTCTTTAAATGTGTATTTATATATGTATATTTGGCTTAATCTAATTTATGGGCGGGAGTCAAATTTTGTATTAGTTTTGAAATACGGATTTTTACCTTTTTGAAATTTTGGTGAATTTTATCTCGAAAACCATAAGTAAGCGACATTTTTTAATGGACTCGTCTAATGTCCAATTTCTTCGTAATCCTGTAAAAGTTACCGCCCCGGTAAACCCACAACTTGGTGGAAAATCATTCCTCCATTTCCGGCGAGTTGTGAGATTAATGAGACGGTAACTTTTACCGGACTGTGAAGAAATTAGGTCATAAGGGAGTAAAAACACATATATATAATGAAATTAGGTTCCTGCCCCTAAACTAGATTTGTTCCGTGTTGTTTTGTTTTATTGGCTGGAAGTTTGTTGGTTTTTAATCTATTTTTGTTTTTTTTTTTATATTGAGTATATACTATTTTTGTTATTGTAAACATGTTATGTTTATTTTATATATTTTTAATATAAGATATATAGAGTTCTTACATGATATAACAAATCCGCCACATTTTATTTCAATCTATCACACTTTTTGAGTCCAATCTACCAGCAAAATTTTTTTTCAAGTCCGTGCACTGTTGCTATCACTATCACTACCACACAAATGCCAGTTAAAATTCGGAACAATTCCCACGGGAATTACCTTTTTCCCACAGTACCATAAATTAAATACCACCAAACATGGGCGTAGCCAGGATTTTGTTCAGGGGGGATAATTTTTTTTTTGTGATTGATAAATATATAAAAAATGTGTCAGCCGTAAGTCTGTAATAAAAAATAAATTAAGTTTTAATAATTATTAATAAATTCTATGCTTTTTAACTATAAGAAAAAATGGTTTGAATTATTTAATTTGATACTAAAATTTTTATTTTTCTAATATTCAGGGGGAGCAACTGCAACGTCTTCCTTATCCTCGCTATGCCCATGCCACCAAAATAACCATGTAAAGGTAAACAAAAAAATGCCCACCGTAATTAAAAAAATACCACGACCATTAAAAATTACCACAAAAATACCACGTTTTTTAAAAATACCACAAAAAATCCCATATGTATTAAAAAAAAAATGCCATTCAGCTTACGACCTAAACACATTACACCAGTTTTTCTCCATTAGAAATACATGTAAAAATTTTGACAAGCTGCAGCCGTCGTCGATGTGTTTAGGCTATTACTGATATTCCGCAAAATGTCAACAAACCATGGAAAAGTTTGAGTTTCAAGTTTCATAAATATGCTTCGTTCGATTTTTTTTTTTTTATTAACCTCCATTACACTCTGAAGTGGAACGTGTATATACTATATTACATGTAATTATATTATGCCACTCCCTAAAAGCTATACATATGAATTGCATAATAACAGAACGTAGGATAGATATTAAAAAACACTTACGGCATAGCGAAGCACCAAAGGCGATGATTCTGCCAATCGTTTCTTTGACATTCCTGTGAACAATAATACGATCCACAGCGGGCGCATGTAAATCGAGGTTCTCTTTTGCATAGAGAGCAGACCTAGTTTAAGTATTACAAGATAATTCATTTCTTAAGTTGTTTTATTACTTTAATATAAAATTATATTAAAATTTACCTTTTGGTTTATGTGTTGAGTCGGAGAGTTTTGCATGTTCTGATGGCTATTTGTCGGTTGCCAACTATTTAAAATAGATGGATTTACCATTTGGAACATATTTGGTGTATGTTGTAGCAATGGTTGGGGTATAAAGGAATTGGGTAGGAATTGAAGCGGTCGGTTTAAAGTATTGATATTTAATCTAACCGGTTGAATATTACCCTGCTTGCTTCCTTTGTCTTTTTTCTTTGAAACCATTTAATACTTATTAAAGCGCTTTAGCTCACTGCTTAAATGAAACTGATTATGATTCTTCGTAGTGCAAAGTAAATTTTCAAGTTAAGTATTGGGAAGTCCCCACAACTAGTCTTGCCAGATATTCAAAGAAAATTATTTTGAAAGTTCCCTTTTGCCCAACAAAATATTTGCTATAATATTCAGACTTGTAATAAATAGCAATCTTGCTATCCATAAAAAAATTCATTTAACTTAAGACAACAAAATTCGAACGACAATTCGAATTTTAAAAGTTTTTTGTGGACTATATGTATTAAGGCCTGCTGAATCCAATTCTAAAAAAAAATCGCGCGATTTTTAATAATTTTGAGTCTGTGACGCTCATTTTTTTAATCAGACCCTTCAATGAAAACTTTTATTGTTTTCATTTTTAAAGACAATATTATCAAAGGGATCAAAAAATTGTTATATGTAATATGATCTGAGTACTAAAAGGGTCGCATCTTAAGAAGTCATGTATGGGTTTTTATGGTAAACACCTCGTTAAATAGGTAATAGGAATACCTAATACACTTAATAGATAGTTTTGTAAGAACATTTCAGAATAAAATACAATATTTTCAGGCCCGTTTTCTCAACTTTCGGCCCCTATAACTTGAGAGCGTTCTGAAATTATTTTAACATTTCATTTTTTTAGTTCAAAACATACATTTAGAATAAAAGGCAATTATCGGTCTCAGTAAAATGTGATCTAGATTCGATGAAACTGTTTATTATTTAGATATTCTATTTATTTATTTTTAAAATTTTTTAGAAACGATTTAGTTTATGCTTAATATGAAATATTAAATATAAACTATTTGTTATAAACCCGCCCAGACCAATTGCCATTTAAATTTTCCCTCCACAGTAAATTTTGATTTGAAAACTTTATTTAAAGTGTAAAATGCAATCGAAATTGAGATTCAGTTGTGATTGTTCACAATTTTCAACAAAACACACAAAATGTGCGATACATCCGATGTTGGCTGCTGATAAAGATACAAGTTTCGGTCAGCAATTCAACAAGGTTTTAAAAATGCTAAAAATATTTGAACTGAAAAAATAAAGAAAATAAACTTTTAAGTTTTCACAAATTCAATCTTCAAAAATTTAAACAAAAGACCCTCCAGTTTAATTTGCTTATCCACTAATATACATGTTATTTGACCGTACCACCTAACAGGCAGAAAAACACAGTTGCGTCGTTGGACACACGAGAGAAGCGAAGCTTTTTCGCAGTTACATAGATTTGATAGCATAATAATTTTTTCTTTTTAATAAATTAACTTTTAAATTCAAAAATTTAAAATAACATAAAATAAATAACATATATACTCAAAACATACTACTTATTTTTTTTATTGTTGAATGTCAAATTTCCACGCCAATCACATATACGGGCATATAATGACAGCGACTTTCCATTTTAACTCTCCACACATGGTAGTGAACTTGGCTGCCTTCAACAAATTTTTTCCTTCAACAGCGTACTACCTAGCGAAAAAAATTCCGCTGCCTGTTCGCTATCAAAAAACTCAATGTACTTCTTATGAGAATTTTGTTGTCGTTTTTACAACAAATTTGCTTTTACGTGGTACAAGATGTCATCAGCATCGGTATTTTGTGGCTGCACTGAATTGATCAATATGGCAGTGTTAGTGTATTGGTTGAAATGAACAAAAAAGAGAAGAGAATAGATAGAGACGAAAAGCAATCGTGTTTTTTAACGGCTGGCTTCCGCACTTTATAATTTTTTTAATAAACTTCCTTTGGATTTAATGTAATAATTGTTTAAGTTTCTTTAATAATAAAGAGTTTTATATTGCAGTGGTAACACGTCTATAGTTTTCCTTTGCGCCTTCACATCAAGAAAAAACAAAATACATCGGTGCTGGTGTCATCTTATTGGTATAAGTCAATACATAATCCTCTATTTATTCATAGATTGGAACGATATACTGCAGCATAGCTTCTGTTAGACTTAACATTGAATCAACAAGAGTTTCTAACACAGCTTGGCAGCCTGGTGGATAGTGTATATAACTCGTGCTCAACTAGGTGCGGGTTCAAAGCCCCACGGAGGCAAAGAATTTTTTTTAATATTAAAGTATTTAATTTTCTTGTTGTAATAATCGCAAGCAATAAGAAACCATAAAATTCTAAGAAAAAATCTGTCGAAAATTTTTCAGATTTCACTCCAAGCAAATCACAGAACGAGGAGTAAATCGCTTCGCTTAAAAAAAAATTAAAATGGAAAAGTGCAACGCACACCATCGAATCCGAATTTTTTTTTTTTTGCTGATCGTAGGAGAAAACCAATTTTTTTCTTTAAAGGCCATTGACCTCAAGTACCCTTTCTAGTAATTACCCACCAGATTTTAACTTCTGGCACTTTAATTAAAATATATAAATATAAAATCAAAATAAAGTTTTGGATCTTCGAAGGACCTTTCTACACTCTCACCAAGCAACTATATCAAAACATTTCGTCCATTTTCTTGTTTGCTCATTTCATATAATTTTTTTAATATTTATTTAAAATATTTGTAGAATTTCTCATAAAATGGGAATTTTTCAGAAAAGAGAAATATTTCTTTTCATTTATCTGGGAAGACTACAATAAATGATAACCAGGTATGTTAAGTTTCTAACATCAGTGTTGCACTAGTTGTACTTTTCAGAATAACTCCTACATTCCATTTTATAAAGCAATGACACGATTTTTCTCTCAGATCATATTTCGTTGCGCTGTTTCATTGTCCATAGCGGTTGTGGGAATGCAATTTCGGCCGAACGATTTTTGGTAGCTCTTTCACTCTTTGTTAATTTAAATAAAAGAGTAAGTGTGATAAATCGCAGCAAAATCAATGGTACGGACGATTTTAATCCACGCTTTTTTCTCAGTTCCGTCGTCCTTGAACTGGTATCACATACCTGCAGGTCTTAAATGGCAATACGCAGAATAGCGAAACTCAGGCAGCTGCTCCGACAGTTATTTGATGTTTTGGCAAAAACACACTTTAAAATTGTCTACTACTTCTAAATGCTTGTATAAAGTTGAATAGTTTGCCTGAATTTTTTTTCTAATTTATCTTTGGCAAATTTTCGCTTGACATAACACTGGTTATAACACTGGCTTGCATTAAGGTCATAAAACTGCTTTAGAGCAGCGGATAAAAGAGATAGCAACGGCTATGATATTCTGTAGAATATTCAATTGAAAATTTGACTTGTGTTTTGCTATTGATGTTAAAAATTAATTAATTTATGTCCAAAAACTAAAATTTGCCAAAAAAATGTTAAAAATGTGTTGAAAAAGAAAAATAAACCCATACAACGCGAATGTTTCTTACTTCAATTGAAAAAATTTATAGGAAATCAATCAAAATGCAAAACCTCCTCTTAAAGGAGCAAAGCTAAAAATTTAAAGTGTTCGCTTTATATATATCTTTTAATAACAAAATTTAAAAATTTTTTTTCGGAATTTAAGGTTGCAGGATGCTGGAAAATGAAAAAATGTAGTTTGCGGCGCTTGAATTTGATAATACTCGCTTGTTTATAGCATATAGCATAGATACTCACATTAACGAAAAATTATAATGTATATTTGTGTTGCTGTTATAAGCTTACAATTTAAGAGCTGATATATACTCAAAGTAAATAATGGTAATCTATGTGGTGGCCGTGACGCAGGGGGTAGAGTGCGTGGCCCATATATCAGAGAACCCTGGTCCAATTCCCACCTGACATAGAAAGTTTTTTCGATTGAATTAATTTCTCAGTTCGGCCGTCACCTCTCTGCAAACAATGGCAAACCTCAGAGAACAAAAACAGCCATGAAAAATATGCCATGGCATAAAATTTGTAAGTCCAGTTTTCGATCATTTGTGTTCAAACATTTCACAACACTCACAACATAATTAATCATAAGAAGAAAGTCCTTTCAAGGGCTGAAATGGCCATTTTTTAAATAATGCCAAATGGACAAGATACAGTTTTCTTGCTATATATTTTGTTTTATTACCATATAGAATTCATGTAATATTTCAGCTGAACTTGTGTTTAAGTTATAAATCATAAATTTATTTTTTTTTTCCCCTGAAAAGTTATTATTAAAACTGTAGAAATAAAATGGTTTTTGCCATAAAAATGCTTAATTTATTCACTAAACAATGTTAAGAGACCAACAGCTCAAACTATACAATATGACGTTATTAATATATAATAAGAAAATTAATTTAATGTGCATATAAATATTATATATATATATATTTTTTAATTTCCAGTTAACGTAGAATTTACATATGATTTTAGTTTTTAAACTGATATGCTGGTGAATGCTATTAAGGGAGGCATTTCCACTTTTTTTTCTGTGCCGACATGTTATAACTTCACTTTCGAAGCGAACATCGGTTATTGATATGGCAGTATGTTATAAAAAAATAATGAAATTGTGTGAAAAAATTTAAACAAAGTGATGTGTTATCGAAATTATCGCCTGTGGAAGGTGTTAAAACATACCAAATTTCAACAAATTGTCGAACATGGAAGTTTTTAAAGTTATAACACGTCGCCACTGGTTGTTGAGCAATTCCATTTTCAATTTCACAATATTTCACGTGTATTTATATTCCATTTACTAGAAAAGTAAGATCAAATATGAGGGCTTGGTAAAATTAGCAGTGTAGAAGTTACTGGATGCCATTTTCCTATAACATCAATTATTAAACTCATTTCAAGTTTGTCCCTTACGCACACGTAGTACTATACTATGGCTCAGCTTGTGATATGTTACTACTTCCTCGGAGTAAAAAAAGTATGAAAGGTTAAAAACTGTACTTTTGTATAAAAAGTATTTTCTAGTTCTTACAACCATGTGGTGTCTTGGCTAATTAATTTCATTTTAGGAATTATTTTCTGTATTCTGTGTCTTTATTCTTTTATCCGAAGTTTTAAATAACGTAAAATGCCAAAGCAAAGTGGATCGCAAAAAGAGTTTTTAGAACAAATAAAAGTATGGAATCCTATGAAGGATGACTACACCAACTCGCAGTTTAATCAATATTCCAGCGGACCAGGTGCGGCGTTGGATCCGGAATTGCAGCCGTCAGAATTGGCAAAGTTGGCAAAATATCAACAACATTCTGTCAATAATAGGAACAATGGGGGAAGCAAACCCACTGGTGCTCCAGTTCCTTATTTGGTGTTTAAATTTTTGCCCAAGGATATGACCAAGAAGGCTTTGCAGAACATCTGCTCAAGCTATGGAAAAGTGACCAGCGTGCGCGACAGTACCAAGAACGATAACTTTTTTGTAGATTGCGCAAGTATAGCGTAAGTTTAGCTATTAACAGATAGATGCAAAGTTGGGGGGCTTCATGGTTGTACTATGGACCTAATTTTTGAAATATTTTTAAATAGTGACATGGAGGCAATCTATAGAGAGCTGGAAAACAATACCTATGGCTTTCGGTTATTCATTGGTAACCAGGTAAAGGAAAAACAACAAAATTCAACTACCAGCGAAGAGTTTACAAAGTTGCCGCTACAAGCGCATAAATCCGAAAATGCTATTGATTTGGGTAACAGGTAAGCAAAACATTGATTGCATAAAAACTAACCACATTTTGTTCTTTGATGTTTGTAATGTCTGTAACTCAAATCTGTATTTTCTAAAGAAACTATCTTGCATCGTCCAAGCAGCATCCTAGACCGCACATTAAGGAGAAACCAATTGTAAGTTGTTCTGATTATAATTCAAGCACAAATTTACTGCAGCAAAATGATCCACAACGTCATTTTCTCATTGAGGAGGATTCGCATAGGCTGGAACGTGCCGGACTTATGAAGCCAAATGTTGATCTGCAGACAAATGCCAAATACAAATATCACAATGGCAACGCTTATATTGAGTGCGTAGAAAATATCGCTTATTTTTAGATGGAAATATTAAACAATTTCTTTTATCCTAGAATGCCAGAAAACACAAAAAAAAGCATTGCCGAGAAGAGCAAACAGTCTGTGGGACATTTTGATGGCTCAACCGAAATTTATAAGAATGTTGCCAATGCAGAAAACAAGCCACCCAAGTGTGGTACCTGCCTGCAATGCAAAAAAACGTGTGATAGCGTTTGCGCACGGTGCTCTGAATATTTTTGCAGCATTCAGTGTCAGCGCAAAGCTTGGTCAACGCACCGTTTTGTTTGTGGAAAGCCGGAGTAAGTTAAAGCTGTTTTTTTTCCGATCTTTGCTATTAATTTAAAATTATTTTTTAGACACTTAAGAAAAAATCAAAAGAATTTTACTGCTAAAGAACAGCTACCAGCAAAAGAAGAGCTGCAAATAACGCAACAGCTGCAAGTACCAGAACAGCCGCAAGCAACAAAACAATTGCCGCCTAACCAACAGCTCCCAGCTACACTCTCGAATACATCTGGGAATGTGAACCCCTTTCCAACCATTACTACTTCTTCTTCCGAAGTTATCAACCCAAAACTACCACCCAGCGGCAGTTTAGTAGCCATTATCACTATTACAAAAACAAATGTTGTCTTCATACGCTCTAAAAGCACCGAAGATAATTTATTGTTTTTCCAAATTGTCTCCGCTATACAAACCGATGCCAAGAATCTAAAACCTCTGCGGAAATTGCCTAAATGTGGACAAATTGTTGTAACTCTTCACAAATCGCTGTACAGTCGTGCTATGATCCTAGATACTGAAGATTTAAATAATATTAAATTAATCCATATGGACCATGGTGTTTTGGATAATAAACTTTTTGATGAGTTATTTGATGCACCTACATATTACGGCGACTTACCGCGTTTGGTGATTCCGGTCATCTTAAAAGGTGTACCCGATGTTTATATGACAGATGAAATCCGCTCGTTCATGTATTCATATATGAATGGTATTGACTTGCAATTGAAGTATGATTCAACGGATCTGAATGAAGAGAGGGGTGCATATATGGTCGAGCTAATAGACGAGGCAACAAATCAAAGTTACAACAAAATTATAATGAATCTGGCAAAACCTGTGGAACCAGTGTCAACTAAGGAAATCATGCATCGAAATGTAAGTTAAAGAAGCGTCCGATTTTAATAGTATAATTTGGTTTAATTTAAGAATTATTCTGAACAACTAAATTTTATATCTTATACTTCGCTTATATTTGGTATTTTTTTTTTCTTCAGTTTCTAAAGCATCAGTTGCTGCCAAAGGGTGAAAATGTGCAGCTAGTTGTCATGGATACTTCCTTGCTTTGCACTGGATGCATTTCATGTACCACAATAGAATATGCGTTAGAGATACAAAAATTTCAAAGCGAACTTCAGACATATGCAAATTCATTGCCGCAACAAAACTATGCACCCAGGTAGAAAGTAAAATGAATAATTTAAAACCTGATTTACAATGTTAACTTAATTTTTTCGTTTTTTTTTTAAGAGTTGATGAGCTTTGCATTGCCAAGTATAGCATTGACAAAAAATGGTACCGTGGTCGTTGTCTTGAACTTGTCGGTGATGGCCATCCAACGATAGTCTTCTTTGATTATGGTAACATATCAATGGTGAATATTAAAGATATTCGTCGTTATCCACCACAATTTACCTATCCAATCTTTACATCCGATTGTGAGATAAAAGGTGTGTCTAATATCAATATGTAAAATGAATAAACATTTCATAAAATTTAATTTGCAGGCCTGCCGGAACATTGTGATGCAGATTTGGTGTCAAAACTAGAGCAACTTATACCAAATGGCAGCATTATTAAATGTGATTCTGTTGAAGTTTATGAAGAAGATTCTTTTCACGTTATCAAAGTTAACAAAATAATAAGAGCGCTTGTAACGGCCGGATTTTTGGATTTGCAGAGCTTAAGAAATTAAATTTTAATTACGTAAACAGCAAGAACACACATTACTAAAGTATAATGAAAAGCATGGTTTGAAAGTTTAAATTGAAAAATAATCTGTGTTTGTAAAACAGCTAAATTGTCACATACGTAAAAATTAAGATTGACTTTCTAGAAACACAGTGAAGCCAATATTATTACACTTTATTTTTTTTTGCAGTAAAAGGATCTTCATAAAGTTAGTTTGAGAAAGAAACTATTAACTTCTGTCTGGAAGTTTGGCGGTGAGATACTGCAGTTTTATTTTTTGCTCTTTTTGTGATCTATCAGACTTACTAAAAAACTGATATTAAATTTTAGCGTCAGCTTTTTAATTTAGTAGTAGCTGTAGCCTCTGCTAAGATTATGGTAAAAATATTTTTAAATATATTTTAAACATATTGAAATTTTTTTTTTTTGTAAGGCTGTATGTGTTCAAATTAAGTGCTCAGTCATACGCTAATGCCAATAACTGAACGGAAAGTCAGCCGATTGTCAAAATATAAAAAAATACCCAGAATTACCATACATTGAGCTAGATGAATAAAAATTAAGCAATTGCTTTTTCTTGAAATTTTTTCAAAAAAAACTCAAGAAATTACTTGTCTACAAGAAATATATACAGACACATGAACATATTAAATTCACTGAAAGTCAATGAAAACTTAAGGAAACGGTGGCAATTAAAATGATGTGTAAGTTCATGTATTTCCATAAATTTGATTTAATTTTGATCGGTAGTAACTAGCTCGTAAATGATTGTTTTATTTATATCAGTTTTGGCACCGTCTATTGGTAACCTAAGGCTTGAAAAATATTTATATCATATTTTCAAGCATATCAAAATCTGTTTTTGACTCTGGTTAAATTAAAGTGAAACGGATAAAACAGGTTAAATCAATTGTTCATGCAAAAAACTAAGCCAGACCCTTTAAAAATACAATTTTTAAGCCTCATTCAGTATCTCGTCATATGAAATCAAAAAAACCGTAAGTTACCAAAAATTCAAAATAGACTTTTTGATTGATTATGATGCACCATATAAAAATACATGTTCCTGCAAAATTTAACACTCCTACAGTTAAAAACGGCGTTTTTATTAACAGTATTCTAAAAGCCGTAAGTGCACCTTTTATTTTATTTATCTTATTATTAGTTTTATTATTTGCCCTTATTTTAACCAAGGAATGATATGTGTGACACTTGTGTACTAAGGAAGCCAAAAACATAACTGAGGATCAATAAAACAGTCATAGATCCGAAATTGATTATATGATACTTAAAAAGTTTTTTGCTTCTTCTGTAAAATTTTTGAAATGTAACTTACGGCTTTTTTGATTTCATATGACGAAATGCTCACTCTAAAATCATAATGCCTACATTTTTTTTTCATATTTATTGCCTAATAGTGTTGGCTTTAAAGCAGTGGAGCCCAAGAAATTTAACTGAAGGACCAAATTTTGCTACGTATGACTGCAAATAAATACGTTTAAAAAAAACTTTACAATAAAAACACAAATAACATACACTGCGTCTGAATTTCTAGTCTACCAACAAAATTTACATGCAAAAACAATTATTTTGCGATCGCGCACAAGTAGCGATGTATATTAACATTAGCCATGGCATAATTATTCTAGGTACGATTAATCACTAGGACGGAACTGTCATTTGAGGCATTGAACGTCGAAAGAAAGAGGAAAACATTTTTTGTTTAGCGGACGTATTATACATACATAGATTTTATTACTTTAACACTGTTGGCAATTTTGTTGTGATTTTTTTTTTTATATTCATGATAAAAATTTGTCCGAAGACATATTTAACCCTCTGACGCACAAAGTGGAGTATACTCGTCCAAAGATGTCGTTTCCATTCTCACGCAAAGAAGAGTATTCGTCCTGACTCTTGGTCTTAACCTCTCTTAGCCTTTCAAATTAAAGCTGAAACCTCCTCCCCCCGTATATAGAAATTAACCGAGTTTAAACTTTTGCTACTCTATTAGGTAATATTAAAAATTTGTTAAAATTTACAAATTACTTCAGTTTTGACTATGGCGCATGCTACCTACACAATCGACAGAGACAGTTAGGCCTATCATGAGTAATTTTTACGTCTGGAATCGGAATTTCCGTTTTTCAGATAAAACTTGGAAATTTTTAATGCAAATTTGTTCATCAACCTTTAATATTCACGAGTGCAAAAAATGAAAAGGTGATTCTGAGCTGCCATCTTAAAAACGGAAATTCCCTTCTTCGATTCCGGGCGAAAAAATTACTAATGATAGGCCTGAGTTTTGTTGTTTTCACGGGTAAAAAAAAACAACTGGAATTTGAGCGAGCTTCTCTTTCATCCAAACAGTTCCAGGCCATTGGCAAATTATGTTCACGGTCCAAAGCCGAAACCAGAAAATAGGTTTTTAACAGAAAAAAAAAATCCTAAGCCTTAAGTCATACGAAACAGAAAACAGTAGCATACCATGAACAAACACCATGGTGTGACCATGGTGCATGCTTCATTATTGCACACCTTCAGCCTTGCCAAGTAGAAAACTGAGTTTAGCATACACCGTGGACAAAACAATGAGCGAGAGAAAAAAAAGATGCGAAACTTCCAAAATTTGACAGACAAGTATTCGAAGTGAGACATGCGGTCATGGTGCATGCCACACAGTTGACACAGACAAAAGTTGTTGTTGTTTTCAAAATGGAATTTGAGAGAGATTCTCTTTCATTCAAACACTTTCATGCAACCGATAAATTATGTCACTGAAAACACTTCGTAACAACGGACAGAAAACAGGGTTTGAACAGAAAACAAAAAAAAAAAAAAAAAAAGGAGAAATGTTGCCTTTAGCATTATCAGACAGAAAACTAAGTGACAAACAGTATTTCCAGATTTATTTTTTAAAAAACTAAATTGTATTTTCAACAAAAAAACTGTAACTTAAAAAACTTTGTAAATAATGGTTTTTTATTTTTTTTTTTTTAACACAAAAATACATAACAAACAATTTATTTTACTTTATAAATAAATAGACAAATAATTTATATAAAATTTTATTAAAGAGAAAAAAAAAAATTTTTATATGGACATTTGTATCACATTAGTTTTAATGTAATTTAATTATTTTTTGTAATTGTTTTTTAAATTTTTTTGAATGTCATTCGATACTTTAAATTTCTTTAAATTTCAATTCATTCAACACTTTAAACTTTAAATTTTTCACTAATAAATCTGAATAATTTTTTTAGGATTTCTTTTAATTTAATTTTTTAAATTTCTAAAATTTTTAAACAACTGTAATTTGTACTAGGAGGTAATTTAAAAAACTGCGCGCTTTTGTATAAAAAAATGTATATTACAGTTTTAACTGTAAATATTGCAGCACTGCTGACAATGAAAAAAAACAATGAGCGAGAATCTGACGACAATGAGCGATGACGAAACTTCCAAAATTGGACAGACAGATGTCCTAAATGAAGCGTGCAGCCATGGCGTCTATGCCCCTCACAGCTTTATTGTTGCTAATCTTGTCGTTTGATCAGCCATTTTAAAGTGAGCCTACCATATAATTGTAGCATGCATTTGTTGTTGTTAAAGTACGTAAAAGAATTTAGTGGCAGTCGAGTCCGGCTTGTGTTGGTTGTTGTTTGTACATGTTTTTGCTTTTGCATAAGCGCAAAGCCAAAGTTTATGATAAAAAAAAAAAAATAATATGAAGGTCCACGCGGTCCAGAAGATTTTCTGGAAGCAGGGCATGCCTGCTTTAAAGCTAACTTAAATATTAGTGCTATTCAATTAACGCCGTATTTGTGGTGTAAATAGCGTATGTGCCGTAAGTTCCCTATAGGAACAAACTAACTTGTTTTTAAAAACAACTAATTAAAAAACTAATTTAAAATAAACTAGTATATGAACTATTTTGAATTATATTAAGGTGGCATCCACTTCAATTCTAAATAGTTTTTATTGCATTATATATGAAGTAATTGAAATACTACTTAAAAACAAATAATCTTAATTTTAAAATTTTAATTTCGTTAAAGACTGAAAGCTTGAAATACCTTTTTTTATTTAATTTTTAAATATGCGTTATGCATTCACGTAATGAATTTATTTAATTTTTTTTCAAAACAGTCAAATAAATGATCTCTTTGATGTATAGAAATTTAAAATTTTTATGCGTTTAAATTCATCTTTAGTAAGTGGAATATTCAGGCATGTTCTGAAATCCGATTCACATCGGTATCGGACTTATTTCCAATAACATTTCATTGAAATTAAATCGGATTCCGAGATAAATCGGATTTCAGAACTTGCCTGATTAACTAGTTTTCAATTGGTTATTTTAAAGTAATTAAAAAAATACTTTAAATATAACTACTTTAACAAGTAGTTGAAAATATATGCAGACGAAGTCAATTGACTTATTTAGCGGGCATCAACATACAAAATATGTTAGTTCGTTCTATGGAAAAAAGTCAGAATTTCAACTAGTTGTGGTTGACAAAAAACTACTTTTTCAACTACTTTTAAATTAGTTGATTTTCCTACAGGGTTCATACAACTTACCACACATACGCAGTTTACATCACAAATACATCGTTCATTGAATACCACTATTATGATAAGATTTTTTAGCTTCTCGAAGAATAAGCGTTTGGATACGAGGCAGAAATAGTAAAAATACTAAAATGGCATTAAAAAATTCGTTAATATTTTATCGGTTCTTTTGTTAGAATGATGTACACAAAATAATGATATCATGATAGAATGAGCACCTTTAATTCTACACCTTAACTTGAAACAGCTGATAACCATTGCATCGCTGAAACATACATCTAGATGAAAAAACCGAACCTTAATTGACCATTATCAAGCACCACGCCAAAAATATGAAGGCCATACCATGACGCTCACTCCACTGTGATGTTTATTTATTTATGGTGATGTATTTCGAATTTAGTTCTTAACATTTTCGGCTGAGGCAAAGTACTATATTCCAAAATTGTAGCTCCTGTATGAAATAAATCTTTGTAAAATTTAGCCAACCATCTCGTGGCTAAAGTATTTCATGTTCCAACCATCTCGCATCATTGATGACCTCTTTACCAGTCTTAATGAAGAGCCTGCATCAAATTTCTCATTTATTTCTCTCATTCTTATGCACAAGGCGGGGGTCTTTGCGATTTTTCTTTCTATTTTTCTATTTATCAAATACAGGTTTGAACTTATCAAATTGATGGATTTGTTAAAAAGTTTCTTGATGAAATTCATATTGCTTACATATTTTTGGATTTTCCGAATAAATAATAAAGCTTTTTTCTACAAGTTCAATAAGAACTTTTAGTCATGAAATCAACTCTATTGTTAAAGTAACTAGAGCCTTATCACTTTCACCCACAAGTGCTGATCATTTGATCAATCAAAAACTTCCTGATAAGGCGAGATTTAGGCTGTCTTATGTCTTTTTTTTCGAAACTATGAGTGTAAAATGGGTTTTTTTACATTTAAAACCCAAATTTTTTAAGTGAAATGTGAATGTGAACTCCATTTGCTGAGATTATTAAGAAGTGTGTTATTTGTGATATCATTTCACTTTAATATTCATTTTTGGCTGTCAATAAATGTTAATAAAAATTTTTTTAAATATAAGAAAATAAGGCATAATTGTAATTCCATTTTGGTCCGCTACCAGAACGCATTGGAATTTCGTAATGAAATTTTCAGACTTTGTTTTTAGTGATCAAATTAAGAAAATTCCAAAGATTAAGAATTTTTCGATTTACCATTTTTCGGCTACGAGGTGATCGAAAAATCGCCCTATGGCCCAATGAGTATACAAAAATTAAAAAATTTTAATAAAATATTGTTATTTTTATTAAATGAAATATATGCAAACGTGACATGTGAAAATCCTGTGAAGCGTCCAATATCGCTCAAACTGTAATTTTTTTTGCGATTAGCCAGAAAGTTATCCGAATTTTTTTGATACTTATCAGTGACATGCTTGCCGTTTATGTATGTATATATGTATGTATACTTTCAGGCTGAACATTTTTCAGAACAGTTGTAAAAGCACTGTAATAATGACAAAATATAATTATAGCTTAGCATTAATGCTTCGAACCCGTCGTAGGACGGGCTTTTATACTAGTATTATAATAAAAGTATACATTTAGGGCCATTGGTGAAAAATCGACCACTTGTAGCACATATCACACAGGTAACAGACACTTAAATTAACCTGCGTTGTCCAAAACCGACTGATTCTCATATTTTAGTTTTTTTGGCTGCCTGTTTACGTACAAAATTTTATTGTACATCAGATATATACATTTTTTTCGATTTTTTCAAAAATAGTATTTTTTTTTTGTTGTAGCTCTTACCTGAATAGGTAAAAACAGGAAGTTTGTATTTTTTTTTTTCTGAATTTCCATTTAACCATTTAATGTATATGCGGAAAGAGTTTGAAAAAATCTTTGATATTCTTTCCAGAAATTCATTTTAAAGTTAGTGGTCGAAAAATCGCGAAAAATCGGCGCTAAAATGGGTTAAGTGTTTGACCAAGTCTTAAACTTTGAACACATTTATTCAATAATCTTTATGTACTTAAAAATGTTCGCATTTCTTGTGCACATGAAGCATATGATAATAATTTAATTCTACTTTAGTAATGTTTGATTTATTGCATTTTTATTTTTCTAAAATTACAAAACAATTTCTATCTTATAAAAATATTCATAATATATAAAACATTTAATCTTAATACTATAAAAATATATGTTTCAAACATTTGCACTACACATTGTTGTTTTTTATTTTTCTATCTATCCGTTTTAACTTTAAAGAGATGAATATTTAAAAAAATTTAACAAAATGTACAAGGTGTGTGATGTAGCAACCATATTCATTATTCATGCAGAGTTTATAAGAAAAAAATAAATGAGACATTTTTCGGCTTAAAAACATTACCATCAAAATTTTTCCAAAAAAAAACGATATTCTTCATATCATCTGCTATCTGTTGCAACATCTCACAGAAGATATAACGTATTCGTACTCAATGATATGCTTAACCTTTGCTATATTATATACTATAGTTTATCAATAGCACTGTTATTGCTGTTGTTGTTATCTATTGTTTTCATCTATATTTTCTTTCAATATCTACCAGTTAAATGAATTTATGTCTATTTGCACAGCTTGTATTGCAAACTAACTTTAAGCACAGTACGTTTTTTTATAAAACGCTTGTCAGTTGTTAAAACTTCTCCACAGTAATGGTTAAGCTAGGCATGAATTTGAGCTACTGCGATTTTAGTTATTACGTGGTCCTTCTTATTCTTAGCTCGTCGGTAAGAACTCTTGCTGCCACACCTATTGTGGGTGGAACATTAGTAAATACAGTGGGTGGTAATTATTGAAAAATAAGCAAGTCTTGAAACAAAAAAAAACTATTCTATGTAAGCTAAAATTTAAATTTTCTATAGATGTGCCTAAATATCCGTTTATGGTGTCTTTGCAAGATCGTGTGGAAAGTTTAAATAAGACCATCACCTATCAACATTTCTGCGGTGGCAGCTTGATGAGCAGCAGTTGGATATTGACAGCGGCTCATTGTGTTTTCTGGAAGTAAGTTTCGAAGTTACAATCTGGAAGTTACACAAAGTGAACTTAATTAATAGATCTCTAAAAAAGGTCTGCTCATCATGCGACATCATGTGTTGGCATATATTACTTCACAGTTACTGCTTACTTGCAGATCAATTGCAGCGAGTATGAAAAGGAAAATATTTTCTAAAGAATAACTTAAGATTTTTATATTTCGGAGTTTTTGTGAATTATACTCTGCATTATTGTGACACGTACACCGGATAATTATTTGTATATTTTCAGAAATACGTCACAGATCGTTGCTGTTATTGGCCAAGAAGATATTTCAAAATTTCAACACTTCAAATACTACGGAATCAAAGCTGCAAAGTATTTCAATCAGTATTTCGATCAGTGAGTTAACGACATCATATGCATTAGAGTTGCTATTATTTTGTTTTGTTTTTATATTTGATATGTGCATAGCTCTGGATTGTTTCTTTATGATGAAAAACTAAGATCTGAAAATTTTTAAAAAATATTGATATTTAAATGTGCCTCTAGCGACCTCTATATTGAAAATTTGATTTATATAGGAAAATAGTGCTGTTCCTTTAATAAAACCCTCCTTTAATAAATTACATTTTTTTAAGCTAACATTTTCGTAAAACTGGTAGGAACTTTAATTAAATTTTTCCTTAAAATGAGTTATTAAGCATGAGAATCGAACTTAAAAACTTTTGGAACTTTTGGAAAAAAATCTAATTGTTAAAAAAAAAAAAACACAAAAATTCAAATTAAAGAAAAATTCAGTGAAATTTTATGGAAATATTTTTTAAAATTATACCTTATACAGATACAAAAAATGGTGCGCTTACGTTCAATAATTTGGATATTACGAAATTTTTTGCTAGAAGTTTGCCTTTTTGGAAATGTAGAGTTTAAGTATTTTTATGAAAAAAATTCCCAAAAATACAAATTTTGAAATATCAAACCAGTTATGAACTAAAAATATTTTTGAGCTATTTTGTCGAAAAAATTAAAAAAAAACAAAAATTGGATAAAAATGTTATAGCTGCTGAAACTTGACTTTTTTTTTTTCAAAAATCCTTAAGGTGCCCTTTTCTGGCTATCGAACACAGAAAAAATCATAAAAAAAACCACTTCTTAAAAATATATCTGATTTTCTATCGAAAAATTTTGGAATTCCAAGGATGTCAAAATATATATAGAAAAATTGGTTTGCCCTGGTGGTTTAAGTTATAAAAACTTCAAAGTCAGTTTTAACATGCGTTTTATTATTTATACAGTAATTTCCGGATATAAGAACTTAGCAAAATACTCAAAATTCAAACTCTTTATCCGGGAAATTCTTTTATGAAAATCTCGGTTAAAAGAGTTTTGGGGCTTATACGAAAAACCCGTTTAATGAACCATTTTTGGCTTACATAAAAAATTCGCCCTAAGAAACAACCGCTCTTATAGGAAACTGCATACACACCCTACTCGTATTAATAAAAGAAATTATGTTGTAATAACTTTTTAAATTAATATGTATTTATGTTAAAAAAAAGAAATGTTAATTCACATTTATATAAATAAAAAGAAATCATCACAACGCTGCCAACTTTATATTTTATATTATGCGGGGATTTTTGTATGAGTTTTTTCAAATGGTTCACAAATTTGCAACGTTATAAGCGGGGCGATTTTTTAAGCGGGAAATACTTTAAACGGGAATTTTCCTATGTATTGCTTATGGAGATTTTTCTTGACCTAATTTTGTTAACTTATAAGAGGGGAAATCCATTAACCGGGGGGCTTATATCCAGAAATTACTGTACTTTTTATTCATGCTTTTGTCATCTGTCAAATTAGAAATAGATCCAAATCTGCGACAGCAACAATAACAGAAACGATGTTAATGTTAAGGTTTTGTTTGGAGATGCGCACTGCGACCTATATAGATCTATTGTACCTCCTTCTTGATGCTCCGCTCTTGACGGATTACAGAATCTCATCCAGACCTAGTTCTCTGATGAATTTGAGAATATTTTTCGGTTCGATGGATGAGATTTCCTCTTGACTCAGCTCGTAGTTCCCCAGTGTTGCCTTGCGCTTGCGAGCTACTGCGTCACAGTTGGTAAGTAGATGTATTGGAGTCTCCTCCGCTTCTTCGCAGAAACGGCAGTTGCTGTCGGTTTCGATGCCCAATTTCTTCAGGTGGTATTTCAGTTTACAGTGTCCTGTAAGAAACCCCGTAAGAATTCTTAGATTCGGTTTGCCTAAGCTTATGTGCAATTTTGCTCTCCGAGAGTTAAAATCTTTGAGGAGCACTTTGGATTGTTTTAGCTTTGGGAGGCTTTTCCAGAGGTTTGATCTTTTGTGTCTCTCCTCCCTTCTTAGTTCTTCTTTGATAGTGTGTGTGCCCAATCCGCAGAATGGTTCTGGTCCTATAAAGTGTGTGGCTGCGCCTCGTCGCGCTAATTCATCAGCTTCTTCGTTACCATGAATTCCTTTATGTCCTGGGACCCAGAGTATAGTAACGGTGTTATTCTTGCCTAGCTCATTCAGTTTTGTTAGGCATTCCCATGTCATTTCTGATGATATTTCACAGGAAGCTAATGCTTTGATTGCTGCTTGGCTGTCCGACATCACAATTATGTCTTGACCTTTGTAACTCCTGTCCAGGTTAAATTGTGTGCACAGCTGTATTGCTAAGACCTCCGCCTGGAAGATACTGGGTGTTGTCCCCATAGGTACCGAGTGCCTGGTTCTTGGTCCATATACCCCTGCACCTATACCTTCCAGTGTTTTGGAGCCGTCCGTGTACCATGTTATACTGTGTGGTTTTGTGACTCGCGATATTATTTCACTATCCCACTCCTTCTTGTTACCAAGCTTAATTTCGAAGCGTTTTTCGAAGTTATACCTTTTTACTATATCGTCTCTTGGTTGATCGATGTATGGTATCTGCCTTGCGATAACTTCTTTCTCTTTGTTGCTGATAGTTTTTCCTAATCCTGTTCCCTCTTTTGCAATGCCTATCAGGGTTCGCTTTGCTACTCCCTCTATGAAGAGGTGAAGAGGAGTTAGGTCGAGGATTACTTCTAATGCTGCTGTGGGGCAGGTCCTCATAGCTCCTGTAATGCATACGCAGGCAAGTCTTTGTACCTTTGTAAGCATGTTCCTCATTACTGATAACTTGGTTTTTTGGCCCATGCTACTGCTCCGTAGGTGAGGATTGGTCTCACCATCATGGTGTACATCCAGCGAAGAATTGTAGGGTTACAGCCCCAGCTTTTCCCTGCCAGGTTCTTACATACCATTAGTGCGCGAGTTGCTTTATTTTTAATTTCCTCAGCATGTCTTCTCCAGAGAAGTTTAGAGTCTAGTGTAAGTCCCAGGTACTTTACTTCTGCTTTGAGAGGGAGTTCAGTGCCGTCCATTCTCATCGTTCTGAGGTTTGGCAGGCTTCTCTTGTTAGTGAAAGGTACTATGGTTGTTTTTGCTGGGTTGATGTTAAGCCCCACTGTGGTGCACCATTCCTTTGTTACTTTCAGCCCTCTCTGTATTAGGTCACAGAGTGTATTCTCGAACTTGCCTCTTGCTATTAGGGCTATATCGTCTGCGTAGCCTTGGCATTTTATGCCAGTATCGGTAAGCTTCGATAAGAGTTCGTCCACAACTAGGCTCCACAGAAGTGGGGATAAAACTCCACCTTGGGGGCAGCCTTTGGTTATTTTGATTCTTATTGTGGTGGTTCCCACTTTCGTTTCTGCAGTTCTAGTGCTAAGCATTTGGCAAATCCATGCGCTAAGCATACTGTGTACCCCTTTCTTGTACAGCGACCTTTTCACGGCCTCGTGGGATGTGTTGTCGAAAGCTCCCTCTATGTCTAGAAAGGCACATAGTACAGTTTCCTTGTTCTCGAGTGCTGACTGGATGTTGCTTGTCAGCTGGTATAGGGCGGATTCTGTGGACCTACCCGCCCTGTATGCATGCTGACAAGGGTGCATTGGCGCTTTCTCCAGAATCTCAGTTCTTAGATAGTTGTCTATCACCTTTTCCATTGTTTTAAGAACAAAGGATGTGAGGCTGATTGGTCTGAAGGATTTAGGTAGCGTGTAGTCCTTTTTCCCTACTTTTGGTATGAAGGTGACTATAGACCTTCTCCATTTTCTTGGGATATAGCCCATCGCAAGGCTGCTTTTAGTTATTTTAACTAGATGGGGTAGTATTGTCTCTGCACCTTTTTGCAGTAGTGCTGGAAAGATACCGTCTACCCCTGCTGATTTGAATGGTTGAAAGGTTCTTAGGGCCCATTCCAGACGAGCCTTCGTGCAAATGCTTGTGGCAAGTTTCCATTCCTCTTGGTTTGGAGCTGTCAGCCTTCCTGCCGCCTCACATTCACTAATTTGTGTGCTACCTGGGAAGTGAGTTTCTAGCAGGTGGCTGACCCGTTGCTCTTCTTTAAGCGTATAGCTTCCGTCTGGTAAAAGAAGTGACATATTTGTCTCCACTCTGCCTTTGGCCATTGCTTTATGGATCCTGGCTGCAGCTGGCGTGGAGGATATATCTTCGCAGAAGGTTCTAAAGCTTTGTCTTTTAGCTTTCCTGATTTCTTTGTTATACTCAGTTAGAGCCGCCGTGTAGTTATGCCATTCTCCGGTGCGCTTTGCAGTGTTGAAGCTGCATCGCACATTTTTCCGGAGCCTGGTCAGTTCGGCGCTCCACCACGGAGTATGTTTTGTTCTTGCCTTATTTCCTAGAGGACAACTAGTTTCGTAGGCATTACATACTGCATTGTTGACCTGCTCTACATAACATTCAAGTGCAAGGATGTTGCTGATTTTGCTCCTAGATTTTACATTTTGTAGGTTTTCTTTCAATAAACTGGTATATGTATCCCAATTTGTATTCTTAGGGTTCCTTCTGGGTACTGTCTCTTGGCACTTTGCCCCAAGTCTAAACTCTATTATTCTATGATCAGACATTGATGGTTCCGGTGATACCTTCCAATCCCTAATCATACTCCCAACATATGGGTTTCCTATAGTGAGATCTAAGACCTCTTCTCTGGCCCTAGTTACAAAAGTAGGTGTTACCCCCACATTGAAGAATTCTAGGTTGTTACTTAATATATATTCTAGGAGGTACTCTCCTCTGGTGTTGTCGTCTGTGCTTCCCCAGATGGTGTGGTGTGCATTGGCGTCGCAGCCGACTAAAAGTGGAAGGTTGTTTTTCCTACAGTGCTCCACTAGTCGTTTTGTCTCCGCTGTGGGGATGCTGGTGTTATCTCCCGGGAAGTATGCGAATGCAATTACAATGGCGCGGTGCATGCCGTTGGTCTCGATTTTTGTTTCGATGACAGCCAGATCCCGCGTCATAAATTCTGAAAGACAAATATAATTAGTATTTTTCTGCATAAGGATACATGCTCTGGGGTCGTTTGTTCTATGATCCCAAGTTACCTGACTCTCTTTACAAAAGAGGCCTCTAATCTGGCCCCTGTAGCACCAGGGTTCTTGAATCAGCACGAAGCCCAATTGTTCTGTGGCGAACCTCCGGGCGATTACTGCTGATGCAGCTTTCGCGTGATGGAGGTTAACCTGGGCGAATTTCGTGCTGACTTTTGTGATGTGCATCATAGTGCGGGGCTGTTGCCCCGTTCTTCTTCAGGCAGCATTTCTACTTCCTTTATCGGAGGTTCGTGGCAAGTCCCAATCGAGAGAGCGGCGAGGTCGATGCCCTCTGCCTGGTCTACGGTTGTAGAGGTTGCCACAATTACAGAGACGGCGGAGGCGCGGTTCTCCGTGGCAGCTTCCACAGGTTGCTGTGCTGGTGGCGCTGTGTCAGTGGCCTCACTTAAGGCTGCTGCTGTGGTTGAACTGGTCGTTGGGGCGGGTTTTGTGTCCAACACCGGAATTGTTCCAAAGCGGAAGCTAATAGAGGAGCCCCTAGACTTTAAAGTCTCGAGTGACTCTCTATCTATTGATAGCGCGAGCATCGATCCGCTACCCTCATCCTTACAGCTTAGGATCTTCCAGGCCTCGGTGTTGAAGCCTTCATTTTGGGCGGCAATGAGTCCCATCGATCGGCTGAGTTCTTTGCTGGAACTTCTTGGCAAGAACATTCGTATGGTGTGTCCTTTGGGAACCTTTTCCCCTGGACACGCCCGAAGTTCGAGCCCCTTCCACTGCTCAAGCTTTGGTGCGACTGCTTGTAGCCATTCTGCTGTCGAGGTGTTCGCACAATCGACCAGTAGCAAGCCTGGCCGGAAGTGGATTCCCTCAAACTGTAGTTTGGTGGCCCAGCCCTTCACTACTTCGCTAAGAATAGCTTCTTCTAGCTCCGAGAGCTCTTCCGAACTTAACATTTGCCGGGGATATTCCTTTGGTAGGACCGCAATTGTTATGCCTTTGGCTACGCTGGCGTAGCTGGTCCTAGCTTTCTGCAATTCACTCGCGGGTCTCTTTGCCCCAGGCTCTGAACTGCTCTTGCTTTCAGGTGCAATCCTGGCTTTTTTAAGTTCTGGCCGAAGAGGAGGGGTTATTTCGCTGCTGCTCCTCTTCTGTGCCTCTGGTTGTCGGGTGTTGCCCCGATGCTCTAGTGCTTTTTCACGAGCTGCTTCGGGTGCCATGCCCTGCTCCAGATACCTCAGGTACCATCTAGTGCCTGCTCTACTTAGGCCGACTCTTAGTGGGTCGTCTAGCCCTCCTGGTTCCCCACTCATAGGAAGGTGTATAGTGCGGCGTTTATTAGCGAAGGGCCTATTTCTACGCCCCTCAGCCGGACTTCCTTCCCTATTATGTCCTGGTCGTCTCCTCGATGTGGACGCGGTTTCGGTGCTGGGGATTCTTCTTTGAGCAGACGCCTTACTTCGGTGCTCGCTCGTTAGCGATGTGCGCGTCTTACTGGGGCTCGTGCTTGATCTCCGGTTGCTGGTACTTGGCCTGTGGTCATCTTTGTGGATGTTGTGCTCCACTTGACCACCGCCGTACGGCTCGTTTGAGATCTGCGTTCTGCAGTGCCTGTGATCGTCAGTGCGGATTCTTTGCTCCACTTGATCCCTACTGCGTGAGTTGGTTGGCACTCTAGCTGGAGGTAATCTCCACGGGTTGGTGCCCCGCCTGTGACCTTCATCTTGGGCTCTTTGCTCCATGAGGTCTGCTGCTTTGCTTGCGGTGATTCCCCGCAAGTCTTCAATTTTGTTGTTTTTGTTTTTCGTTTTTTTGCTCATTTTTTTGGTTGACCGGTGGCTCGTGTCCGAGGACAAAAGCGTCGCAGTCTCTAATTATGGCTGGGAAAGGGTGGTCGACCATGCCAGAGCCCGCATACCATGGTAAGGCCACAGTTACTTCTTGAGGCGGCCAGGTATCAAGAAGGCACCGTTCGAGTACAGTCGGTATACCCCCTGACTGCAAACCACCCAATGGGCACGGTATCGCGTGACACCCTGGGTTAGGGGGGGTAGCCTTTGGTTCGCTGCTCCACAGAGTCTATCTGACCCAACAGGGAGGGACATCTCCCGCCATCATAGCCATTGTAACAGAAACGATACTGCAGAGCTAGGAATAAAACTTATTTCGAACTTTCATAGTTCAATCACAAAAACCACATCAAGAACAATACCACTTAAAAGTAACTATTCCGTTTTATACAGTGTCGGACAAAACTTAAGCACGGGTCCTTGTAGTTAGCATTTCAGTCCACAAAAGTTCTAAAAATTTGTATTTACTTGTTTTATTTGTATTATAAATTATGTAATAATATCAGATTGTTTAAAAAAAAATATTCGCAATGCAATTATTAATTGCAAATACATTTTTTTTTTACAATAATTTTGAAAGACACTCAAAATTGCTGCGAAAAAACTAAAGCCCATAATCTCAGTCACTCATTGTTTGAGTGCATTTCAAGCAAAAGGTCGTTAAAGTACCGTTTGAATAGAAACCAGTTATTGGCGAAGCAAAATAATTTCGCTTTGAAAAGACTTAAACGTTTAAATCAGTTGTTGGTGGTTTATTTATACGGGTCAGACAATTAAAAAAAAAATTATCAATAAAATGGCTTGAAATAAGTATTCTGCTTCATTCAGAAAAAAAATTGTAAACGAATTTAAAAATGGCGAATCAGTGGCAAGCATTTTGTGCTGATCACAGTGTTGTATACCGAACTTTAAGCTGATTTCGTTCAACTGGTTAGAAACATTGCATCAAGGTGGTAAACCACGAAAGACAACGAAACGTGAGGACCAGGGAATTGTTCGGACGATAAGAAAGGATCCCTTTATATAAGCGAGATCTAATCAAAGTGAACTGCATTTAAATATTTCACTTATATCCATCCAACGACGAGCTGTGGACGGTGGCTTACGAACATAGAGGAGGGTTAAAAAAATCTTTATTTCTTCAAAAAATCGTAGAGCACGAATTGAATTTGCAAGAGCCCATGTTAACTGGTCTGTTTCAAAATGTCGAACCGAACTATTTTCAGATGAATCAAAGTTCAACATCAAGTGTTCTGACGTATTTAATCTAGAACTCAGGCCAAAACTCCACGTTACTCGACGCGTTCTGTGAAACACGGTGGAGCCAATATAATGGTCTGGGGATGTTTTTCCGTCTAGAGAATCGGCCATAGGATCAATGGCATAATGGATCGTTTCATATACAAGGATATTCTTCAAGATGTCATGTTACCTCATGTGGTAGAAGAAATGCCGTTAAGTGGATCTTTCAACATGGTAATGATCCAAAACACACTGCCAAATGTGTAATGGAGTGGTTATCGGTAAACAAAATCGATGTTTTGGATTGGCTCGCTCAATCACCTGATCTCAATCCCATAAAGAATATATGGGAAATTGTAGATAGGAAAATTCGACGCGAAAACTGAAAAGGAAAGGACTCTCACATAGGAACACTATAGATTCTATGCCTCGCCACCAAATATTATAAAAAAATTACGTTTTTCTTGTATACCCAAATAATGTGATTTAGTTTTGTCACGGTAATTTTAGTAGTATCTTGCCTTTATTTTAATATTTTTGTTTTAAATTAAATACTATGATAAATTTTGTTTGGTGTATAACGTTAAATGTATATTTATTTTATTTTATTTTTATTTATTTATTTAGAAGCATTTGTACAATAAGAACTACGTTCTTTTATAGTACGACATAAAATAAAATAAAATAAAATGATTACAACAAAAACTTATATTAAATAATAACAACGTATTAATTTATTACGCATACAGGTTATACAATCATGATTTCAAGTGAACATACATTAATCAAAATTTAAGCTTAATCATAGACATTTTGAAGTGTTATAAATTATTCAGAGAAAATGAAGGAAAACAGAAAAGGTACAGTTACTAGAAGTTAAGAAGAAGAAAAGAAAGATAGGATAGATTGTCTAAAAATATTTCTCCTGCTGATCTCTCTTATCCTACGTGGCAGAGCATTCCACAGTCTAATGGCGTTGATGAAAAATAGACAAGGCGAATTCAATGAATTGTGCCTAGGGACAATAAGACCATGATTTCTATTCGATACACAGAACTGAAGTTTATTATAAAGATAAAAAGGTGTTTTTTCATGAATGAGTTTATGCAAAAATATGCAGTTTCGTGCATTGAGGTAAGCTGTTATATCACACCCAAGTATAGCATTGCGAAATCTTGAGAGGTGATCAAATTTACGCAGCCCATAAACATAACGAGTAGCATAGTTGAAAGAAATTTGTAACTTCAAACGAGAGGTTGAGTCAAGTTTACTATAAACTATATCAGAATACGTTATTAAAGGTAAAATAAGTTGTTTTACCAACCTATGCTTAACATTGATAGCAGTTACACTTGACGACATCCTTAAATTGCGTAGGACATAATAAACTTTTTGGACTATACTATTGATATGATCTACACAGGATAGAGACGAGTTAATATAGAAACCTAGATTCTTTATTTTTGACACCACTGCTAACTTACTTTCACCGACAAACAGGTCAGGGACATCATGAATACATGTTTTGTTCTTACAGATAGGGAGGACATACGACTTGGAGGCATTAAGTTGGAGTCCATTACTTATGGCCCACTTATTAATGCTGCTAAGATCATCATTTAGTCTATAGCACAGGTCTTCAAGAAGACAAGTACTACGCGAGAAATAAAGCTTAATAATATGCGTGCACAGACGCATGCTTGCAGACACTAAAGATATCATTGATAAAAATAGAAAATAATAGTGGACCAAGTATGGAGCCTTGAGGAACACCACTTAAGACTAATTTATGTTCTGAAATTTTTTGATCAACCTTGACTCGTTGCAACCTATTACATAAATAACTAGACATGAGATTGACAGCACTATCACAGAACCCGAAGAGAAACTTAAGCTTTCGACATAAATACAAGTGGTTAACCTTATCAAAAGCCTTAGTAAAATCAAGTAAGCATAGTAAGGTCATGGACCCAGAATCATATTCAGGTCTGATATCATCGAGTACCTTAACTATTGCAGAAGAGCACCCATGACCTGCCCGAAAGCCAGATTGAAAAGGAGATAATAATTGTTTTTCAAATAAATATTTACTAATTTGTAGAGCCATGAGTTTTTCACATACTTTTGCTAATGGTGACAAAATGCTTATTGGTCTGAAATCATTAGCTCCAGAAGGGTTTTGCTTTTTTGCAATTGGATGAACAATAGCAACTTTCCACAAGTCAGGGAATGATGATGATATCAAGCAATGATTAATAATATGTGTGAGCGGGCTTACGATATGAGGTAATAACAACTTAATGAATCTTATAGGAATACCATCTTCAGATATTGCATTCGATTTAATAAGCGACACACATTTACCAACATCCATTTCACTGCCCAGATCAAACTTGAATGATTGTTGGACACACTGACTATAAGAAGGCAAATCATCATCAGAAACAGTTGCGGAGTCAACAAAGAAATTATTGAGGATTCCCGGATCAATATGACATTCAGAAGAGCTTGCATTACGTATCCCAAGTTTTTTAATGTTGTTCCATAAAGTTTTGTTTGGAAGAGAGAGTTTAAGTTTATCAGCATAATATTGCGCTTTTGCCTGCCTTGTAATACGAACAGTCTCATTTCTAGCCAACCTAAAAGTTTCCCAATTGTTTGACGTGGGCAGATGTTTCCATTTTTTGTGAAGCTTATTTCTTTTCTTTATACTATTTAGGACATGCTGAGTAAACCAAGGACACGATACATTTTTTACTCTTAAAGTTCGAAGTGGCACATGTTTTTCGAACAAATATTTAATAGGGGCTGCAAGGAAACTAAGTTTAACATTAACATCACTATGATACCAACACTCATTAAATGACATCCAAGACAAATCATAATAAAGAGATGTCAAGTTGAGACGTTTATAATCACGATAATAAAAAGTATTAGATATAACATTACGAGACAAATTTACGTTTAACGAACAAAAAATTAAATCGTGATCCGAGATAAAGGATAGTTGATCAAAAAGTGAAACAACAGATAGGTTCGAAACAATAAAATAATCTAGGAGACTAGGAGTAGTATTCATGCAGAATCGTGTAGGAATAATTTCATTGATAATTGATAGTCCTATTGACGATATCTTTTCATACAGCAATTGTTTTCCAGGGTCATTTGAAAGTAAATTGATATTGAAATCACCACATACCATCACCAAGTCATAATCTACAAAACAATTATTCAATACAGAAAACAATGGTTCAACAGAAAAACATTTATTTGGATTATACACACAAGACACTAATATTATAGTATACCCATCTGATATACTTATTTTCAAAAATTCTATACCAGAACCACTAGATTGGCTAACAACTTTAGTATTCAGACAAGCCTTACAGTAAACTGCAACACCTCCACCTCTTTTCCTAGGGCGATCATTCCTGTATAATTTGTAATTATCAATGTTACATATTGCGTGACTTATATCTTTGCATAACCACGTTTCAGAAATGCAGATAATGTCCACTAAGGAATTTTCAAAGACATACTTAACATAGTCTAATTTAGACATATTTAAGCTACGAGCGTTGAAGTGAACCACATTCAAGCCACTGCGTTGTTTGCACAGTACTTGAATTAACGTTTTATGGTTCTCATCAGCACCAATAGACAAGTGACTAGAGTCTGACACAGAAAGAACAAGAAACTACTGGAGAAAAAAACTTAGACAAATATGATAAGAAATGGAAGGAGTTAAATATTATAAAAAATGAAGAACAAGAAAGAAAAGTGAAAGAGAGGAAGCATAAGAGAATAAAAAATAACAACAGGTAAGGTAGAGATAAAATTATAACAATGCTTATTACTAAAAACGTAGATAAAAAGAATAACAATAACTTAACCAACATATATAACATCTTTGAGATCGAGTATATTGCAGATGAGAACACACTCGGAATTTTTCTCTGTTCTAATGTAGACAGAGCCACGAAATGAAAAAGCATTGTAAATGCGCTTTTGACGTTTAAAGGCAATTGCCGCTTGTAAAAGCTTGCGGCTCTCTGAATTAAGGCTTTCATGTATGAAAATATTATTTTCCCACTCAAATCCAATAGTTTTGAGATTAACAGCTGATTTAGTTCTCTTACGATATGTCCCAAAAGCTTTGAGCACTCGATTCCGATCAAACGTAGAGAAACATTTGATGATAACCAGAGAGTTGCAGTTTCTCGTATTAGACTTAACACGGAAAATGTCTGATTTGAGGTGGCTGAAAATCAATAAAGAGACATATCCGATTAATAATTGCCTTTAAATTCTCTTCATTTGAAAACGGTAGCCCAAATAAAACCGCATCCATAGAGAAATCTGGTGTGTTGTTGCTTGAATTTGTTCTGTTATCGTTTTGATTTTGAGCGCTTTGCGTCTCCAAATTATCACAACGACCAAGGTTGATTTATAAGGTTGTCGCAGGGCTAATCGCACTCTCTTCTCAGTACCCATAATTGTCAAAACCAGCCAATTTTGCGAATGACTACGAAAGAAAAACGGATGATAATAGAGAGCACTTGCAGATTTTCTATGAGATGTCAACTTCGATTTGACAATTATGGGCACTCGCTCTCTCCCTTGCGACAACCTTATAAATCAACCTTGACAACGACTAGTTAGATCCTCTACTTGTTTCTCTATTTTCTTGATTTTTTTCTCCATCTCATTGAAATCTATTTTAACTGCACTCACCTCAGCCTCAATTTTAGAGCATAGTTTAAGTTCAACATTTACAATTTCCTTTGATACAATGTTCATTAATATAGGTTAAGTCACTTGAGAGAAAAGCACTTTTTTTCTGCCTTTGCTCGAACTGTCAAAGTAGCTGTTAGCTAAAAATTGTACAGATTCGTGTTTTTTTTTTCTTGATTTCCTTTCATCCATTCTGACAGTTCGACCGAGCTTCTCTCAAGTGACTTAACCTGTATTAATGAACCTTGCTCTGATAGTTGCTTAAAAGAGAAAACGTTTTGTTGCAAAAGACGATCTTCAAGCTCTCGCAAGTCGGTCTTAATTTTTACACTCATTCGCTCTTCCATTTGCTTTAGTTGGGCGCAAGGTTGATTTATAAGGTTGTCGCAGGGCTGATCGCACTCTCTTCTCAGTACCCATAATTGTCAAAACCAGCCAATTTTGCGAATGACTACGAAAGAATAACGGATGATAATAGAGAGCATTTGCAGATTTTCTATGAGCTGTCAACTTCGATTTGACAATTATGGGTACTCGCTCTCTCCCTTGCGACAACCTTATAAATAAACCTTGGTTGGGCGCTTAGTGAGCAAGATAACAATTCTCCTCTTGACTGCTTTGGTGTTCCATCCTCAATGTTGTTCGTGCGTTGGTGGAGTTTTTGTCGAGTTAAACGAGGAGTTGGATTCATCGTTGTTTACTTTAAGAAAGCAGCGAAAGCTCTTTCACTCACTCTTTACTTTAAAAAAGAGTGCAATGGAAAACAGTCTGACTCAACACGGTGTCTGGTTCACTTCTTATTTCGTTAATAGAAAGAAGATAAGAATAATATTTGTTGAAGGTTAATAGAAAGAAATTAATTTGAAACTTAAACCAGAATTTTATTCAATAGAATTGGTTAAAAGGTAAGTGTGTTGCTTTAGTTTTGTCTGACACTGTATAATTAATTCTTTTCTTTGTTAGTAATAAATTTGCAACTTTCACTGAAGCAGGTTGTTCAAGATTAGGCAGGCAGAAGATAATATCTAAACCATTAATCGCAACATATTATCCCAGAATTACGACTAAAGGCAAATATTAAATGAAGGTAATTCAAGTATATTTGTGATTTTGAAGCGTTTTAAAGTTGCTCATATTTGGAAATGTATCAAAAATAAAAAAAAAAATCATTAATTCCATTTGTATGCTAGACAGTGGCGCAGCCAAAGGGGGATTTTGGGGTTTAACCCCCTTTCCCCCCGAAATTATCGTAGGAAAAAGAGAAATAGGACACAAATAAAGCGACTCACACGAAAAGTAATCACAAGATTTTATCAAAAGAATGAAAACCAAAAATCTGTTGTCGTTAAACCGTAATCTTTTAAGCTATTCATGTTTTATTAGTTCAGAATACATGTGTTTAAATTTTTTTAGTTGTAATTCTGACCACTTGGGGTATTGTTGACAATTCTTCGATTTAAGCATAGTGTGAGAAACAAGGTGGTAGCGTATTTTCTTATTCTATTTGGTAGCGTATCTCTCTCATCAAAAATGTCCCTAGATCTGTCAAAAACAGGTGATGGTTAATTTTAAGCAGAACCCATTTGCAAAACAAAGTTTTTGAAATTTGTGTTTTTTGTTAATTTTAATTAATATACGAGTATTTAATATAAAAGTGCATAAACTATGGAAAACAACACTGCAATGGCGCCGCCATCCATTGAATGACCAACTAGGGTGAAAAGGCGTTTAGTTCCACAGATAGAGCTGTGGTTGAAGTACTAATACTTTATTATTAAATTGCCACACATTTAATTTGTTACTTCACAATTTTGTACAGAATTTATTTTTTATACTCTAAGTATAAAGCCAACAAAATAAAAATTGATTTGACACTAATCAACAGTTTGCTGTGTCTCTGTCAAAAAATTTTTGACAAGCGTTTGATATACTCAAACCTAAGAATTAGATTTTTAAAACATCTATTTCCACTATTCATTTCAACACTATTTCATGACGCTACAAAGCCGCTGCATATGGCGCTTTAGGAGCTTTTGAGCAACTAATTGAATTTTTTTGAAGATAATTTGGAAATAGATGAATTTTTTAAGATAATTTGGAAATAGATTTTGATGATTTAAAAATTAAACTGAATGTTTGCTATAAAGTTAGTAATAAAACTAACGATGCAAAAAAGACAGTATTTGAAGTCTTAGAACTGTGCAATAAAGAAATATTCTCTAATATATTTAATTTACCAATCATCCTTGTAACTCTTCCAGTCACTACGTGTGAAAATGAACGAACACTTTTAGTACTTCGCCGACTCAAAACTTATTTAAAAGAAGCTCGATGTTGCAACATAGATAAACGGTTTCACATTGCTTAATCTGTACAGAGATATGACGCCATCAGTCGATTTTATTTCAGATAAATAGTTTTTGTTTGTTTTGTTTATCTTAATCATAATCATTAATCATAATAATCCTGTAACTAACGTTTTTTTCTGTAAAAACCAAACGATAGCAATTTTTTAAATTTTTAATTATTTTTTAATATAAATAAACCACTTTATATAAAACCTTATTTTAAGTTATCATTAGCTGCATTCCCGTCGTCGTTGATCTAGAGCGTGGCTCTATTTTATTCACAATGCAAAAACCAAAATTAGAACTAGCTTTTTTTCTGGCTCTATTTCTGATCTTAAAATGCTGCCAAGTTTAAAGCATTTTTTTCAAAACGAGCATAGTCGGCAAATCTGAAGTACTCTTCGACGAGTTTTGGTCTTACTGCTCACACTCGTATTTTGACACTTCATCGCGAGTGGTGCCAAATTGTAATAAAGTTGAACTCAAACTGTTTTACTGAGATTTGATCTGATTCAGTGCCACGGGAATGCAGCTATTATGTATGTTATCATTGTGGTGGAATTATTTGTTTGTTTGTTAGCTTTACCATACTTTCATATGCAAATATTACTCCCAAAAGTTGAAATTTACTACTGTGCGGTGAATAAGTTGAATGGTAAGATGTTGCTTGCCCTGGCTGAGGTTTTTACCAGGAACTATTAGTGCAAAAATCGGACTCACTAACCAGAACACAAAAGCCGCTATAGTTACGTTTGTTTTTTTATATGTGAGTCCGACATATTATAAAAACCCTTCCCTCCAAAAACAAATCCTGGTTGCGTCCCTGCTGATAGATATACAATTTTCAACACATTACAGAGAAAATTTGTAAGTTGCTGAAAAAGTGTATTTTTGACTTTTGAGGTGTTTTTATTATTTTTTGCTTTTTAACCAGGGCAACCCAATTTTCCTTTCTTTGTATATCCTTGTAACCATTGAATTCCAAAAGTTTTCGAAAGAAAATCAAATATATTGTTAAGAATTATATTATTGAAGTCATTCGAAATGAGAAATCTGTTTTTAGATTTTGTATGAATGATTTTTTCTGTGTTCGATATTCCAGAAATGGGCACTTTAAGGATTTTTATAACTTATAACAAGCTATAACTTCTTTATCCGATTTTTGTTTTTTTTTTTAAATTTTTTTCACAAAATAGCTCAAAGCTATTCTAATATTCTATCTGGTTTGCTTTTTTAAAATTTGTATTTTTGAGTTTTTGGGAATTTTTTTCATAAAAATACTCAAACTCAATTTTCCAAAAAGGCATACTTCTTTTGTTTTCATTTTTATTTTTTCGATTTTTTTAATACGATTTATTATGCGATTTATACGATTAAGAAATGTGATTTTTTTCAAAAGTAAAAAATCTTAACTCTAGTAATTTAAGTCCGATTTTCATGCTTGATAACTCATTTTAAATAAAAATTTAATTAAAGCGTCTACCAGTATTGAGAAAATTTGAGCTTAAAAAAATTTAATTGGGATTTTGTTGGAAAAACAGCACTTTTTTCCCATATAAATCAAATTTTCAATATAGAGTTCGCTAGAGGCACGTTTAAATATCAATATTTTTCCCTGAAAATTTCACAATTTACTTTTTACATCCAAAGGAAAATCGAGGCCCAGGCACATTTTGAATTTAAAAAAAAAAATTGTTCCATTCAGCTAAGGGTAGGGTGATCAAAAAAAAAAAATTTTTCGCAAATCAACCAAGATCGTGCGAAAAATTGATGGTTATATCGAAATATGAAAACCAAAATTACAAAAAATTTTTTTAATTTTTAGACACTGCTACCAGCGGTTTTCTGGTTTCGTTGGAGAAAATCTTGAAAAAAACCTTAAAGTTAAAATATTCATATTTCTTTTATTTTGTATCGTACAATTATGAAATTTTGATGGCATACGTACAATAGATAATAATTTATTAAAACGTGTTAAGATTTTAATTAAGAGATTAAAATTTTTTTTCAGGAGGTAGAGTGTTAAAAAAAGAATCGTTTGTAACCATGTTTCGCATGGGAAAACATTAACTATCTAAAAAATAAAAATTTTTTTTAATTTTGGTTTTCATATTTCGATATAACCAGCCATTTTTCGCACGATCTCGGTTGATTCGTGAAAAAGTGGATTTTTTTTTTAATCACCCTAAGCTCTAATATACATATATCTGAAATTAATTTTTATTTTAACATTAATCCCTAATAATTGTCCCTTTAAGTAGTTCAAATTTACAACACGACATCGCTTTATTGCGTTTACAGCAGCCCTACATAGCTCCCTATGCAAGCATTCTAAATACTCTTCAGAGTAACCGCCAGAGTTACGCTAAACTGCCTAGTGATGGGATGAAAGCTTATAGAAAAAGTAATATTATAATCGAATATATTTATGAATATTTTAATATTATGTTGTCTTAATTTATTTTAGAACCATGCCAAATTATCGGTTATGGCGCAACAACAAACGGCGGTATTACTCAAAGTAATTTGCGAATCGGTGAAGTGGAAGTAATTTCGAATAATAAATGCCAAGAGATAATTGGAAGGGTTTGGGCACCACGTAAAGGTGAAAATACTGTGTGCGCATTAGGAGTAAAGCAAGATGCTTGCCAGGTACGCAATTATAGACTTATAAGTATAAGAAATTTAAGAAGTTTGTTATAAACCAAAAGTCCTAAAACTTTTTTTTAAAAATTTACTTTAAAAAATTTAAGCCAACCTATCTGGCCTTTTTTTAACTCAATTGGTTCATACAGCTTTTAAAGCACAAACGCGATATCTTAGCATTTATTGAAGGTAGAGTCCAAAAAGAGGTAACATTAAATATCGCCCAAAGTCAATTCCAAGAGTACGGTCGATCTTTCGTACTCGGGAACTAAGAAATAGTTTAGGCGAGATAATACCATCTGCAAAATAGTTACCGTCAATGATATTGTAATGCAGAACTGTAAGCGGAATGTTATACTTTGTGTTCATAAAGGCTTGTCAGTAAGTTAACGAAACAGTTTGTATTTATTCGTATGCTTGAAGTGAAAATTAAATGCAGTGCATTTGCAAAAAGTATTAATTTACTTTTTGTTTTTTTTTGCACAGAGAAAAAGTAAATTTTATAAAAAAAAAAATATGCAAACAAATATTTTTAAGACTAGACAAATATTTTGAAAATTTTTAGAAATTATTGCGTTAATAGCTTGCGGAGTTTATTAATGAGTTAATTTGCTTTCGTGTGCTTTGATTCGATGTGTTCAAATGTGATGTGTACATTGTATGAGGCAAACCAACTTCGGTTCCCTCTTACTTTGTAAGCTACATGTTATCATAGTGCTTGAGCGGCTATGTCTGAACAAATGTAATAGAGAATTGTATACAGGCTTTGGATGATTCAAAACTATATTATAAAGGGTCACCAAATCACATTTGAATTTTTAATAAAACTCATTGTTGAAATTTCTGTGAGTTTTTATTAAATTGAAACCGCTTGAATGGCCGCCTCGACCTTGTTTGCACATCCGAGCCTTTTTCATGAAATTTTCCCATAACATTTTGGCATAATTCTGTATTAATTTCGCATCCACAACAAGGCTAGTGGAATCAAATTTATTGATTGGATTGACCACAGTGTTGCAAGAGAGTGCGTGCGTTATGATAACCGAGAAGTGTGCGGGTTTTGCGAACCGTCTCCGCAAAATGTTCACTATTTTTGTAGTGAATTTTCACAATTTGAACGTGTTCTAGTTCGTGAATTTCTCCATGACTAATAGTTCTAAAACATTGAGCACAACAAACTACGAACAGCACGTCTCCACTCTGTATCCAAAAAGAAATGTTGCGGGACATGATTATAACTGACGCGACAGCAGCAAACTTCAGTAGCAAGTGTTTGCGACATTTACATGGGTGCCGTAAGTGGGGAAGAGAGGGAGGCGGTCGTCCTCCGGTACAAAAAAAGTGGTTGTGAAAAGTGGATTTCACATAAAAAAAAATAAAATTTTTTTCACAATTCAATTATTTTATTATATTCCTCGGAAAATTTATCCCAAAATGATTCCATTTTAATTGGAATTGCGGTTACAAGCAACAATATATAAATAATTAAAAATTGACGATGTAATTCGAAATACTACATATGGACTCCAGGTTATTTATTTATTTATTCGCCACACAATAATATTCAAGGTGGGCGTAATCCGCCCACCTGATTGACATGATCTAATATTACACGTCAAAATAGGAGAAAAAAAAGAGAAAGTAAAAATAAAAATATACTTATATCTTAACATTCTAAAAATATTTAATTAAAAAAGAGTGGGGTGGTGAGTTAAGGGGTAGTAGGGGTGAGAAATAGGAATTCAGAATGGTAACGCTTGAATTTCCCAAGTGAGTTTAAAAGAAAGACGGGGAAAAAGGTATTAGGATGGGAAAAGATACTTTGAGAGGTTTCGTTTAAATGTGTGCTTGGACATGGGTGGCAAATAACACTCGCTAATATTATTGAATTCTCTACAGCATCTATTGATGGGCTCATTACCTGCGTAGACGGTATGATGCTGATATTCAGTTAACAGCCGTGTATGCCTCGTTCGCCTTATTGGATCAGTAAATTTTATCTTGCTTGATATAAATTCGCTGTCAGTAATTCCACTAATAACATCGAAAGTGAAACATGAACTAAGTAATGTTCTTCTCGATGATAAGGGCATTAAATTAAGGAGGCTAAGTCTTTGTTCATAGGGTGGCAGGTTACTGTAATCACGGAGATTGTAGGTGTCTCTCAATGCAAAAAGCAAGAATTGTTTTTGAATGGATTCTAGTCTTTCCTTGTGTGATTCAAACGCAGGGTTCCAAATAATGCATCCATATTCGAGGAGAGGGCGCACTAACGCACAGAATAATGACTTAGTGACCCATACATTTTTGAACTCTTTTGCACGTCGTTTTATGAACCCAAGTTGTTTGCTAGCCCTAGACAAGATTTTATCATAATGTAGATTGAAACGCAACTTATTATCCAAGATAACTCCAAGATCTACGATATGATTTACTCTAGATAATTCACTGTTGTTGAGGGAGTATATATTATTTGCTATTAAATTTTTACGAGAGAAGGTAATAATGTAGCATTTGCTAACATTCAGGCAGATATTATTTTGAATGCACCAATGTTCAAGAGATACGAGCTTCGACTGTAAGAAATTTATATCATGCTCCGATTTAATGACATGATACATTTTTAGGTCGTCCGCATACATCAGATGATGGATATCATTCAATATGTCAGATAAATCTGAGATGAAAATGTTGAAGAGAAGTGGACCAAGGTGGCTTCCTTGTGGTACTCCGGATGTAACGGAAATTTGTTTAGATAAGGTCCCTTGAAATTTAACGAGCTGTGATCTGCCTTGGAGATATGACTTTAGCCAGTTGAGAAGAGATCCTGTGATACCAAACTTTACTAATTTAGAAGCCAAGATAGCATGATCCACACGATCAAAGGCTTTGCTAAAGTCCGTATAGACTGCATCGACTTGATGTCCTTTTTCCATTTTACTTAAAACATCAGATACCAATATCATTAAATTTGTGGTGGTTGATCTACCTTTACGGAAACCATGCTGCTGTTCATTAATTAAAGGATTTATAATGCTTGTAAGTTTATCACATATTATCTTTTCAAAAAGTTTTGGAATAGCCGATAATATAGCAATACCTCTATAATTTTCAACAGATCTTTTGTCACCATTTTTATAAATTGGGGTAAGATGAGATGATTTCCAATAAGAGGGAAAAATACCTTGGTACAAAGATTTATTAAAAATTATGAGCAAAGGCATGATCAGTGGGTCCTTGCATTGAATTATTAAGCTTGGGGGTATGAGGTCAGGGCCAGGTCCCTTACCTGGGTCGAGGTCGTGGATTGCTTTGATTATCTCATCTCGTGTAAGACAAATATGATTTATCGTGTGTAATGCATTTGGATAGTGAGGAGGATTGGAAGTTTGGCTTCCTGGAACACAAAAAACTTCTTTGAAATGATCTGCAAAAAGATTGCAAATCTCTTGCAGGTTTGAAGAGATAATGTTACCTTTAAACATCGACGTAGGATAACCGTTGGATTTACGCTTAACATTAACGTAGTCAAAGAATTTTTTGGGTTCTTGAACAATATTTTCTCCTATTAGGTTTATGCATAGTTGATATGCTTTTTTTGACTCAGTAGAGAATAATGTAGCCAGCTCATTGTATCTGATTTTTACTTCTTCGCTCTCATTAATGCCTTTTATGACAAATTTGTAAAGTTTATTTCTTTGATTTCTTAGATGACTAAGATTTTGGTCTAGCCAAGGTTCCGAAAGTTTATTTTTTTTCTTTATCTTTGGCACATGTCTATCAATAATTGTGAGCACACGCTCGTAGAAAAGTGAAACTGAACTATCTAAGTCCAATGCTGACAGATCGGTCCAGTCAAAGTAATTCAGACTGACCTTAATACTCTCGTAGTCAGCATTCAGAAAATCGTATACAATCGAGTTATTGAACGAGTGGGTAAATGTCATATTGGTGGGGGATAGCTCTGCAGTTAAGGCTGTATGGTGCACACTGTTGGAAAAAAAGTGTTCAGTCTCCAGAGTTGGACGAACGCGTATTTCGTCATAGGCATTAGTAAATACTAAATCTAGCCATTTGCCATTCTTATTTGGGGTTCTACTAACTTGTTGTAAGTCATTGCCATAAAAGGTACTAAGTAAGGTAAAGTCAATCGGATTAGAGAGGTTAACCGGAAGTAGATAACTGTCATTTTCATCAATGATAAAGGAAATATTAGGGCGGTTAAAATCGCCAAAGATAATGACTTTATCTTCTTCATTTAAGGAAGCCGTTATTGACGAAATTGTTTCACACATTTGGTTATATATAGCTTCAATAGAACCAGGTGGAATGTAGATAACACCAATATAAATAAAAAGATTATTATCCGAACAAATTCTGATTATTTTGTGTTCATAGAGCTCTTGTGAAGTGGTTTCGACAATCTGACTTGATAGGGAGTTGTGAGTTGCGATAAGGACACCACCCCCACGGGCAAGACCTGTGTGAGAATAATTTCGATCATTTCTATATACTGTCCAGTTGCTGTCCAGAATTTCCTCGTTTTTGAAGGAATCATTTAGCCACGTTTCTGCAAAAACTAACACATTGAAGTGGCAGGATTTTGCGTCGACAAAAAGTTTATTTAATTTGCCGCGCATACCACCGCAATTGTGATAAAATATTTTTAATGAAGAAGTTGCTGAGGAATGTTGGAGTGGATCTCGGGGTATAACTTTTGGGGCAATCTCGTGGGTATTACTTGTGGAGCAAGCAGTTGTGGGTGAAACTTGTAGGGGAAAACTGTTAGGAGCTATAATAGTTTTTGAAATTTGACCGGGTTTTCTGTAGGTGCCAAAGACGCTTCGATGTTGTATGTGAGGCAAATGCTGTCAAATCATTCTCAACCTCAGATGGAGAGATATTAAAGGTTTCGTGGTAGCGAATGAATATATTTTTAAGGTCGGTTAGGTTAGTCGGCAGACCCTCTTGTTGAATAGCTACCATGACGCTAGTTTTTGTCGATCCGTCAATACATATTGAATCTGATTTATTGTGCAGATATGCTAGGTACAGGCGTACATTTTCATATAGTCGACGGTCTCTCAAGCGAGATAGCACGAACCGCCCTTCGGTGGTAGTTTCAACGAGATTTTTGGTTAATTTAACTGTGGGTGGAAGAAGAGGATCAAGAAATACAGGGGATGCGTTTGTGAGAGTTGATGTTGTGGTAGGCATTTCAAAATTGGATGGGGTTGCTTCGTTATGGGAGGAGTTTGATACTCTTTTTGGAGTAAAAGTTGCAGCTTCTTTGTTAAGAGTACTTTTATTTACAGTATGTGACTGAGGTTTTTGAGGATTTAAAGTGTGTGAACGTATGAAGTTAGGATAACTGTTGGAGGGGGAGACTGATGGAGGGTTAGAAAGGGAACTAGAGGGTGCCAGATTAAATGAAACACGCTTATTTTTCGGATACGTTAAATAAGTGGAATTTTTCGGACCCGATTTTTTTTTAATGGGAGACGGATTTGAGATTGTACTTCTAGTAGCGGGGAAAGTAGGGAACATGTTTATTTTAAATGTCCAGTTGGAATTGGAGGAGTATTTTGGAGATGTACTGGAACGTGATTCGGAAGGGTGTCTTAGAGGATTTATTGAGTTGGGAAGCAATTTAGACTTATTACTAGTGGATTTATGATTTGTTTTTTTTAAGGTTTTTGACGAATAATTTAGATTAAACTTAGGATATTATGTTTTTTAGGATTATTACTAGCTCCTTTCTGTTTACCACTCCAAAGTGACAACCTCAACTGGCCTAGCTTAACACTTCCTTCTGTGGACGTCTGGAAAAGCCACACGTACTTTGAAGGCATTTCGAACTTAAAACTGCCAGTTTTTATCATTGTGCAGTCCTTAATCGTAATGCTAAGCGTACGTTTGAAGTATTCCCGAACCCAAGAAGCGTCCGCTAGATGTGGAGCACCTTTGATGAAGAAAGCAGTGTGGTTTAGTTGATTTCCTTCGTCAAGCTTCATTATTCTGCTTTTCCATTCTGAAGCAGTCCACGATGTTCCAAATTGAGTGATGAATTCTCTGGGCGCAGCAATAGGAGGAAGAGCCAATTCAGAATTCATAGTAGTTGCAGGAGGAATTGGAGTTGAATCGGGTCCTGCAGTATGAAGCAAATGGGGATGTGGAGAACAATGTTGGGGTATTATGGAGGAGGTTTCCAGTAATTCATCAAGAAGTGATCGTTGATGAACAGCAGATTGAGTCGACTCTAATTGAATATTGTCTGATATGTAATCGATGTTACTCGAAGCATGTTTGAGTACATCTGTTACATCCGCAAGCTCCAGACGAGTGGCTGCCATCTCATTGCCAACTTCGGTAATTTGGTTAAGTAGGACCGGAAGAAGTGGATCAGACCGTTGCTGTATATGTGATGTTTTCGTCATTGAGCTCTGCATTAAACTATCTATATCACTACGTAGATATGTAATGCTATCACTGATTTGTTTTAAGTCTTTCGCTGTTGTTGACGTTTTGGTGTTATTTTCATTCATCGCACTTATCGAATGACCGAAATTATTCTTGATTTCATCTCAAAGTTCAATTTTTATATTTTTTAAGTGTTTTTCAATGTTTTTATTGTTCGATTCACTGAATCTTTTTAAAGATTTTAACATTGAGGTCTCTAAGTTGCATTTAAGATCCTCAATTATTTTAAAAATGTCTTGAGTTACGGTATCGAAATTTTTAAAATGATTTGACATGAATTTTTTACTTTCGGAGAACGAGGTGGCAAAAGAGTCATTTAAACATTTAATTGTGAGCATTAAATGTGAAACAGATAGTTCTTTACATTCGTCACAGAACACTAGTAAGCACAGCAGCGAAAGTGCTGGGTGAATAAATTTAAGGAATAGTTATAGTTAAATGTGAAACAGATAGTTCTTTACATTCGTCGCAGAAAAATAGAAAGTTATTCGAATATTCATTTAAATAGTTGAGGCCTCTTTTTGACAGCCCAGCGCAACTACAGTGAACTAGTTATAGTTAAATGTGAAACAGATAGTTCTTTACATTCGTCGCAGAAAAATAGAAAGTTATTCGAATATTCATTTAAATAGTTGAGGCCTCTTTTTGACAGCCCAGCGCAACTACAGTGAATACAGTGAAACGATTTTTTGCAAAGCCCATTGCACAATATTTTGGGTGCATTTTTGTCATCGTTTTTGCAATTAATATTTGCGCAAGACATTTTTTTTTTTTTTTTTTTATGGTGTATTGAACTTTTGGCACAGTTACCGAAATTGAGTTTAGTTGCACTATGAGTTTTTTATTGTTAATATGCAATGTTTGCACTTTTCACAGAACACTAGTAAGCACTGCAGCGAAAGTGCTGGGTGAATAAATTTAAGGAATTAACTTGCGGAGCAACTGAAAAAAACACGTCCGAACGGTTTGACTGCTGTTAACCATTGATTTGCGGTTTAAATAACATGTTAGAAAATGAATAGCTTTAATTTAGCTAATGTGATTGTAGTGTACAGCCGAAGGTTAACGTAGTGCATTAAAATGTTACAAATATATCAAGTCTGATATAACCTAAGTACATGATAATATACAGGGTGTCCCGCAATTGAGTGCAACTGTCGAGCTGAGCCAAAAATCGTATCGGAGACGTGGTCTATTTGACATTCTTAGGAGCTACAGTATTTATTAATATTTCACGACTTTGATTCATGTTATTGTTTCTAGCAGAAGAACTACTTACAGAAAACTTATTTATAATAGCTCATTGCAAAGGCAATGAAATCACCTTTCTAACGGTATATCAACAAACCTCACCGACTTAACCGACCGACTTAATGAAATCAATCTTTTGAAACTACTAAATTTCAACTTTTAGTGAAAATTGCTCAGAATTTTGCGTAATAAATTTAATTTTTTTATGATCAATTTTGTAATTTATTTATTAAATTTTTTTATCAATGACACCAAAAACAAACATATCTTTTACATTCGAGCCTTTGACTATGAAAAATATATTTTAAAAATACAAGGGATTGACATGCAAATTCAATTCCCCCTATATACACACACACACGCACACACACACACACATAGCTAAGTGATCTTAGATATCGAAAGATAAGCTGTAAAGTAAAGCAAACACAAGAAAAAAAAATTTTTCAAGTTTTGAGAAATTTATAATTCTCAAGTTGAGTTTCAACATTCCTTATCATTTGAGATGAAGCATTTTTTCAAACGTTATTTCTCAACTTAAGGTGGAGTTGAGGGAGATTTGAAAAAATATTTCCAACAAACACAAAAAAAAAGGTTCTGTAACGTTTCAGAAATTTATAACTCTCAAGTGGAATTTCAACATTTCTTATCATTTGAGATTAAGCATTTTCTCAAACGCTATTCTTCAACTTGAGGTGGAGTTGAGGGAGATTTGAGAAAATATATGTAACTTTGTGGCAACACTTTATTTGGATTTGCAAAAATATAAGTTTGGCAACAACAGTGAATCATATGTTTTATTGTTTGCAAAAAGATAGTGTTTCAAGTTGTGAAAAATATCTAAAGTTTATCATGCAATTTTTGTACTGCATTAATTAAGCCAAAAAGTAAAGAAAAAAAAATAAAAACTGAAATGAAGCATATAATAGATCTGCTAGCAGAGCATGAGTTGATTAGCCTTGCACATCCGGAGCACCATAGCGCAGAGGAAACCGTGGCGTTGGCAGCGGGTCCATCAATTTCGAATATATCATCAGAAAATTATTTAAGTGGGGCCGAAAATGATGATTCAGACACAGAATTAGAAGAGGAATTTACATTAAAAACAACCAAATCAGGAGAGTTCAAGAAAGAGTTAGCAGCGTGGACTGTTAAGTTTAATATTTCAACCGCTGCTACGAATGACTTATTAGCACTATCGCGCAAACTTATAGACAAAATTAATTATTTTTTTTTATATCAGTAGAGTATTCAAATGTCTTAAAGACAAAAAATTCTGGGCCGAATCGCTGCACGTTCTTTTGTACGTTCACGGAAGCGGCGATTCGGCCCCTGATCTCGTTAAGAATAGTTTTTATATAAACATAAGAAAATGAACAGTTTACCTTAAGAAACTTTGTTATTTTAATTAAAAAGCAAATGTTTTATATTTTTAATTTAATCAAATTAAAAATTAATTTAATTGCCATTAATTTAATTTAAAATAAAAAATTTCAAAATAATATATTGTTTTTTATTCCCTGATTTAATATAAATTACATTTTCTTTGCATAGGCACTTCATATATATATATATATACCATTTGAGATCAATTAGAGGGATGCCTTTCATATCAAGTTGACAATTACAAATTTCTCAAATGGGGAAATCCATTTGAGATCTAGGAAAGATCACAATATAAAAAAAGTGCCTTTTAAGTTGAGAACACTATAATCCGCGAGTTGAAATGCTGTTGAGAATTAACGTTGGAGATTTGAGAAAGCTATTTGATCTCAAATACACCTCAAGTTGATAACTAACAAAAAGGTTTATTGGGTTTTTATTGATTGACAAAATAGTTAATGGCTCAATTAAGGTTTTATATTCTAGTAAAAAATATACGTTTTTGATTCGAATAATTAAGCATACGAAATGACGAACAACTTCAACAAATCATTTCTAATATATTTTAAATTTTGTTCTCAACTTTTACAGGGTGATTCTGGTGGTCCACTAATTTGTTCCTACAACGGTCAGGACTATGTATATGGCATTGTTTCTCATGGAATTGCATGCGGTATTGCTGGCGTGCCCGGAATCTATACAGTAACTGGACCATATTTCGAATGGATAGGTTTGGCTATAAGAAATTGAAATCGAATTTTTGTCTATAAAGAAGTTTTATTTGTATTTTTTTTTATTATCTAATGAGTTGATCTAAAGTCAACATCTAGAGATAATAAGGATATTTTGAATAAATTTCTAATAGATTTTGAATATTGCAAGAATAGCATTAGTTTAATTGGCTTAAATACGACGTATATTATGACTAAATTATATAAATTGTAGTTATATTTTCTAATATATATTGACCACATAATAATTACTATTAAAATTATTACAAACTAGCTTAGAACTATTTATTTATCACTCTCAATTGGTTTGATTTTCGGTTCAGTGTTACTATCCAATGTTGTTTCGGAAGGAACTTCTTCGACACGATCAGAAAGTTTTCTGGTGCCTGTCTCAGGCAATGTGAGAGTCAATAAACCTGCTACTAAAACGCAGCAACCGCAAATTGTTGTCGGAATGTACCAGCCGAGTTTGCCCTGGAAAGCAAGGAAAGAGTTAAAAAAAAGTTTGTTATTTTTTATTATTTCGAAAAACTTACCAACACATCCACCACATAGGGTGCAGATATAGAGCCAACATGTGCCCACGTAGAGCAGGTGCCTAAAGCTGAATTACGTATTTCTGTAGGATACAATTCAGCTGTATAGAGCGTAACAATGGAGTAGGTGGCACTAATGCCAAAACGTCCCAACATGGCAAAAGCAAAGATCCAAGTTGTATAGCCTTAAACAAACATCATAACAACTCTTGGTTGGATAAAATGGATAGAATGAAGAATTAAGCTTACGTGATGGTACAACCAGTACCAATAGCAGCGCTACACCTGTAAACAAGAACAATACCATAGTTGTAATGCGACGTCCAGTAAATCTTAACAAGATAACAGGAACTAAATACGATGGAATGTCCACAATTCCAGTGATGGCAACATAAAGATAACGGCTTACAGACATATTGGGTGCATTTAGGGCTGTAAATGAAAGTAAAATCGTTAGAAAAAAAAATAAGATATTTATTTTTCACAGTTAAATTTTCTATCTACCCGTAACGTAATAGGAGAGTGAAGCTACACAAAACATAAAATATGAAGTGAATATAAGCCTTCGCATTTTCCATGTGGCAAAGAGCTCGATGATTTGCTTCAAGGGTCCTCTCTTGAGCTTTGTAAAAAGTGACACTGCTTCTTTCGTCTCTCCCTTTGATAATAAGGATGAGTGATGGAAAACATAAAAAACATATTTATATTAAATAAAACATGGGTATTAAGTTAGCGTCGTCGTTTTTGATTTATTATTAATAAAAAATATATGTGATAAGATGTGGACGCCTATGGCATATTGTAGCACATTTGGAGCACATCACAGCACAATTTTCAAATTTGCGAAATAATAGCAAATCGATATTTTATTAAAACACCGCCTAAAAACTATTCCATTTGTATAATATTCTTACACATTGCGGCACATGGCAGCACAAATCGGGCACATCACAGTACATATGAAACTTTTGTTTTAGTAATAAATCAAAAAAATTAAGTTTAGTTCATGCCAATAAATACATTTCAAAGGCAAAATTCTTTAAATTTTAAGCTTATATGCATGTAAAATTAACCAGTGGCGTATATACAGGCACCAAAAGGGTTCCACCAAATTTGTTAAATTTCTTTTGAAATAAAAAAAAAACAGACAAACCAATACGCCGCTGTGTTAATCTATCGGTATATAATAAAAATTTTACCAATTTCTGTTTCTCAATTTCTGCTTCCGTAGAACACTTCTCGATTTCATAAGGACATTTTTGGTTGAGTAGAACTCTGTAAGCTTTGGCGTAGCGTTTCTTCGTCAAGAGCCAGCGCGGTGATTCTTTCATTAAACTAAAGAATAAACCAAAACAATCAGTTAATTAAAAATCTTTAAATGTTGTCCCACTATACTTACAAGCAGTTGAGTATCAGTAAGAGAGCTGGCACTGTTAGTGCCAGCTGTAGATAACGCCAGGACTCCACTAAGTAGGCGGCAATAGCCAAAAGAATCAAGCCAATGGGATAGGAAGCCGAAAATGCAATTGACATCCATGAACGATGCTTTAGGCAAATATTCTCCACAACTATGGTCAACATGAAATATTATAACCCAGACAAAACTACTTCAGAATCTCACCCATCGTAAATGCAGGATAGAACAATCCCGATGAAGCGGCTCCCAAACCAAAACGCCCCACCAAAAATAAACTGTACCATGGTGTAAATGTGCAAAATAAGCTTGATACAATAAAAAATATAGCTCCAAGCGTAAATGCAGATTTGCGTCCAAATCTTTTAAATAAAATTCATTGTTTTTTAAAGATTAAACTTAGCAAAGCAAGAAAAAAAAGTCGGCTAATATTTATGTCTGTTTGTATAGTATACTTTAGCTACTTACTTATCAGAATAAATGCCAAACGAGAATGAACCAAAAAATTTGCCTAGTGATAGAAATACTTGCGCCGATGTACGTTGTAATGCACGATCACAAACAAGTTCCCAATCGCTGACAAATGTGCTCTCGGGTGCTGTGAACTCATAAACACCTTTAACCTTACATGCAATCTCAGCTGGTGAATTTTGCTCCGAAAAATGTGTTGTATAGTTCAGTGCATCGGCGTATGACATTTTACTCAATTGCTGATAGTCCCAATCCCAAATGGTACAACCTTGAGTAGTCAAATCCTTTTGTGTGATGTTACGCTTTTCCAGAACTGTCCAGTTGGTCGTCTTCAGATCACGGACGCCACACCATTGATCGTCGGGCAAGTGTCCCAGCAGTGTGTACGATGAAACGTGAAAGCCATTCAGAATATTAGGTGTGACACAAAGGAAAAAGGTTACCCTGTAGGTAGAAATGAAACAAGAAAATTTAATTAAAAGCGAGCCCAAGAAAACATTAGACAAAAAAGCCTAGTAATTAAAATTTATTTTCCAGATTTGAAATTGAAAATGCTTTGGGTTTAAGAAATTTTATATAATTGAAGAAAATTGAAATCATTACTCAAAATCATTTGCATAATATTTCAAAGAATAAGTAATGCTCATAATTTAACCAATTTTTAAACATTTTCGAAAGATCTTTGGAACGCTGTAAAGTAGTTGAGCCGAAGTTAAAGTTAAAAAAAAGGAAATACTTTCCACAAAATGTGATAAATTATAAATAAAAATGAATTGCTGCACGTATGACCGATCACCACTTGAAAAATCACAAATCGGCTCTACCGATTTGGCTGAATATCTTAAAATAATTATTTATTTATTTATTTTATTTATTTATTGGCCAAACAAGGCAATTTACTTATTCTAACTTTAATTTATGTAATTTATTTTATTTTTTTTTATTTATTTCTTATTCTATTTCTTCTCCCCTTTCCTTGTTTTGTAATTTATTTTATTTTTATTTTATTTCTTATTATATATCTTCTCCGCTTTTCTTGTTTTGGTGTTCGAAGATGTGCGAATTGAAGTGGGCGTAATCCGCCCACACAAATGACATGATTTCACGAACACGTCAAAAAGGAGAGGCAAAAAGAGAATTAAAAGTAAGAGTACATATAAGGTACTTTGATACTAGAAACAGGAGAAGAAAAGACATAGAAGGTGAGTAATGGTCGGATATATTATTAAATACTCTACAGCAACGGCTGATGGGTTCATTACTTGCATATGCAGTATGATGCTGATATTCCGTTAACAGCCGAGTATGCTTTGTACGTCTAATAGGGTCATAGAGGGTAATTAAAAATGAAATTTTGTAAATTTCGACATTTTTAACATTTTTTGAGATAATATGATATCATATAGATATTATATAGTTAATTCATATAGATTTTTTGAGATAATCTATATGAATTAACTTCAAAACCAACAGCTTTTTCCAGTCTTCTTTCTCAAAAAATATTCAAAAAAAAAAAAAACAAAACTAACAAAAAAAAGTCTTAATATATAAAAGGCAAGTATATTGCTCCGCACCTAATATCGCTCAAACTGTAATTAGTTTTTGCTATTAAATATGGACAGTGCTTTTCCAACATATACTGTCCTGAAAAAAGTTCAGCCTGAAAGTATGCGCAGAAAATTCATTTAATATTTATCAGTGGCATGCTTGCCTTTTATGTATGTGCATACCTTCAGACTAAACATTTTTTCAGGACAATATATGTTGTAAAAGCACTGTAATAATTGCAAAAAATAATAACAGTCTGAGCGTTAATGCTTCCAATCCTTTCCCTAAATCCCTGCCCAAGCTCTTATCCAAATCCTTGCCATGACCTTCTTGTCCAAATACTTCTCCTAATCCGTGTATAAAATATTATCCTCTCTCTTATCAAAATCGTTATTCAAATCCTTGCCTAAGACGACTTGGTTGTCTGATAGTAAACGTGGGTTTAAAGGGTGGTAGGCTGAAGTGAGGTGATGTGTAACACGTTTTCATTTGCTCCAATAAAAGTGTTAAGAAATTGAATTTTTGATTGGTTTAAATACATATCCCTTGCAGAAAAACCAATTCGAAGTGAGTGTTTTCATGGCTGTTGAATATTTTGAGAAATGGATAAAGTAAAAAAAAAATTTCAAATATGGGTTTTTTTGTCTTTTTCAAATCGGTGGGGTGATGTGTAACACCAACAAAATGTTGGTTTAAAGAACAGGAACTTTAATTTTTTACGTTTATTTTATGTTTAGTAAAACATAAAACTTTTTATGTTTAGTAAAAGTGTTATGATAAAAACTTATTGAAATAATAGCCATATTTTGTAAATCTATCTGATTGAAATTAAAAACTGATCGTTAACTTCAATAGAATATATGAATAGCTTTATTAATTGCAAAAAAAAATACATTTCAAATGTAAAATTCGTTGGAAGTATCCACATCGGCGTGACAAATAAAATGGCTCACAAAAAATAAAAAAGGCGCTTGCATTTCTTGCATTCAAGTGAATTTTTGTGATTAAAATGTTTTGGCAAAAAATCGCAATAAATCATGCAAAAATATCGATCTTCTCCAAATGACGACGAAGAGCTTGAGCTTGTGCACCTGCATCTTTCCTTGTCGTTTGTTTTGTTTTCTTTCCATATTTTTTTTTTTTGCCACCTCCTGCAACTGTAAACATTACTGTGGCGTTGTTAGAACAGAGCTTTTCATTGACTTCCTACCACGATTGGATTTTGGTCTGGGCTGAATAGCATGAACTGGGCCGATCTCTTTTAATGCCGTTGATGTGATTGCATTTCAGAGTTGGACGTTGTTGCCTCTTTTATGGCAATTATAATGGGTCAGAGATGTTACATAACACTCCACCTTGAGTGCTACACATCACCCCAATGTAAGTAAATTTTTTCTCATTAATAGAATTTTACTACAACGTGAAAAAATATCAAATCTTTTGTTATATTTAAAAAAATATTAAACAACACCATATTTTACAGCTACTCAGTTTGTAAATCTGAAGAAAATTTTACCAAAAACGCTAGTTTTTGTAAATTAAAAAACTTTTCAACAAACATTTTCACGCTTTTAAAGAACTCTAATGAAATGTGTGTCTGCCTACTTCTAACACTTATGAAAAATTAGTTGTTGTCGAAAGAAACATATTACAGTTGGTCATTCACTCATATGTTAACATTTTGTACGAAAAATTGCCATGTTACACATCACCCCATGGTACACATTACCCCACCTCACTCTATGTATGTATGAACTTTATTTTCTATATGCTCAATAACTTTTTAATTTTAACTCAATAAAAGTTTTATGTGTAAATATTGATTTGATTTAAATTTTAATCGATATTATTATAATCAAAAAATAATTTTTTTTTAATCCGATCGGAAAAATATCGACCACAAAATAATTTTTATTTCTGATCGAAAAAATAACAATTAAAAAATAAATTTTATTTCTGATCAAAATATAATTATAATATTTGTTCGAAAAAAATCGACCAAAAATAATTGGTTTAACTTAATTGATTTTTATCTTACAAATAAAAATCAATCTTATCTTACAAAAAAAAATCTTTTTCTTATAAATCTTCTTAGATAAATCTTTTTTTATCTTACAAAAAAAAAAAAGATAATGTAAGAAACGTAATTTCTGACTCCCTAGCGTCATATTGCTACATTTAAAATTATTTTACAACTTTTCAAAACTCAAAAATAATCGTTATTTTCCAAGTATGGTTATGTTTTACATTATTTGCTCTATTTTCTTTATTTTTTCTTTATCTTTATTTTAGTAACTAATAAGACGTCAAGTGGATAGTTTCAAGAAAACACTCGATTTATAGATATAAGTTTTACTAAATAAGTGACATTTTAAAGTGTTTATTGAAATTTTAATCAGCAGATAATGGTAAGTCTAGATTAATAAGTCAAGAGTGTTCTCTATAATGTTGCGGTTTTGAGTATTGAAAATAAAGAAAAAACGTGTTTGCATTTGATTGCTTAGTTCTTAACTGTTTCTTATATTGAAGCGTTAGCTTCTTTAACGAAGTTAACGGGAGTGAAATGAAAACTTTACAAAAGCGTCAGTCGCGCAAAAACAAAAACATGTACAAAAAGCAACAACATAAGCCGCTCTCGATGGTCAGCACATTCAAACCCGCTTAAACAACAACAAATGCATGCAAACGCAACAAAAAACATCCCTCACTCGAAAATGCTAATGTTGATGCTACTGTGTGCGGGCGCTAAGAATTGTTTTTGCATGTGTATTTCGTTGGTGGACTTGAAATTTGTACGAAATGAATATTTGTGTTTTTATAGAAGCTCTAGCTCAACCGTGGTGCAGTCGTCAAGACTCAACTCAACAAGATATTTACAATAATACGAACAATTTAAATAACAAATAATTAAGAATATATATACATATTACTTCTTGCGTATTTCAGCCATTGTTGTGACGTCAGCTGTGATAGTCAAACTCAAAGAGAACACAAACAAAAAAATGAGTTGTGCAAAAACAGAAAATGGGTTGACAAGCACACGTGACGTAGTTGCGCAGTAAATTTAATTTTTGCTCACTTGAAAGCGCAATCCTTTATATACTATTCTTTATTGTTGTTTATTTTGTTCAATACTTTTCAACAAAGAATGTATGCGAAATGAACATTGAAGGATGATAGTGGTTTCATTTCGAGCTGTCGCTGCGGCAGAGAGCGCCGCTTGCCGTTCAATATGTTCAGTCTATGACCCCGTTCTCACTCGCCTTAAAAAAGGCAGAGTAATGGCGTTATTTTGACACTAGGTTTCCGTCAGCTGTTCTTACACGTAACTTAATCACGTTAAACTTGGCACCTTCTCACTTCCCACCTTACCTGCATACGTCAAAATTAATCCGATGCGCCACCTAACGTTAGGCGTGTGAGAACAGGCTCTACGAGTTGGTGCGTTCAACGAAAACACAAAGGAAAAACCGTTTTTGATTTGATCGAAATCCGATCACAGGCGATACTAGTAGTTTTTAAAATAGCGAATTTCAAAAAAATTTACTGAAAAGTTAACTAATCTATATATATAAAAATCTAATGGTGTTCGTATGTTACTCCATCACTTCTGAATCGTTCCAATGGTGTTGTTCAAATTGTTCCAGGGTGTGTTTGGTCAGTCATGGCACGGGTTTTGTAACTTATTTGTACAACATCGGATGAGCGGTTCTCGAGATATTGCAAAAAATTACATCTATACTGAATCTAACGCCGTTTACTTTTCCATTTCAGATGATCCGAAGCTGAGTTTTTCTTCCTTTTTTTCCTTTTTCCTTTTTTTTCGACGCCCAACTTTCAAGACCGACAACTTTTTAAACAGCCATCGTACAAAGGAAAATATATTTTTATTTAATTTAATATGTTCTTAATACAAAAAAAAAACCGAATTAAAATAACTCTTTGCGTTTTCAAATGAGAAGTTTTTCAAAAAGGGTTCAAAAACAGCCTTCCAACCAGGAATACATTTAAGGGAATGCCTTCAAATTTTTTAAATAAGCTTTGATCTTTAATGCCAATCCTGACTATGAAATTTGAAAAAATCGGATAAAAACCACGCCTGCCTCTCATACAAAGTGGCCTTTTTATTAAATCTCTCAAAAATCCACAGCAATTTTGCACATGAGCTTTGATAATTAATATAAACCATCTCCATAATATTTGCCAAAATTTGATGAAAACCACGCCTACTTCTCATTCAAATGGCTTTATTTTAAAGGTAAAATCTCTTAAAAATCCACAAAAATCAAAGAAATGTCTTGAAATTTTGCACATTAGCTTTGATATATAATATGAGCCACTCTATGATATTTGGCAAAATCGGATCGAAACTACGCTTACCTCGATCGATACAAAGTGACGTCATCAAAATAGGAAAACTTCGTAAATATATAAAACTGAATGTCATCGTGTTTGTCGTGGCTAAAGACTTCGAATATGCTTTAATTCGGCTGCGGAGGGGTATTTTAGCTTCGGTACCCTGCCGAAGCTCCATTCCTTACTAGTTTAATTTTAATTTCGTAGAAAATGTACACTCTGGTTTATAAAACTTTTTTAAATTAAATAAAATTATTTATTCAAACGAATATTTGTCATGTCAATATAATAATCTACAATTTATAAAATTATATTCCCGAATACCAGGTCTTTCCCGAATTTAATTCCGCTGCTAGTGTTGCTCAGTGTCAGCTTGCAAAGACCGATTAATTTTGCAGGTATACACATAAATTCAGACATGGTGGATTATAGGTGTTTTCTTATTGGACTGTCGAAAGCGGTTTAGTAATCGGCAAAAAGATGGTGGGTGTCGATTTGTTTTTCTAGGGTCTTTTACAACATTTTTCGTAACGGGTGGGTTGTAAATTTTTCAGGTTTGAAGCCACACGGATGGGATCCAATCAGTTGGATTACGATGGGCTTCAGTCTTTCACATAATACACTCGACAGTTCCTTATATGCGATTTTAAGAAGGCTTATACCACGGTAGTTGGTACAAAATTGTGGATTGAGCCAAGTACACTGAGGTTCCAATTGTTTGGATTTCCTGCATAGAAGCTAGTGAATGCATTTCAAAAGAACTTCACCTCCATTCTTCAACAGCTCAAGTAGACTATCGGTTCCCGCGGCTTTGTTGTTCTTAAGCCGAGCAATGGCTGTCAAGACTTCATTAAAGTCGGGCAGCGAAACTTCAACGCTATCATCCGAAATTGAAGTTTCCGGGATATCATCTCTATTATCGAGATTGTTGTCAGCATCGCCATTCCGAAGACTAGAGAAGTGTTACAGCCATAACTTTCATCATTGCAGGAAGTTTGTTTTCATCCTTGCAGGAAGTGGCCCCGGTCCAAAAACCATCGGCCAGGCGTCTTTTTATCTTTTCGAAAAATTTTCGGACGTTGTTCCTGTCTCCATACATCTTAATCTTCTCGCACTAGCGTTTTATAATTGTCATTGTCTGATTAATAGAAGTTAGTTTTTATTTGTAAATAAAGCACCATAAAATACACAACAGACAAGGTCAAGTTCAAATCAACTTCCTCGTGCTTCGTTTCTATTATGAATATCTAATGTAAATCCATTCACAACAAATACAGTTTGCGAAAATTATGTTACGTTGGTCACGATTACAACCAATAATTTAGCTTATTAGTTAAGGTTAATCAAATATGTAAGCATGCTTGAAATAATAATTGGGTTTCTTGAACGCTTTAAATTAAAAATATATTTCCTATAATTATTAAATAATGATTTTTTTTTCTTTACCCACTAGTGTACTTCAGAGCAATCAGTTCATCAGTTCATTAATAATATTAATAAAACTGAACTACATATTTTTTTATGATTTATTTTTTTAACTTTAATGTAAATAATATCTGAAGATTTTATTTGCAAGCCAATTCTCTCCATAAGATATTTTATAACTTTTTGCAAGATAGTGAAAAATTTTAGTTTTTTAAAATCTTAAATATGCTCCTTCTTATTTTTATGTTGTAATTTTGGTTTTTTATTTAACTTAAAATATTTTAAATTTATGTATAGCCAAAGTAGACGTACTACACAAGTAAAGAGCTGCACGGGTATGTTTGCAAGACATTTGTTTGTGGTTCGCATGCTCACTGCATTCAACTCTCATCTTTAACAGCATTTAAACATAAACAACATAGAGAGAAAGAACAAATGAGCATAAAGCATAACGAAAACAAGAAACACGAGCACTTCATCAAAGCAAGCATATAAAGTTACTAATTATGATTTACTAGTTACTAATTAATAATATAAGTTAGTTAATTGAAATGTGTTGAAATGTGGGGAAATGCTCAGTGCATGGCAGAATAATAATTCTGCCATGGCTCAGTGGTGGACACTTAGTTCTTGGGTACTTTATTTTAATTTCTGAAAATAATTAGACAATGAAAAAGAATAAATATAAAGCATAAAACGAATATAAAATTAACGAAAAAACAACAGCTTGTCAGCAAACAATGCAATTGTTATTGTTTTGTGTTTAAAAAATTTTTCTGCTTTATATCAGAGCAAAAAAAAAAAAATCATATCGGATGCAGTTATTTCTCTATAACATATTTGTTGCGCTTGGTGTGCTCGTTGTTTTTTGCATTGATTTGGTTGTCTCTATTTGATCGTATTGAATGTACAGAGTATTTAAAAATAATGTGAAAGTGCATATGTTGGTGAGACACTAGCACATAGTGTAGAGTGAGCACTTTTCTTGTGAGAACAAGACAATAAAATGCTCGATGCACTTTATTGTATCAAATACAATACTTAACTTATCAAATACAATACCTTTACTACACAAGACATAAGTCTCACTGTACATTTTATGATAAATAAATAATAAATACAATTCACTAAAAACATTTATTATAGAAAGATGAGCTGATTTCTTTTCGATCAACAATTTTTTCCTTCTTTAGAATTAATTTATAGCGAAAAAATTGTAAATTCAAATTTCAAGTAAAGATTCCAGTAAATTCAATCTCAAGTCTATTTAGGATTTATCTGAAACCAAGTTCAAAATGCCATTCACTTTAATTAATGCAAAAGACAAATTTACGGATATTTACACACGAACATAACAACATATTATTCATTAATCCACATATATGGAAATCTGATTAATTTGGTATTCCGCACATGATTTGGGAAGTTTACGTTTGAATCCAATGACTATCAATGTAAATACAATGGAATACATGTGTAGAAGATCATGTGAATTTAATCATTTATACTTTATTATTGTTTTGTATATGTTATCGACTTAGCATTAATTTATATTTTTAAAAAAATATCGATATTGAAATTTTTCTCGAGACTTGAAATAAAAACTTTTAGCAAATAATATCAATATCTATACCATACATAACCCTATAGGAACAAACTAACTTGTTTTTAAAAACAACTAATTAAAAAACTAATTTAAAATAGACCAGTATATGAACTACTTTGAATTATATTAAGGCGGCAACTACTCTGATTTTGACATGTTTTAATTGCAAATTTTTATTAGATTACAAGTATATATATTTAACCATGTTATTTCATCAAATATTATTAACTTTAGGCCATCATTAATAGTTTTCAATTGGTTATTTTAAAGTAGTTAAAACTAATTTAAATTTAACTAATTTAACAAGTAGTTGAAAATATATGCAGACGAAAGTCAATTGACTTATTTAGCGAACATCACCATACAAAATATGTTAGTTCGTTCTATGGGAAAAAGTCAGAATTTCAACTAGTTGTGGTTGACAAAAAACTACTTTATCAACTACTTTTAAATTAGTTGATTTTCCTACAGGGAATAGACATCTGCACGAATACATCCGAACGCCTCTTCAAAACATTTGCTTGAAACACGTATACATACACTCTATCATTGTCAACAACCAACTTCGAGTGAGTATACTACAAAACAAAAGTAAAACATTCAAGTACTGTACTCAAAACCGAAAGGTTTTCAATATGAAATTTCCTTGCGTACTTGTGCTCGTATACCAAGTACATGTATATAAGTTAGATTAAATAAAAAAATGTGAAAACAATTCATACAAACCTTAAAAAGAATAAAATTGAATTTTTTAAACTTCAATACTTTTAAAAGAAAGTGAATAAAATAAACTAAAAATAAAGTAGACTTTTTTAGATATAGTTTTTTAACTTGATCCTCATATCTATTTCGAGCTGTACAGCAAAATCTACGTGGTGTAGTTGCTATGTTTTGAAAAGACAAAGTAGTCTGCATGAAAAATAGCTATGCAACCAAACCAAAGTTGTGTACACTCTCTGTTAAGATCCAACCGGATGTTGTACACTACTCGCTTCAGCCTGTGTTAGATTTGAAAGTACTGGGGGTCAATTCTTGTTCTGCGTTATCGTCATGTGAAATATGTTTTCTCCTTTACACGGAAAATGCGATTCCCGTTGTGTGCTAAAAGGGCAACAGCTGTTCATTTTTCGCTGAAATGGAAAGAAAGCTAACGCCGGTAGCAAACGCACGTTATGGACAGAAAATGACTTTAAATTAAAAATAAATAATGTAAAAAGAAAAGCAGCTTAGGGAAAAAGGACAAGCGGTACGCAGAAACAGTATCTTATCAACTATTTAGAGGAAAATGTTGATATTGCCAATAACAAGTAAATACTATTTGCTTTGCTAATTTTGGCTGTTTTATGCTGTCGCAAAACTTATCTTGTTCATATTTATTTATTTCCAATATCTTCTGCGCAAATAAAATGATATTAATGATGAAGTCATTTTTGCAAAAGTTTTCTTCTTTCTTATACATTGTTTACATTTTTTTCATAAAAGCTTTGTTTAATAGGCATTCAGCAATTTTTATATGCTATTCAGCAACTATTTTCCATTAGATGAACAAGAATCGCGTTTTTGTGCGTAGTGAAGTGAAAAAGTGAAGACGTCAAATGAAAACGATTGTGAAAAGTTTTTTTTCACTTCACTTTAACGCAAAACGGGAATTGACCCCCTGTACACAAGTTTGAAAGATACTATAAAATGTGGTACAGTACGAAAATGTTCACTTTACTGCAGGCAAAACAAATGTATTCATGCAGATGTCTAATACATAATATCTATATGATGGCGGCCGTGGCGCAGTGGGTACAGTGCGTTGCCCATACGTCAGAGAACCCAGAATGTATTCAAAAATAAAATGTATTTTTTTTGCTATAAAAATCATTCCTTGTTTCATTTTTCACTGAATTATCAACGGCTCTCGTATTAAACATTTCCAACATAACTGACTGAAGGTAAAATTTGTGTATAATGTTGTTTTTGTTTTTATTTGAACATATGCTTATTGAAATCATTCTTACAACCATTATATGGACAATATTATTATATGGACTATATCTACCTATGTATATCTATATATATATATAAAATAGTAAAAAAAAAATCTGTACATTAAATATTTTTTTGAAATTCTTTTTGCGATGGACGTTTTGGATGACGCTGAGTCCGAAAATCGCATTTTTAAAATTTTTGTCTGTCTGTCTGTCTGTTAAAGCATCACGCGAAAACCACTGGATGGATTTAAATGAAACTTGGGATCTAGGTTCCTTATATCCCCGGTCATAACATAGGCTACTTTTTATCCAGTAAAAAAGGTTGGACCCGGTAGGGGGCGCTGCGATCGAATTACAGGCATTCGTTTTTTTAGCTTATCTCCGAAACCGTTCATCCGATTTGCATGAAAATCTGTATGTAGAGGTTCTTGGATACGCTGAGTTTTTTTGACTTATCTACTCTCTTCCATCTCGAACACCAGAGGGCGCTGTAGCACAAATATTTTGAAAAACCTCGACAAACTCCTAAGCCGTTCATCCGATTTGCATGAAGATTGGAATATAAGGGTCTTATAATACGGTGAGTGTTTTGGACTTATCTCATTTGTGCTACCTTGAACAACAGAGGGCGCTGTAGTACAAATGTTTTAAAAAACGTCGAAATACTCCTTAGCCATTTATCCGATTTACATGAAAATTGATATATAGAGGTTTTCGGATACGGTGAGTTTTCATGACTTATCAACTCTGTTCTATCTTGAATACCAGAGGGCGCTGTAGTACAAATATTTTAAAAAACGTCAAAAAACTTCCAAGTTGGTCATACGATTTGCATGAAAGTTGGTATATAGAGGTTTTCGGAAACGGTGAGTTTTTATGTTTTATGAACTAGGTTCTATCTTGAACACATGAGGGCGCTGTAGTACAAATATTTTAAAAAAGTCGGAAAAGTCCAAAACCGCATGAAATTTTGTATATAGAGGTTCTCGGACCGCTGAGTTTTTTGACTTATCTACTCTATTCTCTCTCGAACACCAGAGGGCGCTGTAGTACAAATATTTTGAAAACCTCGAAAAACTCCTAAACCGTGCATCCGGTTTGTATGATAATTGGAAAATAGAGGTTTTCTGATACGATGAGTGTTTTGGACTTTTTTTTTTCGCTATCTTGACATCCAGAGGGTGCTTTAGTACAAATCTTAGGAAATCTTGAAAAACCACAAAACTGCTCATCCGATTTGGATGAAAATTTGTAAATAGCGATTTTCGAGTACGGCCAGGGTTCTGGTGCTATCTTTTTGCTCTTTCTCGAAACTAGAGGGCGCTGTTGTCCAATTTGTACATGTGTATATTATTAAGCTTTTCCTTAACGGCTGCACTGATTTTGATGAAATTTTTTGTGTGTGTTTGAGTGGATCCCTGGATGGTTAAGATTCATAATTGGACTTGGTAGGTGGCGCTGCCATCGTGTTTAAGGTATTTTGTTTTTATAGCTTATAGCTTATCTCCGTAACCGTTCATCCGATTTGCATTAAAATTTGTATATAGAGGTTTTCGGATACGTTGAGTTTTTATGACTTATCTACTCAGTTCTATCTTGAACACCAGAGGGTGCTATGAACATCTATTTTAAAAAAACTTCTAAGCTGTTTATCCGATTTTCATGAAAATTGGTATATAGGGGTTTTCTAATATGGTGACTGTTTTGGACTTACCTCTTTTGTACTATATCGAACACCAGAGGCCGCTGTAGTACAAATCTCTTAAGAAATCGTGAAAAAGGAGAAAGCTGCTCATCCGATTTGGATAAAAAATTTTATTAAACGATTTTCGTGTACGGCAACTGTTTTGGCGTTATCTCTTTTGCTTTGGCTCGAAAAATAGAGGGCGCTGTTTTAGAATTTGTACGTGTGTATGTTATTAAACTGTTCCTAAACGGCTGCACCGATTTTGATGAAATTTTTTGTCTGTGTTTGAGTGGATCCCGGAATGGTTCAGACTCGCAATTGGACCCGGTAGGTGGGCAAATTTTTTTATAATAGCTTATCTTCGAAACCATTCATCCGATTAACATAAAAATTTGTGTTTAGGAGTTTTTGGGAACGGTAGTTTTTATGACTTATCTATTTTGTTCTATATTGAACACCTGCAGTTCAATATAGGGCACTGCAGTACAAATGTTTTAAAAATCTCGAAAAGAGCTGTACATCTTAGCTGTACATCCGATTTGCATGAACATTTTTACATAGGAGTTTTCGGATACGGTGGGTATCTTGGACTTTTTTTTCTGCGTTATCTTAAACACCAGATGGTGCTGTAGTACAAATCACTTAAGAAATCGTGAAACACTCAAAAACCGCAAGCGTTTGGCGACACGCACACACAAATCACGATTTCCCTAAGTTTTTCTCATAATTTTCAGATGTTGAAGCTACATTTTGCTCATTTCGCCAAAGTTACCGGTGTGTGAAAAGTTTTTTCAAATCGACAAATGAAATCGAAAATTATTTATATCAACTCCCGAGTAAGGCCGGGTATTCAGCTAGTTATATTTATAAAATTACTTAAAAACAATATTTTTTAAACAGACTAATGTTAATTTGAAAGCTCATCGTGAACCAACTGATTGGGCCTTATCAGTGTGGCTTTAGACCTGGAAAATCTACCACCGACCAGATATTCACGCTACAACAAATCTTGGAAAAGACCGAAATCGAAACCCACCACCTTTTTGTCGACTATAAAGCCGCTTTTGACAGTCCAATAAGGAATCACCTATACTCTACCATGTCTGAATTTGGTATACCTGCAAAATTAATCCGTCTATGCAGGATGACACTGAGCAACACCAGCAGGCAATTAAAATCGGGAAGGACTTCTCCCCCCATTTGTTACAAAACGAGGTTTCAGACAAGGTGATTCCTTATCGTGCGACTTTTTTTAACCTAATCATGGAGAAGATCATTCGAGCTACTGATCAGAGACAAAACGGCACAGTATTCTATAAGAGTGTTATGCTGCTAGCGTATGGCGATGATATTGATATCATTGGACATAACACATGCGAAGTCAGTGCAGCATTCTCCAAATTAGAAAACGAGTCGAGTCGCATGGGTCTTGCAGTAAACGCAGGTAAGACGAAATATCTGGTGTCAACAAACTAACAGTCCCAGCATATTGGCACCCACGACACTGTTGACAACACCTCCTTCGAGGTTAAGAAGGACTTCGTCTACCTCGGTTTCAGCATTAACTCCACCAACGATATCAGTAGAGAGATAAAACGAAGGATAACTCTTGCCAACAGGTGTTACTTTGGGCTCAATCGGAACCCAATTAAGAAGTATTTGACATGGTTTTCTCGAAGGCTGAGGTAAAGCTCAGCCGCGCCAAGATCCTGTGAAAGATCCACTAACTTTCACAAATCAGTAGCCAGTAAGTGCCTCGGTAATCGGTTGGTAAGCACTTGGGTAATCAGTTATTACCTCGGTAATCTGTTGGTCAACTCTCTGGCGCTGGCTAGTGTCTCAGTGAGTATTTGAGCACTCGGTAATCGCGTGGTAATCGCTTCAGTAGCCAGTGAGTGTCTTGGTTATCGGTTGGTAAGCACTTTGGTAATGAGTAGTTGTTTCGGTAATCGGTTGGTAGCACTGCGGTAGTCGCTTCAGAAACTGATAATCACTTGGTAATCGCTTCGGTAATGAGTATGTGCCTCGGTAATCGGTTGGTAAGCACTTCGGTATTAAGTGATTGCCTCGGTAATCGGTTGGTAAGCACTTCGGTAATCAGTAGCTACCTCGGGATTCGGTTGGTGAACGCTCCGATAATCGGTAAGTAGTTGCTAAGAAAGGAACGCTCATATAAAATCTTATAATTAAATTGAATCAACTTAGCCGCAACAGAAAGCGTTGCAGCTTTTGCCGGCGTCGCAGCCTCGAAGAGAACATTATGGTCGGTCGAGGCAGTGACACGGTAGATAATAAAAAAAAGAAGAAGATAATAATGAGGCAGTAGCGAGCAGGGGTGATATTGGCTTAGTTGGAAAAGGGCCAGAATTAAAACAAAAATTGGGCCAATTTGACGTTAATAGGGCTTTTAGTTATAAAAAGTCGCAATTCAATATTGAAGACCTACTTTATGGTCACACGGTCATGCCATGGTCTCACAAATAGCACACTTTTTAATAATCTCAACAAGTCCAGTTTATTTTTGGTGAAAATAGTCGAAATTTCGAATTAACAGTTTTGGGAAATCAAAAAACTTTAACTTTTTCGTGTTTTATTTCGTTTGTGCCTTTTAAGCCGATCATGGAAGGCAGTTTTTGGTTGATCACAAATGTAGCAAGCTCTAATTTAAGTGATTAAATTAAATCACTCTCCATCTTAATAAGGTTTAAGGTCAATATTTCAAATACATTTTATTTTACGCATTATTTGTGTCAAAATTTTTTTTAATTAAAAAAATGGCAAAAACAATCTTTAGATATAGAGTATTTCTGCAAAAAAAAATTTAGCAAAAATTGCAAAGCAACATACTTTAAATAGTCGTAGAATGTCAGAAATGGATGAGAAATTTAATGCAGACTCTTCTCATTGATTAATTGAGTAGAAAAAATTCACTCCTGTCAAAAAATATATTGAGGCATGGCTGAATTTAACAAAAAATAGTTTCATAAATGACCACAATTTTAGAATAAAGAATTTTGCAAGGAGAAAATTAAGTCAAATTTCATCTGATTAGATGATAAAACAATCGCCAAGAAATAAGTTTAAAAATTGCCACCAAAACTTTATCAGGGTGTAGAGAGATGGTACTGGCCTGATTTTCTTAGCGTTGATATTGAATTGATAACAAAATGGATTAATTTGTACGTATATTAAGGCATTGTCAGGACTACGATGGAGCCTATACAGCTCGCTCTTTTCATATAACTTGGAAAACAAACTAAATTTGTAGTTGATATTACTAAAAACTATGCATTTATGTGATCATGGCTGTATATAACGGAACTTATTTTAATGACAACATTAAAAAGGCTAAAGGAAATATAGACTTTAAATAAGAATCCCCCAAAATTTCTCCATACAAAATTCAGTTAATTTACGTTTTGAAACCGCCAAAAAAAAGTATGCGGTTTTGCACGTTTTTGAGCGAAATTTCGTTCTTTGGTTTGGCTATTTGCCATACAAAAATCACCTAATTTTTTAGGACTATTTCACTTTTTGTTTTCGAGTGATAGTTCACATTGACTACTAGTGATATGGTAATAACTATTACTATCACTTGATCATCATGTTTTTAAAAAAATTAAAAGTTTTTAGTCAAAATCAGTCCCCGTCCCGCGATAGTCATACCTTACTACTTATGAATAATATTTATTTCTTTCTCCAGATATTTTCATTTATTTAATAAATTCAAGAGAGCTTATTTTTGTCAAGCACTCCTTCACCGCAAGATAGCATTTTAGGCAATTTTTCCAAAATTTTGGGCATTTTTCGTTTTTATTGGGTGTTTTTTTACATTTTTTGAAAATTTTTTTTTTTTTGAATTTTTCGTTTTAGTGATCTTTAATTTTATTTTTTGTACGATTTTTCTGTGGACGATATTTCCTACCTCCATTTTCTACCTCCAAATTTAAAATTTTGTAGAACGGTTGCAAAGTACATAAATGTTGTCAACAGACATCAACCATTAAACTATTCTTGTTAAAAAGTGCGATTATTTTTTTATGTTTAAAGGGCCTTAAACGACTAAAAAGGGCCTCGGGGCTATTACAATTAAAAAGGGCTCAAAAAGGCCCAAAAACCCCCAAATATCATCCCTGGTAGCGAGTGCCTGCGACGCTGCCCCGAGGAGGACCTAGCGGTTGGTCGAGGGAGTGACGTGGTCAAAATAAAGAAAAGAAGAAGAGAGTAGTGACGCGGTAGCGAGTGCCAGCGTCGCTGCCCCGAGGAGGACCTAGGTCGGTCGAGGCAGTGACGCGGTCAGAAAATGCAACAAGAAGAAGAGAATTGTGACGCGGTAGCGAGTGCCCGCGTCGCTGCCCCGAGGAGGACCTAGGTCGGTAGAGGCAGTGACGCGGCACATAGGAAATATGCAAGTCAACGCAGAGGGACCACGAAATATAAATTAACAAAAAACCGTCTACCACTGCCCTGCGGAGGACCTCGCGGTCTAGCAGGGCAGCGGCACGGTGAGCAGTTCACCGTTGCCTTGGAGAGGACTTTGCAGTCTGCCGAGGCAACGGCTACTACTCTGCTTCGGTTGATCGAAGCAGAGATGCTGAACTTACCTAAGAAAGGAACGCTGCCTTCACCAATTTCGTGGTCTCCATTTACGTGACTCGTAAAGAAAACCCTTTGCGAACTATATTCTTTTTCCCTATGCGTATGCAAATAGTGCTTGCTGGCTATGGCCACATTGATTTTGTTGTTGCGCTTATGACGAGTCTACTTTGGTACTGTTGTTTGTTTGTCATTTATTTTGTGTATGTCGTGTTGTTGGTAGCCCACTGGTTTGGCAGTTGCTGTGGTTGTTGTTATTTTGTGTATGTCGTGTTGGGTGTAGCCTGATTACATAGAGTGTATTATTATTATCTTTAATTATTACTATAATTTTATGATGTACTTAGATGTAATATGAAATATAATTAAATATATAATATGATATAGTAGATATAATATATATTGTAAATATTGCTAAATATTGATTTGTAACGCCATGTTACAAGTAGTAGCAATTAAGAAGCAGAGCCCTCTCTCAATGGACAAAAGTCTTGCTCTATAAGTCACTAATCATGCCCGTCTTGTTATATGCAGCACAATCCTGGACGTTGAGCAGCTCTGATAAAAAAGGTTTTGGTAGCATTCGAGAGAAAGATCCTTCGTAAAATCTACGGACCAATCTGCGTCAATAGCGAATACGATAGAACGATGAGCTATATGTGCCATACGCCGACATCGACATAGTAAAGCGCATTAAAATCGAGCGGCTCCGCTGGCTAGGTTATGTTGAGTGGATGGAAGACGACGTTCCAGCGCAGAAAATCTCCGTTGGAAGAACCAAGTAGAGGACAACCTGACGAAGCTTCCAACTGGCGCCAGCAAGCGCAAAACAGAAATGGCTGGCGCAGTTTCTTACACCAGGCGAAACCCGACTTACGGTTTTAGGCGCCACATAAGTAAGTTGAAGCCTAGTCTTTTAATTTCTTTATATTAAACTTTGAAGCCATTTAATCAAGCAGATGATTAACTCACTCAAAGGGGAATGATTTAAATCTTCTTGTCTCTTATCAATGAATACAATTGTTTTCTATTTCTTCGGCTTATAATTGTTCGAGACATTTAATTCGTGCAATAATATACATATATACATACTCGTATTTATAGTTTCTGTCGTTTTATTTGATTGTGTGACTGAATTATTTCCATAGGCTTTAGAAACTGAAATTTTTATTAAAAATGCTTTAAAAAAATACTTTATAATTTTGTCAGTAATTACGTGTTTTTCTATTTTTGACTTAAAAATGATAAGAATTAGTTCAAAAGGCAGATACAATTGTTGAATTATCATTATATGCATACATGGGACAATTTTGCATGTCTCATACGAATTTAGCAGTTTAAATAATCTTCTTCAACTGCATTTCAATTAACTAATTTAACTAATTAGTAACTCGATGTTATAGCTAGCATAGGCACAACATTTCTAAAATTCACATGTGTGTGCATACTTTTTCTATTTTCAGATAAGGCAGATAAGACAGTGAGTGGGGTTTTGTCAGCAGAAGCAGTGCATATTCAATTTTAATTAATTTTATTTTAACAATGCATAAAATAATAAAGTAATAAAATAAGTTTTAAAAATTAAAAAAAAACTTTAACTTTAAAAAATAATAAAAAATTTAAAATTAATAATATAACCAGATAATATAACAATGACCAAACCAAACTACAATATTTATACAGGGTGTCCCGCATTGAGTGCAACTTTTTACGGAGCTGAAAGATTATGTCGAGCTGAGCAAAAAATCGTGTATGAGGGGGGGGTCTATTTTCACATTCTTAGGGGCTACAGGGTTAATTAATATTTCACGACTTTGATTCACGTTATTGTTTCTAGCAGAAAAACTAAGTAACATAAAACTTATTTTGATTGCTCATTTTAAGGGCAATGAAATCAGCTTTCCAACGGTATATCAACAAACCCCACCAACTTAACCGTTCCTGAGCTGGTATCGTGTGAAGATGAAATCAATCGGTTGAAACTACCAAATTTCAACTTTGAGTGCAAATTTCTCGGAATTTTGTTTAATAAATGAAACTCTTTTTTAAAATCAATTCTGTAATTTATTCAATTTTCTTTTCAATGACACCAAAAACATAAACATATCTTTAAAAATAAAAAAGTTAGCTGTGCTAAAAAAATTATACTTATTAGAAAAAAATGATAAATAATGACATTACAATTAGTTATGCAGTAGATAATATCATTATTTTGTAATAAGTATCATTTTTTTAGTACAGCCTACTTTTTTATTTTTTAAGATATGTTTATGTTTTTGATGCCATTGAAAAGAAAATTGAATAAATTGCAAAATTGATTTAAAAAAAAAATTTCATTTATTATGCGAAATTCTGAGAAATTTGAACACAAAATTGAAATTTGGTAGTTTCAATCGATTGATTTCATCTTCACACGAGCACAGCTCGGTAACGGTTAAGTTGGAGGGGTGTGTTGAAATGCCGTTAGAAAAGTGATTTAATTCTCTTTATAATAAGCTATCAAAATAAATTTTATGTAAGTTAGTTTTTCTGCAAGAAACAATAACGTAAACCAAAGTCGTAAAATATTAATTAACCCTGTAGCTCCTAAGAATGCGAAAATATACCCCCGCTCAAACACGATTTTTTGCTCAGCTCGACATAATCTTTCAGCTCCGTAAATAGTTGCATTTACGCAAATGCAAACTATGTGCAAATATATGTAATTCTTATTTGCGGTTACGCTCACTTCAAGCTAGATATATATATAACCCTTAAATATATGTCACCATTGCTGTTCGCATTATTTGTCGATGACATAATTGACGCTCTGCCCAACGGTATTCGATTTGCGGGTCTCCATATAAAATGTCTTTTATATGCCGATGACTTACTTCTATTCGCTGATTCCGCGGAAAGTCTACAACTTATGATAAATAAGTTGAGTATTTACTGTTAATTATGGAATCTAGTGATAAATACGTAAAAGTCAAAGATTATGATTTTCAGAACAGGGAGAGGGAGACACTGTAAAACTGAGAGATGGGTTATAAATGGGGAAAACATTGAAATTGTCGATGAGTATAACTACTTAGGTAAGAATCTCACAATAAACCTAAAAAGTCGATCTCGGTTATAAATACAACTTGGAGGAACTTGTTTAGGAATAGAAACGTTGCACATAGCGTAAAATTTAAGATTTTTTAAAATTTAGGCTGCGTTAAGATCAATTATGTCTTATGGCTGCCAAGTATGGGGATACCAGCAGCATGAAGAAGTAGAAAAATTACAGAGATTTTTCCTCAAAAAAACATTTAGGTTACACCAAACTACGCCCAATTATATGCTTTTGCTTGAAACTGGTCTTCCTAATGTTTTTATATTTACATTGAAAATGCATTTTAAATATGTTAAAAAAGCTCTCGCCTTTGATGACAATCTCCTCCCAAAAATACTTGCTAAGCACAGCATTCACAAAAATATAAGCTAGCTTAAGAGTTTCATTTTTGTAGTGTGGTGTCCCAGTGAATACTTTAAATATGCATGATGGGTCTATAAGGGAAGAATTTAATAACATTCTTGTATCTCTAGATTAGAGAATAAGATCAGATTTAATAGAGGATGCCAAAGGATCCTCTCGACGATCGCTATACCCAAAACTTGAGTTTAACTTAAACGAGCTTAACTATTTCTCAGATGAGCTAAATCTCTGTGAAATTTCTAACATTTTTCGCGTGAAAAGACACACCATGTTTCAATGATCGTAGAACTTTTTGCTCACTGTACAACCTGCAAGAACAAAAAACATTTTACCATTTTCTATCTGTATGTCCTATGTTAAAAGAATTTTGATTTGTATTCTGGCAAAAATTGACACTTCCCAATAAACATTGTGGCGACGGGTGATTCGTTAACGAATCGCTTGTGAATCGTTATTTTTAAAGTTTTCGAATAGTTTCATACCGAATTCATCAGAGGTTGGCTTGATGCTTAAAGAAAGCACCGATTGAAATCATGACTTTCCTTAACTCCATTTAAGATGTTTTGAAACAAAAAACAATTTTTTCCAACTTTTCAATTAACTTTCTTGTGCTAATACGTCATTTAAGCGAATATTTGTTTTTTAAATTTTATGAGTTTTTTTAATTTTAAGTGAAAAAAAGACTTAAATATAAATTTTCATAAATTTTTATATGAAAAAAATTTTGTGAAATATTTTTTCTTCCGTTATGTTATTTCGTGCATATTCTTTATATAAATAATTTCCACTTATTATTTGTTCAAGATTTTTATATGTATAAGTTCTCGTTAACAAATTGCTTTTTGTTGTTTTGGCGACTCGTTAACGAATTGCTTTTTCATAGTTTTGGCGACGAATCTTTAACGAAGCCGAAAAAAGTTGTTCAATAAATGATAAAAAAAATTATTTTGAACTTTTGAAAAGCCAAATCTTTGAAAAAATACCTAAATAACAAAAAAAATTTTTTTTTGGTCCAAGTTGGGGTTCGAACCCATGTCCGCGAATGCTGGCTTTTATTATCAAGCAAATTAAGCAAGAAACATTCAGCATCTGAAATAGCCGAGTAGGTAAGGTGCCGCACTAGCATTCAGATGACGTGGTTTCAATTCATGCCGTGATAAGTTTGAAATGCATTTTTTTTTTTTTATTTTTGAAGCGAAGCTTTTTACTCCTCGTTCTATGATTTGCTTGGAGTGAAATCTGAAAAATTTTCGACAGATTTTTTCTTGGAAATTTGATGGTTTCTTTGTCGCTGGTGCTTATCACAACAAGAAAATTTAATACTTTAATATTAAATACTAAAAATATTTGTTGGCCTGCGCCCGTGGGGATCGATCCCACATCCTCGTACACGAGAGTCTAATGCATTATCCACTAGGCCACAAACACTTGTTAGAAATAGTTGTTAATTCAATACTTATTATAACAGAAGCTATGCTGCAGTAGATCGTCACCATCTATCAATAGATAGAGGATTGTGTATTTGCTATGCTACAACTATCAAAAATTTGCTTTTATATGCCACAAGGTGTCTCCAGCATCGGTTTGTTTGTATTGTGAATGCGTTTGTGGTGCTGTTGGCATAGAATTTAAATTATTATCTAGAGATTGCATCAACTCTGCTAAATCTCTGGCATGTGTTAACAGAGTTTTTTTTCTTCATGTTTTTAAGTGAAATAACTCTGAAATAATAATTTACACTCTATGACAAGTGCGTTGACAAGTGCGTTTTTAAGTGTCAAAAAAATAGATGTCAATAAATATGGAATCAACAAACGCATGCATGAGTCAGTGCAGCCAAGTTCACAACCATGTGTGGAGAGTTAAAATGGAGAGTCGCTGGCATTATATGCCCGTATATGTAATTGGCGTGGAAATTTGACATTCAACAATAAAAAAATAAGCAGTAAATATGTTTTCTGTATACATGTAATTTATTTTATGTTATTTTAAATTTTTGAATTTAAAAGTTAATTTATTAAAAAGAAAAAATTATTAAGCTATCAAATCTATGTAACTGCGAAAAAGCTTCGCTTCTCTCGTGTGTCCAACGACGCACCTGTGTGTTTTTTATTTTTTATATGATTTATATGATTCGTTATCGATTTATTTTTTTTAGTTTTGGAAACTCGTTAAAGAATTGCTTTTTATAGTTTGGCGACTCGTTAACGAATTGCTTTTTATAGTTTTGGCGACTCGTAAACGAATTGCTTTTTTCGGTTTTGACGATTCATTAACGAAGGACGAATTTCTCCCGCTCGCGATATTTTAAATAAATCGCTACTAATAATTGCTAATGAATGAAATGTACGAGAATGCGATTCGTAAACGATAACATTAGTGAATCATTTTGTTTGTTGGGATATTCCTCAAATAAAACTGTATTTGTAATCAATACAATTTTAATTTTTGTAATTTTTAAAAAAAAATAGTATTTAAATAAAACTAGTAAAGAATGGAGCTTTGGCAGGGCAAAATACCCCCTGGTAGCCGTACTGAACGACAAACTCGATGACATATATTTGATGAAATATATTTACGAATGTTTTCCTATTTTGATAGTGTCAGTTTATATGGGAGGTAGGTGTGGTTATCATCCGGTTTTGCCAAATATCATTTGAAAAAAATCAATGAAAAATTTCAAGACATTTCTATAATTTTTGCAGATTTTTAAGCCAATTTGTATGTGAGATAGACGTGGTTTTCATCCGATTTTGCCAAATATCATATTGATGGTCTATATTAAAAATCAAAGCGTATGTGCAAAATTTCAAGACATTTCTTTAATTTGAGTAGATTTCTAAGAGATTTTACTTTTAAAATAAAGCCACAGTATGGGAGGTAGGCGTGGTTTTCATACGATTTTTCCAAATTTTATTGTTATGATTTACTATATATTGAAGATCAAAGCTTACTTGTAAAACTTCAAGGTATTTCTTTCATTTTTGTGGGTCTTTAAGCGATTTTACGGTTAAAATAAAGTCACTCTGTATGGGAGATCGGCATGGTTTTCATCCGATTTGGCTCATTTCAGAACATGATCTCTATTTTTAAGAAGAAATCTTATTTTCATCGCTATAATCGTGATCATCGCGATAGCCTTAAAATGATGGCTGTAATCGTGATCACAGACAGACAGAAGGTTACTGGCTTAACAAGTACGCCTGCCGCAAGGCTTAAGTACTTGGGTCTTCCAGACCTAGGATAATAGTTCATGAAACAGACAACCAGAACTTATGTGTTGTACCACAACACGGACCCGTTTATGTTTTAACTAGTAAAACATACGGGGCATCTGGTGTGACAACACGAACATGGAAGCTGTTTCACAAACACAAAGTATCACCCAGTGCCCTGCTGATAAGGAGCATTATGCAATAAATTACATACTGCCCGTAATAGTAGTACCAGTTTAGACTTCAGTAGTGACGTACTTACAATCCATCTACTGGTGAAGACGAGACCTACCCAATCTCTTGCATATTAAGAGAGATATGCCAGCCCGGTCGTACCACTGCGCGACCCCGCCGGTCAATCTACACCTGTGTAGCATTCACACAACCACAACCAGTACGAGACTCCCCGAAGGGCCAGCCCACGATAGAAGACCAAGAATACTCAAATGCAATTATGAAAAAGTGCATTCTTATTCATGACCGTGCTCAATGAGCACTTAAAGGGCTAGGTTAATAATTTCCAGTTGCCGACTCAACTGCAAACTATTGCGCATGTCTGGTACCTACTCTGGAGGACCTTTGCAATTGCCACTCTTATTCTGGCCGTTCGGATTTCAACATCCAGACATAGAGTATAGGCCACTGTTCTCAGGGACTGCCGCGTTCAGTATGAGAACCCTTAGTTTTTCAACCATTACAACACTTCCCTCAGTGACTGCCGTCCAGTTTGAGGGTGCGAGTCAAAGAAGTCGACAAGCAATCCACTTTGGAAAGCCAAAGCGTCGACACTTTTACGCACGCATGCCAAAACACTTCACATCTGTTTAAACCAGCCGAATTAAGGTCTCAGTGCGGTGGATAGATAGGGTCTACCCCATTTGACAAGTTTTAAGGTAAATTGCTATACCTTCGCAGGCTTGTTTCATGTCGATATGCCGAATATGACCTGCTACCAAGATGGGCGCCACCCCGAGCTCTTGGTTGGCCCTATCAGTTTTAACGTTTGCAGGACGTATCCTTCAAACAACCATCCTCCTTTATCCTGGCTGTGGACAGGCAGGCGCAACTAAGTTACTAACCTGGCGGAGTTCACAGACAGACAGACAGACGGCCACACTGAAATCGACTCAGGAGGTGATGCTGATCAAAAATATATAAATATTTTTATATATATATACCGGGCACGCCACCTTACGCCTTTCTTACGCTATACGCGTTAGGGTATAAAAATCAACGAATATATTGCGCAGATTCCGCTCATTGTCACACAAATAATGATATTTAATATACACGTTTTTGTCTTCATAGATGTTAATGTTAATTTGTGGAGTTTGTTAAAAACTTGTTTTCAATTTCTCAAGATCGACTCTCTTCACTGTATTGCGACTTTTTGCCGTAAGTTTAGTGTTTTCGTATAGCCTATTTATTGAAGTGCTAAAAAGTGTCATTTAATTTTGCACTAAAATTTTCCACTATCAAAAAAGGTGCTCACGAAATACATATGTGCTTAAAATTATATTAAGGTAAGCTACCCTGTAGGAAAATCAACTAATTTAAAAGTAGTTGATAAAGTAGTTTTTTGTCAACCACAACTAGTTGAAATTCTGACTTTTTCCCATAGAACAAACTAACATATTTTGTACGGTGATGTCTGCTAAATAAGTCAATTGACTTTCGTCTGCATATATTTTTAACAACTTGTTAAATTAGTTAAATTTAAATTAGTTTTTAACTACTTTAAAATAACCAATTGAAAACTATTACTGATGGCCTAAAGTTAATATTTGATGAAATAACATGGTTAAATATATATAAACTTGTAATCTAATAAAAATTTGCAATTAAAACATGTCAAAATCAGAGTACTTGCCGCCTTAATATAATTCAAAGTAGTTTATCAATCACTTGTTTTTAAGTAGTATTTCAATTATTTCATATGTAATGCAAATAAAACTATTTACAATTGAAGTGGATGCCGCCTTAATATAATTCAAAGTAGTTCATATACTGGTTTATTTTAAATTAGTTTTTTAACTAGTTGTTTTTAAAAATAAGTTAGTTTGATCCTATAGGGTACCTAAACTAAATTAATGTAAAGCAGTTAAAGGTAAAGGTTAATTAAGGCTAATTACAAATAGGTTAAAGGTTAAGAAATGCCATTATTCTCTTCTCTTAAGAAATGTCAATAATTTAGCAAGCATTTAGGTAGCTCGGAATTTTCCTAAATTAATTTAGGAAACACTGCTTTATCGACATAATTTAATTTAACTAGCGATTTAGTTCAATTCGCACACATCCTAAAAACTATTTAACTGCTTTATGGAGAGACAACCAAATTCATTTAATTTAAGTTACTTATATTTATTAATTAAAAAGATCTTAATTTATTTCTATAAATTATTAACAGAGTTTAATTTTATTTAAACTCTGTTATTTAACAGAGTAAGTCACTTTAGTGACCGATGCCTTTTTATTCGAGAAAATAAATTTAAATTACGTCGAATATAATATAATAACCAATGTTTCAAATAAACATACATATGTATATGTCTTAAATTCTTTTTGATGAACTACGTCTTTCGACAAAATAACTGCCTAACTATGTCCAGTATTCAAAGTTCAAAATTAAAATTCAAGTCACCGTGCTAAAAAATATTTATGGTTCATTGATTTTAGCCCATTTCATTAACAGAAAAACACGAGATGATTTATGTTAGCGGTGCGAAAAATGTGCCACATGTGACAACTATTCCAAGTATTCGCCAGTTTTTCATTTTTCGTTTTCAGCCATGTCATTAAAATTTTAATTCGGTATAATTAAATGCTTGAATTATAGTTATAAACAATGTTTTCTATACAAATTCGAATTGCGATCATAGATTTTGTTATTCGCGCAATTTATTTGAACTATATTTTGCATGTATGAGAGTGACAATAATTAAAAAAAATTTACATTAAATGAATGAAACCACCCAGTAGTTGTTTACCTCGAGTCAAGTAAATAATAAAATTAGTTTTTCTAAATAAAAACTAAGAGATTCATTGATTTTAAAATGATTTTTTTTTTCAAATCAAATTGTTTACAGATTTTTGAATGAATTCCTTGAGATATAAAAAAAAAAAAAATTGTTTTTTTGACAGAAATGTATTTCACAACAGCAAGTGATCGGATTCTTATCACGGAATTTCATTTGGGAAACTAAGTGTATATGCTTTTTCTTTTGCTATATAGAGGTAAAATTCATTAAGCATATTTTCATTAATTTTATTTTTTCAAAAAATGTAATTTTACGTGCCTATGATAAAATCAAAAATACTAGTTTCCCTTCGCATGCATTCTTTGCTGAAAGTATTTAACACAATAAACGAAAAAAAAACGAAATGGCCATTTCAGCCCTTGGAAGGACTTTGACCGAGTTTCTTATGATCAATTGTATTGTGCGTGTTGTGAAATATTTGAACACAAATGATCGAGAACTGGACCTACATGTTTTATGCCGACTCCGAACGGCTTATGTTCTCAAGAAGCTTTTCATGGCAGTTTTTGCTCTCTGAGTTTTGCCATTGTCTGCAGAGAGACGACGGCCGAACATTAGTATTAGAAAATTAGTTCAATTGAAAAAACTTTCTGTGTCAGGTGAGAATTGGACCAGGGTTCTCTGGCGTATGGGCCATGTACTCTACCCACTGCGCCACGGCCGCCACGGTACAAAATAAACAACATTTATAAATGTCTTTGTATGTGTTATATGAAGCAAATGATATATTGATGTCCCGAGGCGAAATGGCTGAGGCGGCGTCACACTTCGTCAGAAAGTCTTGAAGCACCCCGCCCCTCCTTCAATGTAAAGTAACATTTTTATTTTCTTGAATTTTTTTGGATTTATTTTGTAATTTAGCAGTTTGTTACGAAAAAAGCATAGAACATGTTATATTTATTACAAGTTTTAATATTATGGAAATTTCACGTTATTCTATCGTGTCTGACTAACAATTTGATAAAAAATAAAAAAATTAAAAAAAATATTTTTAAAAATAGGCTTTTATTTAAAACCAAAACGTGAAATAAAAAGAAAAAATAAATTTCAGTGACATTTGTCATATATGTATATAGTAGGTATATTCTAGATTCAGAAGAACCTCTCTCTTGGTTACTTATCATCATAATAAAAGCGTACATAAATAGGTAAGTTCTAGGGACGTATATAAATTTAGAAATTTTCAAAATGTAAAATATACAAGTTTACTACACAATATCAGTGGAATTGAATCTTTTAGTAGGCTTATCTGTATATAAACCGCAATCCATTATACAGGCTTACTGCACAATATCAGTGCCTTTTAAAATTTAATTGTATTTTACATTTTGAAAATTTCTAAATTTATATACGTCCCTACAACTTACCTATTTATGTACGCTCTTATTATGATGATGGGTAACCAAGAGAGAAGTTCTTCTGAATCTAGAATATACCTTCTATTGTATATACATATATGACAAATGTCACTGAAATTTATTGTTTCTTTTTAGTTCACGTTTTGGTTTTAAATAAAAGCTTATTTTTTAAAAAATTTTTTTTATATTTTTTTTTATATTTTACTTTTTAGTCTTAAAGGTTTATTATGAACATCTTTTATTTTGAAAGCCATTCATATAGCATTTTAATTTTTTAGACCATTAACCTTAACAGTACATATTGACATTATTTATACCATTTACATTATTAATTGCTTTACATTATTATATTATTATTATACTTTATTATGATTTAGCATTTTTATTGATTTGTGGGCGGGAATAGGAGGTGTGGCAAAATTTAAACCCCTATCTCCTACTTGATGTAAATGTGCTGCCAAATTTTCAGCTGAATCGGCCTAGTAGTTTTGGAGATATATAATTTTTATTGATTTGTAGGCGGTAAGAGAGGGTGTAGCAACATTTTTTTTTCTAACCCATGGAATACTTTAAAGACATTTACTGCCAAAATTTCAGTTGAAACAGCCCGGTAGTTTTGGATATATATGAATTTGTGGGTTGCAAAAGGAGGTGTGGTGAAATTTTCTTAAACCCTATTTTCTACTTGATGAAAATTTACTACCAAAATTTCATCTGAATCGGCCTAGTAGTTTTGGAGATATAGCATTTTTATTGATTTGTGGGCGGTAAAAGTGGGTGTGGCAACATTTTTTTCATAATATTGGATTGTCACCGGGCTTGCACATGTATGCTAAATTTCAGCTTATTCGGAGACCCACAAGCTGTCGAAAAATTGCTTGCAAGATTTATGGACATACATACATATATACGAACGAAGCAAGTTAAATAAAAGCTTATAAAAATTGACCATTTGAACAGAGAAATTGTGAAAATTGTTATGTTTTTTTTTAGTTTTATTATAACACTTTGATGCTCGCTTTGAACGTGAAGTAATAGCAGCTGTTTTCAATGGCTGCTCTAGAGTAAGAATTCCTACTTCAGTACAGCAAAATAACGTAACTTTTTCTCTGCTTGCGGCTCTTACTTGCGCTTGTTCTTTGTTTTTTTAAGCTTATACACTTGTTGAAGGGGTTTCAAATGCCTTTCATAAATTTGCTCGATTTAAACATAGTTTTAGCTGTCTTTTTGGTTTGCCATCCGTTCGTTTTATTAGGTGCATTCTTTTATTGATAAAAAATTAAAACAATATTTGCAATAAAACTAAATTTTAATAAAAAATTTTTAAGACTGAAGGCAAAAATTGTATTGTGACGTAACGCACGACTGACCTCATCCCCCCACCCCTCTCCTAAACGTGCTACGTAATTTATGAACAGCCCCTAAGGGAGTTTTCTGCTCAAGATTTTTGAAGAAATTTTGTAAACTTTTTTTAGAAGAAAAAAGCGATTTTATCGACGATTTCTGGCGTGATGACCTTTTTTGCGAGACCTCATAACGGAATTCAGTTAACCACTTTTTAACCATTGAAATTGAAAAACATATAAGTTAAGCAATTCCATGTATATAAGGATTCAAACCACATAATTTAAAATTTATATTAGGAGTTTTAAGGTAAAATCAGAATTTCAATATCAAAAACTATAAATAAATGAATTGGCCAATTTAGTCCTTGAAAGGACTTTGACAGAGCTTCTTATGATCAATTATATAGTGCGTGTTATTAAATGTTTGTGCACAAACTATCGAAATATTAAAAACTATATTATTTTAAAGTTGCATAAAAAAAAAACAATCTTAGGCTATAATTTTTTGCATTTTTTTTTTTTTTTGTAAGTCGTTGTTTTAATATGCCACCAGTTTGTATGATAATACGCAAAAAAAATCAGGCTAGAACACAAGTTTTTTTCTAATAAAACAAAATAAGGCGTAATATATACAACAACAATACCGATCAGGTTTTAAGTTCAGGGTCAGAGAGCTTTGCTTTTCAGAAATTCACCTCAGCAGACATGCTAGCTAGACTCGTCGAAGACGAGACAACCCAAACCAAACGAAAAATCAGAGAGGGTTTCTTCTAAGACCAGAGAAAATTTGAACCAAAATTAAAGTTTAATAGTTAAGATGGGATTTCTTTGCTGAGAACATCTCTCAGCACTACGACAAAAACAAAGTGCCCATGATTTGCAAAAAAAAAAAGAAAATATATTTATATACAATTATAATATTTTTTCTTACAAATTAACATTTTAATGACAAGAACAAATAATTCCTAAGCTAAATGCACATTAATTTTCTAAGCTAAATGCCCAAATTAATAAATAAATATTTCTCAGATTATTATAGATTTAGAAGATATTTGGAAAACAGATTTCTAAGAATTAAAAAATTTGTGAATACTTGAACCACGCCAAAGGCGGTAAAGCTAGCCGAAGACCACTGAATGTCATAACGATTATTGAGGATGTTTTTTCCGTTTATTTGTTCGTTTCCCAACAACATAGACCACGCGTAACGATATTTAATTAAGATAATTTAGAACTATGCATTGTTTTATTATAATTTATAGAAAAACGTTTGAAGTTTTCATTATGTTTAAAAAAATGTCTGTAAAAAATGAGTTTTCTTTAAAGTGCAAGTACGCACTTTTGCTCTCAGAATTTAATTAATTTTTTGGAAACAATTTTACATTACAATTTCAAAGAAAAAAAACCTCAAAACAAAACAAACATATGAATATAAAATTCAAATATTTTTATAAAAATAAAGATCTTATTACAATAGTTTAAGCCTGAAGTAGAGCAATAAGCGAGGAATAAGCGAGCACACCTATGATACTAGCTATAATACTTCGTTTGAATCAATAAACACAAAAAAAAAAATAAATTTCTGGGTAAAAATTTCTTCAGTGCAATCGAAAAAAAACGAAATGGCCACTTCAGCCCTTGAAAGGACTTTGACCGAGCTTCTTATGATCAAATGTGTTGTGCATGTTGTGAAATGTTTAAACAAAAATTATCGAGAACTGAACCTACTTGTTTTATGCCGACTCCGAACGGCTTATGTTTTCAAAAAGTCTGCAGAGAGGTGACGGCCGAACAGAAAAATTAATTCAATTGAATAAACTTTCTGTGTCAGATGGGGGATTCGAACCTGGGTTCTCTGGCGTATGAGCCACACACTCTACCCACTAAGCTACGGCCGTCAGTGCAATCAAATGATTAAAAAGCAGTCTGCGTTCATACCAGTAGTAGTTCAAGAACTGAACTCTTTTTTTTTTATAAAGCCAACTAGTATTTTCCACATGGCGATATCATGGAAAATATCAATTGTCCCTTTTGTTTATGGACAGTTAATGAAAAGTTCAATACTCGTATTAACGTACAGATCGAACTTGTTTTTTTTACTGTCGTAACACAGTTGGTTATCAAGAGGATTTTTGTATTTTAATTTGATGACTTAAGTTATCCCAGGCTCGATCCTCATAGCACAGACAACAGATCTTGCTGTTGTTTTTTTTTTTTTGTTAATTATGTTTTTATTTATAATTATTAAAAAGAAAAAATTGGTCGCAAAACCTGTGTCGGGATTAATGCACTTTTCCCTTTCCGTACTCGCATCGAACCGCGTACAATTCGACTGCAAGTTGAGCATGCTACTATCGCACCATTGCCTCCCTTGCATCAAAGCGAACAAAATACGATCAAACCTTATATACATCTTCCAAGCATAATATACAGCTTCCAATTTATTCCTTAAAAAAAAAAAACTGCTTGTACGATTGTGAATATTTTTAATTTAAAAAAAGCACAAAATTTCAACCGCAGTTAGGACCACTGAACCTTCGCTTCGTGGTCAGAAGCTCTGACCTTATGCTACCGCGAATACTTGTTTGGGTTTATTTTACCGTGCCTACACAGTAAAAAATGTTGATGCGTTTTGCGTTACAAGACTTGCATCGTATTTTATGTTGCATTTGCACAAACACACGGCACAAAATCCGACTTCAATATCGAAAATTGTAAAATTTACGAATAGTTCGCGATGATAACAATCAAATTCGATATTGATTACGATTCGAAAAAGATACGTTTGGCGGACGTAACGGTTACTTTGTAAACGAAGGTTCGCTTATGTTTTGAAAAATTATTCGTTTGCAATCCCAAAGCGATTAATTCTTCAACACAAATGCGAAAATAATTATATTTTCTACTTTTTTACTGTAAGGTGGAAACTTTCGGATAACTTTTTTGGCACTTTCACAATTACTTTTATTATTACTGACGCAGTAACTGATATGGAATAACTTTCGAATTTTGATCGCCAATAAGGGAAAAATAAGAAATTGTTCATTGCAAACGAACTTTCGCCGGGTGGGTTACATTGACAAGTGTTAATTTTCGGCACAATATTTTAGTAACATTTCCTTCCTATGTTTTAGTTTCTACCAACATATCGTAGGTAATATGACAGCTTAGTTGGTAATGAAGGAATTGTAACCAGTATTTTGTGTGTTAAAATACCGCAGCATGCGAATATATTCTTATTTCTATATGAATGTGAGTTAAAAACTACATTTGAATTCTATGAAAGATACGATATTTATATAGAAATTCACAGATCTAAGAATAAAACAAATTTTAGATTCAACGTTGCATTCGTTAATATGCAGCTTGTGCTGTTTCCAAATCAATCAATGCAATCAATCTGAATTTATCCAAACTCAATTTGAGGCATTCCTAAAAGTACGCTAATGTTCTGAGAAAAGCTTCGTTCCGATACAAATTTTTAGACTGTACTGTTCTTTCAGATCATTAAACGAAAGACTCAATTAAATCATAAAAGAAAGAGAGAAGTACTGATTGTTGATTTAATATAAGTATGAGCTACTCATCTAAATATGTCTACGTGACCGAGTGGTTAGAACAGCCGACTGTGGATCACATCGTAATGTGTTCAATCCTCAGTGTAAGCAAAGCTATAAAAAATTATAAATTTTAATTTAATTAGAAATTTTTTCTTTTTTATAAACTAGTGCGGCGAATTGCTGTGTTGTTGTTTTCATAAGAACCAGTTCGTTACATTGGTTTTACCCCCCATCTAGCTCGCCGTATTGTTGTATACGCGGCTATAAAAGTTTCACTTCAAAAAGTCGATATGTATGCTTATCTTACGTTATTTCTATGTCCTTTCAAAAGAGAAAAAACGTTTTCACGTTTTGAAGAAAAAAAAAAAAAAAAAAATAAAAACTAATTTGACTTTGCATGGGTAGCGTGGTATAGTAGAATATAATGGTTTAATAGGAGAGTAGAAGGTTTATTCAGGAATTGTATTGAAAATATGATATTTGCAATTCCAGGAAAAAGTCCACCGTGGCCCAAAAATTAAAAATTAAAAAAAAACTTATTATTTAATGATATTATCTTAGAGAAACATTTAAATCTTATTGATTTAAGCAATGATGATCATATGATATGTACTGTTTCACAAACGTAATTTTTATTTTTAGTGAATGTTTAGTAAATGTTTCGTAATCCTTTTTGCTTTAGTAAAAATGAAAGGCATTGGCTACAAATGAAAAAATGGTGCATGCAAGGAGAGGCAGAATATTTAAAATTTGTTTTTCAATTACTAAATTACATAATTACTTAACTACCCAATTAAATTACAATGGAAATTTAAGTAACGTAACGCCAGTAACGTCACATCAGATGACTAAGCGTAATAACAAAAAAACGGGAAAAGATTTTTAAATTTGATTACTTGAAAAATAAACTTATATTATTTCAAAACCTTCTAAAAAAGGATTTATACTAAAAGTTTTCCTCAATTTGCAGAGTTTTGCAAATTTTGGAATCCAAGTCGAAAACTACTTCTGTTTTTTGTAACGTCACGACGGAGCATAGTTTTGCTTATATTTTTAAATCGCTAGGATTGATTGTTGTAATTCTTTTACTTAATGTAGTGCTACTTAACTACGCAAATATAAAAAACCTTTTTAAAAATTTGACTTTTTCATTAAAATTTTTAATATTTTTTTCGTACAAATCGTACGTAACATCAGTTTGGAAATGCCCATATATTGAAAACGATTTGTTTTTTTTTTAAATTACTTGAAAAGCCTCTTGGTTTCGGAAGAAATTAATTTATTAAAAAATTTTATATATCTGCTTAGTACTCTAGAACTGTTGATGAAATTAACACAAAACAAATTTAGAGAACTAAATTTACAGATAATTTTAATGTTTTAACATTACTGAATTATTCTCAAATACTTGAACTTTCTATATAGACCTTATCGCCCCTTTATTTCCCCCTATAGAAAATCCAGCCATGTATATTCCTCCTGTTAGATCTGTTTCCGTACGAACTTCAAGTAACTTGAAGTTACTTCAAAGCGTTCGTAACACTTTTTCCGAGGTCGAGAGGGAATAAGAACAAGCAAAATGTTGCTCTCTCGCGCTTGAACCTTTAGTGCAAAAAAATGGATCAAGTTACAAGTAGTTTTAAACTAGTTCCAAAAAGAACCAGTACTGGTCCAACTACATTACTATTTTACATTGTTTGAACTGACGCTTTCTGAACTATAATTGTCATCCTAAACATTCCTTTTGATCTATATCTGAACCAGTTTCAGTATAGTTTCAATAGTTCGAAACTGGTAATTATCTCTCGAGACAAAATTATTGCTTGTTTTTTACTCTTTTAGTTGTGATACAATAAAATACCTTATTGTAAGGTAATCGTATTTAAATTCTCAAACCGAGACTAATTAATTACGTTCTAATTGTATCGTACTGTTATTGTAGGTGTTGCCAAACCTTTAACGTACCGTCATAAGCCAGGTACCCATATAAAAAGAAAAACAAATTCAAACTGCTCTGCACAACTAATGTCCTTTGTAGTAGCTCCATACCATCTCTAATTTTACTAGAACTGAACTACTTGGGTTTCTCAATTGACTCCAAAATAACTTCAACCGGGCTTGCTGGGCTGCTTCTACTTTACGTAAAAAATTTCTTCGAGCAAAAATCCAACAGCTGCTCAAACAACTTCATCAAATTGGCAGATCAAAAGTGTCTATTGTTTTGTGAAAATAAGAACGCATATTTGGCTTAAATATAAGATAGTGATAGTGATAGTATTTTGGCGCATAAAGTGTTTTTATAAGGATTACTCATAAATTTCAAACATATAATAGATTGTTTTGTATCACAAAGATGTGTGAAATTCTTTGTGCTTAAAACTTGCTCAAAGTCGTTTCGGTACTTTTTGAGAAATTCTCTTATTTTGATGGATAATCAAATTACTCTCTCAGACTTAAACTTAACTCGAACTTTACTTCTGACAAAATAGAGTTTTCGGTTGAGCACATGAGAATTTCTGCCAATGTGTGATAGTAGGTATTAAAATATTGTGGCCATGTATCTCGTTTTTTTGATTTTGTATCAGGTCAAAAAAATTTTGAAATTGCATTTAATGATACGTTTACACCAGAATGCCAGATGGCGGGATTTTTCCCGATTTTCGGGATTTTTCGATGGGGAAAATAGTGATCAAAAACGGGGAAAGTGTAAAGCTAGTAATAAGCATTTTCAACATTTTCTTTATCCACCGTGTAGAACACTAATATATCATTTCCTAATTTAAATTTATTTAAATTGGTTTGACTTCCTAGATGATGGAAATGTCTGTAAGCTTTATATTATTTAATTATAAAATTATCATTATTTCCGTTGGGCAAATTTTTGTACACGTTATTTCTCAGTCAAAATGGAATGACCTTGATATAGAATAAAGAATTCTAAGATATATTTTTAGTTTTTCGAATCAACTGCTAGCAATCGTCCAAGAGTTTCATACAACATTGAGTTTGACGTTTAATTTAAAAAAAAATGGTTCCGATTTTTTCTGTGCCTTTCAATAACGATCTTATTCATTTGGTTAAATAGACTGCTTTGTTTAAAAAAGTGAAAAAAATGTTCACCTATAAATGAGGAAGTAAATATAATCAACCCTATTGTGAATAAAATTTCGTCCGGAATTAAAATAGGAAATTTTCGTATTTTTAGCAATGTTCACTGAATTTTTAAAAAATTTTAACACAAATATTTGCATTTATTGTCAATTTTTTAGAGCAAAAACAATTCTTTAAAAGCATTATCCCCTGTGTACGGAATGAAAGTTCCCTTTTTCATATCCGGGGAAAAATTTATTCATAATATAGCTGAATTAAAAACTTTTTTTTTAATCTGTGTTGAATTGAGCTTTTATCTAAATTTTCATAAAACAATTTTGTAAAAAGTCAATTCAAAAATATATTCAACATGATATTGAGAGGAAAATGTAACGCCTAGCAAAAGTTGTTCTCAATCTTAAATTATGGCTAGTATTTATTTGTGGCTGATGAAAGATGTTGGGTAGCAAATATTTCAATTTTGTTTTATACAAAAAAAAAAAAAAAAAATAATAATTTATATATGTATAATGAAAAAAGCATTGTACCAAATATTTGAACCATTATAACTTCTTTGTTTTTAAACTTGTTAAATAATTTTTTTGGACAAAATGTAAACAAATTTTTAGGACTTTAATTTTATGGGAAAAAAAATAATTTCAAATATGACTTTGGAAGTATAAATGCTTTGAAGAGAAAATGTAGTACTCGTAAAGCACTTTTAAACGACATATTAACGTACTTTAAAAAAGTCCATAGGATGACACATAGATGGCGTTACTAGATTTTTTCCAATATGATTTTTATTTAGTACCAACCTAAAAACGATACGTATAAAAATTTGACAACAATCTGACAATTGATTCGTGAGCTATAGCATTTTGTGTGCAACTATTACTATTAAGAAAAAAAAAATGGAAGAAAGTGAATTTCGAGTTTTGATAAAGCATTGCTTTTTAATTAAAAAAAATACAGTGGAAACCAGACAATGGCTTGATAAACATTATCCGGACTCTGCTCCATCGAGACAAATGGTTGAAAAGTGGATTGCTGAATTTAAATGTGGTCGTACCAGCTCAAATGATGCAGAGCGCAGTGGACGTCCAAATCAGACTGTTATTCTACAAAACATCAAAAAAATCAACAAATTGGTTATGAAATTGAAGGTGCACGACATTGTAAAAATATCAGATGGTAGTGTTTTTACCATTTTACACGAACATTTGGATATGCGAAAGCTTTGTGCAAAGTGAAAAACAACAACGAATTTATGCTTCAGAGGAGTGTTTGGCGCTGTTAAACCACAATAAAATCGAATTCTATCGCCGATATCTGACAAGGGATGAAACATGGCTTCACTTTTACACACCAAAATCCAAAAGACAGTCAGCTGAGTTTACAGCAGTCGACGAACCGAATCCAAAGCGAGCAAAGACCCAACAGTTGGCTTGTAAGGTGATGGTGTCTGTATTTTGGGATGCGAAAGGAATAATATTCATCGACTATCTCCAAAAAGGAACCACCATCAACAGCGACTATTACTGTGCACTTTTGGATCGATTGAAGGAAGAAACGGCCACATTTGTAAAAGAAAAAGTGTTGTTTTACCAAGACAGTGCACCGTATCACAAATTGATGAAAACGATGGCAAAATTGAATGAATTGGACTTCGAATTGCTTACCCACCCACCGTATTCTCCAGATTTAGCCCCCAGCGACTTTATCCTGTTTTAAGATCTCAAAAGAATGCTTGCTGCAAAGAAATTCAAGTCCAATGATGAAGTAATCGCTTAAACTGAGGCCTATTTTGACGAGAAAGAGAAATCGTACTATAAAAGTGGTATCGGAAAGTTGGAAATTCGCTATTCTAGATGTATCGCTCTCGAAGGCAACTATGTTGAATAATATAATCGAGTTTTATCAAAATTTTGTTTTTTTCTTACTTATCCTACGGACTTATTGAATGACCTGTTACTTTTTAAAATCGGATACGTTATGCTTAAATTATAGAAAAAACGACTATTTCGGCTGTTTTTCCAGTGGTCAAAAAAAAATTTTTTTTTGGGTTTTGGAATCCACTCGAGGTTTGCTTTGAAATATGGGGTGGTTTTTCAAACTTTATTTTTGGATCCACTCTAGAGTACGTATAATAAAACATTATCTTAATATCTTTGCACCGGAAGCTACGGTTGTAGGGCTGATTTTTAATTTATTTTCGAAAGCTTTTATTTATAAATTGAAAAACAGGGGAAAAAGCGGGGAAACTAAGACTTAAAAACGGGGAAAATAATTATTTTGTATGCAAAAAAACGCAATTTTTTCACCGACACCTGGCAGCACTACCTTACACTGAGAGTTAAATGCGCATTAATGAAATGCTATATGTGTATTTATCCCTTTTACTCCTACAAGGAGCATACGGCTGCACATTCTCAATCGCAGATGCGTATTTCGTTAAATGCTCATTTAACTCTCAGTGTGCTAATTATCTATTTTGTTTGGGCCTTAATTCTCATTTCCATACAAAGTTAACCTTGGGTTAACATTGATTGAGTTAACTCTACATGGAAGCGTTGTAAGAGCATTTTCGCCAAATTTTTAACAGTTTTGGTACAAGCTATATAACTTTACACAATTTAAGTTGCCACTGAACACACCTTAATGATAATAAATTTCCCGAACATTGCTACTAAGTTTGAATTTTTGTAAGTGGTTAGTGGCGGCCGTGGCATAGTGGGTAGTCTGGCCCATACGCCAGAGAACCCTGGTTCAATTCCCACCTGACACAGAAAGTTATTTCAATTGAATTAATTTTTCTGTTCGACCGCCACCTCTCTGCAGACAATGGCAAGCCTCAGAGAGTAAAAACTCCCATGAAAAGCTTCTTAAGAACTGTAGCTGTTCGAAGTTCGCATAAAACTTGTAGGTCCAGTTCTCGATAATTTGTGTTCAAACATTTTCAAAACATGCACAACACAATAAGAAGCTCGGTCAAAGTCCTTTCAAGGGCTGAAATGGCCATTCCGTTTTTTTTTTTTTTTTTGAAGTGGTTGAAAAATCGATTTGTTTAATAAAAATGTACCATATCGGAAATAATGGGCCGGCTAAAAAAAAACATATCAATTTTGGTACATTTGTACCAATGTGGCAACCGCGTCGGTGATCACTCGCTCACCAGGCATTCACTCACTTTGTAAACATAAATTTTTTAATATAACAATGAATGAAATATTTTGTTTACCATACAAATATTCCACCGCTTCCCGCTAGATCTAATTCATTGGCTATAATATCCTTTAATTTATCCTCGCTAATTTTTTCCTTCGGTTTTTCACTGCATTCCTCGGTGGTCATTGTGTTTTGTTGTGGTTTGAAATGCTTCTTGAGTTGTTTTTTTGTCTGTTTTTTTTTATTGAATATGCAGAATATGCATCCGATTTTATGTGAGTTGTAAAAGAATGCGTAATGCGGGGAACAAAATAATCACATCATTCAAACACACTATGTAAAAAATCTATTTATGAAATTCGAGTATGTTGAGCTATAGCCGCAGGCAAATTTTGCGTACTAAATTAAATATTTATAATTTTACTAAACTTGACCAAAATGATTGGTTTAACTTAATCTTGAGTTCACTTAGATCGCTAAATCGAATTAGATAGACTTTCACTCTTATGCCATTCGATATGTTATAATTTTGGGGTGGTGAAAAAAAACCAACATGCGACTATTTTGTTTTATTTACTCAATTAGAGTTGGCACTTAACAATAATAACACCAAAAAAAAAAAAAAAAAAATTGACTTGCGAAATTTCTAAATTATAATTTCTAATTTTAGTAGAGCGACCGACTCTCGCTGCTACTTAAGCTTGTTTGCTTTAGTTTAATGCTACTGACTACAACTAGTCGTCGCGAGTGCGTTACACTGACTAAATCGTGCCGCTGTCGATCACGGCATATTATATGGAGAACACACAAATCACAGCATGCAAAAATGAAAGAAACAGATTTTGTATTATATTATTTCACTTGGTTTTGCTTTCTTGTTGATGTTTTGATACCTTGCCACCGGCTTACAGGATCAACACTGTTCCAACGTTATGCGAAGCTATCGGTTAACTTGGCATTAAGCTGCCCACTAACTGCGTTTGAGGTTTCATTGAGAGTTTGCTGATCAACTTGTAGAGCAAGTGTTGATGGCATTGACAAAATGATGAATGAACAAGTTAAGAATTGTTAAGGCAACGGTTTACCAGATCGCATTCGCTCTCAATCTTATGCTGAAAAACTGAGTGTATGACTTGCTCTAGCTTAGTCGGATTTTTTTTTTTTCTTCTAACGCTCTGGTCTATGATACAATAAGCTCGTCTGTTGCTTATACAGTTCCGCAAAATATTGATCATGGCATCTTCAAAATTGTTGTTATTATGCACAAAGCAAGCATGCTGCTAACATCATTAGGAGCACATAACAGATTTAAAAAATAAGATCTACTGTAGCGAATGAAAAAAATTAACGGCCTTTAATTAGGCAGTGCGTCAAAACGACAACTTTTTTTGGTTTCGCAGATTTGTTTATGTTTTCGTAAAATTCATGCTTTAGGAGACTGAAACTGCGGTAGATTATTCCAAGAAAGCAATTGATCCTAAGATTTTAAAGACTGAGAACCAATTTTAGACAACTATCTTGTGTCCCAAACTCCTTATTTGTCTCTTTGAAATTTCGGTGGCAAGTTGCCACCCCGGAAAAATTGCTGAGAATGTAGAAAAATTTTAGACAAATACCTGATTTAGAAAATTTATAAAAATTTATCGAATTTGACATGAATTTTGTTGTGCTCTTTCTCGATTGCTTAACTTTCCTAATACCGCGTTCGGGTTTTCTCGGTCTGCGCGCTTTCATGCTAAAAATGTAACAAAAATGTTAAAAAAAAAATCTCTGGAAATATCACTAAAATGAAATAAAACTGCACTTTTGACTCAATGACACTTGTAAACATGTAAAGGTTAACACACGTCATATAAAACAAAAGCGAAAAAGAGCAGTAGCAACCTGCAAGCCAACAAAGGTGTCAACCTGCATTTTGACGACATTTTTCAATACAATTTATGAGCACAGACATGTACACAATTTTAATATTTGAATTTTTAAGAACGTTTTACACTTTCTAAAGCAGACACTATGTTATTGCATCTGTCCGCTTCAAAAGTAGATTAAAAGTGACAACTACTCCTTAGACGTCGATGTCATTCGAAGTTTAGGTTACGACACTGCTAGAATGTCAAAATACAGTAGTGGTGGCAACCTGCAAACAGTGGCAACTTGCAAGCTTCCCAACCAACTATTTAAAATGTGGCATTAATCAAAATCCTAAAATTGTTGTTGTTGTTGGCAGCAGCATAGCAAGGGGGAAGGGGTGGCGGGGGAAGGTCTGCTCCGGGTGCACAGCCAAAAGGGGTGAAAAATTATAAAGAAAAAAATTGTCAACAGAAATCTGTATTATACTCGTAAAGTATAGTTTTTCTACAAATATAAACTTTCTTTTAATTAACGAACATGTATTTTCTTCGAACGAACGAACTAAATATTTATTTTGTTTCTCTACGAACGAACGAACGTTTGTGCAAGGCTCTGCCTTTGGCATATGAATTAAAAAGTGCAGTCAGTATAATAAGTTCAATCATAGATTTATATTATATTAGGATGTCCCAAAAACGTTTTTTCTATAAATGTAAATAAAATTTGGTGTACCTTGGACCACGGGACCAGTGCCGACTTGCATCGATACATGGTGATATTGGTGAGCTGGGTACATAAAAAAAAACTACTTCAACTTTTCTCACGCTGCTCCTTGCATTTCGCTCAATCGTTCCAATAAAAGATTCCTTTCGAGAGCTATAGTTGGTTTTTTAATTTCTACAGGTATCTACAGGTCCATAGACACTTACGAGAAAGTGAACACTTGATCTGTGTTACCATACAAAATCATCTTATCTTTCAACTTCTTTCTCAATCGCCAAATATGTTGACGTCACTGCCCCCTTGTAAATTACACCATGAACATGAGCCGTTTTTCACTTTCTTCAGCTCCCAGTCCTGAGTTCGAGCTGCAAAGCATCAGCTTACAAGTGATCCAAAAACTTGGAGTAATATTGCAAGACTCTCAAAAATCGGGCAAAAAATAATAGGACCAGTTCATATAGTTGACCACTCAAGAGAATAATTGGGGACAGCTATGAACTACTCGTATAATCGACAGTTCTTGTATGGTGACCCACCAGAAGGGTGGCAGAAAGGGAGCAGGTGTGTTCAGAAGAAATTTTGAAGAGCAAAAATAATAGAACCAGCTCATATATTTGACCCCACTAGCTGGTCCTATTATTTTTCACCCTTCAACATTTCTTCTTAACATCCCTAAACCCTATCTGCCACACTTTTGGGGGTTTCCATGCAAAAAACAAAAACTGTCGATTATATTTCATATTTCTCCCGAATTGATCGCTAGAGGCGTCAAATATATAAGCTGGCCTTATCATTTTTTTACTCTTTAACATTTCTTCTGAACACACCTAACCCATATCTGACAGTCTTCTGGAGGTTCGCATGCCAAAAAACATAAAAACGTTGCTGTTTTCTGCTTGCCTGGTAGCTGGATCGGAAATAGTGGCAGTAACAGTGCAAACCTTAACAGTGCTAACGTTACCAGACATAACCAGTGGTGACGACAAACATTGCTGCCGTTAAGGGGAGGGGTGAGGTTTTTGAACATTTCTTTTTATTTTTTTTATGAACGCACAACAAGAATATTGTGTCCAAATTTGAAGTCAATCCGAGTTAAACTAACGGAGATATAAAAATTTAAGTAAGTCTACCTCGAAGGTCGGTTCATAAGCTCATAAAATTTTTAAACGCAATTTTCTCAAAACTACTTTTTCAAAGTCCGTGTTCACTACCATATAAAAAGTGCTTGACCGATTCATTTCAAACTTGGTACACATTTGCTACATATAAAATATCTCCCCCCAACGTTTAAATAAATTTTTTGTTACATTAAGGGGGTTTCCCACCCACAAAATCGCGGAATTTTTCGTAGAAAATAGCAGCCAACACTTTAGATAGATGGCCACCAAAAATTTTTAAATGAAAAAAAAAATAATCATAGAACGTTTGGGGTAGGATTTGATGCTACTTTGACTAAATTTTAATGGTTTTTGATTTTAGATAATTTCCGACCGAGATATAGAGAACCAGGGCCGTAGCTAGAAAAATTGTGCTTCCAGAACTAACAAATTTTTTTCAAAATTAGAAAACGGTAAAATAATAATAATAATTAAAACTTTTAGGGGGGGGCAGGGTTCTGAGCTAAATTTTTTCTAAAATTATTTTAAGGGGTGAATTTGGGTAATTTTCAAAATATCAAAAAAAAACAATTTTTTATAAATAATTTTGCCGATACGTTTTGCTTCACATTGACAAATTATTGATAAATATGCTTTCCCGAACGTCGACAAAATTTCTTTTATGATTTTACGCTGAGTTTAATAGACATCATTTTTGTTGAATGATCACAAAAATAATTTAAAAAAAAATTCACCCTCCCCCCCGTTAAAGTTTCTATTTTTATTATTATTTTAGTTTTTCTAATTTTGAAAAAAATTTGTTAGTATTGCGACCAATACTTCGCTAGCTACGGCCCTGTAGTGAACACCACAAATTCCGCAGGAATAAATTTCCCCCGGCCCCCCTTATCAGTGCCGACAGTGCATTCATAATTTTTACGCCTACAAAAAAGTGCTCAATGCTCTTAAAGAAGTGTCCCTGCCAAAGTCAACAAGCAGTAATACCAAATTTATTTGTATATAGTAGTATTCCACCTCCAACCTCCTTTTATATCCAACTTTTATACATTGGTGTGGATTTCGAATAAATTCAAAACCTCATATTTTCTATTTTTTTTTTAAATCAAAGGTGGCATTGAAATTATTCATCTAACATATATATATTGACTTCCTTGACCCAGACCATCTTAACAACGATGTATTTTGTTAAAGATTCTTAAGACGCATTAAACTAATTTTGCAGTAAAATTCAGTAGGAAATCGATTCAAGCAGAGCAATGAAACGACATTGAAGTCCATGATAAAAACTTCTTATCAACCAATTCTATTCACTATCAAATACAGCTAAGTTTTAATTATAATAAGGCTTTGAATAACTTTTTAATAAATATTCAATACGACTTAATATGTAAATTGCGTAAAGATCATATGTTTGAATTGCATTAAGTTTTTCGTGTTTTTATTTTTGCGTTTAGTAAATTTATTTTGTGAATTTGTTGACTTATTTGTAAATAAATAAGATTTACGATACCCACAATCGTTGATATCAATATTAAAATTCTTCAAAGTTCAAAATGCAACCATTTTTCGGATCATTGCTTAGGAATTTTCCAAGACATACTCATTGAAATAAAACTATAATAAATAATATTGTTATATTTAAATTCAGCTTTCTTTAACAATTTAAATGTTGCAAAATTTCTGAAAAAATATGCCACAATTGAGCATGAAAATTAATCAACGTATAATGAACGCGACAAGAACGAAAGATATGCTCTATTATGATCGCAATAATAATAACAATAAAATTCAACAGGAAATTAACACAAAAAAAAAAAATTAAAAAATACGAGTACGCTTCTTAAGGTCTTCAAAGCAACGAGGAACTTGTTGACGACGCACTCACCTAAATACAATTATAAAAAGTTATTAAATAAAGGTTATGGTGGTAGTGGACACTGGTTTGAGTAGTAATCTTTCTACTAGGTGTATCTTCCCATGATGTGATTCCAACCGTTTAGGCGACAACGAGTGAAGTCTTTGCCATATATCTTAGCATCGCAAATACACCGTATGTGAATAAAGTGTAAAAAGTGACATTGTAGACGTTCCATGTGCTGAACCATAGACGCAATGCCGAGGCTTTAGGTCGCAAGATATTCTCTGTACGATGTATTTCAGCGATGTCCTGCCACATCACCGTCTGTGGTCGCACCAACAGCAGGGCATTCATTGCAGCACGTAGTCCACTCTGGACAGCGCCACCTAAACAACCACGATAGCTTGTAGCTGCTGCAGCCGATGACGACCAAATGACGCGATTCCATGGCGTTGTTAGTGGTATATTGACCAATGAACTTTGTTCGTATGTATACTGGGTGTAGGACAGTGGTGATAACATCTCCTCACCAAAATACTCGGCTAATGCTGATAACACAATAGAACGCACCATATGCTCGATATCAATCTCGTGTAACATCATGCCTGGGCAAAAAGAAAATGGAGTGTTAAGCAAGAGAATACAATTTTAAAGGTGGACATTATAGCACATTCTTAACCCTTTGGCGGTCACAGTGCACAGTGTAACGTCAGTGGATAAAATTTGTAAGAAAGAAAAAAAACGTATATTATAAATTCGAAAAAGTCAATAAACAAAATTATAGATTAAAATTCAATTAGTTTGCTAATGAAATAATATTCAATATCTAATAGAGCGTGAAAATGCCAGGCACCTGAATTTGACCATTAGGTTCTTTTATATCGGTAAGACCTATTTTTTGTTATAGAACTCATTGACCGTAGTTGATCTCTTATAGAACTGACGCACGATACCTCAGTTTCTACCATTTTAAGGTACCATTTGGATTTCAGAAATAGAAAGCCCGTACAAAATAATTTAGCTTTTTCTACAGAAATTTTTCGCTATTTCCACTAGAAATATTTTTATAATTTATTTTTAATTTTTCTTGCAAAACGTAGGGCAAATTTTTAAATTTGGAATTTTTAAATTTTTAAAGACCGGCTCTGCGACGTTACTTTGTTTGCTTGACTTTTCAAAAGCTTTCGATAAAGTAAGCCATCAACATTTAAAGCGTCGACTCAAATAACGTTGTAAGCGACAATATTGTAAGTCTTCAGGAATTAAAAAACGTTTTAGTGCCGCACTTAGAGGCATTTCATTTCGATCTCCACTTTTTTAGGTGTAAGAGTTTAAAAGAAATTTGCCTGTATAAATTAAACAACCCATGCCTCAGTGCCATAATGCAGCACAAGTAGAACGAGCGTCTTGTAGAGTGTTAGTTTTGTCGATCGAGAGAGGGCTCTGGAAGTTGCTTACTGAGTTGCTTACTGAGTTGCTTACTGAGCCCGTAGTAGCACCTATTAGCAATTATTGTTCTTCGCTTTATCTCCAGGCTGATTTCGTTGTTGGTATTAATGGCGGTGCCAAGGTATACGAACTCCTTGACTACTTCAAAGTTATAGCTGCCGAATGAAACGTGGGAGTCTAGACGCCGCGCTCCCTTGTTTGTAGACAGCATATACTTTGTCTTACCCTCATTTATCGTCAAACCCACTTTGGCTGATTCCTTTTCGATAGCGGCGAAAGCAGCGGTAACATCTCTCTTGGTCCTGCCGACAATATCAATATCATCAGCGTACGCAAGGAGCTGGACACCTTTATAGAAAATGGTGCCATTACGATGCACACCGGCCTTTCGTACGATCCCCTCCATGATGATGTTGAAGAGATCGCAAGACAGTGGATCGCCTTGCCTGAAACCTCTTTCGGTATTGAAGGTTTCGAAGAGGTCATTTCCTACCTTGACGGAGCTGCGTGTGTTGCTCAACGTCATTCTGCAAAGTCTAATCAACTTTGCAGGTATACCGAACTCAGACATTGTTGCGTATAGGCAATCCCTTCTCGGGCTATCGAACGCAGCTTTAAAATCGACAAAGAGATGGTGTGTGTCAATTTGATTTTCGTGGGTTTTCTCCAGGACTTGTCGTAGTGTGAAAATCTGGTCTATGGTTGACTTACGAGGTCGAAAGTCACACTGATAAGGTCCAATCAGTGTTTTTGTAATCGGCTTTAATCTTTCACACAGTACGCTTGAGAGAACCTTATATGCGATGGAAATAAGACTGATACCTCTATAACTTGAGCAGATTGTTGGGTCTCCTTTCTTAAGTAGAGGGCACAGTACGTTGAGGCTCTAATCGTCGGGCAAGCTTCCTGCTAGCCATATTTTGCTGATGAGCTGATGCATGCGCCTTATCAATTCATCGCCGCCGGTTTTACAGGACAGGCATCAGCACCCGCTGCTTTATTGTTTTTGAGTCGTTGGATAGCAACTCGAACCTCTTCATGGCTATGTGGTGATACTTCCACTCCGTCATCGTTGGTTGGTGGTGCTGAACTGCGCTCTTCATTGGTGGAATCGTCACCAGTAAGTAAATTTTAGAAGTGCTGTCTCCACAATCTCAGCACACACTGTGTATCCGTATTCAGATATCCATTTTCGTGGATATCTACAAGTGGATGGTCCGGGCTTGAAACCTTGGGTTAGACGCTTAACCTGTTGATAGAATTTTCGTGCATCCTTCTTGCCCTGGTATACCTCTAGTTCCTGACGCTCACGCTTTTCCTGCCCTCTTTTCTTGCGTCTGAAAAGGCGCCTCTCTTCCTTCCTCTTTTCGCTCACACACTCGTCACACACACTCGTTTCGACACTTCTCATCGTACCATTGGTTCCGAGGTTGCGGGAGCCGGAAACCAATTGCAAACTTCAGCGATTGCGCGCATGGAGTGGGATATATGCGCCCAAAGTCCACCGGCGTCGTCGGGGTTGGTTGGGTCAGAGGTTGGTTGGTTGAGCTTAACCGAGAGTTGAGCGGAGTAGGCCTCGGCAGTCCGTTGTAATTGCAGCTTAGCGACATCTAGCTTTCGTTGCATTCCAGTGCGTTTGTTCTTCACATTGCATAGTCGCATGCGGATCTTGGCTGCAACAAGATAATGGTCGGAGTCAATGTTGACCCCCCGAAATGTACGCACATCTAGAACACTAGAGGCATGCCTTTCGTCGATTACAACATGATCAATTTGGTTTCGCGTTTTTTATCCGGGGACAGCCAGGTGGCCTTGTGGATGTCGAGGTGCTTAAATCTGGTGCTACTAACTACCATGTTTCGCGGCGCGGCGAAGTCGATCAGTCTTAGACCGTTGTTCGTGGAGGTCTCATGAAGACTGAACTGACCGACAGTGGGACCAAAGATGCCTTCGCTTCCGACTTTCGCATTAAAATCGCCGAGGACTGTTTTCACGTCATGGACCGGAAGGTGGTTGTATACGTCCTCAAGACTAGCGTAGAAAGCGTCTTTGACGGCTTCGTCCTTTTCCTCCGTCGGGGCGTGCGCGCAAATAAGGCTGATGGAGAAAAATTTTGCCTTGATGCGGATCGTAGCCAATCTTTCATTCACAGGTGTGAACCGGGAAACAAGGTGGCGTAGTTTATCCCTAACAACGAATCCACATCCAAGTTCGCACCTCTCCGCATGGCAGCTGCAGTAGATATCACAGTGTGCTCGTTTATAGCAGCCTTGCTCTTTCCATCGCCACCTGTATATAAAAAAACAAAATATATACTTTAAGAAGAAAAGGAAAAAGGATTTAGATACTTTCGTAATGGAAATTTCCCGAGTCGATACCTTATTCTGCCTCAGCTTTTTTGCAGCTTTATAAAGGGCAATTATCTCTGCATTAAAAGTCACAGCAGTTATCCAGTACAATTCCAATCTACAAAGGACTAAAACCATTTTGTGTTTATAGAAGACCCCTGCCATTATGGCTTAATTCCTCTGGGTCTAAAGACTTTGGAGTTTGGATAGTTGATATAGTTCAAATAATTTGGAGTTGGATAAAGTATTATGTGTCTCACCATACATAAAACCCGTATACTTTTTAGTCTCTTTGCCGTGGATAGATAGGGTCTACTCACCATAGCTGGTTTGACTATATCCGTTCTAACAACTTCGTTTGGGCAATTGTTAATCCTTTCGCAGAATCGGTAAAAAACGATATAACCAGTTTTCCATACCTACTTTAAGGATGGCCGCCAACGTCGAGCGCCAAGGTAAGCCCTGTTTTATGTAAGTAAGACAAGACTAGTACATCCAAGCATGCATGCATCTTAAAAACAACAATCCTCCTTTACCCTGACTTTGTTCAGATAGGCTTGCATCATAGATGCTAACCTGGCGGAGTCTGATCCACTAGATTGAAACATTGCAGAGTCTGAAAGAGGATCTTTTATATAGATTCGTGGAAAATATGCCTACTCCGATCTTGTCGTCAAGTTTTGAGCCGCTAGTTAAAATGTAAGCACCAGTTTGGTTTAGCGGTTTCATTCATCTCGGATAGTGATCAGGGGTGGAAACCTTTCTTCAGTGAGGGGATGGCGAGGGGATGTTAGGAACTGACCCCACAAGATTGAAGAGTGACCTATACATATGATGATATCAGATGATATCAAAACAAAGTAGACCTAAGTACTCTGGCTGATGCACATGGCGGCAGAAAGCCTTTTATGTTTATAGTAGACCCCTGCCTGTGCAGCTTAATTCTGCTCAGTCTCTTGGCTAAGGAGCCTCGGGCTCATGAAGCAACAGGCTGTACCTTACTAACACACTCTTGGTCAGTGCAAATGAGAAGAGTATTCATGATACCCAGAAAAAGCACGCATCCTAATTTAGCATCCTAATTAGTAAAACAATATGAAAACACACGCCAATTTAATCGGATGCAATATAAATTTATACTTGTACCAAATATAAGACTTACAAACTATCTGAACGCATCAATATTAAATGCAATTGCACCAGTTAATATCCTGTCGTTGAGTACCTTCATGTCATGTAAAAATCGAGATCTATCTTAAGTCTCTGGTATATTTAGAGCCTGTTCTTTATTTAAGGATATACCGGCCTGGTGTGCAGCCCAAAGTGCGACTCCTGCCGATCACTCTAGACCTGTGCAAGCGATGTACACAAGCCACAGCCAGCACGAGACTCCCCAAAGGTCCGCCCATGATGTCCCACCCAGGCAAGAGTTCTACCTCGCTCTTCTCTTCAGAACTGTTCTACCAAGGCTCTTCAACTTCACTGACACAAAGACCAATAGTTCAAAATATCTTCTGCAATTCGCCGTGTCCAGTTAGAACACTAAATCGTGCATGACTTACAACAATCACGTTATCAATTTAGTATACGGTGATCCATAATTGAAAACTTAGAAGTGCAAAATCTTCAAGTTTTCCTTTTCTAGGAGTATGCCACTAAAATATTACTATGAGTCATTTACAATACATAGAATCCTTTTCGAAAGGTCTTTTATGCTACGGGGAAAAGGAAAAATAGTCAACGACAGGCTCCAAAGCAGTGTTGGCGTTTATGTGTATGTGTATGTGTGTGTTTAAGCTTTATATAAGCTTTGCACTGTAAAAAATAATATTAGACAGCATAAAGCATTTATATAAATATTGCAGCGTACGTGTTTTTCAATGTTTGGAGAAAATTCGCATCGACACCCCAACCTCATGAATTTGCAAAACCATACTGAAAGCTCTAGCAGCGTACGTGTGCTTAAATACGTGTAGCGGCAAAGAAAGCTCTTTACCTACCTAGTTGCCGTGCACTGCTCCAAGGTAGGCCCTTCTTTTATACAGATCAGACTAGTTCATGTTGGCAACCATGGTTAGTGTCAAAGCATCTTATCTGAAACCATTCTCCTTTTTCCTTCTAGCCTTGGAGAGACGGACTGAATCATTCTGATACTAACCTAACGGAATTGCACACGTAGGCAGTTGTTTGAACTTTTCCCATCAGCTTAAAATTTGATTGTGATTCCAGTATTGACCATCAAACATATACACCGTATGTTAATATAGTTCTCACCATAGCTACCATGGTGCAATATTTGGAGTTAGACCCCAGGTTCTGCCAATAGCTTTTTCCAGGCACGCTTTCCTAGTACGTCTAAGAATATTTGGTTTCTAGCTTGTGTTCCTGTTCAATACATATAACTCCTAAGACTGGATTCACTGACCACCTTCAGCAGTTTTGCACTGTTATTTTATATGAAGTTTTTGTGCTCTCCGCTCAGTGAGAGAGACTTGCTGCTCGCTCTTCAACTTGATTAACATTTTTTTAATTTTCGCAAAAACTTTTTGAAGGTGGTCAGTGAATTCAGCCTAAGTGTTTGGCTGTGGCCACGAAGAACTGCTGAGTGACATTAAGACGCGAAGAAATTTTGTGATTGGATTGATTTTTTTTTTTTTAATTATTTGCATTTATCCTCTTTGGTCAAGTATTATAGTAGAAGCTCTAGACATTTTTTCGAGTATATTATTTATGCACTTTGCTTACACTGATAAAATAATTATGTACCAATTCACTATTCAAAGGCTTGATTTATGTAACCATTGGTTTGTCATAAAAAAATAAATTTTTGAATTCAGAAATAGTAGATATTACGTTTGCCCATCTATTGTATGGAGACGTTACACTGTGCGATGCCCCAAAGGGCAGCTTTCACATCTACTTAATGCATGGAACACATTGACGACGACAACGACGTTACACCATCAGTACAATTTTTTTACATGCATTTCTTATGGAGGTGAGTTTGGTGAATATGTCTTGTTGATATAGACGGTATATATTTATTTCCATGGTGTAAGAAAACCAGGTGGAAGCGAATTTTTCACACCACTTTAAATAGCCCCGGGTCTGTCAAAAAATTCTGACAGGGAGAGAGCAATTGTTGATTAGTGCCAAATTTTATTGGCTGCGTTCAACAGGTACAACTTTTGTGCAACCGGTTAGTGTGTGTCTGCTGAACGAAAAAATATCAGTGTCTATTCACAACATGTGAAAATGTCTGTCTTTCGCCGCACTTTATATTTTTGATACATTTGCTCAACGTATTGAGTATTTCCAGTTAAAAATTTGGCTTTTTTAGAATAAGTGTGCTTTTATAACAAATGAAATAAATAACGCAAAGTATAACGAGAAAACACAATTTTTCCCTTATTTGACCACTTTTAAAACAATTGTGTTCACAGAAATGAAAAAGGAATGTAAACTGATACCTAATCAGAGACACAACATGTTGTACCCATTATTCAATTATTATTAAGTTGTTCAGATATTTGACATCAACTCACAAGAATAATAGCTTAAATACATTGACGACGACAACAACATTTTCGCATGATTCAATTATTATAAGGTTGTCCAGATATTTGACGTCTACTCACAAGAATGTATACTCTTATTTGAAGAGGAGAGCAAAAGAACAATTTTGTAAGGATATAAAAACCACGCAGTTGCCGGAATATCATACTTTTTCATAGTACAAACCAATAAAGATACATTTGACTACTACTTTTTGAAATACTTGATTGTGTTGAACCAAAATATTATGAGCTTTAAAAATGTTATGGTCACATTTTAGACGTAAAATAATATTGGAAAAATAAAACTTCTGAATGTTGTACACATTTCATACAGAGTTTGTATGAATATTTTTATTGCATACATGTTTTTTTTTTTTATATTTGAGTAAAAATTATATAGTCAGTTTATATGAAAAATTTATTGGAATAATGTTTTCAAAATAGTTTAAAATAGTTTCTTTGACCAAAAGTATAAAAATAGTGATATTTACATTTGTATTTGGGAAAAACAAAAATTTTTATTTTTTCCTCTTTTGACAAAAGATAGCTAGTTTTGTTCAGTCAACCCAGAACTTTTTTTTTATATTATATATAAAACTATATTTTATAGTTAATGGTTGTATTAATATGTCTTCTTAGTGTTTCGTGACATAACCATTGTCATTTTTTCAAGAACGAAAAATATTTTTGACGTAGAATTACGTCTTACAGCACGTTTGTCATTTTTGGGAGTCTTTTCCACAAATTTTTTCAAGCACATCCTAACGTTTTTGGAGGACACTTTGGAATATACTTACAGCCTACTATATTCATCTTACAAAGATAAAATATATGTCAAAAATCAGTTATATCTTATATCTATATAATAAGAAAAATCATGCATTGATGCTTCAGTTGCTGCTGACGTTCTTATGGTTGTTGCTTTTGTTCGTGCCGAAATCACGATCGCAACATCGTGTTGTTTCTTGGAATGAATTGTTTTACGAATATTTCTCAGTAACGGCTTGTATTGTTGTTGTTATTAATATGTATGTAAACTTTACATTTATGTTATATATGCATATCAGCTGCTTTAATTTTTATCGTTTGTTATTATTTTTGTTCATCTTCAGCGAGATAAATACAATAAACAATACATATGTATTATAGAGGTGTGCTGTAGAGCCAGTATGTACCCTGTAGGAAAATCAACTAATTTAAAAGTAGTTCATAAAGTAGTTTATTGTCCACCACAACTAGTTGAAATTCTGACTTTTTTCCATAGAACGAACTAACATATTTTGTATGGTGATGTCCACTAAATAAGTCAATTGACTTTTGCCTGCAAATATTTTCAACTACTTGTTAAATTAGGTTTATTTAAATTATTTTTTTAATTACTTTAAAATAACCACTTGAGAACTATTACTGATGGCCTAAAGTTAATAATATTTGATGGAATAACATGGTTAAGTATATATAAACTTGTAATCTAATAAGAATTTGCAATTAAAACATGTCAAAATCAGAGTAGTTGCCCCCTTAATATAATTCAAAGTAGTTCATATACTAGTTTATATTAAATTAGTTTTTTAATTAGTTGTTTTTAAAAACGAGTTAGTTTGTTCCTATAGGGTAGCTACAAAAATTTGTATTACTACTACGCAGGTTTACATATACAGAGAATGCGCATGGTCATTGTGCTATGAAAACTCTATTGATTCTTCAAGTATCATAGTACATTCGAATTATTTATTGAACTAATTTTATACTTATTACATATTAAAAATATATTGTTTGTTAAAATTTTAAATTTTCAAATTAATTTAAGATATATATAAGTTCTTTACTTGGGAAAAATAAAAAATTCATATTTTTCCGAAATATTTATTTCCATTTATTAAACCTAAGATTGAAATAAATTTATCAAAAAATATGGCAAAAAAACTTTCTACATCTACGATAATATCTAACTGTGTCTTTTGTTTACATAAAATAAGGGTATGTCAAATATCTGGATAACCTTATAATGGCTGCATTCTATCCGAAAGAGCGCTCAGGTAGCGAAGTAGCATAAAGTCATGGCAGGATTATAAGGTAGGGCCGACTCGGAGAGGAGTGACGTAGAAAGCAGAATAAAGCGGGCTAGATGTCAAAATCAGCAGTTCATCTCAAGTTTCTTTATGTTCATGTTTCGCAGTCGGTTTTCGGTTAAAATTTTTACATGTGTTTTTACCAATTTAAGACTTCTTTCACATTTTAAAATGGTTATTACACTGTTATAATATTATAACATAAATAATATTTTCACTCAAACTATCACAAATTGAACACACGCGACCGCACTACTTGCAACTTGGAAACATAAAATTTTTTCTTCATTTGCAATTCCTAGTAAATTCGTGGTTTTGACAACTTACCAACCTTTTCATTATCCACTATTCGATGACGCGTGAGGACACTGAGCCAACCGGCCCTACCTTATAATTCTGCCATACATAAAGTGATACTTTCTGCTGAACTATTTTTTTTTCGAAACGTCAAACGGCAAACAGCTGTTCGACAATAAATGCTTTTTGTCTCAAATTTTTTTTTTATGTTCTGTGTGCACACGTTTCGAACAAATAGTTTTAATTAAAAGCACTAATAAGCAATTTAGTAATTTAGTAATTAATAAATTTAATATTTGGTATATTTATCTGTCAAAATAAAGTAAGCGTAAGCCGCTCAACTGAAGCAGCATAAAATATTTTCGCTACCTAAGATGGTGACCGCTCAGGGAACATGTTGTGCGAGCACTTTATGCAACATACCATTCAGCCCGAAAGTTGTTCAACAGCTACTCAGAAAATTTTCCGCTGAATTCCGCCAATGATTGAAACATGGTTGTACCTGCTAAACGCAGCCATTTATTTCTGCTGTTTTTGACAGATGCGGGGACAATTTTTGTGAGAGTGGTGAAAAATTCGCTACCTGGTTGTCTTACACCATGATTATTTCTATCTTGACAGGCGTCAAATATTGCTCTCAAGGTTGATTTATAAGGTTGTCGCAAGGGAGAGAGCGAGTACCCATAATTGTCAAATCGAAGTTGACAGCTCATAGAAAATCTGCAAGTGCTCTCTATTATCATCCGTTTTTCTTTCGTAGTCATTCGTAAAATTGGCTGGTTTTGACAATTATGGGTACTGAGAAGAGAGTGTGATCAGCCCTGCGACAACCTTATAAATCAACCTTGATTGCTCTTTTTTCCTTGCTTAGAGAGCATGTCAAAAGCTTTGTTCATTTAATAATTTGGTTTTGTGTGTGGGAAAGCTTTTTGTTGCGCCGCTTTCAAAATAATTAAGTAGCCATCGATATGCCGTGTCGTAAAGTCGTTTCTATGCATAAGTTGTGGAAATTTGGACATGATAACCGAAAATTGATTTTGCATAATTCCGCGAAAGAGTCTATAAACACTGAACGCACAACGAACCGATGCAGAATTCTCCGACATTCTGCAGTTTTATATGTTATATAAATGTAAGAAATTTTGCACAAGTAGCACAAAGTTGCAAACAAATCTTGACAAATTTACAGAGTCCGTGCTACGGTTATTCGAGCGTTCAGTGTTAAAAAATTACTACATCATTGTGTCGCTGCACTATGTGTACCTGTGTAACTGGATGAACGATATTCATTGCCAACAATAAGGTGTGGTGTGTTGGCGAGGAAGTTACCCGAATAGCCGGCTCGACGCCAGTGTCCGTCATTGTATTCGGCTATAAAGCTTGTTACCATAAGACGATTCTTTTTCACTGCCAACTGGGGCTTACGCAGCTCCAACGGCATCGCTGGTGTAATAGTCATATCCTGTACAGAGTTCCAAGGTATAGCCAGTATAACAACGTCTGCTATATGCGTCTCAAATTCAGAGTCTCGCACTTCGACAAAGTCGCGGTATTGATGAATTTCGTAAACTTTGCGCCAGAAAAGACATTCCACCAGTTTGAGTTTTTCAGCAAATGCCTCCAAAATTTTGGAACTGTAAATTTCACGCAGTGTGTTCGGACACTCCAGATAGCTTTTAAAAAAACAATTTCAGTTAGGACGAAAAGTAAATGATAAGTGTAGCAAATAGAAATGTGACTTACATATCCATGAGAGTCTTCAGGCCACCACATGAATAGCAAATGCTCATAAATTGAGCATAGCTTAGATCATGAGCGTCCACCCCACAGATAAGCTGCACCAGGTCCGTCATAAATTTTCGCGATTTATTGAAGAACAAACGATTGCATGTGTGTTTGTACATGGATTTGGAAGGCTTTTTTATGCTGGCATTAAAGAAAAAAACAACAACATTATAAGAGAATGTGAAAAATGCGCGACAAGGCCCAGCTGTCGCAAAAGCTGCACCCTGCATTGCTTAAAGGTTTGAAATATTTACTCAAAGCTGCCCGGCTTGTAGAATGCTGACATCAGGTCCAGTTCATGCAGATACCGTTCCAACTCAAATTTGGCCAATGCAGAAAAAAACCCCCTATCTATATCCCAGCAACGTTGTCGATTAGGCGTTATAACCGATCGACGACGAGTCGGTATGTTGAGATCCTGCAGCAGGCGCTGTATGTGGTATTGATCTTCGGTTATCCATTTGCCTCCAATTTCACCCAGATTTGATTCACCTATTTGTCCACCCATTCCGCTTGATGCTTCCAGAATTTTCACTTGTAGCGATCGCTCTTTTTGAAGTATGCGCAGCGCAGATGTAAGTCCCGATAGCCCAGCACCAACTATGATGATATCGACTTTATCCGCTTGGTATGGTTCTGGTTTATTCATGAATTTTGTTTCCATTTCTGTAATATTTTTCCTCTGCTGTCAACACAGTGTAGCATTTTTTTGTTTGTTTGTTTTGTTTATTCATTGGTTTTGATTTGTTTATCAAACGGAAGTGTGCGTAAGTGAAGAAGAAAATTATGCCTACAGGTATGCAATATTTGTTGGGCATTCTTCTGTTATAACTTCTCAGGCACACTTTTGGGGTTGAGTAATCAGTGCTTCCCAAACATTCATATTTTGAAACAAGTCATGGAGGAGAAACTTGGCCAAATTTTATCATTAGAACACTGAGGGCCAGTTTTTCAGTACGAGTTTAAACTTTAGTTAAATTAAACCGAGTTTAACTCACTAAAATTGGACCCTGAAAGTTGGCCCTGAGAAAAAAAACGGTTTGTTATAATAAATTTAAATATTTTCAAGTCAAAAAGGCGAAATATTGTTTAATTTCATGCTTCAAATAAAGCGAATTACTTTTAAAAGTAAATTTATGTCTTCTTAACAAATAAAAAAAAAAGGAAAGGGCGACTGTGTTTTGAGCGTCCACGATCTAATTAAAAACTTAATAAAAATTGTTCAAAAAATTTGTTTGTGCTTATATGTTAGCATACGATAAATGTTAAATATCTACTGCCTTGGCAAAATAAGCAATTATATATTTGAATCATGATTTTAGATGAATTCCAAGCATACATAACATTTTCTATTCTTCTCTTTAAGGGAGTATTCCCGGTTGGCAAAAATTTTTTTCAATTTGCAATTTTTAAATTAAATATGCAATTTTTTTTGCATATTTTAATAGCTTGGATATTTGTTAAATCCTTTTTCGTCTTAAAAGGATTTTTTGAATTCGAAATACTTTAGGAGATATGGCTTTTTGTCCAGCAATGTTTTCGCCAAAATACGATTTGCTTAATTTGGCTCCTTTTTGAATGCAACGGTTTAAAGCAACCACCGAAATTCGTTCAACGCGTTCTTTAGAAGGTAATAACTTGTGTGTGTACGCATTTTAAAAATAAATGAATACACATTTTAGAACTTAGGTATTCGAATGTTAGCAGCGTTTAGTTCACTTTGAATTGAGTTATAAACCGGACGCGAGCGCGCATACAATTTTAAAAAGTACAGTTTTGATAAAAATTTTTGTTTGTGCTAAACACAATGGATAGAAAAAGTAATAGAAATCAACGCAGTGCTGTGGTCATTCGCACCGAAGCATATGCACACCGGCAATTATATTGCAACTGTCATATTTAACGAAGGTTTTTTGCCAATACTTCAAATAATGAACTTAATGGGCATCCCGATTGGCAACGTCACATATGATTTCGCCATGTCTCGGAACGAAGAACGTTTGAAAAGGTCGAAGCCAGAGCTCTGGCCGCATAAAAAGAAGGTAGAACTGCCCGAAGAGCACAAAGAGCCGCTGAGTCATCATTTTTTGAAGAAGAGGAAGGAGTTTTTTATGGGGCTGGCATTACAAACTGATATATGCAAGTATTTGCATATATAAAATGTTTTATTGCCTAAAATTTTCTTTGAGTTTTTCCAAAATCACGTTTTTGACCTTCGAAATCACTTTTCTCCATTCTACTGAACCGATTCTGATGAAACCAAGTGCAATCGACGCAGAATTGTCAAATTTCTAAAACTGTATGCTCCTATCTTTTATTTCAATTTTTTTTTTTTTTTTTGATACAAAAAAATAACTTCAAACTCAAACGTCTTTATCTCGAAACCACGTTTTTCGAGCTTGCGGCCCAGATTGCGCCCGTTGTTCTGAACCGATTTCGATGAAACAAAGTGCAATCGACGCAAACTTGTCACCATTCTGGTCTCTACCTCAATCACAATTTTAAACAATTGTTTACTATTTTTGTTTTACACTAAACTACAAAAAAAAAGACCCAAAATCAGTTTTTCATTTTTCAATGACCGCCATTTTGTGGAAAATAATCGCAAAATTATCATTGAGGTAATTATACTATAATAACTAGATGCAATTATACTAGAATTGTATCTGTACTGAATCTAACGCCGTTTACTTTTTCCATTCCAGATGATCTGAAGTCGAGTTATCCGGGCCGCAAGCAGCATACCTTATTTTCGACACTCAACTTTGAAGGCCGACAACTTTTTGAACAGCCCTCGTACAAAAAAAAATTTTATTTAATTTAATATGTTCTTAATACAGTAAAAAAAAAACAGAATTCAAATAACTCTTTGTGTTTTCAAACAGGAAGTTTTTCAAAGAGGGTCCAAAAACAGCCTTAAACGAGTCAATTAAAGCCCCCAAAAGTCGAAAAATGCTCTTATGTTTTAACACCTGTACCCAAATTTCATACATTTATACTTAAAATATACGAAAATTGAATTTTTGCCCATTTTAGAACCTGGCTTCTATGTAACTTGTATGAACACGATTAGATGAATGTCGGCACGGGTTGTCGTGCTCCTATTGAGAGAAATTTAGTTTTCGTGGGTTTTAAAGATAAATGAGTGAAATTAGTGCATAAGTGTTAAAAAAGAAGAGCATTTTTCGACTTTTGGGGACTCTATAGTTAAAATGCCTTAAGCCAACCTAATAAAGAACGGAATGGAAAAACGGTGTGTTGGCAACTTTAGAATTCAAAATTTTCTTAAAATTATTTAAGATGCTCCAAGCGAGAAGTATATGTTTTTAGATTTTTTATGATTTTTTTTTTTATAATCGAAATGCTAGAAAAGGGCACTTTAAGTATTTTTGAAAACAAAGTCAAGTTTCAACAGATATATCTTTTTTTCGAATTTCGGTTTTTTCAATTTCTTGCAGAAAATAGCTCAAGATTATGTTTAAGTCATCCGTCCTGTTTTTTTCATATTTTTTAATTTTTGGATTTTTGGGAATTTTTTTTTTTTGTAAAAATACACAAATTCGAAATTTTCAAATAAGCATACTTTTAGCGAAAAAATTCATAACAACCAAGTTATTCAACATAATTACACAATTTTTTGCATCTCCATTAGGTATAGTTTACGAAAATATGTCCAAAAAATATTATTTAAATTTTTTCAAATTTGAATTTTTTAAGATTTTTTTTTTGAAAAAATTGGCACTTTTTTCCCATATAACCAAGTACTGGCATGTACCGGTCCTAAGTGCACCAAATTTTTTTTTTCATTTATTTCAACGAAATTATCTCATACGAAAAAATCGAGGGGGTACCACATAAAAACAAAACAACTTCGACTTTTTTGAGACACCCAAGGTTGATTTATAAGGTTGTCACAAAGGAGAGAGCGAGTATCCATAATTGTCAAATCGAAGTTGACAGCTCATCGAAAACCTGCAAGTGCTCTCTTTTATCATCCGTTTCTTTTCGTAGTCATTCGCAAAATTATAGGTACTAAAATAACAAGTATGGGTACTGGAAGAGAATGCTATCAGCCCTGCGACAACCTTTTAAATCAACCTTGGAGACACCCATGATACAATAATAAGGTAGGGCCGCTTCGCTGGGTACTCTCACGCGTCAACGAAGAGTGGATAATGAAAAGGTTGGTTAGATGTCAAATCGACGAAGTACGTAGAAACGTCAAATGAAATAAAAATATTATGTTTTCAAATCGTAAACAGTGCAGACACGTGTGTTTAGTTTGCGATAATTTGTGATTGAATACATTATAAAAAAAACAGTGAAAAAAAAACTATAAAATGCCGAGAAAGTGTACAATTTGTAAAAAAGCCTGTAACAAGGAAAATGTTTCACTATTCCAAGCTCCAACTAGCGACAACAGGCGCAAAAGGTGAAGTGCAAGTTGTGGTGTAGAGTTGGACATTTCGGCAGTGATTTGTGAAAAACATTTTATGCAAGGTGATTTCATTGCTGCTCCTGGTGACCACAAACGCTCAATGTTGATGCCCAGCGCAACACCTTTGCGTGATATTACTGGCAGGACTACAGCGCAGCAAGTAGTGCAGTGAAGAAACGAAGTAGTGCAGGCGAAGAGTTTTGAAGCGACTCTTGAAGCAATTGCAATGCAGACAAATGTTAACATGGATGCAATGAACGTAGTGGTTCCAGAGATGGACGCAGTCTGCTCTGAAGCAGCGTTTGATGCTGAAGTTGCTGAAATTGTTAACAATTGGATGCAAGTGGTACCTGTTGTTACCGTTGCTGACGCTTCAACGGATACTGAATAAGTACCTGCAGATAAACCCAAATATTTTGGTTTTATAATATATGCAAAATATATGTAAATATTATATATGTTAAGTAATATTTTATTAAATAAGATGTTATAAATTAATGTAAAATGTATGTAAATATTATATGTGCAAAGTAATATTTTATTAAATAAGATGTTATAAATTATAAAGTTATATTCAGTGTCGTGATATTAAAACTAGTAAGGAATGGAGCTTCGGCAGGGAACCGAAACTAAAATACACGCCCCGCGGCATAATTAAAGTATATTCGAAGTCTTTAGCCACGACAAATACGATGACATTCAGTTTTATATATTAACGAATGTTTTCCTATTTTGATGACGTCACTTTGTATGGGAGGTAGGCGTAATTTTGATCCGATTTTGCCATATATCATAGAGATATTATTCATATTATATATCAAAGCTTATGTGCAAAATTTCAAGAAATTTCTTTGATTTTTGTGGATTTTTAAGAGATTTTACGTTTAAAATAAAACCATTTGTATGAGATGTAGGCGTGGTTTTCATCAAATTTTGGCAAATATTATGGAGATGGTTTATATTAATTATCAAAGCTCATGTGCAAAATTGCTGTGGATTTTTGAGAGATTTTACATTAATAAAAAGGCCACTTTGTATGAGAGGTAGGCGTGGTTTTCATCCAATTTTTTCAAATTTCATAGTCAGGATTGGCATTAAAGATCAAAGCTTATTTAAAGGCATTTCCTTAATTTTTGTGGATTTTTAAGAGATTTTACTGTTAAACTGTTAAATAAAATCACTCTGTATGGGAGGTAGGCGTGGTTTTGATCCGATTTTGCCATATATCATAAAGATGGTTCATATAATATATAAGAGCTGATGTGCAAAATATCAAGACATTTAATTAATTTTTGTGGGTTTTTAAGAGATTTTACGTTTAAAATAAAGCCAATTTGTATGGGAGGTAGGCGTGGTTTTCATTCGATTTTGGCCCATTTACGAACTTGATCTTCCTTTTTTAAAAATAAACTTATATTTTGAATTTCATCGCGAAAGCTTTAAAATTGCGGCTGTAATCGTGTCGACAGACGGACAGATGGACAGACGGACAGACAGACGGACACATGGAAATCGACTCAGGAGATGATGCAGATTAAAAATATCTATATTTTTCTATACCTGCCACGCCTCCTTCTTGGCGTTACAAACGGAATGACAAAGTTAATATACCCCTTGCGCAGTACGCGTTGGGGTATAAAAAAACATAGAGTTGAAAAATCCTTCATTAGCAGTAATGTTAACGTAGTTTACTTCTGCCTAAAAAGAGGCTAACAAGCGCCTGCGCTAATAGCATCTGACCACTGCTCAACATGCAACCCCATCCGCAGTCTGATGTATAATTGGAGCCGTTCATTATCGAAAATTCTCGTCGATAGTTCATCCATAGATAGGCTTCCCATACGTCAGGAATTATGCCTGATAGTCAGGCATTAGATAACTTGTCAGGAATTTTGTCCGGCATCGTATTTTGTCAGGCATTCAAAAAATAATAATGAAACTTACCCTTTGAAATCTGACGACTTTTATTATAAGTTTGAAACACTTTTTACTGCTACATACGTCAGTCTGTACATGATCTTATTTAAAATTAGCTGTGTTTGTATAGTGGATACAGCAATCTAGTTTCGATGATTTTTCGGAAATCTTTGTTTTATTTGATGCGATCATTTGTTGAATCAGCTGATCATAAGCAACTGATTCAGCGACTGGAGCGCTTGTATAGCATTTTCGTCACATTTATTTTTGTCCCTAAAAATTCTGTGAATTTAATAGTAGGTAAGTTCTCACATCTATTTAGTATTTTATATAAATACTAGTATATTTTTTACATTTTAATTTAGCACTCAAATATAACAATGGCAAGAAGAAAGTATGTTTCTACGGAGAAGCTGAAGGTGGAGTACGATTTCATAATATATTAATAATGTTTTTTTTTGTGTTGTGTTGTACCATCATAAACATATATATATTTGCACTATTTAATTTGTGTACTTGTTAAATATATGTATTGGTTTTGGCATTTCACCATTTTTTATTTTGAGTCTTAAGAGATAATTTGGTATTTTGACTAGCGTCAGGAATTGGACCTAAAAAATTATGGGAAGCCTATCCATAGACGACTATAGAAATCGCGTCGAAATCCTTCAATTCCCTCTACCCATGGATTCTCTACCACCTGATTTTCCGTCGCATCCATACTAAGTTGTTGTGGTACTACGATTGTTTCTTCTTGCATGGGATTGAGCGAAGTATTGATCTGGTTTGTTTGTATGCCCGTAAGCAACTCCCAGACGGCTGTCACAAATGTCTCCATATATGTGCCAAACTCTTCATCGTATTTTTGGACCAATATTTTCGCAAACCTGCGAACGCATATGCTCTTAAACACCCATGTCTTTCTGGCACAAACTCTGGCACATCTTGCAAGTAAAGCGAGAAGAAAACCTTGCACACCAAAACCAAGGAGCCATAGGTTACCTTCAAGGCATCAGCATTGCCCTCTTGTACCTTCGCCAGCTGCATGGTGGCCAGCAGCATTTGATGGCTTGGCCATGCGATGTTGCACCCACTTAATTTCCTACCATAAAGTTGCAGACAGGGCGGTCGTGTGTATTTAATTTGTGATCATTTGAGTGAAAATATTATAACAACAGTGTAATAAAAACTATAAAATGTGAAACTCTTAAAATTGCAAAAAAACACCTGTAACAAATTCTAACCTAAAAACAACAAAAGAAATTCGCGATTAACAGCTGATTTTGACATCTATCTCCCTTTATTCTGCTTTCTACTCCATTCCTCTCCGAGTCGGCCCTACCTTATAATTCTGCCATAGAGACACCCTAATGCACACACACCTGAAAGCTTGAAATGTACTGAGCGTAAGAGAATAAATGGTGAAATAATGAGAGAAATATATGTCCGTATTTTGTAAAACGCAAGCGATCACTTCACTTGGTGATTTTTTTGTCTGGCAATTAAATTCGGTAGAAAATTTCAGTGAGAGAAAGAGAGTTTATTTACTTCACATGAAAACAGAATTGCCAATCAAAAACCCCAAGTGAGGTGATCAATTGCATTTTACAAAATACGGCAAATAATCTTTTCTATTTTTCTTAGCGCGGTTCCACAGACCAAGTGAATCAGTTAAGGGTTAAAACCAAATGCAAGTTTTTCAACATAACAACCATCACTAGAAAGCAACATTAATCCATTTCAATTAAAAATTAACCGATTTAAGATTTTGTGTTGCATTTTGTAGATTTCTAACTTTTTCTAGATGCCCTCGAAAACGAGTTTTCTGTTCCATTTTTTGCCTAATGCTAATCGCATGTGTATGGATAATAAAGGGTGGTTTAATTTAAAGGGCCGATGTTGAATGTGAACCACACCTAAACGTCAAGTTTTTTTCTGCATTTCATTTGACATTTCTCAATTTCAGACTAACTCAATTTGAACCATGGAAAGATACACAATCGAGCAACGCGTAAAAGTTATTCAGGCTTATTATAAAAATGGGCGTTCAAATCAAAAATTTGAGCAAACCGGGTCTGTAGGAGATGTGAAAACACCATTGCATGCTCGTACAGCTCGTACTGCAGAAAATATTGCTGCTGTTCGCGATAGTGTAGCTGAAGAGCCGTCCACCTCAACTCGTCGTCGTGCCCAACAATTGCACTTCTCATGCTCGTCGTTGATGAACATTATGCATAAAGACTTGCATTTACACGCTTACAAGGTGCAATTGACTCAAGAACTAAAGCCTATTGACCATTTCAAGCTTGATGAAGCTCAAATGGTGGCAAGAAGTGGCAACAGTGGATGATCAACTTTCGAAGAAAATCATCTTCAGTGATGAGGCACATTTTCACCTCAGTGGATTCGTCAATAAGCAGAATTGCCGCATTTGGACGAATGATAATCCAAGAGTGATTGTCGAAAAAAAAATGCACCCACAAAGAGTGACTGTTTGGTGCGGTTTATGGGCTGGCGGCATCATCGGGCCATAATTTTTTCCAAAATGAGGCCGGTGAGGCAGTTTCTGTGAATGGTGTTTGTTGGCAACTTTTTATGGCCCGAATTGGAAGATATGAATGTGGACGATATGTGGTTTCAACAGGACGGTGCCACTTGCCACACAGCTTACGAAACAATGGCTCTTTTGCGCGACACATTCAATGGCCGTGATATCTCACGTGGTGGCGATGTCAATTGGCCGCCGAGATCATGTGATTTGACAGCGTTGGACTTCTTTCTTTGGGGTTATTTGAAAGAAAATTTGTACGTCGATAAGTCAGCAACAATTCAAGAGCTACAGGATGAGATAATTCGGCACATTAATGACATAGAACCTCACTTATGCCTCAGCGTCATCGAAAATTTGGACCATCGGATGGAGGTGTGCCGCCGAGGTCGCGGCGGCCATTTGACCGATATTTTGTTCCATACCTAATTGAACCACACCAATATTATCATAAAAAAAGAAATGACAATAATTTCCTAAATAATTTGTGTGTTATTCAAAATCAACATCGGCCCTTAAAATTTAACCACCCTTTATATTGGAGAAATTCAAATCTACAGTACCTAACTTTTGTACTAAACATATTGCTACTAAAATGTTATCAGAATATGAAAAAATAAAAAATTTGTTTTAATTTTTTTTTTTGCATCTCAAAAGCGTACGCTATATAGAACAACTTGCTTCAAGTCTTGACTGAATATAGGTCAAGCTTTGTTAGTATCTGCACAAGTGAATTGTTGAATTGTGAGGTCAAATGGCGGTAATAAAATAGGCATTCATCTTTTTAGGACAATTTGCAATGAATATAAATATTGTCTTTATTCTGTTGTTTTGCTTATTGTAACATTATTATTCTTATTTTCTTGTATTATTATACGATTAATATAGAAAAAAAAATGCTTTAATAGTAAGTAGAACAGTAACTAGCAAATACACGCTGTAACTAATGCTACTTTAATCAACTTATTATCTGCTCTAATCAACTTAGTTATTTATAAAATAAAATGTTTTAAAGTGACGATCATATTATAAAATACGACCATACGATAAGAATGAAAGCATAATATATCAAATTTAAATATAAATAACTTGCAACAGCCTTAAAATAAAAATATGAATTTGCTTCCCTGTAGGAAAATCAACTAATTTAAAAGTAGTTGAAAAAGTAGTTTTTTGTCAACCACAACTAGTTGAAATTCTGACTTTTTTCCATAGAACGAACTAACATATTTTGTATGGTGATGTCCGCTAAATAAGTCAATTGACTTTCGTCTGCATATATTTTCAACTACTTGTTAAACTAGTTAAATTTAAATTATTTTTTAACTACTTTAAAATAAATCAATTGAAAACTAGTTCATATTCCACTTACTGAAGATGAATTTAAAAGCATAAAAAAAAATTAAATAAAAAAGTCTTTTGAAAAAAAGTTTGAAAGAAAGTCTGTTTTGAAAAATATATACATAAATTCATTACGTGAATGCATAACGCATCGTAAAAAATTAAAAAAAAAAGTCTATTTAGAATTGAAGTGGATGCCGCTTTAATATAAGTCAAAGTAGTTCATATACTAGTTTATTTTAAACTAGTTTTGTAATTAGTTGCTTTTAAAAACAAGTTAGTTTGTTCCTATAGGGTTCTTATAATTACACAGACTAACAACCAAAATAATTACAGGCTTCAATCAATGGATTCTGATAGAGGAGGAAAAAAAAATTACAAGTAAAGAGTAAGAAAACGTCTAAATATATGTTTTTATATATGAGCGATTCCACCAATTGTCGGCCAACTGCGGAGGTCACCATCTGTGGTCTATTTGTAACTTTCCAAAAAATTGTGTCTCATTAAAAATTTTTGAGAAAAGCTCTTAAAAGCAAGGTTAAAAAATAAAATCTAGTTTTTATGCCCTTGTCCCCATTTTTAAAATTATTTTAATATTTTTATCGAAAAGCTGAGAAATTTGTATAAAGATTGCGTTTATTTTCAATATAGGTTCTCTGCATACTCAGCCAGAATAAATAAACATTTTTTTTACATATTTTCAACCAATGTCTTCAAATTTGGAAAGTTTTAAAAAGATTCCAGATGGTGACCTGCACAGTTGGCCGATAACACTGTGCATGAATCGGTCACATTTTCTTGCAGACAAGCTAGGGATATATTATTTCACCATAATTTTAGGACGCTGAATTTAATGGCGTTGACAGTTTTTCAATCCTTCGGCCCGTTTTTGAGAAATTGAAGGTTCAAGGTCAAGTACTTGTGTTGATGCAGTTTTTGTTAGTAAAACTTTTTTCTCATTAACTTTATCGAATTCAAGTCGATGAGTGAAACATTATGAATTACCTGGAAAATAATTTCTTAGAACAGTCTAATCCTCGAAACCCAACCCTTATAGTCCAAATTGACCCCATAAATAAAATAAAAACCCATTTTTTCGTATAAAAACTTTCTTTAAACAAAAACTTGTAAGCTTTTTGATGGAAAAAATATTCCTCTAGTATACTGGCGCTAAATGAAATTACAAATTACTGAAAACTAACCAACCTTCTGTGTTCTCAAAATGACCTCAAAGGTATTAAAACTGAGTTTTTCACATATATGTACATATTTTTTGTTTTTATTTTCTCAGATAGATTCATCTGCTTTCTCTGCTTCTTCATGTTAATTCCAACAAATGTCTCCTAAGAGAGCATCTACTTTTTCACCACTGTATCAGTGCTCGAGTCTCGCCGTCACCTGATGAAAACGTGTCCCCCAGAAGTATGGCAGATATGGGTCAGGTGGGGATCAGGAAAACATTTTTTTATTCAAAAGTTTGATGATTTATTCAAAATAAAGTTCTAAAGTATTCGAGAATACTTTAAACGAGAAAGTAAAATAGTCGTTAATAGATTTGCCGAAAAGCTTGACTAAATGGAGACTTCAGTATAAACTTTGCAGATGATAATAAAAACTTTTTAAAAAAAAAAAACAACCGACTACAAAATCACTACAAAGTAAAAAATAATTTTAAAAAAATACTTTTCCTTTTAATTTCTTGGTCATATTTGATAATTTATTTAAACATATTATTATATATGAAATCTTATTATTTGAATTTTTTCTTATTTGTTTTATTATCATAAATATATTCATTTCTTGATGAATACAAAAGCTTTTAAGGTCGGCGCTAATATAATCAGACTTTTTATCAGAAGCGCCAACTTCAAAGCATTTGTATTCATCAAGAATACAAAGAATAAAAGTAAAGTTTAATTCATGTTTGTGCAACAATGATACTTTTAAGTTAAGTTAAGTTGTGTACAAATATTTGTATATAATATATACTCAGCCATGAATTTTAAAATGCTTATAGAAAGATAAAATTTAGCTTTATATAGCTTAAAAAGAACATAAAATGGTTTTTTGTGCAACAAAATTTTGTACAATGAATAAAGATTTAATTTAGCTTAAAATTATAACAAATTGTTTTCATCACATAAAATTTAATTCAAAATGTTTCGCATTTTTTGGCTTTTTTCTTAAGGTTTATAAATTGATGGTTTTTATCTATGGTTTATCTGGCAGTTAAAAATTTCGTATATTTTTAATCTTTTAAAGTTTTTGAGGTTCAAGTAAAATTTTTAAAATTGTTTTAAGATTCTATTATTTTTGTACTGGTTGTAATTTAAAAGAAGTTGAGAATTTGTTCATAATTTTTTCGGCAAATTAGTTCTAATTGACTTCTTCTACACAGTTTGCACAGTGTATTGTCACACAGTGTATTCAGATCTCAAATTCCAGATTAATTTAAAAAATTATTTTTGGTCTTACTTTTCACTAGATTTCCAACTATTTTTTTATGCTATAATTGAAAAAGTTGTTGAGACCATGGCTGTCTCATTGAAAAATTCTTTGTCTCGTAGCCAAAATTGACAAAATCAAAATTTTGCCATTCAGCAAAAAATGTTTTTTTACTGCATAAATTTTCGTAAACAAATATATATATATATATATATAAAATAGATGTTTTTTTTTAAATTCACATAATTTTGCACATTCTCAAGGATGATATGTTTTCATTAAACTTCTGCTTAGCTTATTAAGTATGAAATTTTCCCGCTTAAGTCTACTTCGAGCAGCTGTCAATGAATATTGACTGTAGTTTTTTGGATGAGAGTTTTAGTCTCCGAGGTTTTTTTTTTTTTTTGAGTAGTGAATTATTTTCAGAGTGGTTTTTCTAAAAGAGGCATGTAATTGTTTCCTATGCTCAACTTCTTTTACTTCAGTTAAAAGTTGAAGTGCCTCACTTTAGGAAGGTTTTAGGCAAAAGCAGTTAAAATTAAGGCTAACTTTTGAAGATATTTCCTAAAAACCTTTATTATACAGTGTTGCGCAAAACAACAGCAACATTATAATTTCGCTGCTACAAAATTGTCTCTTTTTTTTGAAGCGAAGCTTTTTACTCCTCGTTCAGTGATTTGCTTGGAGTGAAATCTGAAAAATGTCCGACCGATTTTTTCTTGGAAATTTTATGGTTTCTTTGTTGCTAGTGCTTATTACAAGAAAATTTAATGCTTTAAAATTAAATACTAAAAATATTTGTTGGCCTGCCCGTTGGGATCGAACCCACATCCTCGTACACGAGAGTCCAATACATTATCCACTAGGCCACAAAGACTTGTTAGAAAGAGTTGTTAATTCAATCCTAATTATAACAGAAGCTATGCTGCAGTAGATCGTCACCATCTATCAATAGATAGAGGATTGTGTATTTGCTATACTATAGCTATCAAAAATTTGCTTTTATTTGCCACAAGGTGTCTCCAGCATCGGTTTGTCTGTATTGTGAATGCGTTTGTGGTTCTGTTGGCATATAGTGTAAATAATTATCTAGAGATTGCATCAACTCTGCTAAATCTCTGGCATGTGTTAACAGAGGTTAACAGAGTTTTTTTCTTCATGTTTTTAAGTGAAATAACTCTGAAATAATAATTTACACTCTATGACAAATGCGTTGACAAGTGCGTTTTTAAGTGTCAAAAAAATAGATGTCAATAAATATGGAATCAACAAACGCATGCATGAGTCAGTGCAGCCAAATTCACAACCATGTGTTGAGAGTTCAAATGGAGATTATATATATCGCTGGCATTATATGCCCGTATATGTAATTGGCGTGGAAATTTGACATTCAACAATAAAAAATAAGCTTAAATATAACATCACAAAAGACGTAACAACGGTACATTCAGAAGGGCGGCCGTGAAAGACATCGCTGCGTGATGACAGGAACATTTGTGGTGTGTTCAAACTAAATCCATTTGCCACATCCAAAGAGGTTGTTCGGACACTTGGTTTAGATATTCATCACAGCACTGTTCGCAAACGAGCCGTTGAGAACGATTTAAGAAGTTATGGACCAGCAAAGAAATCTTTGCTTACAGCTAAGCATAAACAAAGAAGGTGAGGTGTTATAATTCGAATAATTCCATTTGAAATTGTGACAACGAGTTGCAATTTATTGTTTTTAGGCTCACTTTTGCAAAGGAGCCCCTAAATTGGACCGTTCAAAAATGGAAAACGGTTTTGTTTAGCGATGAATCAAAGTTCAAATTGATTAATTCAGATGGGATGTACATGGTACGGTGCCGCACAGGTACACGATTTGAAGCCCGAAACTGCAAAATGAATTTTAAGCACGGAGGCGATGGTATCATGGTCTGGACTTGTATGTCCTATAGTGGAGTTGGACCATTACATAAAATCGATGGAATTATGGATCGATTTGTATACAAAGACAGGGTAATCAGGAATAATGGGTCTTACACCAAATATTAATTTTGTTGCTTTTGTTTTGCACTTAGACAAATTGAAAGTAGAAACATTATTTTAAATTTAATAAAAAAACCCAAACCAAACTTGAATATGATTTTGTTTTTATAGGATGTATGAATATATGCTTTGGTTCCTATAATAATTTTTGTGTGTCCTCAATATTAAAAAATGGAGACGGTTTTGTAGCAGCGCAATAATTATGTTGCTGTTGTTTTGCGAAACACTGTATATACAAAAAATTCCGTTTGCATGTTAATTTTACGTTACACAGATATACACGGTTTTGGACCAGAGAAGATGAAAGTGGTTCAATATGTATTTTCGCGCGCTGAATTCAAATCCGCAGTTTATTTTTCTCTATCAGTCGAGCTTAGAAGTTATAGGCAAAATTAAAAAAACAGTACTTTTTCTGATAACTGCACTATACCTTATTAACGCAGTAGCCAATTTTAATTATCTTATATAGGTCTGATTAAAAAATACAAGACCTAACTATAACTTTTTACAAAAATTCATTGTCTTTTGTAGTTTTTAAGATATCAGCCTTCAAAATTCAAAAACTTTCAAATTGTTAAATATTTTTCATGTTTGCAATCCTGTCACTTTGTTTCCTTGCAATTTATTTCCAAAAACTTTATTTTGTCAGATAGAATATCTTATTAGCTTTACAAAACTTTTTATTTTTTGCCAATATCTTTGACAGTTTATGAGTTATTTAGAAAAATTTGAATTTTCAGCTATTGTTACCTACCTACAATATCTTAGGTAGTTCCTAAAAAACTACAAAAGCTGAAAATTAAAATTTTTCCAAATAAATGTCGTCTTCTCTGGTCCAAAAGTTGACCTCATTTCGTAAACCTGTGTTATTTAGTAAAAAAAAATTTTTTTGTTGGTTAACATTTAATTTTTATATTTTAAGATGGCGCTGAAGTTGGTGTCCTTCAAGAAAAGGGGAAAATCGGTCCACATCATAGTGCGACTCCAGATTGTCTAAAAAAAAAAAAAAAACAAAACAAAAATGCATTCGATATTAGACCACTGAATGCACATCTTTTACCAAAATGGAATGAAAATGAAGAAAATTATGAATCTTAGAAAAAAGTCGGGAAATTTACGTCATTTTCGACCATATTGTTGCGTGTAAAAACTAGACAAATTTTTCAAAGACGCTCATTTTGGTAAAAGATGTGTAGAAGAACACTACAAACAAATTAAAAAAAAAACTATAATCGTACGATTAGTTTGCTTGCAGTAGTGTGGGCCGTTTTGAAAAAGTTTGAGAAAAACAGATTAAAAGCTTCAAACTTTAAGAGTATCAAACATCAATTAAAAAAAAAAGTTCGATATTCAAAAAGTTGTTTGCCTCTAACCTCCCATAAGTGAAGCTTAACGTGAAGCACTTTAACATATGCATAGTTAAATATGTTCATAACATACAGAACTATTATTCACATTTATACTATTCACAGTTTAAATTATTTAAAGCATTTGTTATTTTTGAAACTGTGAGCACCTCAGTATGTGTTTGCCGTATTCAATGATTTTGCAACGCTGTTTTATATGCTGTAGATAGGGCATAAAAATACGAGACACAACAAACTCGTCCAAGGACTACTTTTATTTACGCGTTTTTGCGTATTTCCGTTTGCATGCAAAACAACAACAAAGAAAAATACGCATACGTAAGTTGGCGTACAATTAACAAATCGTAAATTAAACAGGCCTGCGTACTTAAACTGTGAATTGCCTACATGTTAATTTTGAAATTAAGTTATTTACAACTTTCATTCAACACTCGAAATTTACGACAACTCTTATTCTTGCTCACATTTTAACTTATGAACTCCTCATTAAATTACATTCACCACCTCAACCACTAATCATCTATGTTGCCAGACAAACCTAAAGAGTCTTGTCGGTCTTCGCATCATCTATCATACTGTGCAGCTCTTCGCCACTTTCTGCAACATCAGCTCCTTGTGGTTTCTTGCCAAATTGCTCCGCATCTTCAATGGTCTCAAGCATCGGTTTATTATGTGTTTCGGGCAACATCAGTGACAGTAAACCACCTGTAAAAGCCAGGGCGCCGCATATGATTAACGGCAATGGTCGCCAAATTTCACCTAACAGGTTCAAATATGGCGCCAATATGCCACCAATGCGCGCCATCATTGAAGAGGCACCCAGACCGACATTGCGCACAACAGTCGGAAACTGTTCGGCCGTAAAAATGTAGATTGTGCCATACGAGGCGGTTATAGCTAGCTTGCCCAACATAGCGAATGCGATGATTAGCCAATTCATGTCACTCGGTACAAGGATTGTAAGCAGCAGAGCGACACCAGCTACTAACATGCAACCACACAAGATCGTTCGACGTCCCCATCTATTGAGCGTGCAGAGTAGAAAAGTATAGGCCGGAATCTCAATTGCGCCCGAGATAAGAAAATTGAGCAAAACATTGCCGCCAAGATTGTTGGTGTTCCAAGAGAGTCCATAGTAGGTGCCGCTATTAACGAACCAATCGAAGAAGATCAACAAAGTTTTGCGCCTCAAATTGGGATATCTCAGTAGATCAAAAACGGTGGCAGGCTTTGCTGCAGGTTGCGCTGGATCATCCTGCTTCTTTTGCGTACTTTCCGATGTTTCATTCAGCAAATTATCGTAAACCGCTGTCGGTATGGTAACCCGATTGACGCGTGCCGCCTTCTCGATCACCACAATAGCTTCAGCCTTGCGTTGCTTGGAGAGCAACCAGCGCGCTGATTCCGGTATGATCCAGTGATAGCTCAAAAAAAGTAGTCCAGGTAAAGACAGCGCGATTTGTAGCCAGCGCCAATCGTGTATGAAGTAGGCAAAGCCAGCCGTTAACATGAAACCCACCGAAAAGAACATTTGACAGGCAACGCCGGCAAAGAGTCGATAGGAGACGCCCACCATTTCCATAGCTATTACATAGGCGACCAAAAACACGCCGGACGTGGTGGCGCCCACGATTATGCGCGACACTGTGTACGTCAAGTACTCAGGCGCAAGTCCAGCCAGCACACCGAAGATCACCTGAATTACCAGTGAGGCAAAAAATATTGGCTTGCGACCATACTTATCCGAGAGCTGGCCAAAGATTATGCTGCCCAACAACACGCCGACCATAAAGAGAGAATCACTAGTAGCTGTCAGTAAGCTACGAGTGCATACCATGTTCCATTCGGTAACAGCGCTATTTTGAAACTTGGATTGGTCGTAAATAAAAGTCTCGCAGATTCGCGTGCCATTTGGCTCCACTTTTGATGTGCCATTCAAATAGTCCTGCGTAAAGTCCACATCGTAGTACACGCAGGTTTGCCACTTATGCGTAATGCTGTCCACTGGGTAGCTTAGATTCCACTGCTGCGCGGGCAACGCTTGAAAAGACGCATTTGTGCCTCTCTCAAAGGGCAGTTCACAGCGGAAGTCCGGTCGAGCGAGCAAAAATACGCCGGCTAGTTTGTGAAAGGCGCAGGAAATGGCGGGCAGGCAGAGCAAAAAGTAAATCTGCTTCTGATAGCGTCCGAAATCGCCCAGATACTGGATAACCTCGTCGTAACCCATTCTTAAGTGACTTAAACTGTTTGTCCGCTGATTGTCAAACACTAAAGAGTGCACAAAAACTTGATTACCACTAGCACCTCAAGGGTAAAGTCCAAAAATACGCACACGTTTATTTTTTTTTTTTTTTTTTGTAACACTTCTACTGATTTTTACATGTTGCCTGTTTTTGTTGTTATTATTGTTTTATTTTTTTTTTTTGAGTAAAGCAGAAAAACGTGTGCCGTCGCGGTGAATGACCAGCTGCCTGTTTTTTTTCCGATGTCTTGTCTACTTTAAGCTAACATTCGTTGAATAGCTATTTCGTTAGTCTAACGCGCGAACTCATATCGAGAATACGTAACTAGTTGTTATACTTGTATCGACATTTACTCGTTTACATTATTTGGGTCAACAACACGATCATGAATTGTCTCGTGACTTAAATTGACAAAAATTGCAGCTGCTAAATACGGGTTTTCTGCAGACTTTTCCTTTAACTTAATCAATTCCGTTAGACTTGGTATCGCGCTAACTTTTCCAAGTGACACACACGCGATCTCTGCTTAAATACAACTGAATTTAATTATATATGAATAAAATATTTCAGGCTAGAACTCGTAGTTTTCATAGCTATGCAATGTGGAAAATGAATGAATTTTTGGCAACTCTAAACAATATGAGCATCTGCTGCTCATGCTCTCTCTCTCTCTCTCTCTCTCTGTGTCTTTTAGCTCATTGTTGCTTTCACTCTACTCAGCTTATTGTTCTTTATAACTAAAATAAAATCGATCGGGTGTTTTTTTGCTACGATTTTTTGTCTGAATAACAATGAATGCTAATATTGTTCATAATAATCATTGATTTTGCATAAAATTAGCTGAGAGAAAAATAAAGATTGTTAACTTGGGCAGAGACATGGCAGAATTATAAGGTAGGGTCGACTCGGAGAGGAATGGAGTAGAAAGCAGAATAAAGCGAGATTGGTGTCAAAATCAGCTGTTCATCGCGAATTTCTTTATGCTCACGTTTCGCAGTTGTTTTTAGGTTAAAACTGTTACAGGTTTTTTTTTGCAATTTTAAGACTTCTTTCACATTTTATAGTTCTTATTACACTTTTTTTATAATATTTTCACTCAAATTAGCACAAATTTAACACCCGCGACCGCACTGTTTGCAACTTGGAAACATAAAATATTTTCTTCATTTGCAATTTCCACGAAATTCGTCGTTTTGACATATATGTTCCTTCTCATTATCCACTCTTCGTTGACGCGTGAGAGCACTCAGCGAAGCGGCCTTACCTTGGCATTGTATCATGGACAGAGAGAGAGATAAGGTTGTTTTCCGCTTGCTTCTCTGTGAATTTTTACTAGCAATCTAATCTTATCGAGATTGAGCGGCTTCTAGCGAAAATGTGCTCAACAGAGTGCATGCTTTATAACTCTGAGATAAGAAGCAATGCATGTATCTTAACATGTTAATTAGATACATATAAAAACTTTGTTGACTATATATTAAGCGTTGTTAATTCATTTATGTGCCAAATTTGTTCGCATAAAACAAAAATTTAAAGCAATTAAATTTAATGGATCGATGGATTTTACGGTCACGTTTTATCCAGCAAGCGAGAGAATATTTAGAAAATATACATGTATGTTTTTTAATAGTTTTATATTTTTTGTTGGCAGGATAAACAATGGCTTATATTAAAATTTCTTTTATATACGTCTGGGGTTATCAGGGTAAAGGAGTCGTTAGCATGTATTTACAAAATAAAATTTTGAAGTGAAATTCTTTAGCCACGTATGCAACAACACAGCGAATTGAACGGCAAGTAAATCCCATAAGACTAAAGGTTTCAGTAACAACAACATAAATTCGCAACACTCGGCAGTATAAAATTAGAGAGCATACTTTTAGGCAGTTTGATAAAACGTTCGTAAGTTGTGTAACATAGATGAGAGCTTAACTCAAACGCCCTGTTGATACAAGCTATTAAATTTTTTGTTTTTTCAAGGTGGATTTTAATTAGGTGTGCTCGTTGGGCCACAATACATCGCCAAAATACCAAGCAAAAGGATTTTATTATTACTAATAGTTATGACTAGGTTTATTAAAAAAAAGTTTATTTGAACTAACCCAGAAAAGTCCCTTGGACGGTATGTTTTATGGACCAATGGTTATAAGAAACCATGAAAGTTTTTGCAGTTATTTTTTTTTTTTTTTTTTGGTGTCGCACAGTGTCATTAATTTTGTGTCCAAAATGAAAAATTCGAAATGGCGGATCCAATATGGCGACCAAAATTTAAAAATCTTTTCGTATTTTTATGAAACTCACTTGGTACAAGTAGGTTTTTAGTTTCAATAATGTTGATGGATAACAAAAAAAAAAAATTTATTGTGATGATGACTACGGGCACCCAAAAAAACATAATGGTTGCGATAATGCTTATGGGCAGCTAAAAAGCATTTAAATTCTGTTAGATGTCAAATCCTAAAACAGATGTTCTAAAGATGTCAAATTCTTTTTCTTAATATTTTTTTGAACTAAGTTACGTGTGAAAAGAAATAAGAAAAAGTACAGTTTTTGTTTTATGAAGCAAACCTAACTTAAGTCTAAAGAATTGATCTGGAATGGATGACATATTTTTGTACTATTATGTAACTATGTATTATCATGGAGGGGATCGTACAAAAGGCCGGTGTGTATCGTAATGGCACCATATTCTACAAAGGTGTCCAGCTTCCTGTGTACGCTGATGATATTGATATTGTCGGCAGAGCCAAGAGAGATGTTACCGCTGCTTTCGCCGCTATCGAAAAGGAATCCGCCAAAGTGGGTGCCATGATAAATGAGGGCAAAACAAAGTATATGCTGTCTACAAACAAGGGTGAACGACGTTTAGACTTCCACATTTCATCCGGCAGCTATAACTTTGAAGTAGTCAAGGAGTTCGTATACCTTGGCACAGCCATTAATACCAACAACGAAATCAGCCTGGAGATAAAGCGAACAACAATAATTGCTAATAGGTGCTACTACGGGGTCAGTAAGCAACTAAGTTCCAGAGCCCTCTCTCGATCGACAAAACTAACACTCTACAAGACGCTCGTTCTATCTGTGCTGCTTTATGGCGGTGAGGCATGGGTAGTTTCGCAAACTGACGCAGCCGCTCTGGAGTGTTCGAGAGAAAAGTTCTTCGTAAAATCTTCGGTCCTGTTCGAGTCGGCGATGACTATCGCATCCGAATGAACCACGAGCTGTAAGAGCTCTACGAAGACATTGACGTAGTTCGGCGTATAACTGTGCAGCGACTTCGCTGGCTGGGTCATGTCCATCGTATGGACGACGAAGCTCCAACCAAAAAGGTGCTCGAGGCGAGGGTTGCTGGTCAACGACGACGAGGTAGACCATGCCTCCGATGGATGGACCAGGCTGAGGAAGCCCTAACCGCACTTGGTGTATTCGATTGGAGAAGGCGCGCGCAAAGCAGAGGCGCCTGGCGAGAGCTGATGAGGTCGGCCGAAACCCGGGCACGGGTTGTTACGGCCACCTAAGATAAGCAGAAGATTAAAAATAAATATATTTGATGAATTGAAATACTCTTAAAATTTTGTTTTTGACAACTTTTTGGTTGGTATGTCCTTAATATGTGTCGTTATCCAGAAATTGTTGCTCCTTCTAGGATGCTAGTAATATAAAGGGTCCGCCATCTAACGTTTTTTTTCAACTAGTGCTTATTTCGTGAATGGTAACACTTAGCACATGTCTGATTTGACAGGTAATTAGTTTTATTCTTCCGCTGAACGAATATGGTTGTGTATACGCTTGAACAACGCTGGGAAAGATCGACTTACAGAAGATGCCGATTTTGCCAAAAAAATCATCTTTTCAGATGAAGCTCATTTTGATCTTGGCGGGTATGTAAACAAGCAAAATTGTCGCATTTGGGGCACAGAAAACCCGCACGCATACATTGAAAAGCCGATGCACCCAAAACGAGTCACTGTTTGGTGCGGATTTTGGTCCAGAGGCATAATTGGGCCATTTTTCTTCGAAAATGAGCAAGGAGTGGCCGTTACAGTCAATGGCCATCGTTATCGGGCCATGTTGAACGAATTTTTGTTCACAAAAATTGAGGATTAGGATATTGGCACATTTGGTTTCAACAGGACGGCGCTACGTGCCACACAGCCGAAGCTACACTCGATGTTTTGCGCCCTGTTTTAGAAGATCGCATTATCAGCCGCAGAGCTGATGTTGTTTGGCCACCTCGGAGCTGCGATTTGACACCGTTGGACTATTATTTGTGGGGTGCCCTCAAAGATAAGTGTTACGCCGACAAGCCAGAGACAATTGACGCTTTAAAGGACAATATTCGTGAAGCCATTGATGAAATACATCTGCACACAATCGATAATGTGCTTAAAAATTGGACCGATCGTGTAGGCTACTGCATGGCCAGCCGAGGCAGCCATTTTAACGAAATTATTTTCCATTATTAACCGGAAGGATTGTACATTCAAATAAAAAAAGAAATTTGAGAAAATATTCAGTAGTTTTTTTTTTGCATTTTCAAAAAAAAAAAAGTTATTTGGAGGACCCTTTTTGTATGTTCCAAATTTGAGAAAATTTCACCTAGCCGCTTAGATTTGTACACCTGTTAAACAAACAGAAAATTAGTTTTATCAACCCTTTAATGCCTGGGTGGTACCGCGAGGAACCAACCACTTCTACAATTTTTTTTTAGCATCTTTTCCATATAATTTTTGTTAATTTTTGTTAATTTTGTTGTATGTTATTGTTCTATAATCTAAGCGCCATCATTTTTGCTTTGAATACACGTGCTTTTAATTAGTTTAATAAGTGTTTTAGTCGGTTAAGAGATAATACCTGCAAAAAACGAAATTTTAGTCAATTATGAATTTTCGGGAAATTATTTCTTTTATGAAATTTGGCGTTTTCGCGATCGAAAAATTTATTTATTTTTTCAATAGTGTACTTAATAATCAACATAAGTATTGAATATATAAATAAAATAAACCTTCTGCAAAACATTTTCGAAAAAACAGGTTAATAAAAAAAAGGGTCCGACCAGGTAATTTGTATGTACAGAGAGTAAAACGCAGGCTACGTAAAAAAAGTCGTAAAACAAAAGTTGTTCAGAAAAAAGTTACATAAATTTTTTTCCTGCCAATCAAAAAAATCAGGCATTTAATATTAACCCTTAAATGAGATAGTGGCGGCCTTGTCACACTGGTTTAAATGCTTGGCTAGTATGCGATGAATCCCAGGTTCGAGTCGCATCTGATACAGAATGTTTTTTCAATTGAATTAAATTTTCTGTTCGGCCGTCACCTCTCTGCAGACAATGGCAAGACTCAGAGAGTAAAAACTATCACGTAAGGCTGCTTGTGAACATGAGTCGTTCGGCGTCGGCATAAAGCTTTGTATACGTCCAGTTCCCGATCATTTGTGTTCAAACATTTCACAACACGCACAACACAATTCGTTTTGTTTTTCGTCAATATAGAGATAACTTACCTTATACATATGTATGCAACTTTAACAATAAACAATTTATGTAAGCTTTTAAAAACTGGTTTCATAAAAATGTAGTTTACTATACAACTCACGGAAGAATCTAAAAATTTCAATGGAACTCTTTTAAACTCGAAACTTCTTATTATAACATCGAGTAGCAATACAGCTTAAATGAATAGAAAATTTCTTAATACAATGCCAAATGTAAATGAAAGCTTGTTAGCGTTGCATTCAAAGATGTAACAAGTTACTGCGCACTCCTTAATGAACTTCTACTAACCTTTGTCAACATTCAGACTTGATTTATTGAAATTTTATGCAACAATAGTTGTCTTAACTGCATTCAATTAGAAACAAGTTTTTAACACGCGAAAAAAAAACATACAAGAAAAATCTAATCTAAAAAAACAAAATCTAATGAAATTTTAACTTCATTTAAAACGTTAGATTTTAACTTCGTAATTTCGAAATAACAAAATTGGCATTTTATTTTTAAGAAATTTCATAAAGATACAATTAAGCTCAAACAGATTTGTTTGGTTCACCTTCAGCGCTGATTTGATGCGGAGCAGACGCATCTTAAAGAATTTCAACAATATTGAAATTAATTCTCAAATTAACATTTAGTATAAGTATTCAGTTTTCACACAATTTACCATTTTTCTGTATTCCATTTAAATAATTTTTATTTATTTCAAAAAACGGTTGATATTTTTAAATTTTTTGCAAACTTGAAAAACAGCTGATTTTAAGCAGTTTGACACTTTGCCAGAATAAATTTCTCGAATTAGAACTATTTTTTGACAGGGAGGAGAAATGTTTTTACTCTCCCGATTGCAATCTCTTTACCATTTTTTCGAGTGCGGGAACACTTCTCAGACTAAAACCTGAAAAACTGGTAAATTTGACTAAAACTTTGGAGTACGGGAACAGACCTACTATTTTTTTTACTTCAAAGCTTTTCTGTACACTTTGCATTTGCTCTTTCTGAGCGAATTTTTTGATAACTCTCTCAGATTTGCATTATTTCTAGTTTCTACTTCTATGGATATAATGGAAACAAGCCTCCAATTTCAGTGTAATTTTATTTTCTTGACATTTACAAAAAGTTTTTTAACTTATCTTTATGGTTTTATTCCGAGTATTTAATTTTTAATACGAAAAGTTTTTCCTTAAGTGTAGTATTCAACAGAGTTATTTATTCATATTTAATTATATGCTAATTCCGATTAAGCAGTAATTCCAAAGATTACAGTATCAAAATAATTACCTATGGATTTCCGGTAACTTATATTTATAAAGATTCTATCCTCTGTAACTCCTTTTTAGTTTCTTGCGGCTTTCGGCTTTTCTTGCGAGTAAAGTTTTCACCATCTGCCAAAGTTTCCAACGTTGGCTTGTTCATAGTTTCGGGCAGCATTAGTGTAAGCATGCCCGCCATAAATGTTAAGGCGCCACAAATTACGAGTGGCAGTGGATGCCAAAACTGCGAGAGTAAAAATATATATGGCGCCAAAATGCCACCGAAACGTGCAATCATCGAAGAAGCGCCTAGGCCAACATTGCGCACAACCGTCGGAAACTGTTCGGCGGAGAAGATGTAGATGGCGCCAAAAGCAGCTGTTATGCCAAATTTACCAACCATAGCAAAGCAAATGGTGAGCCAGTTCATGTCGTTAGGTACAACAGTGGTCAACAGCAGACCCAGACCAGAGAGCAGCAGATTACCACACAGCACAATGCGACGTCCCAGGCGATTAAGTATGAGCAGCAAGGAGCTGTGGGCTGGAATCTCAATAAGCGAACTTATGGCAAAGTTCAGCAAATCATTTTCACCCAGCATACTAGTATGCCAAGAAAGCCCATAGAAAGTGGCCGTGATGACAAACCAATTGAAAAAGATCTGCATGGATTTGCGACGCATGTTGGGAGATTTCATTAGATCCATTATAGTGGGCTGCTGATGCTCTGTGCGTGTAGCAGATTGTTTGGCGACTACTGTCGGCTTGGGAGCGGTAAGCTCAGGCAGCAGTGTATCCATTACATCTGTGGATATTTTGATACCTTTCTTGCTTGCCAGCCGCTCAATATTGTATTTTGCACGCTCGTTCTGTTGCGTTGAAATAAGCCAACGCGTCGATTCCGGTATTATCCACTTGTAGGGCAGAAAGAGCAAACCAGGTAGTGACATGACTACCTGCAACAAACGCCAGTCGCGTATAAAATAGGCAAACACCGAGGTGAGTATGGCGCCCGTCGTGTAAGAAATCATCAGAGCAACACTGGCCAACAAACGGTTGTGCGGTGTAACCATCTCGGTAGCCAAAACATAGGCCGTTATAAAGACACCCGTGATGGTGGAGCCAATAAATATGCGTGCTATAGTGAAACTAATGTATTCGGGTGCAATGCCAGCCAAGATGCCGGACACTACTTGCAGCACCAACGCTACCATTAAAATAGGTTGACGTCCATACTTGTCAGCCAGATGACCGAAAATAATGCTGCCCATTAAAATTCCTACCATAAGCAATGCCTGATTAGTGGCCACCAGCCAGCTGCGTTCACACACTAAATTCCACTCGGTCACAGCGCTGCTCGCATAAACACTGTCATCATAGATGTAGCTGCTACACTTTTCACTCGTGTTCGCCCTTGTATTAAATTCACACGATCGATAGCTGCCACTTGTTGCATCCGCAGCATACGATGTTTCCCATATTTCCATTGTCAAAGAATAGTTGCCGCTGCCTGTTGCATTCAAGAGTTCCAGTGGTAGAGCACAACAAAAACGCGGCTGCGCCAAGAGAAATACACCCGAAAATGCATGAATACCACAAACAACAGCATTCAAGCACAAGAGAAAGAATATAAAATGCTGGTATTTGCCAAATGTACCCAAAGAACTTAAAATCTCATCGTAGCCCATGATGTGTATACGTAAGTTAACCGATGATGAATGTTTATTTATTTTCGGAGACGCTTTCAAAACCCGTGTCACCGCTTATCGACTGCAACGGTATTACTGGCCAATGCTCGATGTCGGTTAACGTGTTGTGACAATGGGATTCAGTGTGTTTTCTTTTTTTTGTTATTTTATTTTTAACAACTTAGCTGAGAAGGTGTTTAATTAGCATAAAAAAAAATGTTTGAAACCAGAGAAGCTTGGATCATTTCGTGCACTGAACGAAAAGCTGTGTGTTCTAATCAGAGAAAAAGAAACATATTTTTAAATGTATGAATTATTCATTCATAAAAGAGCTATTTTCAAATAAATTAAAACTAGCGGCAACCGCAGACATCAGGGGTGCATTCTAATACCTCAAACAGAATAGCCCAAAACACATAGGATGCAGGTATGACTCAAACATGCATCATGCCCGTGAAGCATGCTTTTATCAACCATTTTACATGCATCGAATATGTAAAATATCTCAAAAATGTCAATTTAAACAAAATGTTTTAAATAAAAAGTAGTGAAACTTCAATTAATTCAATTAAAAATAATTCAAATAATTAAAAAAATGCAATTTGAGGATATTTCATAGTTAATAGTTGTGTTCATATTGATTCATAAAGCAAGCAAAACTGACGTTTGTAACCGTCAATGCTTTGGTGCTTCCAAATAGTTGAAAATAAGCCAACTTCAGGCATGCTTCAAGCATCAGGCATGCATAACGATCGTATATCATTTTCTGTGAAAATTATAATTTTTTTTTACGAAAAACAGAATTAAAGCAGGAAACCCTTTTATTAGGGGAAAAGTGTCAAATATTTGAAAACACGTTTTCCTTTCATTGCTTTCGACATTTTTGTATTCTTTTCGCTACCAAACTCAAGCACAACAAATTAAAGCACAAATCAAACACAACCCAGCATACCAAACGATATCGTAAAAATGTTGGAACATACTTGCCGGAGTAAGCAATTCTTTTGTTATCGATTAGGAGTGTTCAGACGATGAAGCATGCTTGACACACATGTGTGGCAATACTTTTTGTGTCCGAACGTTCGAAAATAACAGCTTGGCAAAAAAGCGAGCGTTTAACAGGATTTTAAAGGAATTTTGGAGAAAGCGCAGGATCACAGATTTGGTTAGAAAATAAAAGGTTTGGCATGCATGTTTTATAGGTGGTTCTTATTTTTCGACTTTTGAACTATCATCGCGGCATGCCATTATTCGATTATATACATCTAAATATGAAAGAGATTTTTTTGTTTTGACTTTTTTATATGATTTAGAGGTCGCTACCAGTTGTCAAAGCTTAGCACTCTCACAAGAAATTGTTATTTCTTTCCCTTAGTTTCCCTTGGTGTTATTCTCTGATTTGAATGAGCTTTGGATATGTGATATAGGACAAAAATCTAAGGTTCATGTATTTTTTTATAGATGCGGAAACTCAGATTTCTTAAAGGTTCAAAATGGCATCTTAAAATTTCGCAAAAGTGCGAAATTTCACATAAATACCATATTGGAGCCGCCATTTTGAATTTTCATTTTTTGACTCTAAACCTATAGGTTCCTGATTTCATGTAGATACGAGGTTGTCTTCTAGTTTTGGTCACTTTTTCTGCCATTGGTACCAGTGTGCCCTGATTGTGCCAATCGTTCAACAATTTAAAACAAATAGTTTTCTATTTTCTTATAGTATATATTTAAATGTTGCCCCGTGAAATTAAAAGAATAAAAAGAATTTTTATTAGGAATAAGAGCCACCCTAATGTATATATATTCAACTTCAAACGTCGTTTAACACACAGCGAGCTGTCAAAAATGTAGTCTACTGCATTTATACCATAAATATAATCTTAACTATTTTTCTATGGCATATACGGTATGTTATCGTTCTATTCATTTTTGAATTATTTTGCAAGTTTAACAAGTTTTAGCCCGAAAAACCATCCCGTACTCAAAAAAAAAAAAGGCAAAAAATTGCAAATGAGAGTGAGAGAAAAATTGCGATAGAAAAGAATGTTCGATCCATGTTAGAAGTTTGAATTTTTAATCCAAGAAACTTACTGTGAAACTTACTTATGTTACTTAACATAAGAGCAATGTTGGATAGGAATCGCGAATCTTCTTTGTCGAAGAGTTTCATATAAAGTCAAGCGTAAGTGCGTATCTCGTTAATTTTGTTTATATATGAACTTCAACAAGCAATTTGCCAAAAATAACGTATAAGGGCATTTTCATGGGTCGAACATTCATTCAAATTGAAAAAAGGCAAAGTAAAAAATATTTGCATTTCCTTTTTAGTTTACATTAAAGATCTTAGGTAACACTTTAATTAGTGCCAAAGTTTATGGCAGGCATAATTCTGATTAAAAAAAAAAAAAAATGCGCAAAAGCAATTTGAACTTAACAAAAATGGAAGTAGTTAAGTAGTTTTCGTGTCCATACCCAGCAAAAAATTTCAATGCGCATTACTTGTATGCACATAAAGAGCGCTTTATTCTCCTTGCAAGTAGTGCTGTTCGTATAGCGCTATATTTGTAGCACTTTCCGTAACGATAACGTTGCACTTGAAAAGAAAGTATTAGATATTAATGTCAAAAAAAAAAATTAATTTAAAAATTCATCCAATCGTTTCAAGTGAATAAACAAAATTTGATTTTTTGAACAAGATTTGATTTTATCAAACTTGCTGTTATTTGTTATTAAGAAACAATTTTTTTGTCTTGTAATCAAAATGCCCCGGTCCAAACCTGGCTGGCGACGATTATTTTTCGTTTATGTTTTGTTTTAAAAAGTTGCTTATAAGTTTTTCTGTTATTATAAACCAAATTTTACACCTCAATTGTGGCGGCCATGGCATACTGGTTGGGGTGCTTGCTTTGAAAGCGAGATGCCCGGGTTCAAACGCTAATGGAGTGCTTGCTTTCCTGTTAGGTATATAGAAAATCAGTATCCAGCGAAATCTGTCACAATTCTTTAGTGCAACTAGAATGTCATGAGATAGCGTTACTTTATAATGTACTTCGTTTGATTCAAATCAGAGATCTGCAACGAGTCACAGTTTTGCATCAATGCGCCACTTACTCAAAACTGTGTATGAATGAGTATAAGTAGTTTCCAATGCCGTATTCAGATGTGATTGATTCAAATCAAAGTGAATCACGCTATTGAATAATGAGCCACTTACTCAAAACTGAGTATAAATGAGTATAAGTAGTTTCCAAAGCATTACTCGGATGTGATTGATTTAAAACAAAGTGAATCAAATTTTTGAATCATGAGCCACTTACTCAAAAATGAGTATGAATAGGTATAAGTAGTTTCGAAAGTAGTATTCATATTTGTTTCATTCAAAACAGCTCAAAGCTCATTAATATTAGATTTTTTATGTTTTGATTTCGAGTATTCGTAATATATTGAACTACTTAGAGTATTAGAATCACCGTTGATACTAATTCTGTTCATGGCTGAACCTACAAAAATTATTTGTTTAGTTTTTCAAGATTAGTACATGTTCTGGTTGTAATAGAGGGTCGCTGATTTCAAATCTTATGCCAAAATTTTAAAAATAATTTGATACTAGGGTGGACCTTGAAATGTTTTTTTTTTTTTGGTTTTTAGTATTACTTCATGTTTTGAAAGTATAAGGGGGTCGCTGATTTCGAATCTGATGTCAGAATTTTAAAATTCAAGATGGTTAATAGTATTGCCACCTAAAATATGTTTTTTTCACGAACTCGGTGCTGGAGCAAACACTAGGTAAAAATAGGTCGCTGAATCAAAATCCGTTGCCAGAACTTTAAATTGTGTAATTTTTTTATAACAGTGTTGCCACCTACCAAAATGTATTTTAAAGAGTTTTAAACATGATTTAACAGTGTTAAGGGGTCACTGACTTCGAATCTGATGTCAGAATTTTAAAATTTAAGATGGTTAATAGTGTTGCTTCCTAAAATTTTTTTATTTTCACGAATTCGGTGCTGGAGCAAACACTAGGTAAAAATGGGTCCCTGAATCCGAATTCGTTGCCAGATTTTCAAAATTGTGTAATTTTTTTTATAACAGTGTTTTTGTATAGCAGTATGATTTTTTTTTTTTTGGTTTTTAGTTTTCCTTTATGTTTTACTTCATGTAAACTATATATTATATATAAATACAAATATAAACAAAAGTACATATACATGGGTGTAGGCAGGGTTGAGAAGAGGAGAGAAGTTGTTCCCCTGATACGTATATGTATGTATATGTATAAACATAATATAAATGATGTATTATACATATATAAACTTATATGCAAATACATGAGTGTAGCGAGGGTAATGCAGGGGAGGGCAGTTGTCCCCTAATATGTACATGTGTATACATGTATATATTATACATATATACATATAAACACACATATATGGATGGAGCTAAACAAATTTCACTTCAGTCGTGTAGTCTAAAGCACACTCACTTGTATTTTTTCTTAATAAAATACATTTTTTTAAGTTTTTTTATGCTTTATTAAAAGGCTTTTTTACAGGCTGGTTTGTTTTTCAGAACAGAAAAAATTCGTCGTTTTGACATATATCTTCCTTCTCGTTATCCACTCTTCGTTGACGCGTGAGAGCACTCAGCGAAGCGGCCCTACCATGGCAGAATTATAAGATATGGTTATCACGGAGAGGAATGCAGTAGAAAGGAGAATAAAGCGAGATAGATGTCAAAATCAGCTGTTCATCGCGAATTTCCTTATGCTCACGTTTCGCAGTTGTTTTTAGGTTAAAACTGTTACAGGTTTTTTTGCAATTTTAAGACTTCTTTCACATTTTATAGTTTTTATTACACTTTTTTTATAATATTTTCACTCAAATTAGCACAAGTTTAACACCCGCGACCGCACTGTTTGAAACTTGGAAACATAAAATATTTTCTTCATTTGCAATTTCTACGAAATTCGTCGTTTTGACATATATGTTGCTTCTCATTATCCACTCTTCATTGACGCGTGAGAGCACTTAGCGCAGCGGCCCTACCTTATCATTGTACCATGCTGTGTGGAAACGCAACTGGCAAGTTCAAAAGAGAATTGAAAACTTGCCGGCAAGAAAAATTGCCGTGTGGAAAAGGGGACAAACACTCACCATGCTTGCTCTAATTTATTGCTACTTCACTGTAGTGTCGCTTTATGTCTTGCCATGATACAATAATAAGGTAGAGTCGTTTCGCTGAGTACTCTCACGCGTCAACGAAGAATGGATAATGAGAAGGAACATATACGAGTATGTCAAAACGACAAATTTCGTAGAAATTGCAAATGAAGAAAATATTTTATGTTTCCAAGTTGCAAACAGTGCGGTCGCGGGTGTTAAATTGGTGCTAATTTGAGTGAAAATATTATAAAAAAGTGTAATAGAAACTATAAAATGTGAAAGTCTTAAAATTGCTAAAAAAACCTGTAACAGTCTTAACCTAAAAACAACTGCGAAACGTGAGCATAAAGAAATTAGCGATGAACAGCTGATTTTGACACCAATCTCGCTTTATTCTGCTTTCTACTCCATTCCTCTCCGAGTCGACCCTACCTTATAATTCTGCCATGTGCCTTGCAAGGTTGATTTATAAGGTTGTAGCAGGGCTGATCGCACTCTCTTCTCAGTACCCATAATTGTCAAAACCAGCCCATTTTGCGAATGCCTACGAAAGAAAAACGTATGATAAAAGAAAGCACTTGCAGATTTTCTATGAGCTGCCAACTTCAATTTGACAATTATGGGTACTCGCTCTCTCCCTTGCGACAACCTTATAAATCAACCTTGATGTCTTGATATTCTGCTCTGCATCATAAGTCCCCTTTTCCACAAGGCAATTTTTCTTGCCAGCAAGTTTTCAATTCCCTTTTGAACTTGCCATTTACGTTTCCACGTGCAGAAGCATAAGGAATAAGAAACTGTTGGGTTGCCTATCATTTTCTGGGTGAATCTGGATCTGGAATATTTTTTTATGGAGAAATATACCATATTACCGATTTCGGTTATATGGGAGGTAGACGTATTAGCTGGCCGATCTGGTTTATTTTTATATCTGGTAAATTTTGTGTGAAAGATTCTCTTGTAAAACTTATTTTCACGAAATTTCATGATCCTGCGGCAACTCCTTCTATTTTTGTCCGTGGCTTACACTCTCCGTTGCTCACTGTTTAAAATTGCGGCAACCCCTAGCCTTGACCGATTTTACTTAGGCAGCCATCGTGTTCGTAATAAAATTATCTGTATAGAAATATAAATTTCAATGAGAAAACAGGTGGGTGCAAATATCGTTTTAAATTACCATATTCATACCTGGCAATCCTGTACTATTGACCAGAAAATGATAGGCAATCCAACGGTTTCTTATTCCTTATGCTTCCTTCTTTCAATTAACATTGATTTCGTTTGGCAAACAGATGGGTGAAGAAATCGAAAAAAATTCATTATAATAATTATAATTAAATATCAGCGTTTAAAAACATTCAGTTTTTTTCAAGGCTCCTGCTGCTCTTTAACTTGTGCTTCCGAAAAATCAAATAGTCACAGCATAAGCAGAAGCAGAAAACTAGTTTCAATAGTCTGCAAAGTGCTTCGGCATTCGACAACTTCGGCAGTCTTCGTTTTGATTAACTGAAACTGTTCACAAAATCGAAAGTCGAAGCAGCTTTTCGCAGTTCAACTTTCTTAAGTCGACGCAGCAGCAGTTTTTCAACAGTCGTAGTAGACTATTTTGCTCTTATGATTTTTGCTTATTATTTCAAACGTTTGTTTGAACGCTCGCTTTATTAAATTTTTTAAATTTTGCTATGATTATGATTGCATTATTTTTGTATTTGTACAAAACAGAAATTAAAGGCACAAAACGACTGTTCAAAAACTTATGCTACTTCGACTTACGAAAGTTCAACACCTGCTGATGCTTCGACTTTCGCTTTTTTTTCAACGTTTCAGTCCATTAAAACGACGACTGCCGAATTTGTCGACTGCCGAAGATCTCGCTGAAGATAAACAAAAACAATAACAAACAATAAAAATTAAAGCAGCTGATATGCATATATAACGTAAATGTAAATTTTACATACGTATTAATAACAACAACAATACAAGCCGTTACTGAGAAATATTCGTAAAACAATTCATTCCAAGAAACAACACGATGTTGCGTTCGTGATTTCGGCACGAACAAAAGCAACAACCATAAGAACGTCAGCAGCAACTGAAGCATCAATGCATGATTTTTTTCTTATTATATAGATATAAGATAAAACTGATTTTTGACACATATTTTATCTTTGTAAGATGAATATTGACGGCTGTAAGTATATTCCAAAGTGTCCTCCAAAAACGTTAGGATGTGCTTGAAAAAATTTGTGGAAAAGACTCCCAAAAATGACAAAGGTGCTGTAAGACGTAATTCTACGTCAAAAATATTTTTCGTTCTTGAAAAAATGGCAATGGTTATATCACGAAACACTAAGAAGACATATTATAATATAAAAAAAAACTTCTGCGTTGACTGAACAAAACTAGCTATCTTTTGTCAAAAGAGGAAAAAAGTACATATTTTTGATTTTCCCAAATACAAATGTAAAAATCATTATTTTTATACTTTTGGTTAAGGAAACTATTTTAAACTATTTTGAAAACATTATTGCAATAAATTTTACATATAAGCTGACTATATAATTTTTACTTATTTTTACTCAAATATAAAAAAAAAACATACATGTAATAAAAATATTCATACAAACTCTGTATGAAATGCGTACAACATTCAGAAGTTTTATTTTTCCAATATTATTTTACGTCTAAAATGTGACCATAACATTTTTAAAGCCCATGATATTTTCGTTCAACACAAGCCAGTTTGTACTATGAAAAAGTATGATATTCCGGCAACTGCGTGATTTTTATGTCCTTACAAAATTTCTCTTTTGCTCTCCTCTTGAAATAAGAGTATACATTCTTCTGAGTAGACGTCAAATATCTGAACAACCTAATAATAATTTATGATCAGTATGAATAATTCATGATCAATAATCAATGATCAGGTATCAGTTTACGTTCCTTTTTTATTTCTGTGAACACAATTGTTTTAAAAGTGATTAAATAGGGGGAAAATTGTGTTTTCTGGTTATATTTTGCGTTATTTATTTCATTTGTTATAAAAGCACACTTATTCTAAAAAAGCGAAATTTTTAACTGGAAATACTCAAAACGTCGAGCAAATGTATCAAACATGTAAAGTGCGGCGAAAGACAGACATTTTCACATGTTGTGATTAGACACTGATATTTTTTCGTTCAGCAGACACACACTAACCGGTTGCACAAAAGTTGTATCTGCTGAACGCAGCCAATGAAATTTGGCACTAATCAACAGTTGCTCTCTCCCTGTCAGAATTTTTTGACAGACCCGGGGCAATTTAAAGTGTGGTGAAAAATTCGCTTCCACCTGGTTTCTTACACCATGGTCCGAACGAGGTTTTTATCGCAATAAATTGTTCGCGATGAATTGTTCGTTCGTTCAGGTAGTCTAAACGCACAGTTATAGTTCGTTGGTTTCCAACCATATGTGAGCAAGAGCTTCTGTCCAAACAAAAGTTCTGTTTCGTGAGCGCATTCATTCTTTAGGGTGCCGAATATAAAGGCCTTAATTTTTCTTGTATGAGGATAAGCTTTAATATATTTTTACAGATTTCCTGAAGTCCGTGATTTGAAATAAAAATATATTAGCACGAAACGCAAAAAGCTTTGAATTTTTGAAGGCCATATAAAGTCGTCAGGACACTATGTGTGGAAATACAATATAAATTACATGATAAACATACATATAAAAAAAACAAAAAACAGTAGGCCTATCGTTGTGAACGAGTTTCTGACCAAAAACTCAACACCAATCATCGAGCAATCAACATATTCACCAGATATAGCTAAAACATGCAAAAAAATCGATCAGTTCAATCAGTTTTGCAACTAGTTGGTCGTCTGGCACGAGTACGATTTCCAGGGTGCCTCGATTTAAATGCGTTTCTGATAGAACGCAACAAAAAAGTTTTGGTAGAACAAAAAATCGATAACTGAACTAGTTATCGGTTCTTTTTAATTTTTTTTTTTGTCTTGCCAAAAGATATGTTCAAAAAAACATCTATATCTTTGCCATTATCCAATGGACATGAATGACATGTTATTTGAAAGTTATTTATAAATTATTATATTTGTTATTTAATTTGTTATTTATAAATAAATTACCTTTTAGATAGTGTACGATACAAATCTTTTGCAAAAATATTTTTAATTTTATGCGCAATTTCATATCACTAGAGAAACGCCACTGGTCAAACCCCGAGCGACGCCGCACAGTGTCAGATTTTTCAATAATAGCTGCACAAAACCCTCTAAAGATATATGCCCCAATCACCAAAGTACCTTTCTTAATAACAAGTTAAAAGTCTAAATAAAATATATTTTGAATAAAGTAGTGATAGTGTAAGAACACCCCAACATAACGGTACAAAGAATGTCAGGTTTGTAGTACTGTAAAAAAAACACATGTTGCTTAGACCCCTTTCACATTGGTCAAGAATTGAATTCAATTTCCAGAGTTTGTGGGCAATTCACCGCAAATCGGAAGCGACGAAGGGGAGAAAAAGTTGACGGTCTCGATGTCTCTGTACCGTCAATTTTTTCGTGTTCCGTTTTGTTCTTTTCGCATTTTTCTCAGATTACTTCATTTTATTTTTTTATATCGTCGTGCATCTCTCTCTCTCTTATTAACTTGTTGGCTTCAGTCGCTTATGTTTGCTTGCCCTAAATTTTAAGAAAACAAGCAAAAAAGATATGAAATTGAATTCAATTCTTGACCAATGTAGAAGCTTTCGTCAAGTCCAAAAGAGAACGTCAAAAAAAATTGCTTTCAATTCTTGACCAATGTGAAAGGGGGCTTACATTCATGATACAATGATAAGGTAGGAGGGCAGTTTCCCTGAGAGCTCTCACGCGTCAACGAAGAGTGGATAATGAGAAGCAACATATATGTCAAAACGACGAATTTCGTAGAAATTGCAAATGAAGAAAATATTTTATGTTTCCAAGTTGCAAACAGTCGCGGGTGTTAAATTTGTGCTAATTTGAGTGAAAATATTATATAAAAAGTGTAATAAAAACTATAAAATGTGAAAGAAGTCTTAAAATTTCAAAAAAAACCTGTAACAATTTTAACCTAAAAACAACTGCGAAACGTGAGCATAAAGAAATTCGCGATGAACAGCTGATTTTGACATCAATGTAGCTTTATTCTGCTTTCTACTCCATTCCTCTCCGAGTTGACCGTACCTTATAATTCTGCCATGGCTTACATTGATAGTTTCACAAGTTGGCTCTGATATTGCGATTTTGTGAAGTATTTTTTTAAAAGTTTTTGATTGTAAATGAAAGTATAAATAATTCTGTGCCGATTGGTGCAAAAATATTTGCAGAAATAGTGGTAAATTATATTTTAAATAATTTTTGATGAATAGCTTTTTTATGAATTTTGTTAAGCAAAACAATAATATTGCAGCCGGTATCTTTTTTTGCCGACACTTGCTAAGGAACCAATTTGCAGCAGAATAAAGAGAAACCTTTGTGCAAGTTAATGTCACATGCTAAATTCGCCCACGTTATTAAGACAGCAGCAACAGCAAGCCATCAGACAGTCAACAATAACCAGCCATCTGTAATATGAGCGCTGTACGTGACGAACCAGCGAACAGTTGCTCGCGTATAACTTGAAACAGTGAGAAAATGTAGACACTGCATTTTCTCAAGATTTCAATTTATTAAGTATTTCATGGAATCCAAAATAATATTCTTCTTCTTATTGTAAAATTGGTATCTATGGTTGTTGTCAAATTATTATTGTTTAGTTCCAAATTTGATGTTATGATAAACAGTTGAGCATAGCTCAAAAAAATTAAATAACAATAAAGAACTCCAGATCTCGGAAAACCCGATCTGTTAACTGGCGCCCAACGTGATTGAATCTTACAAGTAAATGCAAAAAGCATTGAAAAGTGATTAAATAAAATAAATTCAAAAGCACTAAAAATTCTTCAAAAAAGTTTAAAAAAAAAATATTAACTTTATGAATCTTACAAGTAAATGTAAAAAGCATTGAAAAGTGATTTAATAAAATAAATTCAAAAGCACTAAAAGTTCTCCAAAAAAGTTTTAAAAAATATTAACTTTATGAATCAAACAAGTAAATGCAAAAAGTGTTGAAAAGTGACTTAGTAAAATAAATTCAGAAGCACTAAGAATTCTTTAACGAAGTTTGTAAGAAAAATATAAACTTTATGAATCAAACAAGTAAATGCGAGAGACATTGAAAAGTGACTTAATAAAATAAATGCAAGAAGCATTAAAATTTTTAAAGTGTTTAAGAAAAATTAAGCAAGTAAATGCCAAAAGCAATTAAAGACATATACTAAAATCAGAAGAAAAACAATTCATTACATCTTTCAAAGAGAAAAGGCGAAGCAACCAAGGAAACGAATTAACAAAAAAAAAGCAGCATCCCAAAGCAGCAGAGGACCAATCTTTTGTAAACATTCCTGTATTCAAAATTTATTAAGATGAATATAATAATTTTTATGTAAGTACGAATCAGAGTCTTCATGTATAAAAAAATATATAATAAATAAACAAAAAATTTTTGTGTGAAAGTGATTGATTTCAAGTATTTAAAGTCTCCGGTTTATTTTATTTGTGTGATTATTGCAAAAAAATATCAGTGTGGGATTTTTGTTTTTTAACAGTTAATTTTCTGTTTCGAAATTTTTTGTTTTTCCTCTTCTCCCTTTCGTCTCAATTAAATTTAAAAAAAAAATGGAAGTAACTAGAGAACAAGTACTTACCATAGTTAATGCAGCTGTGGAGGCATTGAATGGTCGCCTTACAGCACAGCTGGAAGGCATTACAAACGCTATTAGCCAATTGAGCTTACCAAGTGTGGAGTCATATGCTCCAGTTACTATTTTACCAAATGTACAAAACAAAAGTACAACTTTAGATCTTATTAAATCTGTACCAGAATTTAACGGAAATGCTTCAGCATATCCAGCTTGGCGAGAAGCAACGCATTTCGCCATGAATTATTATAAGGAAGGTTCGGAACACTACTACATAGCAATGGGAATATTTAGGAACAAAATTACCGGTTCTGCTAACGCAACGCTTTCCTCCTTTAATACAATTCTTAATTTTAAGGCCATAATTGCAAGGCTAGATCAATGTTACTCGGACAGAAGACCAATTCATGTCCTGGAAAACGAACTAAGCATTCTTCGCCAAGGCAACCGTTCTCTTATTGACTATTATGACAACGTGGACAAGCAACTGACTTTAATACTGGACAAAAATAAGATGACACATAGTAATAACGAAGACGTAGTTACTGTACTTAATGAACGCGCACGAGAAAACGCCCTTCGAGTTTTTATCTCTGGTTTGCGGCGACCATTGTCCGATATTTTGTTTTCAGCAAAGCCAGCTGATCTACCTTCGGCTTTGGCAACCGCTCAAGAGTTGGAAACAAATCAAAGAAGACATGATTTTGCCAAAACATTTGCTGCGGGCAATTTAATCAAAAGTAATAGACCACAACAACAATTACTACCTCCAAAAAACCTTAATTACAACTCTCACCCATCTTATAGACCAAAGCAGTCAGGGGATAAACCTATACCAATGGAAATTGACCCAGGCTCGTCTGGTTTAAAAAAAAATAACAATAATTCAAGCAACAGGCTGCCACAGCAACAACAATACCAACAACAATATCAATCGCAACAGTACGATTGCCATAATCGCGCTGTTAAGCGAGAACGAGAACAAATTTCCTCCGGACGCACTAATACGATGCAACAAAAAATGCAAAGAATCAATTGCATGCTGGGAGAGCCTTTGAATGACCCTGATGTTGAAGATTCTGTTTATGATGAGGAAAATGGAGGAAGTGTCTATGAAAATGACGAACAGACTGAAACCGAAGAAATAAATTTTTTAGGCTAACGTCGCTCTTGCCCTTCATAACAAAAAAAAACAAAAATGGTCAAGAGCTTCGTATTCTAATAGATACCGGGGCATCCAAGAATTACATTAAGCCACATAGTTTTTTAAACAATATTAAAGCAGTCGTGAAACCTTTTAAAGTAAGCTCCGTTAATGGAACGAACATTATAGAACAGGAATGTAAAGTAAACATTTTGAACCAAACAGCAACCTTTTATCTATTACCCGCTCTTAAAAACTTCGACGGTATTGTAGGTTACGATTTTCTCAGAAACATTGAGGCCTTAATAGACGTAAAAAAAGGTATTCTTTACCACAAAACTGGCAAAGAATTTTTGTCGCATCAAAACTATCAAGAAATTAACTCAATTGACCTAAATTTCAATTTAGTTCCACCACATCTGCTCAATCGTCTTCAATCTATAATTTCATTAAATGCAAATGCCTTTGCAGACCCCAATAGAGCTCTACCTTATAACACTGTGGTGCAAGCTTCCATCAAAACCAAAACAGAAAACCCAATTTACACAAGAGGTTACCCTTACCCAATTTCAGCGGCCGAATTTGTCAATGAAGAAATAAAATCTTTACTGCGCGATGGTATAATCCAAAAATCAAACTCTCCATTCAACTCCCCTATACACGTAGTTAACAAAAAGGGAACTGACGTAAACGGTAAACAAAAATTACGATTGGTAATTGACTTCCGAAAAATAAACGAATGTACGATCTCCGACAAATACCCCATACCAGATACATCTGTAATACTAGCTAATCTAGGCAAATCGAAATTTTTCACCACCCTCGATTTGAAATCTGGTTTCCATCAAATCATACTTGCCCAAGCCGATAGACAAAAAACAGCCTTCAATGTTAACAATGGCAAATACGAATTTTGTCGCTTGCCTTTTGGACTGAAAAATGCACCTAGCATTTTTCAACGGGCAATAGACGACATCCTAAGGGAAGACATAGGAAAGATATGTCATGTTTACATTGACGATATCATAATTTACTCCCCAGATGAAAATGCACACTTACAGCACATAAATAAAATACTTCAGAAACTCGAAAAAGCAAGAATGAGAGTCTCACCCGAAAAATCCAAATTTTTTCAAACAGAAGTAGAATTTCTTGGATTTCTTGTCTCCGAAAACGGTATAAAAACATGCCCCGATAAGGTTCACGCTATCCTTAACTACGAAAAACCCAAAACATTAAAATCACTGCGTTCATTCCTTGGGTTATCAGGGTATTACAGACGATTTATTAGGGACTATGCTCAAATAGCAAAGCCTCTTACAAGGTACCTCCGCGGTGAAAATGGTCATATTGGAACCAAACACTCGAAACACAAAAAAATAGAATTTGACGAAGAAGCATGTCTTGCCTTTGAAAAATTAAAAAATATCCTGGCCTCTGAAGATGTTCTTTTAGCACACCCCGACTATACTAAGCCATTCGAATTAACAACAGACGCTTCAAGTGTAGCATTGGGAGCAGTGCTGTCACAAGAGGGTAGACCCATTACAATGATTTCACGCACACTTGCGAAAGCAGAAGAAAACTACGCAACTAATGAGCGGGAGTTATTAGCTATAGTATGGGCTCTACAGGCTTTAAGGCATTATCTGTATGGAATAACAAATATTCATATTTTTACCGACCACCAACCCCTGACTTTCGCGATTTCCGATCGCAACCCAAATTCCAAAATTAAAAGATGGCGCGCGCTTATTGAAGAATTTGCACCCACCTTCCACTACAAACCAGGAAAAGAAAACAAGGTCGCTGATGCTTTGAGCAGGCAATACCTTAACGCAATGACGGACATATCGATCGACTCAACAGTACACAGTGAACTTTCTTCGTCGCAAGTTATCAAGACAATTAAATTCCCAATAAACCAGTTTAAAAACCAGTTTATCCTATCTCGAACAACCCACAGCTTTAAGGGTACAAAAATAATATTTCGAAAATTTATCCGACACACCATAAATTTTGCCATTACTGACACCTTAATAAAATACCTAACGGACACCATCAACCCTAATACCATTAACGCCATTCATTGTGATTTACAAACTTTGGCATTCATCCAAGACAAATTAGTGACAGCATTTCCTTCGGTGAAGTTTATCCATACGGAGCGTCTAGTTATCGATATTATAAATAAAGATGACCAATTAGAAACAGCAATTACAGAGCATAATCGCGCGCACAGATCGTTACAAGAGAACTTCCAGCAAATAATTAGTGAATATTATTTCCCGGGGATAAAAAAAATGCTTAAAGGCATCATTGCAAACTGTAAAATTTGCTTGGAAAATAAGTACCAACGGAAACCCCAAAACATAGCAATCGCAGAAACTCCCAGTCCGAATTTTCCAGGAGAAATTTTACATATGGACATTTTCATTACAGGTAAACAGCATTTCTTAACTTGTGTGGACAAGTTCTCGAAATTTACTGTGGCAATACCCATTACCTCTCGATCCTCTTTAGATATCAAAGCAGCTCTTTTCCAAATTCTTTTGAATTTTAAAAATACAAGACTTCTAGTTTCGGATAACGAAAAAGCATTTCAATCCAACATTATATCCACATTTCTTAGAGATCACTTCAACATAGAACAATATTTCGTGGCCCCAATGCACAGCAAGAGCAATGGACAAGTTGAAAGAATACACTCAACGCTGCTAGAAATAGCCCGTTGCCTTAAATCGCAGTATGATGTAACAGATACAATGGAATTAATTCTATTAGCAACGCTTAAATATAACAACACTATCCATTCCGTTACAGGCAAAAAACCCATAGATATACTCCACAGTTATTCGGAAGACGAACTAAAAATAATACAGAATAAATTAATTACGGCTCAGCAAAAAACAGTGCGTAGATCTAACGAAAAAAGTATTAATAAAACCTACCAACCTGGAGATAAAGTTTTTATTCGCAGAAATAGACGATTAGGAAACAAACTTGACAAAGTTTTTGTAGAAGGCATTATACAAGAAGATTTGGGTACAACAGTACTAATCAATGGGAAAAGGGTGCACAAAAATAATTTAAGATAACATTTTGTTGTTTTTTTTCACTCTTCTCTTTTCTAAATATTTTTTTTTTTTTTCTCTTTCTCTTTTTCTTTTTCTTTCTAGGGTTATACATCTATTCCGACTGACTGCAACCCGAATAACTGACTACTCATCTGCACATTTTATAGCACTAACTAAGGGAAAAGTAGCAGTATTTGACGAATACACTTACCTTATTCACGAGACAAACCTGACGGACTATCAGCAGATTATTACACAAACAGAGGACACACTGATACAAGTCGGAAACAATTCGCAATATCTGCAAACTATAGACTCACAATTACAAGAAATAGATCGAATAATAAGTGCAATTCGTGTAAATAGAAGATTTGCTAGATCAATAGACTTCTTAGGCTCAGCACTTAAGTTCATAGCCGGTACTCCTGATCATGAGGATTGGGAATTGCTAGTTACGAAACAGAAAATTTTGATAGAAAACAGCAACAGACAAACAAGAATTAATTCGATGATACAAGACAAAATCAATGAATTGACTGGGAGAATCAATATCCTCCAAAAGGGGCATATAACTAACGATGTTCTTCGAAACAGGGAAGAGTTATTGTTGGAATTCATCGCAAACCGAAATATAGCCATCATTAATCACTTAAACAATGTTGTCTTGTCCATAGTTCTTGCAAGAGATAACATAATTAATCCGCTCATATTAGACAATATTGAAATCAATCATTTAACCGACTCTGAAACCGTACCTCTTAGTATTAGTAATATTTTAAGAGTTGCTACTGTAAAAGTATTACAAAACAATGAACTTATTATTTATATTGTGAAAACTCCTAAGCTTATCCAATTTTGTGACTTTATAAAAATTTTTCCTGTAAGTCATGATAGAACTATTGTTAAATTAGATATTAATGAAGCAGCTAATTGTTATGGCATAACTCGACCAGTTAAAAATTGCACCGATATATCAGTCGCCCAAATTTGCCAACCGACAACATCACCATGTTTGCAGCAACTATTGAATAACAACTCGGCAGCATGCCCAACAGAGACCACATATCACTTACCATTAGTCCAAGAAATCGATGAAGGAATCATTATCTTGAATGAAGTCGTTAATACTACCATCACTGATCAGCAAAATTTAACGATTTCGGGAACATTCCTATTGACGTTTACTTCAGCATCCGTAAAAATTAACGGATCAACCTTCACAACTAAACTGAATTCTACATTTTCACAACCACATCCTCCAAAAACCATGGACATGAAGTTTCTACAGCACGAATTGAAGTTATCCTTGCCGTATCTTCACAAACTTCATTTAGATAACACAAACCACATCGCATCAATTAATGAAGACATACAATCGCACAAAACATATTGGTTAATAATGATCTTTGTGACGACCATTGGTATGATCAGCATACTAGTAACTTTTCTCGTTAAACAATACAGGAAGAGGAAATTATCAGCAAACGCAGAGCAGGACCTTAGGGAAATTCTAAACAGAATCAGTGATCAAAACAGGGACGTTTTGAATTTAACAGAGGGAGGAGTTAATGTCACATGCTAAATTCGCCCACGTTATTAAGACAGCAGCAACAGCCAGCCATCAGACAGTCAACAATAACCAGCCATCTGTAATATGAGCGCTGTACGTGACGAACCAGCGAACAGTTGCTCGCGTATAACTTGAAACAGTGAGAAAATGTAGACACTGCATTTTCTCAAGATTTCAATTTATTAAGTATTTCATGGAATCCAAAATAATATTCTTCTTCTTATTGTAAAATTGGTATCTATGGTTGTTGTCAAATTATTATTGTTTAGTTCCAAATTTGATGTTATGATAAACAGTTGAGCATAGCTCAAAAAAATTAAATAACAATAAAGAACTCCAGATCTCGGAAAACCCGATCTGTTAACTTGCATTAGTGTTTTAAAAAGAAATTATGCTCCCAGTTGCAGCCCGCTTTTACATATTCTTGGAATTTTGAATGATGGATTGCAAACTAAAATCGATGATAATAAAGTAAAGAAGTTTTCGAGGCGTTTTTGCTGAAATTTAGATTGCAGGTGGACCAATGCGAGAAAAGTGAAAAATCGATTTTTGAAAAATAATAAGAATTGGTTGGATAGTGACAACAAGCATCATCGCCAAGAAATCTGGAAGATCGACTTAAGAATTTTCGGATTGTATGGAACGATCAAAAATGATAAAATCTAAAGAACTTGCAGATGTTGTAGGTTATAATACAGTGCTTATGGCAGCTGAAGTAAAGTTTCGGAGTGCTGAAAAAATAAATTCAGCGGCTGTAGCTAAACAATTTTTTAATACTTCGCCAAAAAGAGGAACAGTAATTAAGAAAAAAAGTTTTAAGATACTTAAGTATCCAAGAACCTTTCACCAGAAGCTCTTGCTGTGTTGGTCGATAACGATTTATCTACTCACCAGTATCGCTCGATAAGAAAATCACAAAATTTAAAGAAATGTCTTGGAATTTTGCACATGAACTTTGATATTGAGCACATGAGCTATTTGGAAAAATCTGATGAAAACCACGCCTACCTTCCTTGCAAAGTGACGTCATCAAAATAGGAAAACTTTCGCAAATATATAAAACTGAAGTCATCGTGTCTGTCGTGGCTAAAGACTTCGAATATACTTCAATACGGCCGCAGGAGGCCGTATATGAAGCTCCATTACTTTGTGACGAACCCTCCAGTTCCTTTGCAATTGCTGGGGTAGGCACAGCGAGTAAACCAAGGGTTCAATACAAAAAATTTATAACACGGTAGTTTTAGTTTTAAATTTACAAGTAATCTTGATTGGGCATTTCTTTTATCTATTTAATGCTATTACTTTAATAGGATTAAATTTTAAATGTAATTATTAAAAATAGTAATATTATATTTTATATATAATAATATAAATCATTATTCAAAATATTAATAATTTCTCTGATTATTATTGTTTAGTAATATTCTATAACATAAAATTAATTAATTATATTATTATTTAGACTTCGTGTATTTACTTATATGAAGTGGAACAACCTGAGCTAGAAGGGTGTGAACGCCTTCACTATATAGAATAACCTGTGCTTAAAGGGTGTAAACGCCTTTACTATGAATACCCTGTGCTTAAAGGGTGTAAACGCCTTTACTATGAAAGCCTGAGCTTAAAAAGTGTGAACGCATTTACTATGAATACCCTGTGCTTAAAGGGTGTAAACGCCTTTACTCTGAAAATCCTGTGCTTAAAGGGTGTAAACGCCTTTACTAGGAAAACTGAGCTTAAAGGGTGTGAACGCCTTTACTATGAAAACCTGAGCTTAAAGGGTGTGAACGCCTTTACTATGAAAACCTGAGCTTAAAGGGTGTGAACGCCGTTACTATGAAAAACCTGAGCTTAAAGGGTGTGAACGCCTTTACTATGAAAACCTGAGCTTAAAGGGTGTGAACGTCTTTACTATGAAAACCTGAGCTTAAAGGGTGTGAACGCCTTTACTATGAAAACCTGAGCTTAAAGGGTGTGAACGCCTTTACTATGAAAACCTGAGCTTAAAGGGTGTGAACGCTTTTACTATGAATTCCCTGTGCTTAAAGAGTGTAAACGACTTTAGTATAGTACGCCTGTTTTTCTGTTTCATTGTTCGGTTGTTTTGTTTACATGTATGTGTATGCATGTATGTGTATATTTATTTGTTTTTTTTTAATGTTATTTTAACAACAGTTGGCTATATAATACAAAGTTAATATTTACAATATAATTTATATTTTAATTTTAATTTATAATTTAATAATATTTTATATACATAATTTACATGTTATTTGTGGGACAGAAATTGGTACATAATTTCTTGTCCTCACAACTTACTAGTTTTTTTAATGTTAAAAATTTTATTATTTAGACTTTTAGTGATTTTTTCAAAATCTATGTCTACACATAGTGGGCGTGATCGTTATCTTATTTTTCCAGTCTTTACTATAACAAGGGAATTGCGTAGAAAAAAAAACACGTAGCAAATTTCAAATCGATAACCCAGTTTTGTGAATTTTAACGCGGTTGAAAATACTAGTTGGCTTTATGAAAAACAGTTCTTGAACTAATACTGGTATGAAGGTAAACTGCTTTTTAACCATTTGGTTGCACTGAAGGAGGGAATGTTAATAAAGTAAATTAGCAACCTTCCAAGAAGTTGCATTTTTGAATAAAAGTTTCACTTCTACCGTGCGTGGCGGCCGGTATTTATATTTAGTATTTTCAACATGGCGATATCATGCGAAATATCAATTGTCCCTTTTATAATATTCACGTATAGAATTCGATCACATTTTTTTTTTTTACTTTCGTGACACAATTGGTTATCAAGAGGATTTATTATTTTAATTTGATGACTTAAGTTGTACCCAGGCTCGATCCTTATAGCACATACGACAGATCTTGCTGTTTTATTTTTTGTTAATTATATTTTTATTTATAAATATTTAAAAGAAAAAAATTTGTCGAAAAACCTGTGACGGGAATAATGAATTTTTCCCTTTCCGTACTCGCATCGGACCGCGTACAATTCGGCTGCAAGTTGAACGTGCTACCATCGCATCATTGCCTCCCTGGTACGAACAAACCCGAGAGCAAGCATAGCATACATCTTTCAATATTTTTCATAGGATGACGAATAAAATGTATTTAGGCTATTCACAGTTTAAACGTATATTAACAAAGCGTATTTATAGCATTTGTTATTTTTGAAACTGTGAGCACCTCAGTATGTCCCCTTTCACATTGGTCAAGAATTGAAAGCAATGAAAGTGAGAACAAAAGGGAACACGAAAAAATTGACGGTACAGAGACATTGGTACCGTCAATTTTACTCCCTTCCGTCACTTCCGATTTGCGGCGAATTGCCCACAAACTCTGAAAATTGAATTCAATTCTTGACCAATGTGAAAGGGGTGTATGTGTTTGCCGTATTCAATGATTTTGCAACGCCGTTATATATGCTGTAGATAGGGCATAAAAATACGAAACAGAAAAAACACGTCCAAATGCTACTTTTATTTGCGCGTGTTTGCGTTTGCATGCAAGACAACACCAAAGAAAAATACGCTTACGTAAGTTGGCGTAAAAATAACAAATCGTAAATTAAACAGGCCTGCGTACTTAAACTGTGAATAGCCTAATTGTTTATCCAAAATAATCGTTAATCGATAATAACTCTGGCTTTATTTATATAATTTATTTTCAATTTTTCTTAAGAAAAAAAGAAAAACTGCCAAATGTTTGTGAATATTTTTAATTAAAAAAAAGCACAAAATTTCAACTGCAGAAAGGACCACTAACAGCCCGGTTACACAGGCCAGTGACAGTGAAAGTGCGAAAGAATACGTGTACTGTTCGAATGATTCGAAGAATTTCGAACTTTCATGCTTTCATGCAAGAGATGCTACACATGCTAGTGAAAGTTCATTAAAAAAATTCATCGTATGCGAAGGTTCTCGCTGCTATTGAATCAATTTAATTTAATGATTTGTTTTTGAGTTAATTTTCTTTCATTGTATATTTAATGTGTATAAAATTGTATATTTTTCAATTTTATCCACTTTTATTTGCAACTTTTCACATTTGTTTCATTTGCTTTGTAAATTTAAACAAGTTATCAGTGTTGCTTCCTGTACGAAATCGAGGAAACCCCGAAATAAAGTACGAAATCGAGGGAAAACCCGAAATGAATCCACCAAAAGTATTTAAAAAGAAGTCGGTTAACAACACTGATATTCCCCTTTTTGAACTTTACACTAGCCGCTGCTGTCAAAATCCACTGGCTCTGAAATTTCGTTGCTAGTAGCGTTGAAAGTGCCGTGAAAGTGAATCCAGTGTGAGTGTATTTGTAAAAAAGTGTGAATGTATTAAGTTTTTCGTACTACAGGGCCAGTATACTAGCCCTATAAGAACAAACTAACTTGTTTTTAAAAAGAATAATTAAAAAACTATTTTAAAATAAACTTGTATATGAACTACTTTGAATTATATTAAGGCGGCATCGACTGCAATTCTAAATAGTTTTTATTGCATTATATATGAAGTACTACTTAAAAACAAGTGATTGATAAAATACTTTGAATTATATTAAGCCGGCAACTACTCTGATTTTGACACCTTTTAATTGCAAATTTTTATTAGATTACAAGTTTATATATATTTAACCATGTTATTTCATCAAATATTATTAACTTTAACATCAGTAATAGTTTTCAATTGGTTATTTTAAAGTAATTAAAAAAATAATTTAAATATATCTATTTAAGTTGAATGGAGTTGTTTTGCCATTTCTTTTTAATTGCAATTTTTAAATATAAAAATAAAAATTCAATTTTTTCCCGACGTTTCGTCACTTTCTTGGCGACATCTTCAGGGGAGATTTTTTAATTTTTTATCTACAGAAACATATATGAACAATTTTTTAAAAAAACAATTAACCAAAAACTTACTTTACATTAAAAGATACATTAAGTTAATTTTGACAATAAACCATTATTTGAAATTACAAAAATTTTTACATGACATAAACTTTTTAAAAAACAGAAAAATTTATTTGAACACAAAATTTAAGCGTAACTATTATAGCCTATACGTCAATTGCTACTGCATAGTTGTTGTTTATATTGTCAGTGTCTTCTTTGAAATTTATTGCTCTGTCCCCTTTTTGTTGTATTCTTAAACTTTCTAATGTCATTCTTCTTTTTGTTTTGTTTTCAACGTCCAAGATTCTTACAGCCTCAAAATCAGCTGTATGGCCTGTAGTCAATATATGTTGTGCTAGCGCTGTTGTTGTTTTTTTGTTTCTTATGTCCAGCTTATGTTCTGCCATTCTTATTTTTAGCGCTCTTTTTGTTGTTCCTATATAAGTTTTGTCACAACTATCGTGTTCGTCGCCTTTGCATTGCAGTTCGTATACAACGTTGTTTTTGTCTTCGTTTTTAATTTTTGTTTTTGTTTTTGTGAATATTTGGTTTAAAGTGGCGTTTGATTTATATGCAAATTTTGTGTTGTCCGCTCTCATTATTTTTCGTATGTGTGTGTTACCCGTCAGTTTTGGTATATATGTTATGCCTAAGTATTTTTTTGTTTCTTGTTGAGTGTTGCCAGACTGTTTGTTTTTATCTGTTATTTTTTTGTTTCGTTTGTTTTCCGAACACTTTTTGTTTAATAATGAGTTTACGAGATGTGTTGGGTAGTCGTTGTTTTTTAGTATTGTTTTTATCTTTTTTATGTTTTTGTCCAGAAATTGTGTGTCGGCTAATGTAAAAATTTTTCTTATTAAGTTGGTCGCCGTATTTATTTTTTGCTGCATTGGTTGCGTCGAGTGAAAATTTATAAGTCTACCTGAGCATGTTGTTTTGGTAAACCAGTCAAAAATTATTCTGTTATTTTTCCTATGTAGTTGGACGTCTAAGTATGGTATGTTATGATTTCGTTCAATTTCAGTTGTGAATTGTATATTTTTGTGGTAACTATTCAGTGTTTTGTGAATTATGTCTAAGTCTTTTTTCTTTATTATGGCGAGAATATCGTCTACATATTTACATATGAATGTAATATTTATGTCATTATTTTGAAGAATTGTTATTGTGTCGTCAAGTAAGTTGTCCAGAATTATGTCTGCTATCGTCGGAGATAATGGACTGCCCATTGGCATACCATATATTTGATGGTATACCTGGTTGTCAAATATAAAATAATTATTTTCTTTTAAGCAGAATTCTAAAATATTTAGAAATTGCGGTCGTGGAATGCTAGTCAAGTTTTTAATTACGTCCCATTTCTTCATTATATTTTTTATCGCTAAATGGGTCGGGATGTTGGTGAACAGAGACACAACATCAAATGATACAATTATTTCCTCGTCTGTCAGTGTACAATTTTTTAGTTTTTCTTTTAATTGAACAGAGTTTTTGATATTATATTCGTCAGATATTAAGTGTTTTAAGATTTGTCCTATGTGCTTTGATAATTTGTAACAAGGGACATTAATAGATGAAGATATGGGTCGTAGGGGGACGTCTGTTTTGTGTATTTTCGGTAGTCCGTAAAGTCGTGGTGCAGTTGCGGACGGACTCGTCAGTTGAAATTTTCTGTATGTGTTAATATAGTTTTGTTTGTGGAGGTAGTTTACTATAGTGTTGTTCTTTTTTTGTAGTTTGTTTGTTGGGTCAATTCTCGTTGTTTTGTATGTATTTTTGTCTCCTAACAGTTCAGTAATTTTTTGTATATATTCATCTTTGTACATAACTACTGTTTTGTTACCTTTGTCAGCCTGTGTTATAACTATTTTATCCTCATGAAGTTTTATGAATTTTTTGGTTTGTTCGTATGTCCTCAGTATGAATTGGGCAGTCCATTATCTCCGACGATAGCAGACATAATTCTGGACAACTTACTTGACGACACAATAACAATTCTTCAAAATAATGACATAAATATTACATTCATATGTAAATATGTAGACGATATTCTCGCCATAATAAAGAAAAAAGACTTAGACATAATTCACAAAACACTGAATAGTTACCACAAAAATATACAATTCACAACTGAAATTGAACGAAATCATAACATACCATACTTAGACGTCCAACTACATAGGAAAAATAACAGAATAATTTTTGACTGGTTTACCAAAACAACATGCTCAGGTAGACTTATAAATTTTCACTCGACGCAACCAATGCAGCAAAAAATAAATACGGCGACCAACTTAATAAGAAAAATTTTTACATTAGCCGACACACAATTTCTGGACAAAAACATAAAAAAGATAAAAACAATACTAAAAAACAACGACTACCCAACACATCTCGTAAACTCATTATTAAACAAAAAGTGTTCGGAAAACAAACGAAACAAAAAAATAACAGATAAAAACAAACAGTCTGGCAACACTCAACAAGAAACAAAAAAATACTTAGGCATAACATATATACCAAAACTGACGGGTAACACACACATACGAAAAATAATGAGAGCGGACAACACAAAATTTGCATATAAATCAAACGCCACTTTAAACCAAATATTCACAAAAACAAAAACAAAAATTAAAAACGAAGACAAAAACAACGTTGTATACGAACTGCAATGCAAAGGCGACGAACACGATAGTTGTGACAAAACTTATATAGGAACAACAAAAAGAGCGCTAAAAATAAGAATGGCAGAACATAAGCTGGACATAAGAAACAAAAAAACAACAACAGCGCTAGCACAACATATATTGACTACAGGCCATACAGCTGATTTTGAGGCTGTAAGAATCTTGGACGTTGAAAACAAAACAAAAAGAAGAATGACATTAGAAAGTTTAAGAATACAACAAAAAGGGGACAGAGCAATAAATTTCAAAGAAGACACTGACAATATAAACAACAACTATGCAGTAGCAATTGACGTATAGGCTATAATAGTTACGCTTAAATTTTGTGTTCAAATAAATTTTTCTGTTTTTTAAAAAGTTTATGTCATGTAAAAATTTTTGTAATTTCAAATAATGGTTTATTGTCAAAATTAACTTAATGTATCTTTTAATGTAAAGTAAGTTTTTGGTTAATTGTTTTTTTAAAAAATTGTTCATATATGTTTCTGTAGATAAAAAATTAAAAAATCTCCCCTGAAGATGTCGCCAAGAAAGTGACGAAACGTCGGGAAAAAATTGAATTTTTATTTTTATATTTAAAAATTGCAATTAAAAAGAAATGGCCAAACAACTCCATTCAACTTAAATAAATATATTGAAACTAAAATTGGCCCAAAAAATTAACTTAAATATATCTAATTTAACAAGTAGTTGAATATATATGCAGACGAAAGTCAATTGACTTATTTAGCGGACATCACCATACAAAATATGTTAGTTCGTTCTATGGAAAAAAGTCGGAATTTCAACTAGTTGTGGTTGACAAAAAACTACTTTATCAACTACTTTTTAATTAGTTGATTTTCCTACAGGGAGCCTGTGTAGCATGCCTGTAACAGGCAAAAGGGGATAAGATAAGATGTCTTGCATGAAAGCATGAAAGTTCGAAATTCTTCGAATCATTCGAACAGTACACGTATTCTTTTACACTTTCACTGTCACTGGCCTGTGTTGAATCTACATTTTGCTTATTTCGCCGAAGTTACCGGTTTGAAATATGAACACAAAATTCCTTCAATAGTTTGTGAAAAGTTTTTTCAAAGCGACGAATGAATTCAAAAATTATTTATATCAACTCCCGAGTAAAGCCGGGTATCCAGCTAGTATTAAATATTCTTAATTAAAAAAAAAACACAAAATTTCAACTGCAGGACCACTAAACCTTTGCTTCGTGGTCAGAAGCACTGACCTTATGCTACCGCGCATACTTGTTTAGGTTTTTTTTTACCGTGCCTACACAGTTAAAAATGTTGATGATAGAACGTTGACAGAAATGTTGAGATTTTTCGTGCATGAATATATTACTGAATCGTTGCGGAAGTTTAATTTTTATATATTTGATTTTATTTTACATGTTGTTTTGGATCAGATTATTTCCGATTTTTAATCTTTGATATATAAGCCATGCAGTCCATTAATACACCACGTTTTAAAAATTATGTATATTGTAACTTTTAACGAAAAAATTACACCGATAGTTCCTTCGCCTTTGTAGGGAAAACATGAACGAACACAAAGCAGAAAGGTTGAAGAATTTTCGACAAATTTTTTAATGAACGAACACAAGTCGCCGGACGCGTTAAAGAATTTTCGACAAAAAATACAAGAGAGAAGCTTTATCGGTTACCGCGTGTTCTACTGTTTTCGTTGTTTCCTTGTTCTATTGGTTTTTTTTTTTAATGTTGACAAAACCAATGCAGATGAGTTAAAGAATATTCTGCAAGTCTGTTATTGACGAATACAAGCCAGACGCGTTAAAGAATATTTTGTAAGCCTGGCTTATGCAGCAAGTTTCTTTAATTTATTTAAAAGTAAAGTAGATAGTCCGGTAACTCAGTTGATAATGGAAGAACTTGTAGCCATTAGGTTGTGTGTTCAAATACCATAGCATGCGATTTTTTTTTAATTTCGATATAAATGTGTGTTAATAACTGCATTTAAAATATATGAAAGATATGGTATTTATATGAAAATTCACAGATCTAAGAATAAAATAAATTTTAGATTCAAAGTTGCGCAAATCAGTGCAAGGCCTACTTCGAAAATTGCTTTCTGAATTTATTAAAACTCAATTTGATAAATGCCTAAAAGTATGCAAATATTCTGAAAAAAGCTACGGTCAGATTCAAATTTTTAGACCGTAATGTATATTCAGAGTTTTGAAAGAAAGACTCAATTCAATAGTTTTCAAAAAGAGAGAAAAATAAAGGAAAGAATCACTGATTGTTGACTTAACTTAAGTATGAGCTGCTCAAACAAATATGTATAGGTGGCCCAGTGGTTAGAAAGCCGACTACGGATCCAAGCGTAGTGAGTTCAATCCTTGGTGAACGCAAAAATGATGGGAACACAGCCAGAAGGTTCTTCTCTTTGATTTTACGGACATTATCTAGCGGTAAATTGATTAAAAAACAAACTTTCAAAGCCTTGTTATAGATCGTTCTTTCGAGTTGTATTTAAAAGATTATGACTGGAATAAGATGCCGCAAACATAACAAAAAGTTCTTTTCACGGAACTGAAATAATAGATAACTTAAATTTATTTATAGGAATTCTTTCAGAAGAGCTTCAGAAGCTTGTCATAAGGAGTTTAGAAAAATGAGGTTAAATCTTATTCGTAAGAGCTCTACAGAACTATCCAATATAGATCTTTTTGTTGGGTTATTGCTTCCGTTAAATCCTTCTAAAGGGTGATCCAACACGAGGTCCCTTTTCCAACTGGTTTGTTTTGACAGCTGTTATACGTCAAATGGCTTGTTCATACGACGTTTGTGTTCAGTATTCAATACGACTCAATAATGAATAGGCTTACTCCTGCACAACGTTAATTGTGGAAACTTACTGCCAAAATCAGTCATCAGCAAGAGAATGTTATAGAGTTTTTCAACATCATTTTGGCGTCCAACTGAGTGCACTCACCAAGATCATGTGATTTGACGCCATTGGATTACTTTCTTTGGGGATATGTTAAATGACTTGCTTATGTCGGCAAACCCGAAACTATTGACGCTTGGGAAAGCAACATAGCTCGTGTTATTTAAAGAATACCGGCCGATATGCTCGAAAGAGTTATCGAAAATTGGACCCACAGAATGGACCATTTAAGAGTTACTCGTGGGTAACATTAGAACGAAATAATTTTTAAACATGTACTTGTAGGAACAGAACTAAAAAAAAAAAAACGAAATGGCCATTTCAGCCCTTGAAAGGACTTTGACCGAGCTTCTTATGATCAATTATGTTGTGCGTTTTTTGAAATGTTTGAACACAAATGATTGAGAACTAAACCTACATGCTTTACCCAGGTAACAATTTCACCTAAATAAGCCTTAAGTAGTTTTGTATAAGGAATTTATATAGTAAGGAGAATTTACGTTTCCTTGAACAATCTTTGAAACAAGTTTTATAATAGGTATATGCAAGGCAAAAAGGCGTATGAAAATTTTTACTTTATGCAATAAGTTATATAAAGTTTGATCTAAGGTTTTTATTCCACGCTTATTCAGGAACTCGGAAACTGAGAAGAAAAAATTTTATTGGTTTTAGTTATCTCCTTTACTTATACATTTTAAAAATTTTTTGTATATTTACCATGTCCCAACTAGCACGGATTGAACTCAGCTCCTTTGTACCTCCAGCCGCATGCTCTACCTACGTCTATTCTGGACTTTGCTCGCGCGACGTTGAAACGTAATTAGTATTTTCTTAAAATTCCCTTAAGAACAATTTTATAAAGCTCTCGATTGCAATCATTTCATATACGCACCTCATTTCAATTCAGTAAATTGCCTCGGTAGCCCAGCGGCTTAAGAAGACAGTTTTTCAATAGATAGATCTAAGTTTCAATCCCGCGCTCAGACGAATTTTTTTTTTTTTTTTGAAATTGTTTTTTTTTATGATAGTGAATTTCTTTATTCAAATCAGGAATTTCTTATGTTATTACTTTCACAAACTTAAACTTTGCTTATCAAAAAAAAAATCCAAGCTTAAGTAAAAATTTTCTTGACTTCTTCATAAAATATGTTATTGAATAAAGATTTATATAAAAAATTATACAAGAAATTTAAATTTTCATGGCTCAATTCAATTACTTTTATACAAGACCTTTGCAAGTTGAGTATGTATAACTTGAAATGTTTAGGTGAAATTGTTATCTTACTCCGAAAGGCTTATGTTCTCAAGAAGCTATTTATGGCAGTTTTTACTATCTGAGATTTGCCATTGTCTGCAGAAAGGTGACGGCCGAACAGAAAAATCAAATTAATTGTAAAACTTTCTGTGTCATGTGGGATTTGGACCAGGGTGCTCTGGCATATGGACCACGGTCTCTACCCACTGCGCAACGGCCGCCACTCGGTAGCAACCAAACTGTCATTCCAAATAAAGATTTGTATCAATACATTAATTTTAATGTATTTTATTTAGAAAACAAAGTAGGAAGTTCTTATTGGATCACTCCTTATATCTTCTCATAAAAAAATTTTGAAAAATAAAATAAGGCGCGATAATGAAATTGATGAGTGTGTGGCCCATACGCCAGAGAACCCTGGTTCGAACCCCACCTGAAGCAGAAAGTTTTTTCAATTGAATTAATTTTTCTATACGGCCGTAACCTCTCTGCAGACAATGGCAAACGTCAGAGAGTAAAAACTGTCATGAAAAGCTTCTTGAGAACATAAGCCGTTCGGAGTCTGCATAAAACATGTAGGTCCAGTTCTCGATCATTTCTGTTCAAACATTTCACAACACAATTGATCATAAGAAGCTCGGGCAAAGTCCTTTCAAGGTCTGAAATGGCCATTTCGTTTTTTTTCGAAGAACACGCTACGAATGATGACACAAGTGATTTCTTTCCTGATCTCGATTTCTCTGACTATGTGTTGAGTGACTGCACGGATTACACTGATGACAGTCAATCATTTCTTTTTGTAATTTTTTCGCTTAAGATTTATGTTCAATTTGAAAAAACCTATATATTATAAATAAAAAATTATTTTTTTAATTAATCAACTGCTTTGAATATTGAATAGTGTATGGGAGGTAGGAGAAGGCGTGGCAGATCATCATTAAATTTTTACATGAGTTTAAATTGAAATTTAACAAATTCATTTTCTTTCTTATACTTTCTACAACTGGAGATATTGCTCTTTAAATATTCATTTTGTATGGGAGGTGGGAGAAGGGCGTGGCCGATCTTGATCGCAAGATTTCGTGTAGGTGGAAACATGGTATAACAGAACTATTTCATAACAGATTGTGCCGAAATATCTTAATAGTAAAGTTATTTTCTCAAACATCTAGAAATCCATCCCTGGCAAGTAGTTTGCAACACTGACGAAATTACAATCGAACAGAGCTAATATAGTCAAATGCAAACTTTTCAGTATTTTATTTCTATGGAAATGGCAGAGATGTCAAACAAGAAAAGCGTTCCGATTAGTGGAAATAAGACAAAAAAGTCTAAAAATGATTTAATTCGAGCTGCTGTTGGCTGTTATTTAAAACAAAAGAGCCATGTGGTAAATACAATCAACATACAATCTAATATTTTTTCAAAAACCTTCAAAATGCATCCTCAGGGAAGTGAAAAAGTTCGCAAATCGGATTTTCAGCTGCTGCAGAATAAGAAGCAATTCGTCTTCAACAAAATGATTGATGGCGATCTTAAGAATGGCAATTCATTTATTTACTCCAATGTACTGTGTATTAACAACAACCAACATATTGTGGACCAGCAGTTCGGCAAGTAAGTAGTGATATAGAAACGATTCTTTAATGCAAATGAAATCAATGCATCTTCAGGTTCTCACAGTTCGTGGAAGCGCAAAACGACTTCGTACGCACGGACCTACGTCGTTTCCTCCCGCCGATGCTTTGTCATTTGTATCTGGAACTGTTGAAAGCTCGTGAGCCCAAAGCAGCTGTGGATTTCCTGAAGAAATACGCTCACCTGGTGGCAACAATAGAGAATTACGAGGCCCCATTACCAACGAAAATAAACGGCTGCTCTGTGCCTGAAGTGGTGGCCATCAGTACTGGAGATGGCCTTTCCATTCATACACAAATCAAATTTGCCAAACTTCCAACAACTGAGGAAGACTTGGAGAAAGAATATTTCATTAAACTCGTACAGGTCCTATCGACCTGCACAAAACAAGATGCTGCAGAACATAATGAAGATGTACGACTTTTCCGAAGCTCCAAGTATGAGTTATACATTACTGAAGAAGTTTTCAATGTATTAGATGCGTTCCTGCAGAGAAAAGGCCACGTCTTGATACTGAATCTACTCTACACTTGGCTACATATTCATATAATAGACAATGAGGTGCGACAGTGGAGCGAAGATTATTTATTTCACGGTCCAGAAGATGATGAGGATGATGATGAAGTAGATAAATTTACAGACGAAATTGTCAAGAGCAGTGAAAAAGCCTCCAATGCTGCTGTGAAGCGATCGGCTGAAGAACCTGCAGATGCTACTATGAACGAAGAGGAGCTGTTCCAAAAACAAGGACGGGAAAGAAATTTGCTCCACAGCTTAAAAACTATTTGTGAGTCTAGCAAAAAATTGCTAGAAATACAAACAGCCTTTCCCAGATTTGTCAAAGTTTCAGATAAATGTAGAGGGTAGGTAATTATAGGATGACAGTTCACAGCATTTCAATAGATTAAAATTTTTTTTTGCAATTTTCAGGCTAACATCCGCGCATTTAGATCAGGATGGTTGCCATTTGGCTGTAGGTTTTGACAACGCCGTCGTGCAGCTCTGGCAAATGAATCAACACACTTTCAGCGGCAAGAACTTGTATCAACGCTTTTCAGACTTGACATGCAAATGGGAGCTAAATAATTACTATGACGTTGAAGAGGACGATGAATTTGAGTTAGCAGTGCGGTTAGACGAAGAAAATTGTTGTAGAAAACGACGACAAAAATTAAATTTTAATGCAGGAAAATACGAGGAAAATTCGGTGTAAGTTTGCACTAAAAAAAAATGCATTGCAATGTCTGATATGATTTTTTTCCCAACCAGCAATGAATATGGAGGCATTCAGCTTCGCGGTCATAATCGCGGCGTTACAGATGTACGTTTCTCCGCTCAATATCCTTTGCTGTATAGTGTATCCAAAGATGCCACGATGCGAACTTGGCATGCGGAAAACTACACATGTGCTGCTGTCTATCGTGGTCATAGCTATCCGATTTGGTGCGTGGACGAGAGTCCAGTCGGTATGTACATCGCAACTGGTTCTAAAGATCTGACAGCGCGTTTGTGGTCTCTAGATCGTGAATTTCCACTTATTACTTATGTGGGACACACCCAAGATGTTGAGGTAAGCCGAAAAATATGTTCAAAAATAATAAATAACGTACATATCTAATTAACTCAAGTGTCTGGCTTTCCATCCCAATGGCACCTATGTTGCTACTGGTTCAGCGGATTTATCAGTGCGTCTATGGTGCGTAACGAGCGGCAAGTTAATGCGTGTGTTTACGGATTGCAAGCTGCCAGTGACCAGCATTGCTTTTAGTCCTGATGGCAAATTGTTAGCCGCTTGTGGCGAGGAAACAAAAATACGTATATTTGATCTTGCTGCAGGTTCCCAATTGACTGAACTTAAGGAACTAACTTCAAGCTGCACAAGTATAGCATGGAATTCATCTGGGCAACGCATAGCAGCGGCATACCAAGATGGCAGCATGTGTTTATGGGATGTTACCAAAATAAATTCTGGTACAAGTGAAGGTAGCAACAACACATCATCGTTGTCCTCCTCTATAGTTGGTAATCGGTTAATGGCATTAAATAGCAATAGCCGGCGTTTAGTCAAAGTTATTTTTAGTCGTAATGACACCTTGTCCTGCATTGGTAATTAAGTGTAATTCCTTTAGTATACATGTTTTTTAAATGTTAGTGAATTAATAATATTTATTAAGTATGAGGATTAATATATTAACAAAACAAATTGTCAAAACTATATGCTTCCCAATAAATTTAATACATAACACAATCATTTTGTTTGATAACATTGATTACATAGTTTAACATAAAATCCTTGTAAAGCGTTAACTTGTCTTACTTACGTTATATTTTAATTAAATAAAAGAGATTGAGATTAAATTGTGACTTATTTTGTCTTTTGGGAATTCTGGCAAGTCACATTTAAAAAGAGAACATCTCGTAATGCAAACTAATGCGTAACTCATTGCAATAATTTATAAATATTTTTTGTTTTTATTTCAATAATATATTTAATTATTGTAAAAACAGCTTACTGTTATTTTTTCTATACATAAACATGATCATATTTACAATAATCTTGTCAATTTATTGTGGAACCTCCTTTGTTTACGCCAGCGAGAAGATGTGCGCATTCTATTTTCCAACAATTGACTAACATTCTTTAAAACTAAAAAAGAACAAACGTTGTTGTATGTGATGATACAATAAGTGGAACAAATAAATAATTAGACAATTTTAATATAACATATTTTATGCGTATAGTATTTTTTTTTTTAACTATGAAGATAGCACAAATCCTATACGATGTATGAGTAGTGGCGTTATATTATTTTATCACGTTACATACAGTAATGTAAAAGGCTGCTGCGTGCCTTCTTATCGCTTCTGACGACCACGCATGAGTTGTAATGTTTTGGCCATTAGTGGAGCTTTCTTTGGACGAATTGCGTTGGCTACAAATAAAGCTTATGTGAACTCTGTAAATTAAATTAGAACTTAATAACTTACAAACTTGCGCGTGGTCACGCACAGTGGTAGCTACTCTTAAACGCGCATCTCCTGTTTTGACTGCATTCGGTGTAACACTCGAAAGCGATGCTACTCGTGCTGCCGGAGTTGCAATAAGTTTCGATTTCGTACCGTATTGCTCCTGTTTGCGTTGCACGTTTCGTGGTGGTTTAACCAAAGAATCCACAAATGCCATCTGTGTCTTTCGTACTGGCGCAGCAATTATTTTCTGAGATTGTTTGATGCTTTCCGCAAGAATATTGAGCTTACGTTCCTGATCTTCCTGGCAACGCTAAGAATAGAAATGAATTTATAACATGTAATTCAAAAATTATTATCTTTGTAAGGTTATTTAAGTAGTTAAAAAATACCCAACTTTCAAAGAAACTCCAAACATTTAAAAAAAAAAACCATCTCTATCAACCCAATCATGAAATATTTCTACCGACTAAGTTATTTTCTCCTTTTCCCATATTGTGAATGGTTGCGAACATTCATTCAGGAAAAGCCGGTTGAAATTTCAGACTTCTTTAATTCTAATGCTGTGACCATACGAATTTTCTCCATTGACCATTTAAGGTAAACTTATGACAGTTGATGCTGACCACAATCCTGCCAATAGAGATTATATCCCGGAAAGCACAATTAGGGATGACAGTGTTGAGGTTCCGTTGTCCGACTATAATGAAGTCTTGACAGCCATAACTCGTCTAAAGAACAACAGAGTCACGGCAGCCGATGACCTATCTGATGAAGTGTTAAAGACCAGGGCTATGCTCTGTTAAAATGCATTCGCGAGCTTCTATGCAGAATATGGTCGGAAGTATGTATTCCAAACGACTAGAGCCTCGAGTGTACTCTACCAAAAACGCAAGAAAGGCAGCAACTACCGCGGGATAAGCCTTCTTAATATCGCATATAAGGTTCTGTTGAGCGAAAAACTGTACCCATCGTAAGCCAACTGATTGAATTTGGTAAATCTGCAAAATTTATCAGTCTATGCAGGATGGCACTGAGCAATTAAAATCGGGAAGGACCTCTCCCTCCACTTTTGTTACCAAATGAGGTTTCAGACAAGGGGATTCCTTGTCGTACGAGTTTTTCAATCTAATGATTTTTGCATTTTTCAAATTAGAAAAAGAGTCGAGTCTCATGTGTCTTACAGTGAACACAGATAAGACGAAAACCTGGTCTCAACAAGCAATCATTCACAGCGTCTTGGAACCCTCACTGTTGACAACACCTCCTTCGCACTTGTGAAGGACTTCGTCTACCTGGGACTTCACCAACGATATCAATATTAAGATAAAATGAAGGATAAATGTTGTCAACATATGGTACTTTGGGATCAGTAGGCAATTCAGAAGCAGAGCCCTCTCGACGAACTAAAGTCACACTGTAAAAGCCACTAATCATGCCCGTCCTGAGCAGTTCTGGTTTCTCTCTACGGTCTCTACGGTCCGTCTGCGTCAATGTCGAAGACAAAACCGGACAAAACCGACTTACTGTTGTAGCGCCACCTAAGTTAAATAAGCTTTGTTAAAATTTTTTTCACCATCTTGTATTTTGGGATTTTTTAAAGTGCGGTGAGATATGAAGACATATGAGTCGACTTATCAATGTTAACAAATTGTACTTATTACTTTTCTGCGATTTGGCTACACATTTTTCTTTTTGAATTGATAAATTAGTTTCAATATGTGTTTAAAGCATAATATAAGATTAATAATAGAAAACTATCGTGGATTTAAAGTAAATAAGTTGAAATTTTGGAGTTAGACGACTTTGATACGAGGGCCGTTTGATAATTCAGTGAATTTTTTTAATTTTCCGCGTAGTAACTTTAATAGCAACACTGATCCTGTCAACTACCGTCTGTTAATAGACTACTGTCAAAATTTCAGTTCGCTGCGACGCTTACTTTGTCTTTGTCAGCCATTTACAGCAGACGATCTTGTGAATTTTTGCGAAAATTAAAAAAAGTAAATTTCGTGTGCTCATCAAGCATATTTTTTTGCGCAAAAAAACCATCAGCCAAACCAAGGAAAGACTTAATAAATACTATGGGGACACTGCATCATCGATTGGAATGATTCACAGTTTCAGAATTCCGATGAGGTCGTACAAGCACAAGTAACGCCAAACGTTCTGAACGCCCAAATGAGGTCACCACACCAGAAATGGTCACTAAATTCACGATATCGTCGATCATAGAGTTAAAATGCGTGAGATTGTTGAGACCGTAAGCATCTCAGACGAACGGGTGTGGAACATTTTCCGAAATCATTTGTATATAAAAAAAATTATCCGCAAGATGGGTTTGCCGCGTTTGCTCACTCTGGACCATAAACGATCGTGCGACTGATTCAGAGGCGTATTTTGCGATGTTGAATAAAGATAGGAAGAATTTTTACGTCGATTAGTAACCGTGGACGAAACATGGATCCATTACTACACACCAGAGACAAAGGAACATTCGAAACAGTGGACTTCACTGACCGAACGTGATCGGAAGGCGAAGAAGTGGCTATCGACCGGAAAGGTTATGGCGACAGTATTTTGAGGTGAACGCGTTATAATCTGCATCGATTACTTTCCACCGGAGAGAAAGATCAATGGCGAATACTATGCAGCCGAATTGGACCGTTTCAACGACGCTTTGAAAGAGAAACGTAACCATTTGGCGAGGAAAAAAGTGCTCTTTCATCAAGACAATGCGCGTGTTCACATATGCCTAGCTCCCATGGCAAAATTCCATGAATTGAAGCACGAATTGCTTCCTCATCCTGCAATATTCTCCAGATTTAGCCCCCAGCTGCTTACTTACTTACAACCCGTGTCCGGGTTTCGGCCAACCTCATCAGCTCTCGCCAGGCGCCTCTTCTTTGCACGCGCCTTCTCCAATCGCATACACCAAGTGCGGTTAGGGCTTCCTCAGCCTGGTCCATCCATCGGAGTCATGGTCTCCCTCGTCGTCGTTGACCAGCGACCCTCGCCTCGAGCACTTTTTCGCTGGAGCTTCGTCGTCCATACGATGGACACGACCCAGCCAGCGTAGTCGCTGCACAGTTATACGCCGAACTACGTCAATGTCTTCGTAGCTCATACAACTCGTGGTTCATTCGGATGCAATAGTCATCGCCGACTCGAACAGGATCGAAGATTTTGCGAAGAACTTTTCTCTCGAACACTCCAGAGCGGCTGCGTCAGTTTGCGAAACTACCCATGCCTCAGGGCCATAAAGCAGCACAGGTAGAACGAGCGTCTTGTAGACAGCACATACTTTGTTTTACCCTCATTTATCGTCAAACCCACTTTGGCTGATTCCTCTTCGATAGCGGCGAAAGCAGCGGTAACATCTCTCTTGGTTCTGCCGACAACATCAATATCATCAGCGTACGCAAGGAGCTGGACACCTTTATAGAAAATGGTGCCATTACGATTCACACCGGCCTTTCGTACGATCCCCTCCATGATGATGTTGAAGAGATCGCAAGACAGTGGATCGCCTTGCCTGAAACCTCTTTCGGTATTGAAGGTTTCGGAGAGGTCATTTCCTACCTTGACGGAGCTGCGTGTGTTGCTCAACGTCATTCTGCAAAATCTTATCAACTTTGCAGGTATACCGAACTCAGACATTGTTGCGTATAGGCAATCCCTTCTCGGGCTATCGAACGCAGCTTTAAAATCGACAAAGAGATGGTGTGTGTCAATTTGATTTTCGTGGGTTTTCTCCAGGATTTGTCGTAGCGTGAAAATCTGGTCTATGGTGGACTTTCAAGGTCGAAAGCCATACTGATAAGGTCCAATCAGTGTTTTTGTAATTGGCTTTAATCTTTCACACAGTAAGCTTGAGAGAACCTTATATGAGATGGAAATAAGACTGATACGGCCTCAACAGATTGTTGGGTCTCCTTTCTTAAGTATAGGGCACAGTACGCTGAAGTTCCAATCGTCGGGCATGTTTTCTGCTAGCCATATTTTGCTGATGAGCTGATGCATGCGGCTTATCAATTCATCGCCGCCGGTTTTAAACAATTCAGCTGACAGGCCGTCAGCACCCGCTGCTTTATTGTTTTTAGTCGTTGGATAGCAACTCGAACCTCTTCATGGCTAGATGGTGATACTTCCACTCCGTCATCGTTGATTGGTGGCACTGAACTGCGCTCTTCATGGGCGGCATTGGTGGAATCATCGCCAGTAAGTAAATTGGAGAAGTGCTGTCTCCACAATCTCAGCACACACTGTGTATCCGTATTCAGATCTCCATTTTCGTCTCTACAAGTAGCCCCCAGCTACTATGTTCTTTTTCCAAACCTAAAGAAATGGCTCGGCGAAAAGAGATTCACCACCAGAAAGGACCTCATCACCGAAACAAGGGCCTATTTTGAGGACCTTCCGAAAACGTATTTTTCAGATGGGATCAAAAAATTGGAGTAACATTGGACGAAGTGTATCGAGCTAAAAGAAGACTATATTGAGATATTAAACTTTTTTTTCCGTTAAAATCATTCCTTGTTTAATTTTTCACTGAATTATCAAACGGCCCTTGTATGTAGTTTTCTACTTAATAAATTTTGAAAAAACTTCATGAGACTTAGGTTATTTTTAAAAAATTGAGCTATAATCTAGATGTGAGCTCATTCGGTCGGCCCTCGTTGCACAAATTGAAAGAAATTAATATGTTTCAGAGTATTTTGTTTTGATAGTTTTTTTTCTAATTAATTAAGTTTAAACAATTTCCTTATTTTCCAGTAGAAAATTTTCGTTGTTGTCTTCTTCATCTTCAAACCACACTAGATTCGGCTGATTGGAAAAAATATTCTTATAAAATTTTAGTCTGCTCTATCTCTCCAAGAATCGCAAGAATGTTTGTTTAATAATTCATTGACTTCAGTCGATTTTTCATGCTTTACTCAAACTCAACAATATCGTCAAATTTGGTATGCAGGATACCCACAGTGTAACTTAGTAAATTTAAAAAGAAATCAATTCTTTTCCTTTGTCTTTTTTCACCAGTTATCCAAAATCCAAAAAATGTTTATAAATATCAACTTAATTGGCAAGATATAGATTCACTGGGGAAATCCTTCTTGGGTAACCTAGATTAACTTTTAACTTTCAAAATCAACAATCTTCTCATATTCCTAAACAGAACTGGATGGTTATAACGGATACACCTAAAACTTTCTACACTACGCACGGCAACGGATAGGTTTTGGCACCAAAACGGCTCAATGGAGCTTATTGGATAAGCTGCCTGTAACAGTATCACCCATCTAACCATACAATCAACCAACCATCAGCTCAATTGTAAAACTAACATATTTTCATCTTATTAGTAACTAGTAAAAGATATATGTTAATTCATAGAAAAAATTAATCGATTACCAAAAACATCTCCCGCCATGATTCCATTTCCTTGCGTTTTTGGGCACGATAATGCCGTTGCACATGTTGCTGCCACAGAGCGTCGCTATCTTCCATTAAATATGGATTATACTCTTCAAAAATAAGCAATTGCTGTGGTGTAGCACGATCGAGAACAGGACGTAAAACTTCAAATGGTACACCACCTGTATATTCAAGAGCTGAAAACGTAATTCAAAGAATAAATAAAGAATTTAAGACAACAGAAAAACAAATTCTTGCTACAACTTGCCATCGATATTTTTTTGTAGCACTCGAATACAAAGATCAAAAAGACTTGGCACCTGCATCAGCTGGCCAGTCCTTATTCCTGAATAAATTTTTGTGCTACAATTAAAAATGCACTGTTAGTAAAATTGCAGAAATATGTTCTTATTAAGTCTACTTGCCGCATAGTCTTGGAAGAAATTCCATGATGCAAAGCCTCAGCATCGGTGAGAGTGCGCACGGGTGCTTTTGTTGCATTTGAGTATGATGATGAGGAGGCAAATACACAATCCATTACGGTCTGATTAAGTGGCATAGGTTTGTAGTTGTTTGATATAGAGGGCAATTCCAAGGCAATACTTGGATCCAGTGGCTCCAGCTTCATTGAGGATGATAGCAAATCTGGTTTCTATGATTAAAATAGTAACCAAAGTTATTATTAAAGTTTCTTTAAATACTGCTCTTAAGGTATTTAATTACCATATCGGGTTTACGTGAGGTTGAGGCGTCGTTGGATGACTTCATTGAGAATCTTACACCATTAATTTTAGAGCTGCCTGAGCCGCTGCTTTTAATTTGGATATCTTTTGAAGAACTACTGCTGCCCTTAGCATCTGTTGAGGAGGAAACTTTGACACTGGCAATAGGCGATTTTAATGCGCTACTCAATTTTTTTGATTTCTTAGATGGTTTATTCAACATGCCTAGGACATCAGCAAAGTTAGCTCCCATTGAGGAATCTATAAAATCTGCTTCCTCATTATCATGTTCTTCTACAACAGAAACTTTGCTACGTTTCACTACTTTTGGCTTCTGCGCAACAGACTCATTTGACGGATCATGTTCAGAACTATGACGACGACGCTTTCGTTCTGTCGAAATACCCGATGATGATGATAAGGTTTGATCAGTTGATGTTGATGCTGGATCTTTGGTTTTGTGGGCGGATGATGACGATGAAGATGATGATATTGTTTTGGTTGAAGAAGTTTGCTTCTTTTTATCTTGACTATGTTCACGTTCCTTGGACGTTGATTTGTGTTTTTCGTAAGTACGCTGGAGACACAAAAATTTTTATAAATTAAGTTTTAATTAAGGATGGTATAGAAAGGAAACGGCTTTTTATTAAAACAGAAAATAAAAAAAATAACCATGCCATTATGTGCACATAATTTGAAAGCTGAAGCATTGCTACAACGGGAAAATGCAATAAACTATCCGTAAAACTATTGGGCACACATTTTGAATTGGTTTTTCAGATATTCTCAGTCAGCATTGGCAATTTTATCTTCTAGTTTTTTATCTTCAAACGATTGTTAGGTATTTTTATATTTTAAAATTCCAAATAATGCTTTCGAAAATAATTTTGACGATTGTTAGTAGAGTGAAAAAAGTCTGGGAATTTCTGAATCATAATTTGATAATTTTTACTCATTTTGGCGCATTTAAGTAGAAACTCTTGTAAACATAACTCTACTTTTTGCTCTAATTCTATCGCGACTATAAACGCATAATGGAAATCTTTTCGGAAACTCGTAGGAGAGCCAATTAGATGTTTTGCCGAAGGTTTTTCTGGGAAAGACGTCAACAGGTCATTTTCTGTCTAAAGAATCGTTCATTCTAATATAAGATGAACCTTCTATGATTTTATATGCTAGCTAGAAAAATAACTTTCGAGTATGTTTTTATACAACTGGGCGGTATTTTTTAAGCCATGAAAAACCAAATAAAAAAAAACAAAATTGCAAGCGCTGTAGCTTATGTTATCGATTAAGGAAAAGTTTCTTAAGTTCTGTTATCTAAAGTAAACTAATGTCGCTTTGAAAACCATTCAATATATAGTAACGATTAGCAGATTAGACAGCAGCTTTGTTCGCCGCATGAATAGTCTTACTTCGACACTAAGTCATCAGTAGTGTTAAGCTAAACTCTTTATGTTTATATTTTGTCGGTAATGTTACGAAAATTTAACACTAAAAGTTATGAATGAATGTCTTCTAACGACGGAATGTCTTTTAATCAATAAACTATTTTCGACTTTGCATTCAATGGGAAATAATCGTGAATTTTTCGAAAATTGATCACAGCTGTTACTATTGCAGATGTTACTGCTATGCAAAGCTTTTTTTGCGAGTTCTTTTCTTCATAAACACATTTGACCTAGATCTGATTGAAATTTCTTTAGAATGTAAAAATTTTAAGGTTATAGAAACAACAACAAAATTTGTAATGGTCAGACCTAGTTCTATTTGACGTTATAAACATTTTAACAATTATTTATATTCCCTTTTACTCAATCTCACACTCTTTTTGAATGGTGTGGTTTGATGGGTTTTACTATTCTTTGTTATTTTCAGATGATGTTTCCTAACTGTATTTTTGAAATTACTTTTAAATGTAGGGCTGTGTGACAAATTGTTAACAAAGAACAACAAATTTTTTTTTGAAATTGGTTAATTTTTTATCACTTTAAAAGTTCACTTTGTGGTCATGTTTTCTTCGAATTTTAATTATCGCTATAATCACTCACCTCCGCATCTTTTTGTATTTTACGTTCCTTTTCTTTTGAAGCAGAACTAGTATGTTTTTCATGATCTCTATGCCCTTTACTATGGCTGCTGTGTCTGTGGCTTTCCTTGTGAGAATCCGGAGAAGATTTTGATTTTTTCGAGTGTTGTTGTTCTTCGCTTGAATTTGAATGTTCTTTCTTGTGTGAACTGCTACTCTGTTTATCCCTTGCTGTTGACGAAGATTTACGCCTATCTTCATTTTTTCGTTCATCTACTTCCTTTTCCTTCACCTTATCGAGCTTCTGTTCCTTCCTTTCAACAACTCTCCCTCGACTTTTGTGATGTTCGTCTGAATGTGATTTCTTCTTCTCCGTACTTGATGATGAAGAAGATTGGCTCGATTTTGATTTATGTTTTGAAGAGAAGTCCGAATGAGTATTTAAACTAGATGACTTGTGATGTGAGTTTGACGTTGAATGTTTGTGGTGTCCTTTTTCGTTGCTTTTATTATGTTCTTCAGTGTGTTTAACTTCTTTGGCCTGATGCTGACTGGGTTCATCGCACTCAATTTTATCCAAATTTCTATTTTGATCATAATGATCTTCATCGTCAGTATCACCATCATTGCCATTAGAATTATTTGTATCATCTTGATTGCAATTAGTCTCCATTGGCTCCTCCTCAGCGGCGACCATTGCTTTCCATTTTGCAACTAATGCCTTAGCAGCTGAGCCGATCTCGCCATCATATTTACGTAAAGAGTTAACCGTCTTGCCGATACCTGTCTCCTGTAGGTGTTCTACTTTAACAGGCAGATTGTAAAGTTTGCTGACGCAATGTAGCAACTGGAATTATATAAATTAAAAAAAGGAATTTTATAAATTATAAAATTAAATTTATTTTAATTTGAAATAAATTAAAATAAATTCAACTATATAAATTGAAGGGCAGAAAAAAGAACTTAAATCTTTAGGTTTGTCAACAATTTAATATTTAGGATCACAAATGGTGAGAGAAAAGTACTATTTAAAAATTAACATTGTTTAAGTTTCAGACATGTCCATGCAAACATTATTAAGATTGTTGTAAGAGAAATGCTTGAGGCGATACATGGGCGATTTGCTTTAGGGTTTTTTGGAAGATGAATCACTTTCTGATCAACTAAGCGATGGAGGCACAATTCAAAGCTTATTCAAAATCTTCCTTCAAACTTCTAAAACGATCGTTTGAATATGAATCGCTCTAGCATCACCATATTTTTTCCAATATTGTGTTGTCAAAGGATATGCAGATTTTAAATTAATGCAAAACAAATACTGTGTGATTGGGCCTGTTTGCTATTAAAAAAGTCAGAATCTTTTTGGGAGTGAGTGAGTGAATCCGATTCGCCGGGGAGACTGCTTTACTCTGGTTTAATCGGACTCTTAGGAGATTCGGTGGAGACTCGCTTACAATAAATTGGGGGAGTATCGTTTACGACTCTCTCCAGGTGCATACATTTAGAGTGCCCCAGACAAATAAAAAAATTAGCTCGATGGCGATTGTTTGAAGAATTTAAACGATGCGATGGTGAATCCCAGGCAATCGAAAATGTTTGAAGAGTTGGGTCAAGCAGGTGGCAAATATTAAAACTATAACCATGCTAATATTACTTTTAAATAACTTTTATTTTTAAAGTTGTGTTGGTTTTAATACTTTAAAAATCTTGTTGTTTCTTACAATTGGCTTCTTCCCAATTGATATAGAAAGCGAACAAACGATACCATTCGGGATTCGTTTTGTTTTTAAAACTTGGCCTTAACATATCCGAATTGCAAAATTAATTCGTTCAATCGATTATTTTGCATTTGCTTTAAAAGTGATCTTTCATTGTTACGGTGTTTTATTTTTATCTATATTTAATTTATTTTAGTCGTAAATTTATTGTGCAAAAATAAGGACATAATTTATTTCTCTTCACGATGCGCAAGATAAGGTTTAATAGTCTTATTTCACAGTTAGAAATAAGAATTCTATGAATTCTATTCATGGTATGATGCCCCTGAGCATGTTTCCAAACGTACCTACGGTTTAGTTATTACGCTCACGATACTCTATGGATTTGAACAACCCATTCAAGAAATATCTCATAAAGCTGTATTATAAGAAAATTATATACTTACCCTGGTCTCGTCTGTTTGGTATTTCTCAATGCTACGTTGGTAGTACTGGATGACATTTAGAATTGATGTAGTAGACATATTCATCCACTACACTTTTATCTAGAAGCCCAACTAGAGCTATCGATGGCAAAAATAAATGAGTTCTTTTCGCTTCCTTCTAGTTCCTTTGAATGCCGTCCGGTTGTCTTGTCCTTTACAAAAAATCTCCTGAATGCTGCTGTTTTATTTTCCCATACAATACAAATTTCATAAAGTATTTAATTTGGGTTTGAATTCTTCATCAAACTATATTTAACTTGATTTTTATTATAGATAGCACTTTAGAACATGGAAATGTAGTATAGTTTTTCCAATAAAATTAAGATTTTCACTTTTCACAGATTGCAGACGAATTAAAGCAGAAAAAATGTCACAGTAGTGAAGTTCACCACCATAATCGACAAAGCACTTTTGTGACGTTGCTCCGGGTTGTGTTCACTCGATATGTAGGCTTGCAAATTAGCTGACAGTTTAATAGGTAAAACACATTGACGACGACAGCACCCCCTAGACCAGAAATTCCTTAACAAATAATCGTCTGTGAATCCAAGACGAATTTTCACACCTTTAAATGATTTACTAACGAATTTTTTTACAGTTTTCTCTTGCCGACACATGGTCGCATGGTTTACAATGCTTATTGCCAAATTTGATAGAAAAAGCACGTAGCTGGCAATACTAATAAATTGTCAAACAATTGTTCAATTAGTTTTTGTGTAAAGTTGTGTAATAATACAAAAAGTATTAAAAAGTGAATATTTAAAATAAAAAATGGCAAGTTTTGTCAAAAAATTGAGAAATTTCAAAGAAAAAACGTGAATATTTAAGAAGATTGCGGAACGTTTGTGAAGAAAAAAAGAACAAAAACTTCGGTATACTGGAGCTATAGAAATGGACATTGGGCAAGCAATAGAAGAACAAATTTAAGATCTACTTAATATTAAAATATATTTTTAAAGTTATACGAATCAATATCAAATTAATTTTTTAACACGTAGATGCATTATGTTATATTTTTACCACCACTTATGTTTTAATGATATTTTAAAAAATTATAAAAATAAATTAAATTAAAGAATTAAATAAATATCAACAAAATTTTTTCATCATTCTATTCAACATTGCAATATGAAATTTCTCAAAAAAATGCATCTTGCTTTCGTTACGAAATTTTCTTGATCTCTTCGTTGCAGAAATTATTTGCATCTTTCCAATTTTATTTCGTTGACTAAGTTTCCTTTGAATTTTCGTGTTATTTCTTTGGAGAAATTTACTACATATTTCCATTTTGCTTTCGTTGACGAAATTTCCAACATTTTTCTCTGAAAGTTTCGTTGGCGAAAATTTGGACATTTGTTCGAAATTTTCGTGCATGATTTGTATGGGCAACTCCGCAAGTTTCTGCGACGATACGGAATTCTCGTGCATGAATCTTCAATGAATCCTTTAAGAAATAGCCAACTGGGCAACGACAAGCTGTCAAATTAAGACTAATTCTAAGTCGACGACCATGCAAGAAGACTATCGGTTTTAACTTCCTATCTGACTGTTATTATTAACGGAAAATTCAGTTTAGGGGTCCATACAAAGTTTCAGTTACTCTAGGAAGAACTTCGGGAAATATCTGACCGAAACTCATATACACGTGTGATCTGCATTTCTTTTTTACACGTAGTTTCTTGATTCAATTCTTAATGCCATCGAAAATACAAAAATTTTACTACTTATGGTTCACACAAACGCAAATTATATGTTACCAAATCTCAAGCAAACGTGTTATTTAACATTTCTTTCTATCACGTTGTTATTTGTATCATTTTTCCCAATATCCTCGTGATTTCTCCCTCACTATAGTTAGTTGAATGGGTTATTAAATCGGCCAGGTAACTAAATGTTTTTCCTCAGACATAACGTAAACATTTGTAAAGTACCAGAAATATCTAACCGGAAATCAAGAATTTGTACCCGTTAGATATAAACTAAAATAAAGTTTATATCTAACTTGCTTCCACCATTTCGCCACTATCTTCTTCACTAATGTATTCTGGAGCACTTAGTGGCTCGTCCAGTCGCCTAAATTTGTTCACATTGCACTGAATATTTCTGCTTTCCAAGCTCATTATGTTGGCAAAAGGTTTTTCTATTCATTCTGTTCTTGTTATATTATGTTTTAATTTAAGTTTTATGATATAGTTTATGATTTATACAGTGTTTGAACTGCTGCGAAAGAAATAGCAACAGCACCAGTAGATTGCCAAAAAGTTAACGATAATAGAAGTTGTCGTTGTCGGTCATTGAGCATTCGCAGTTTCACAGTAAATGACAGTTTTCACTAGTTAACTACAGCGATAATCGTCGTTAAGGCGTTTGGGAATACCGCAACTGATATTGTGCTGTGGCTGCGCAGTAATAGTGAAAGCGATCTGCAGCTACAGCAGCAACATATACTCAGCTCTCGCAGTTGATAGTTGCCTACTGCTATCTGCTGCGTAAAATTTAACAGTCAAAGCAACAGTTTACGAAGAGCTGTCGCAGCTGAAGGCCGGATTTTGCTGTAGCAATCGTAACAGTTGCTGTCGTAGTCAATTAAGAGATTTTTGTTCAAGCAGTTAATCATATATTGAATTTTTTTTGTTGAAAACGTGGAGTTTATTTGTGTAAAAATAGTATAAAAAGATAATATTTTACAGCATTTCAAAAATAGTGAGTAAGTTGGTAATGTATGTAGTTTGTAAAGTTGACTACGACATCAAATACTATAACTGCTACAGCAATAGCCGACAGCCGAATACGACAGCCCTTCTTAAACTGTTGCTTTGACTGTTACATTTTACGCAGCAGCCAGATATGGACTACGACAATTCTTCATGAACTGTTGTTTCAGCTATTAAATTTTACGCAGCAGAAAGCAGTATGTGACTATCGACTATGACAGCTGAGTATATGCTGCTGCTGTAACTAACAAACATGCAATAACAATAGAGTTCAGCTACTACAGCTATATCGCACTTCCTCAGCATTAACCCATCTAAAGCCACTACCCAGTAATCATTGAAAATATCAATGTTATGGATACCCGTGACCACAAACAAGTTAATGTGGGAAAAATTTACCCACCAATAAATGGGTTGGGCTCAGGGACAACACAAGACGTAACAACTAACCATGCGTATATATAGATCTAATTACACAACTAATTTTAATCTACTTTTGAGTTGACCTTTTGACAAATTAACATCAAAAACGCTACAATTGTTAACAAAGGAACTCATGCGACTTAAAGGAGCAGTAGCCATATAATTTGTTCTACTAAATGGCAAATAAATTAAGTTGTTAGCGGTTCTACTGCTTCTACGGTTAGTGTTAAAATTTATGTGAGAAAGAAGTTCTGGAGAATCGAATACACCTGTTATGAGCTGGTGTAAATATACGATATCTGCCGATTTCCTTCGATCACCTAAAGACTGCATTTTTAATAGTTTTAAACGATACTCATAAGGAGGAAGGTCTCATAATCAAGGAAGGTCTAACTGCTGATCGCTTTTACTATTACTGCGCAGCTACAGCTCAATTGTTGGTGCTATTGCTATTTAGTTCGCAGCAATTTAAGCACTGGTATCATGCACCTATCTGGTAGGAAAAGTGACAAGTGGCTTGCAATGCTGCCGAACTTTGACGAAAAATATTCCCTTGCTCTTTAAATTGCTATTTTATTAACAACTTTTTTTATTATGTAAGTATTACAACTAAATATTTATGCCTACTTATTTCTTGTTTTCAAAAACACACTTTCTTGTCGGCTGTTTTCTATGGTTACTTCATTAATACAATTGTTAAAAATTAGGGTTTTATGCAACGATTTTTCCATTATTTTATTGTGAAAACTACTACATTTCTTTAACAAAAGCACCTTTTAGGTACTTAAACTCAGCAACAATTTTATTTTGTCACCCAGCAACACTGTTCAGGTTGCTGAATGCTGCCATGTACAGCAATAAAAAATTAACAAATTTGATTGCTGCAATCTGTTCATCCGCTCTTGCTCTCAGTGCTTTTGACAGAAGCATTGTTGCTTGCCCATTGAAAGCAACAATAAAACGAGTAGATTGTTTGATTAGCAATCACCGTATGAGTTGGAGATAAGAAATGCTAAACAAACCCATTTAAGTTTAATGCCGCGTTGCCATGTGATCTTCAATTATCTTCTAATATCATCAAAAACTCTTGCTATAATGGGCGAGATGGATATATGTTGTTCTTGCTATAAAAGTTTGATATTTGATCATATGTGTTATCCAATCATAAATTAATTTATTTTTTTCAAAAACTTAGGACGATATTGAAACATTCTAAAAAAATAAATTAATGAAAAAATTAATGACGATATTGAAGCTAATAAATGATTTTATGCAATTAATTTTCCAATATCTCTTTTTAAATATCAGAAACTGTCAAAACTTACCAGCACACAAACTGCAACTATAAACATGAATATCATATTTATAGTAAGTGATGAACTTTTATAGCAAAAATTCAAGAAGTTGAACTTTTTCGATCTGCTAGCATCACATGAAATCACCTGTTTCATAGGCTGAGTTTATACGTCATTCACATTGAATGAAGAATATCGCATTTTTTGTTCTCTTTTACTCTCTTCGAGATATTTGATTGAATAGCTGTTCACACGTGATTTTTTGATTGAATGGCCGATGCCGACTAAAAGTGTTGTTGTAAGTACCAGAAAGTTGATCATGCAACCCTGTGACTGATTGATGCAGGTATTGAGCTCCATCAAAATTTTGATTGATGCGATGAAGTGTAAAAAGTTTATTTCCGCTCTCGCAGAGAGTTCATATTTTTTTTCGCTGGGAAAACAACAACAATTTTTGAATGATCCTTCAATTAGAATGACGTGTAAACAGTGCCATACTGTTTTATACTTCAATCCAACAATGCCATAAAGTAGGGCTCACATGCTCTATTTTTATTTGCTTATCTTTATTTGCCATTTCAGGCTGAATTGTATGTAGCATAAAGCGCTCACACAACATGTTCCTTGAGTGGTCGCCATCTGAGGTAGCGAAAATATTGTATGCTACTTCAGTTGAAATTTATTAATTATTAAATTTCTTAATATTGCTTGTAATTTAAACTACTCGTTTAAAACGTGTGCACGCTGAATATAATAAAAAGAAGTTTAAGACAAAAAGCATTAATTGACGAGCAGTTGTCTGCCGTTGGACGTTTCGAAAAAAAACCATTCAGGAGAAAGTATTACTTTATGCTACTTCGCTACCTGAGCGCTCTTTCGCATAGAATGCAGCCAATAAGAGAGTACAAGCCGGCATAGCCCGGCGAATACACGTGCAAGTGATAGTCCAAAAAACTCAATACATTCAAACATTTTTACTTACACACTCACATTTTCAAACTTGCAGCCAACTTGCAGCTCTACTTGCGCTTCAGTATTTCGGAGACAGTGAATTTTGTCACTTGTAAGTAAATGTCAAAAAGAGGGATAAAAGTGATGTTTTTGTTATGAATTTGTGGATTTCTTCGGGATTTCAGCAATTTTATACAAAAAGCTACATTAGTTACATGTTTTCCTTGTTTTCTGACTTCTTTGTTTCAAATGAATATAATTAATTAGAATAATTATAATAAATTAGAAACAAAAAATCAAACGAAATTATCAAAGCCTAGTGTGAACAGTTTCGTAATTTCGAAATTATCTGACGAAATAACATAATTTTAACTCAGTATGAATATAGTATAAATCTTAAATAACTAAATTAAACTAAACTTATGAACATGTTATAGAATTGTATATGTAAATAAAGGGTGATTTTTTAAGAGCTTGATAACTTTTTTTTTAAAAAAAACGCATAAAATTTGCAAAATCTCATCGGTTCTTTATTTGAAACGTTAGATTGGTCCATGACATTTACTTTTTCAAGATAATTTCATTTAAATGTTGACCGCGGCTGCGTCTTAGGTGGTCCATTCGGAAAGTCCAATTTTGGGCAACTTTTTCGAGCATTTCGGCTGGAATAGCCCGAATTTCTTCGGAAATGTTGTCTTCCAAAGCTGGAATAGTTGCTGGCTTATTTCTGTAGACTTTAGACTTGACGTAGCCCCACAAAAAATAGTCTAAAGGCGTCAAATCGCATGATCTTGGTGGCCAACTTACCGGTCCATTTCTTGAGATTAATTGTTCTCCGAAGTTTTCCCTCAAAATGGCCATAGAATCGCGAGCTGTGTGGCATGTAGCGCCATCTTGTTGAAACCACATGTCAACCAAGTTCAGTTCTTCCATTTTTGGCAACAAAAAAAATGCTCGAAAAAGTTGCCCAAAATTGGACTTTCCGAATGGACCACCTAAGACGCAGCCGCGGTCAACATTTAAATGAAATTATCTTCAAAAAGTAAATGTCATGGACCAATCTAACGTTTCAAATAAAGAACCGATGAGATTTTTGTCACTTGTAAGTAAATGTCAAAAAGAGGGATAAAAGTGATGTTTTTGTTATGAATTTGTGGATTTCTTCGGGATTTCAGCAATTTTATACAAAAAGCTACATTAGTTACATGTTTTCCTTGTTTTCTGACTTCTTTATTTCAAATGAATATAATTAATTAGAATAATTATAATAAATTAGAAACAAAAAATCAAACGAAATTATCAAAGCCTAGTGTGAACAGTTTCGTAATTTAAATAAAGTTATAAAAAAAAGTTATCAAGCTCTTAAAAAATCACCCTTTATTATAGAATATTTAAAACTTCAAACGAAATTTTTGTACATATGAAAATGAATAATATATGAATAAAAAAATAACCATTCATAGTCACCTTGTTAAAATCTTTTACTGTATCTGGCACTTAAATCAACACTAACTTCACTTGCAGTTCTGACATTTTGTGTAAATTTTTGATATCGAGGGTACGTGTGGTATGTTGAAGTTTTTTCATTACATAATTTTGTTGGATATTTAATTATTTTATATATAGAATCAAATTAGCTCAAAACAATGGCCGATAGTGCTGCTGTCGAAAAACCTCCAGGTCGTCCCATGAAGTATCCGTATACTTTTTCGGCCAAAATCGCACAGTTTCCATTGAAATTCTATATAAAGAACAATTGGATGTGGAAGTATTACTTCATTGCCTTCGGTTTATGCATGCCTGTATTCTACAAGATTCAAAAACTATGTATGTATATAAGTAATTTAATGGGTCCAAGCTGTGTTTTTAACCATTTTTGTGTTGCAGCATATTCACCTGAAAACGTAGCTAAATGGAAAGAAATCCGCGCAAAGGAAGCAGCCGGACATCATTAAATTGTCTTTTGGAGACTTGGTTGCTTTTATGGAGACTAAAAAATTCGTCATGAAAATTAATTAAAATTTATAAAAGAATAAAAACTTATTTAACTTTATTTCTAATTGTATACAAAATTCTGGAAATCTATTCTGTGCTTAAGAAATGATCCGGATCAATACTTGAGTAGATGTGACCCTCCGAAATCATAAAGTCCAAAATTGAGCTAAAAAATTATATTATCATCAAAATCTAGTTAAGACAGATTTTATTAGGAAATACCTTAATTCAGAAGTGTTAATGCGTGCAAATTTGCGCTGTAAGTCCTGTCTGCTTATGCCTTCTTCTGAAACGTGGTTCTTAATGGCCTGGAAAACAGCCAACTGCATGCCTTCGAGTCCCATATTATTAGTATTCTGCTGCATACCAAAACCACCACCAGCAGTTGAACTCGATGCACCAATTTCATTATAATCTCCAGACCCCTTCTGCATAGAAAAAATAATGGTCAGTAATTACTTTTTACATTTAGGGCCGTATTGTTCACCTCTGGATATCTTTCACCAACGGATAAGTAACTAGATTTTCAGTAGTTTCATATACCAGCAAACAAGAAAATAGCTGACTCAGCCAATTTATGCACACCATCAGTGTCATTTTTCTTTGTCAGTTCAGTTTTAGTGAATCAACTAGGCCAATTATTTGTAGGTGAATAAAAAACCTACAAATATTTCGCTTAAGTATAATGTATTTTGATTTGGCGGAATTATATTCGAGTCGGTTTCGGTCTCTTTAAGATGTCACCGAAACCTATGTTATCCGATGTCCCCGAAGCGAAATATTTGTCGGTTTCAATTCTGATTCCGAGAGCTCTTGGTTTCTACAAAAACCTCGACTCTGCTTTTCATAAATGCATTTGTGAACTAAGCCAATATCCACTGGTTAAAGATATCTAGAGGTGAACAATACGGCCATTAGGTTTTTTACCTTTGAAAACTCCTCTGACTTGTATCGAGCATTAAGCACTTCTAAGACATGTGTGCATATTTCATTGGGGTCGGTTATCGTTAGCATTTTGAACACCATTAGAGTTTTTTGACCACCTTGTGAGCGCACGCTACCATAAATCTTTGCATAATTGTGCAACATTACATCCGGCGCCTTAAGCGCATCTCCTTCCTCCAACCAGTAATGGGCATCAATACGACCAGTGTGGTCTTCCAGCGAATAAGTAATTTTAGTGGATGAAGTCTCAATGGATCGGACAATAGCAACGCACGAAACCATGCCAAAGGTCATACCCCACATCTGAAAATTGCCCTCCGGCGACTCAAGAACCTGCTTCACTAGAACTGGCGCGATACCCTGTAAGAGAAACCATACGATTGCGTTGTTTACTTAATATTTACACCATAACCAACCTCTGCTTTCTGCTCGGAGGCGGCGCCACCAGCTCCCATTTGGGTTGCACTGAATTCACCACCAACTAAAATAATCATTTGTAAATAATTCAAATATAATATTACACATTATATCACAAGTTCAGAAGAACTAAAGAAAAATGCAGTAAACTTACAAGAATCATTCATTTTAAACAATTATTCGCATTTGCAAGGTGAAGAAAAAACAAAAAACCCGCAAATACTCTTCAATAAGGTTTTCAATGCAGCAAAAGTTCTACTCGATATTGCCAACAGAAGAAAATATTCTATTAGGGGCGGTCACATTATCAAATTCTTCATCAAAATATTGGTCAAACAGTTTGACCACGCGAGTGTTCATATTATCAAATTTTTCGTCAAATTTCATTATTGCCTTTCACACCGAAGTGAACACATCAGCAGCACTCCATATGCTTTATATCTAAATAACCTTTTTTTGTAAATTTCCGATTTAAATTGTCAGTTATGGATGTAGTCTATAAATTTCAATAAAATCATTACAAAAATCTTCTTCATATTGCATTTTGAATTGATGTGTTCGCGTTGAAATCTTTTTTTAAGTGATGAAATCGCACTAGAAAATTTGATGAGTGTTCACACGCCAAATTTTTCTTCAAATCGTTGGTCAAACAACCGAAAAATCAAAATATTTTGATTTTCGTCAAACGATTTGACCAACAATTTGATGAGTGCTCACATGTCAAATTTTTCGTCAAATTCCATATATATTTCTATTGGTAAAATTTTTTGATGACTTGTTGGATGAAAAATTTGATCATGTGACCAGGCCTATTGAATTTAAGTGTTTTCACTGCACGAACGAACAAGATGGCGACTTACCAATGTTCGCAACTTTTGTTTGTGCAGTGGCTACGTATTGTTCGCTTTAAATTCCTCGTTCGTTCACCCAGTCGAAACGCTCGGTAATAGCGAGGACAAAAACCAAAGCATATACAACACAAGAAAAAGCTACATTTACTGTATTTTATTTTATTTATTCTTTTATTAATTGTGGCTGTGTTTAGAGAACCCATCTTGAAAATGTACGCAATCTATATAGAATTTCCGCAGGTTTTCAATAAAAATTAAAAATAATTTTAAAATGGGGACAAGAGCATAAAAATTAGGTTTTATTTTTTAACCTTTCCTCAAAGGGCTTTCCTCAAGTTACTATTTTTTCGAAAAAGTCAAGTTTTTTTATATAAAAACACATTATTGTTTTTTTTTATATAAAAACACATTATTGTTTTTTTTTAGTCCAACAACACACTATGAAAAATAAAACAATTCATGACTGAAACATTTTATAAGAGAAATACTATAACTGATTGTAGCTGAAATAATAACAGTAAAAAAAAATGTTTTCTAATATTTTTTAGTATTGTCTTCAAATAAGGTAAGTTACAAAAAATCCCAGATGGTGACCTCCACAGTTCACCGATAATTGGTGGAATTGCTCATATATTTCATATTAAAAATATATTTTGTTTGTTAAAACTTACATTTTCAATTTAATTTACTAACTTCATTTACTAATTTTTCATTACTTCATTTTACTAATTTGATATTATTCCGTAATATTTATTTTCATTTATTAAACATATTAACATAATACAATTAACAAGAACTACAAATTCATTACCAAATATATCAATCAAAAAATTCTACGTCAACACTTACGACATTATCGAAACTGTGCCTTTTTTCCCCATTTCTTTTTTGTAGTTCTTGCAACAATCCTAGAACTATTATTTTATTTTTTTTTTATTTTAGACGCCATTGCTATTATTTTTCAAACGTCAATAAAATAAATCAAAAAACTAATAAATTTTGACATTCAACATAAAATCATCCATCAAATTTTAAATTTACACTTTGAATAACATAAATTAAAAATTGATTGAGTGAAATGTGCGGATACACGATTCAGCATTTGACATCAATCATTTAAATGTGTTAGTGAATATTTGCTTGCATGGGTCACTTAGACTCGTTGATGGCATGATTGACTAAAATCAAATTATTTTGATATTTTTGAATAATTCTCCAGCGTCTTGAGTGTGTGCAAGGGCTTGATCGACCATCTTTTGTGAGTTTGTTTGCTTTCGTCGTGCAGTAATCATGTCTGCAGAAAAAAAAGAAGTGGTAAAAGAAAAATTAAAGAGGAGAAACATTTTTTGGCAGAACTTATTGGAGTTTATTTATAATCTTATATATTAATACGCAAACATCGAATGTCGTCGTACACTAAGGTTCTGTACCATAGATGTGTACCTCTGACCCGAGATATTAACATTAAAAGTTTATATTCATTTTAGTAAGGCAAGTCAGGATAAGGAAGAAGTAGAATGGTGAATGAGGTATTGGATGAAAGGTGTAGCTGCACAGTATGATTAAATTTTAGACTGGTGACCTTCGACCTGAAATATGAGCGTAAAAAAGGCATTTTTTATATAAAAGCTAAACTGTAAGAGATGGAAGAACGTAATGTATGAGAGAATTTTAGACATTTATAAGATGTGCAAACAATCTTCAGACATTTTTCACCATCCTTTACGTTTACCCTACAATAAGCATATTTTTATGTAACAAGTGTGAATATATATTGTGATGGTAAAATTGCTTACAAATAGTTAATTTTGAAAAATTCCAGTTATTTCAACATCAAAATTATTGTGATATCTAGAAAACTATAGATGTTCTCAGTACAACGATTTTTGTATGAAAAGTTGTTGGTTGAGAGAAATAACGGTATACGAAAACTTTTTTGCTAATATTTTTCACGGCTAGTATGTTAAAAATATTTCCCTTATTATGACATCAAAATTATTGCGATATCTCGAAAACTGTAGATTTTTTCCGAGCAACGCATTTTCTTAAAGCAAGGTCATTGCCTCAGAATGAGAAAAAACCAATTGAAATTTTAAGTTTTGATTTTGCAGCAAATATCTCAGCCATTTTTCAATCGATTTTCATCAAATTTTCTTTGTTCCAATTTGATGCAAGAAAAAAAAAGAAAAGAAAATCGATTTTGATATGATCGAATTTCGGCCAAAGGCGATACTAGTATATAAAAATATGTGTATTTTATTTAAATTCACACTATGTTAAGTAAAATTGCTTCAAATTGAAGCCATTGCAAAAACTGATCGCCTAAAAATTTAAAATATTTTCACTGGTTGGAAAATCCGGTTAATTCCCATAAATATTACAGCTTCAATGTTGCCTAAGCACATTTCTTTTATTGTAATGTTGACATAAGAAAATATGGACTAAGAAAGCAGAACAACTAAGGTAAATATGCCTGAAATATTAACATTCCGTGCAAGGCAAATTATTTTATAAATAAAAAACACCCTAAGTACTCCACGAATCCATTGTCAAATCGCAGCGACTCGGAAACAGTATTGCCGCTTTGGTAGAATCCTACCAAATGTGGTAGGTTTTTTTCTCCAAATCGGCTTTGGTAGTTTGGTTAATTTTTTTCAATTTGTTTGATTTTGGTAGATTTATTTTTGTTTTCGAAGACATTAAAATTTGTTTGCATATAAAACTCACAGATATGAAATAAAAATTTAAATCATAACCTTTGGTTCACCCTGTTAAAATTTTTAACATGGGCTAAATTTTGTTTGGCAAGTTCTTTAGTCAAGATCAAAGCTGTGTTCAAGAAGAAGTCTACTAGGAGTTCTGAATTTTTTTGTCAAAAATTATCGGTTTTTTGCTGCAACTTTTTGTCAAGGTGAAATATCTACCCAAAACTAGGGTGAAATCTAAAGACCTCTGAAGTTGTAGATTCGATTATTAGTCGTGTTTTTTCGTTTTTCGGTTCAATTCCAAACTTTACACGCAAAACAAAAACAACAAATGAACCTGCACTTGTCAAGTTAAACCAAATTGTACTGTGTGGTGTTTGTTCAGGAATTCTGAGTTCAACCAGAACGAACGCTATTATTAGATTCGCTATAAATCCACTACATTTAATCGATTTCTGAAAATTTATTTTCTTAAAGAATGCTTGATGTAATCCATCGTTTTATAAAAAAAAGCTAATTAAAGAACTAATCTTTATGCCTACAAACTCACCACATCTAATGTGCGTCAAAAAATCACTAAAATTGTTTTATATAATAATGAAAAAAAATCAGATTTTTTTTAATTGATGGATTTCATAGTCTTCTTTAGAAATACAAATTTTTTAGAAATCGATTAAAAAATAGGGCATTTATAGCGGTTTTTTTTTTAAACATAGCAAAAATTTGTTGCAAAAATTCCCTATTCTAATAATTTTTCCATCCATAACTGCAGGGCCTCTGAAGCCTTTAATTCGCACAGTAGTTTTGGGTCAGAATTTCGCTTTCATAAAAAATTGCATCCCAAACCTATGATTTTTCACAAAAAATTGATTTTTTTTTCAAATCTAAGCAGCTGGCACACAATCAGACTGATTTCGAAATCCTTATGGACTTAATACCTTCTTGAATACATCTTTCAAAAAATGAGTGTGGAAATATGAGTTCGAGTCACCTTATAATTATGTGATTTTATAGAAATGAATTGTCATATTACATCTTAGAGTTTTGTTAACATATATAAATTATATGTGATATTTTATAGAAATTAACTGTTAGTTATATCAAATAATTTATGTTTTTAAAATACAATGAATAATTAAAGGTTTTGGGTTTAATATGAATTTAGTATGATTTTTTATAGAAATTAATTTTTATTTTATATATAAGAATTTGTGTTTTAAATACAATTAATATGTACATAAATTGTACACGTTTTGAGTGTAATATAATATATCTGGCGTAGTGGCGGCCGTGCCGTAGTGGGTAGAGTGTCTGACTCTTACGCCAGAAAACCCAGGTTCGAATTCCCATCTGACACAGAAAATTTTTCAATTGAATTAATTTTTCTGTTCGGTCGGCACCTCTCTGCAGACAATGGCAAGCCTGAGAGAGTGAAAACTGCCATGAAAAGCTTCTTGAGAACATAAGCCGTTCGGAGTTGGCGTAAAACATGTAGGTCCAGTTCTCAATCATATGTGTGCAAACATTTCACATCACACACAACACAATTGATCATAAGAAGCTCGGTCAAAAGTCCTTTCAAGGGCTGAGATGGCCATTTCGTTTTTTTTTTTTATAATATATCTGAGTTTTTATTTTTGTGTGTTTGTCTTTTATTATATAGTTGATGTAAGTGTAGGCATCTAGATATGCCTGAAAAGAGAATATATGCCTGAAAAGTTTTTTGTTTTATTTGGTAGATTTTCTCCATTTGGCAGATTTTTTTAATGATTTTGGTAGCTTAAATTTTGTTTGAGTGGCAATCCTGCTCGGAAGTCGTAGTCTTCCTTGCATGTTTCATATGACGTTTGTGGCTCTCACAGCTTTGACGTTGTAAAACTCGTTTGAGCAGCCATTATAAAAGATTTGTACGGCTGAGGCCAGGCGATGATCGTTTGAACGGCGTTCAATGAACTATTTTTACTCTCTTTTGCATTTGGATTGTTGGTCGGTCAGACGGCAGCGAATTGATTGGCGTTCAATTATTGACATTTCATAAATTTCATTACTTTTTCTCCTCCCTTTATATTTCGAACTGGAAAAAATGGCTTTCACATGACCAGTTCTGCTTGGAAGGTTAGTGAGCTAATGTATGATGTAATCAATACGGTAGTAGTTAAGGTGTTCTCATCCAAAAAATCAGAAAAAATAGGCTGCCTTATTTTGACATTATTATAGAATCATATATCAAGCCATGTATGAAACTTGTCAAAATAAGGAAGCATGTCAAAAAACATATTGAACAATTTCATTGGATGAGAACACCTTATAATAATCTCACTTTAGTAGTAGTGACAGTTTACTTCACGAAATGGCTGTCATATGTTGTCATGTGCCTGTACATTTTACATTTTATTCCTTTTTTTTAATTTTTTCGTTTTCTACTTTGTATCATTTTGACAACCTATTATTGCCAAAAGAACTGTCACTACCACATTGTTAGATGGGTCATGAAAATATATTCACACAAATGGCGACCATTGATGTCATTTGGTTGTATATATAACTTACTTAGTTCTACTTTTTTTCATTTTCTGCTTTGTAGCAATTTTGACATTTTATGATCGTCAAAAGACCGTCACTATGTTTTTAGTTCCATCATGCAATAATATTCACACAATCGGCAACCACAGGTTGTCATTTGCTTGTATATTTAACGTTTTATTTTTAATTGGTTTTATTTTCGACTTTGTACGATTTTTGAGAATCTATGAAAAATGTAAAAAAAATAAGAAGAAATATACAAGCAAATGGCAAGCTATGGTTGCCGTTTGTGTGAATATTGCCCAAAACTCTTATTTTCATACAACTCTTTTTTTTATTATGTTGTAGTATAAAAGTACTAGTTTTCTCAAAAAATACTTTTTACCTACTAAAAGCCAGCATATTCGTTATTTTGCCACCTAGAAACACTGTCCTGAACGATGATTGCTGGCATGGTAGAATTATAAGGTAAGGCCGACTCGGAGAGGAATGTAGAAAGCTGAATAAAGCGAGATAGATGTCAAAATCAGCTGTTGCGAATTTCCTTATACTCACGTTTCGCAGTTGTTTTTAGGTTAAAACTGTTACAGGTTTTTTTGCAATTTTAAAACTTCTTTCACATTTTATAGTTTTTATTACACTTTTTTTATAATATTTTCACTGAAATTATCACAAATTTAACACCCACGACCGCACTGTTTGCAACTTGGAAGCATAAAATATTTTCTTCATTTGCAATTTCTACGAAATTCGTCGTTATGACATATAACTACCTTTTCATTGTCCACTTTTCGTTGACGCGTGAGAGCACTTAGCGAGGGGCCCTACCTTATTATTGTGTCATGATTGCTGGCATGTGCAGCGTTAAAAAATTAACAAATTTTGATTGCTCTACAATGTGTTCAGCCGCCCTCACTGATTTTTGACAGTTTTGCATTGAAAGCAACAAAACATATCGAAGGCAGAGTTTATACGTCATTCAAATCGAATGAAGAATATCGCATTTTTTGTTCTCGGGTGCTCTCTTCGAGATATTTGGTTGAATAGCAGCTCACACGTGATTTTTTGATTCAATGGCCAATGCCGACTAAATGTGTTGTAAGTACCAGAAAAGTTGATAGTTCAACCCTGTGATTGATTAATGCAGATCTTGAGCTCCATCAAAATTTTGATTGATGCGATGAAGTGTTGACAGTTCATTTCCGCTCTCGCAGAGAGTTCATCTTTTTTCGCTGGGTAAACAACAACAAATTTTGAATGATCCTTCAATTTGAATGTCGTGTAAACAGTGCCAAGCTCCATCAAAATGTTGATTGATGCGATGAAGTGTTGAAAGTTAATTTCTGCTCTCGCAGTGAGTTCATCTTTTTTTTTCGCTGGAAAAACAACAACAAAGTTTGAATGTCCCTTCAATTTGAATGGCAGAGCTTATACGTCATTCAAATTGCATGAAGAATATCGCGTTCTTTGTTCTCTCTTACTCCCTTCGAGATGTTTGATTGTTGTAAGTACCAGAAAAGTTGATTATGCAACCCTGTGATTGATTGATGCAGGTCTGGAGCTCCATGGAGGTGTTCATACGTCAGTCAAATGATTGAATCAATCAAAATTTGTTGTTGCTTTCCCATATAAAAAAAATGAACTTTATCTCAGAGCGAAAACTAACTCCAAAATCTTCTCTCGTCAGTCAAAATTTTGACTGAGCTCCAGACCTGCATCAATCAGTCAAAGGGTTGCATTGAGACTAATCTTACCCAGGATTTCAAGGATACTGAAGTATTTGCGTCTGATTTCGTGGTGTTCAGAGATGATGGACTCGACAAAGATGATCTCTCCTCAGGTCGTGGTGTCCTTCTAGCAATTCACAATCGCTACAATCCAGTCTTTGTAAAAAATTCCCACACAGCTAACTTTGAATTTATTTGTGCCAAAGTTTGTGTCGCTAAACGGAGTATATTCGTTATCTGCTGTTATATTCGACCTTCTCAACCCGTGAATGGTTACCAGCTTGCAGTGGACGCAATCGATTCACTTCTAGATCTAACTGATCCATCTGATACCATTATATTTCTGGGGGACTTTAATCTTCCTAACCTTCAATGGGTCCTGTCAGATGACGAGTGCCACTATTTTCCTTCAAATGCTACATCTGAAAAAGAAATTCTCTTTACTAGCTGTCTTTCTGACTCCGGCCTTTACCAGTTAAGCGGAGTAACTAACAATATAGGTAGACAACTAGACCATATCTTTTCTTCCGACTTAGATTATTGCATAGTCTCAGCGAGTGACCATTTACTCTCAACACTTGATCAGTACCATCCACCTCTATCTCTTACCCTATCTTACAACCATAACATCATAAATACACACTTCGAGCACGCGTACTGTTTCAACTATCGGAAAACTGATTTTGTAAAATTAGAAACGTTACTCAGCGGAATCGATTTCCAACATCTCTTCGATTATGCTCACGAAAGTGTTGATAATGCTGTTGCTCTCTTCTATGACAAAATTTTCTTCTGCTTCACACAATCTGTCCCCTTTACTAAGCAGAACAATTTTTTGTCATCTCCTCCCTGGTACAATAAAGAACTACGCTCACTCCGTAATAAGAGGAACAAACTTTGGCGCACTTATTTAATCTCTCGCTCTTCTATTGACCTCGCTAATTATCTACACGCCTATAACCTTTTTTCTGCACTCTGTGAAAACCTATCTTGCTCATATTCAAACTAAATTGCTGTCGGACCCTAAAAGCTTCTACAAGTTCATCAATATAAAAAGAAAATCTGATAACTACCCATCTACCCTTACTTTTTCAAACACCTCCTCACATAACCCGGAAGTAATTGCAAACCTATTTGCAAATTTCTTCAGTCAGTCATTCACGAGTCACAACGATGAACTTGATTATGAATACTTTTCTTCGTTAAGGAACTGTGCTCAAACCTCGCTGACTTCTGTTGATATTACACTAGGTGATGTCTTAGAAAAGATCAGTAATCTAAAAGATGATTATTCTCCTGGTCCCGATGGCTTACCTGCTATTGTCATAAAAAAATTCGCGAACTTACTGGCTCATCCCCTTTTGACTCTCTTTCAACTTTCTATTTCTCAGTCAGTTTTCCCTAAGTTATGGAAGAATTCGTACATAATACCTCTGCACAAAAAAGGACCTAAAAATGAAATTTCTATTTACAGACCTATTGCAAAACTGTCATGTGCTCCTAAAATTTTTGAAAGCATTATCTATGACATTCTCTTCTTCCATTGCAAATCTATCTTTCCTGTTAATCAACACGGCTTCCTCAAGGGTAAATCAACTACCACTAACCTCACAGAATTTGTTTCAAACACTCTATGCTCGTTGGAAAGCGGTTTCGAAGTTGATGCTGTTTCTACCGACTTCAGTAAAGCGTTTGACAAAATCTCACACACTATCATCCTTCTTAAGCTTAAAGCCTTTGGTTTTCCATCCCTGTTTATATCCTGGATCAATTCGTATCTCGATGAACTCCATTATAATGTCATCTTTAGGTTTTCCATCTCAGAATCTTTTACAGCTACCTCTGGTGTCCCACAAGGCAGTCACCTTGGTCCTTTGCTATTCGTCTTAACAATTTCTGATGTTGACGGCATCATCAAAGAATCCAATCTTTCTGTGTACGCTGATGATATGAAAATATATCGGCGCATACAAGCCAGCACCGATTCCCGAAATCTTCAAAACGATCTTGTCAGCTTTTCCACTTGGTGTCAAAAAAATTTGCTGGAACTCAACGTCAGTAAATGCCAAGCTATTACATATTCTCGTAAGCGACTCCAACTCCCCCCGAGAACCTATTACATACTCGGTAAGCCAGTTCCCTCTGTAAGCTCTTTACGTGACTTAGGTGTTATTTGTGACAAGGAACTTAACTTTAGGTCTCACATGGATAATATTATTAGTAGAGCTAACTCTGCACTTGGTTTTGTGAAACACTGGTCCAGAGAGTTCTCCAATCCCTACGTCACAAAATCTCTCTATCTTACCTTTGTTAGACCCATTCTCGAATATGCCAGCCCAGTTTGGTCTCCCATTTACAACACCCATTCAATGAGAATCGAAGCCGTTCAACGTAGATTTATTCGTTTCGCTCTACATGGTCTTCCCGGTTCTGACAGTTTCAACTTACCTCCTTATGCCGACCGTCTGAAGTTGATTAACATGCATACTCTTGAAAAACGAAGGGAGGTTGCCGATGTACTCTTCATTCATCAACTAGTATGCGGAACCATCAACTGCCCTGCACTGCTCCACTTAATATCACTTAATACAAGCCCACGCAACCTTAGGTCTATACCTCTCTTCCACCTTAACTTTCATCGCACCGATTATGGATGCAGTGAACCAATAACCAGGATGCTTCGCATAACCAATAATTTGATCAGCGAATTCGATTTTCATCTTAGTAGACCTCGACTCCGAAATACCCTTCTTAACTCCAACGCCACTTCTTCCCCCTCTTTAATGTCTTCTTACAACTAAGATAATGTACTTATATTAAATCCATTACTAATGAAGATACATAATCACTGTTTAAATTTAAGTTTTAGTTTAAGTATTTAGATCGCTTGTATTACGCTTAAATAAATAAATAAATTATTTTACTTGTCTGCATTTTAGTAGGCAATTATATCAAGAAAATTAGTTAACTGAAAACAAAGGTAGTTTTTTGAAGTGAAAAAGAGGTGTAGTTTCTTTAGTTCCTGCCATAATTTCATTAATTCTTTTGTTTTTTTATGGCTTGCATGCGATGGTCATTCAAATAGGTATAATTTCCGGCGTATTGATTTCCTAATGTGATCAGTTTTAATCCTAAAAGATCAACTATATTTCCGCTATTGTTTTCCATTTTGTGAAATTATTATGCACACAAAACAACTTAATAAAAGAAACACCCAAATAAAGTAATGCACACAGCACGATATGAATTCACAAAATAGTAGGTAGCAGAAAAGTAACAAATGCCTGCGTCGGAGCTTCAATCAAAAAATCGTGTGTGAGCAAGCGTCAATCAATTTTTTCAGAGAGAGTTAAAGAGAGTAAAAAATCGCGATATACTTCAATCATTTGACTGATGTATGAACACCTACCATCAAAATGTTGATTGATGCGATGAAGTGTTGAAAGTTAATTTCCGCTCTCGCATGAGTTCATCTTTTTTTTTCGCTGGAAAAACAACAACATATTTTGAATGATCCTTCAATTTCAATGACGTGTAAACAGTGATCAATCATCGTTTGACTTTATGGCCTAATTAGCCAAACATAGATCTACGCAACACAGTCGTTACTTTTGTCACATACAAATCTACCGTACGCGTTTTTCGTGTATCTTATTAGCCGAAACGTAACGCGACGTAGAAGTCTGTTTGATTTCTGTGTTACGTCGGCTGACATTTCAGCATACAGTGTGCTTTTAGTAAGGTTGCTAGCATCACACTTACTTTTGAGTAATATTTCTTTGTTTGCGTTAATTTATTGAAGTGGAATTTTTTATTAATAATTGAAATATGTTTCAGAAGGGTAGACGATGAAAGACTAATTGATCTAGTGATCTATTTGACACTTGTTGAGGTTGCTACGTTGGTGGCATAATCAACAAAAAGCCATAGTACGTTGCGTCATGTTAACCTGTGGTACGTCAAGTTTGCATAATCAGACCATTAGCCTAATTGTATCCTACCTTGTAATTGTATCATTATCTGGTTCTAGGCTCAAGCAAATACGTGCGTACTTTTTAAATGCAACTCTGATTTAAATGTTTTTTTGAATAATTTTAAATACATTTCTAAATTTATTTGTTATAAAAGCAAAACTTTTTGAGCTCAAATAGATATAACAATAACGATGGAAGACTAAAACTGTGATTATATATAAAGCTGCGTGAATAAATCTCCTTTTAAGATACTCGGTAAGCGTATAGTCTCGAAATGTTTAATATTTTAGATTTCCCATGCATATGTACTTAATATCAACATAGTCGTCAATTCCATGATGAGATCCCTCTCGTCCTACACCCGATTCCTTAATGCCGCCAAAAGGTGCTTCTGCTGTGGAAATCAAACCTTCATTAACGCCAACCATACCCACTTCCATGCGCTTAGCCACACGGAAAACTTGTTGCAGATTCTCGCTAAAGAAATATCCCGCCAAACCACGTCTTGTGCTGTTTGCTTTCTCGATAGCCTCTTCTTCGGTTTTGAATTTGATAATGGAAATGACAGGACCAAAAACCTCGTCAGTGTACAATAGCGTATTTGAAGCAACATCAGTGACTATCGTAGGCTCGTAAAAGAGTTCGCCCAAATCGGGACGAGGCCTTCCTCCAGCAACGATCGTAGAATTCTTACTGCGCGCATCTTCGACAAATGCATTAACCTTTTTAAGTTGCATGCTATTAATAAGTGGTCCAATCTGTACATCGGAGCTGGTTCCTTCACCAATCTTGAGCCCAGCTACACGCTGTTTGAGTACCTTAAGAAATTCATCGTAAACATTTTCCTGTACGAAGAAGCGATTCGCGGAGACACAAGTTTGTCCACAGTTACGGAATTTGGAGACCATGGCACCATTTACTGCTAGTTCTACATTGGCCGAATCGAACACTATGAAAGGGGCATTGCCACCCAGTTCGAGACATACGCGTTTAATTCCATCGGCACAATTACGAAAAAGCAATTTTCCCACTTCCGTGGAGCCCGTAAACGAAATGCCAGCAACGTCGGGACTCTTACAGAGCAAATCGCCAATTGGCGCTGCTTTATTTGTTGTAATAACATTAATAACGCCTTTTGGTATACCTGCTTTCGCAGCCAATTTAGTCAGTGCAAGTGCAGTCAGTGGAGTATCTTCAGCAGGTTTAATCACAACTGTGCAGCCTTTAATAAGAAAATTAATAAATGTTTATGAAACATAATAAACAGTGCTGAACCTGCAGCAAGAGCAGCGCCTGCTTTGCGGGTTATCATAGCCATTGGAAAGTTCCAGGGTGTAACAAGTGCCGCAACACCAATAGGTTGCTTCATCACAATCAGCTCACGATTTGCTATAGGACTTGGCAATACTTCGCCATATATACGACGTGCCTCCTCTGCAAACCATTCTACAAATGAGTTGCCATAGACGACTTCTCCTTTGGACTCGTTTATAGGCTTGCCTGACTCTGCCGTCATAATCTCAGCTATTTCTTGAGAATTTTCAGTAATCAAGTTGTACCAATTCTATTAAGATTATACATGAAAATAATAAAAACCTATTTATCTTATCATATGAGACACACACTCACTTTCAACAGGCTTGACCGCTGCTTAGCTGTCAAATCTGACCATTCCGGTGACCTAAATGCTTTGTTAGCCGCATCAATTGCGCGCTGTGTATCCTGAACGTTCATGTTTGGAACACTACCGATGACTTGGCCATTAGCTGGGTTCTTCACTTCAAATGTTTCTTTGCTTAGTGCATCTACCCAGTCGCCATTGATGTAAGCTTTGGATTGTATTAACGATGACATTTTCCGAACGATGTTATTGCAGCTAAGTGTTTTGCTCTTATGTTGGGATGTAACAATTTTACGCAGCATTTTGCAATTAGGAAGCTTATTTAATGACTTTGTGGTGTAGGGAGAGAGATCTACTTGTAATTTTTACTTTTTTGTGTCTGTATTGATTTTTACCTGCACTTTAAAAACACTCGAGCGCTTGTGTACAATTTTGGGAGAACAGCCACTTGGCACAGGGTTTTCTCGGTTTTACGTTGCTATGAAATGGTTTATCGGCATTTTTTTTATTTTTTTTGATTAAAATAAATTGATTTCAATTAAAACCGTTCCTCTCTTTTGTTGCTTGCTGATTGTGTTGACTTTTGAGTGCACTTGAATAAAAGCTAAAAATCAGCTGTTCTTCATCAATTGTTCACTCAATTGATAAGAAGTTGAGATGCGCATCGAAGAAGAATCATCGATAAAAGAATCAAACAACGAAGTTTTCATATTCCTGTAATAAATTGAAAACAGAAAATACAATTTTTTGTATTATCTATGTTTTGGTGATTAGAAGCATTATGGATAACTTCGGACAATATGCGTATTTAATGCATTATTTTGGCATGTTGGCTTATACTCTAGTTAACTTAATCAGAGTTGAACTCACCAAAATTCACTTGTTTAGTTTGTTTTGTTATTGGGATTTTAAATCAAGCTATTTTACCAAAATGCTTTTTTTTTCTGAGACGAGCTTTGACGCAGAATTTCGATGAGTTAAATCCTGATTAATTTTTCCGACCAACTTGAAAAAATTAGTTTTGAGCGGCGCTATGAAAAATCGCCCAAAAGAAAGATCGCCAAAAAAAAAAAAAATTAAAAATCCCCCAATGAAGAAGGACCCAAAAAATAATGAAAATTAAATTTCACCCAACAAAAACGAAAAAAGACCCAACAATTTTTTGAGCTATCGTTATGATATTCGAGATTAACCCTCTATCTAAAAAAAGACCACTTTAAAAAATAAGCCAAATCGGATATAATCCTTGCCTACCTCCTATACAAAGTGGCTTTGTCAAAGCAGTAAATTCTTAAAATTCCACAAAAATAGATCGAATGACTTAAAACTAGTATCGCCTGTGGTGGAAATTTTACCATATCAAAATCGATTTTTCTTTTCTTTTTTTGCTAAACGCATCAATTCATAGCAGGAACAGAATGAACGGCGTCCGTGGCGCTCTTTGTCGCAGCGCCATCTCAAAATAAACCACCAAGATTGAATAAAATAAACAATTATAAATGTCTTTGCATGTGTTATATAAAGTCTGCGACAGCAACAATTGTCGCCGTATCCTCTCTTTGTCGTGTTAACATCATAAAATTCGTCAAGATATGAAAACATGGCTTCTATATTTTGACAATTGGCGCTTGTCGCATGTTGCAGTCATTGTGTTCAGGCGGTAACAGTATTTTTGACGCTGACGCGGCGGCAAATTCATTCTGTTGAGGCTATCGGTGTGTTCGAATAGAGAGAAGGTGAGAGAAAGCAATAACAATATTGATACACAGCTCTTTTATGGTGCCACTTTCGCATTCTACTCTTGCTCGTGTATGCTACAGCAACGATGTTTAACAGAGCTGTGTCGCTATGCATGTTGTTGGTTTCTCATTGTTCCATTGGGAAAAAAAGGTTTTTATACATGCTTAGTTTCACCTATGTTAATTTTTTCATAGTTAACATAGGTAAAAAGGGATTACAATCTTTTTTGTTTGGGTATTGATATATAGATTCTAATACTGGAATGAATCATTTTGTACGTAGTAGAATATCCATTACAAAAGAAAAAGGAAAAATGAAAAAAATTTCTGAGAAAGTGAAAGATTTGCTCACAAACATAAATTCTTGCTTTCAATTCTTGAATAATGTAGAAGAGGCCTTTCATTTTTGCTGACTGAATAAAGGCCCAACCAAAATAGAACAGTTGCTCTGTAACCAGTAGAGACGAAAATGTTCGCTTTAATGCAATTCGATGTTGTTGCCGTAAATGAGCAAAAGTAATTTAACGAAGCTGAACGAAACAATTTGTCCATACATTTTTTTCCGTAAGAACCGATCTGCTAGCGTCTCAACTCGTCAGACGTTCGGCAAGTTGCAATCGTCTCGTTTTGTCTATTTTGGTTAGGCCCATGATACAATCATAAGGTAGGCTCACATTTAAATGGCTGCTCAAACAACAAGTTTCGCAACAAAAAAGCTCTGAGAACTCTAAACGTCAAATGATAAAGGCAACAACAACAATAAGAAAACTAAAATTCGACCAGCCGATTTTTACATACAGCTTCCTTTTTACTCCAACTTGAGCCTACCTTATAATTCTGCCATGGTTAGGCCTTGAGTTTGTTCGAAAAGACGAAAGAAAAAGCAACAACAACAATCACACAGCTGTGTTGAAGCTTTTTCTTTTACTCTCGCCTTCTGCTCTGCATTGTTTGTTGTTTTATATGGGGGAAAAAGGTGTCTAATTTTTAATTTTTTATCTTAATGACAAAACATTTGAACAAAAGCTATATTCTGCAGTTGGTACAAACCAGACCTTTCAAATGGTATAAGTTTCATTCAAATGTGTTGTCTATAAATTAAGAAAAAGGGGGGTTTCAGTTTTGTGTTAGCGTATTAATATATAAGATACAGGCCTTAAGATCACACGTTTTTAACGACCGGGAAACCCCTTGTCCTTCCACTTCCCCCTCAAGCTCCATTCAACCCATGAAACAGACCCTCCGTATGTGTTTCCATTGTCTCAAAAATTGTCGTTCGTTTTGGCCACTTTTAGAAAAACTACTTAAACTATAAACTATAATCTTAATAAACTGTTTCGAAAGTTTGTTTCTATAACTTATTAATTACCATAACATTTTTACTTTACAGTGCAATAAAAATATTCACTTTCTTTGATCCCTTATTATGTTTTGTGTCAGCAACGCGGATCGAGCGTGTCTGAGATGGTAGAAAAGAAAAAACGACGACAACCATGGTAGAATAAGAGAAGGTAGATGCATTTCGATCTGAGACAAAGCGGCACTATATTCTATAAGAGTGTTATGCTGCTAGCGTATGCCGATGATATTGATATCATTGGCCATAACACACGCGAAGTCAGTGCAGCATTCTCCAAATTAGAAAAAGAGTCGAGTCGCATGGGTCTTGCAGTAAACGCAGATAAGACGAAATATCTGGTGTCAACAAACAAACAGTTCCAGCGTATTGGCACCCACGTCACTGTTGACAACACCTCCTTCGAGGTTGTGAAGGACTTCGTCTACCTCGGTTCCAGCATTAACTCCACCAACAATATCAGTAGAGAGTTAAAACGAAGGATAACTCTTGCCAACAGGTGTTACTTTGGGCTCAGTAGGCAATTGAGAAGCAGAGCCCTCTCTCGACGAACAAAAGCCACGCTCTATAAGTCACTAATCATGCCCGTCCTGTTATATGCAGCACAAACCTGGACGTTGAGCAGCTCTGACGAAAAGATTTTAGGAGCGTTCTAGAGAAAGATCCTTCGTAAAATGGAACGAGAGCTGTATGAGCTATACGCCGACATCGACATAGTAAAGCGCATAAAAATCGAGCGGCTTCGCAGGCTAGGTCATGTTGAGCGGATGGAAGACGACGCTCCAGCGAAGAAAATATTCGATTCGGTACCCAGCGGTCGGACAACGCAGAAGAGGACGACCGCATCTCCGTTGGAGGGACCAAGTGGAGGACAACCTGACGAAACTTGGAGCTTCCAACTGGCGCCAGCAAACGCAAAACAGAAATGGCTGGCGCAATTTCTTACAACAGGCGGAAACTGACTTACGGTTGTAGGCGCCATCTAAGTAAATAAGTAAGTAAGATGCATTTCGGAGAGGCAGACTGCCGTTACTGTCAAAGCGAATTTAACAGCTCACAGAAAATCTGAAAGCGATGAGAAGCTTTAATTGGCAAAATGTAAACAAAAAAGTGATTTGTATTGATTTTGAGAAAGATGAGCTATGAGAAAGAGAGCGCAGTGCGAAATGCATCTACCTTCTTTTATTCTACCATGACGACAACCACATAGCTCTGTTGAAGAATTTGCCTTTTTTACTCTCGCATTCTACTCCCCCACAGCAACGCTGCTCAACAGAGCTGTGTGACTTTGTAAATTATTTTATTTTTGCTTCTTTTATATGGAAAAAAAGGTGTTTTTAATTTATAATTTTAACCCATCTTACTGACAAAACATTTAAATAAAAATTATATAGTTTACAAGTAAACATGTTTACTTTACAACGCAATCAAAAAATGCACTTTCATTGCGATACCCTTTATTTGGTTTCATCTCAGCAAGGCGAATCGAGTGTGTCTGAGAAGATGGGAAAGAAAAATTAACAACAATCACTCAGCTCTGTTACTGTGTTTTACTCTCTCATTTTACTATCGCAATCTACTCTCCCACAGCAACGCTTTGCAACATATTTTGTTGTTGCTTTTTCTATATGGTCAAAAGGTGTTAGATTAAAAAAAATAAGAAAAGCATAATTTCCTACTAAGAGTTCAAAATTTCAAAAGTTCAACTTTGACCTTCAATTACTCAATAAGTACTCAATCGATTTGAACAAAATTTTAAACACAACAAATTCAAGGAATTATCTGTCAGTTAAAAAAAATTACTCAAATATCTCATTCGGTTCAAAAGTATTAGAATTTTGGCCAATGAAAACCTATTCTGAACCACTGTGCGCCGTGGAATGAACTAGAAGCAAAAAAATTTTGGTAGAAAAATAACGAAATGTCGGCGTTTTTTCGAAAATGCCAAATTTTAAGTGGCCAAAATCGGCCAGATACTATATTAACGATCTTTCTGTCCGTAGTTCATTCCATGGATTAACAAGTGCAAAACAACATATTAAAATTTTAGTACGATCGGTCGAGTAGTTGTTATTTTATTACGCCCGCAACGATTTTTTAAAGTTTTTTTTTTTAATTCCAGTAGCCACATATGTGAATAAAAAAAATCAAAAAAAATGTTTTTGTATAATTTTTTTACTTCAAAAAATATGTGTAATTTTTCAAAATAATATCTTATTTTTGATTCAACTTAAACCATTTTAAACCGTTAAAGAAAAATTTTTTTGCAGGTGTCAGGCCCCCTTAAATATGAATTTATTTATAAAATATGAAGTCTGTATATTAATTTTTGTGGAACTTATGGAGGTTTTTTACTTTGATAAAGTCACTTTGCATGGGACCTAGGCGTATTTAAGATCAAGATCAAGCTTATGAGCAAAGTTAAAGATCAATTTATTGTGGAATTTTTAAAAATTTTAACGTTCTCCTAGTAAGTTTTTTTTGGGAGGTGGGCGTGGTTTTCGCTCGATTTTGGTAAATGAAAAATTTTGAGTGCCTTTGAGATGAAAGCTTAATTGCCAAATCTTATATATTAATACGCAAACAGAAATCTTTCCCTCCCTTTTTACCCATTTTGTTGACAACATATTCGGATCAAACTTATATTATTTTAAAGCTTTCCTTTATACCAAGTGCTCAATATAGTTTTTATTCAAATGTTTTGTCATAAAGATAGGTAAAAATTAAAGCCTACCCAACTCGTACCCAAGCAAATTTACTTTTTTATATGAAATGAGAAAATTTTTCATGCCTTCCGCTCTCCCTGCTCTAAAGAGGCCTACTAGAAGCACTCCTTTAGAATGGCTAATAGAAGGGGTAGCAAAATAAATTGAAAACTAGTAAGGATGGAGCTTCGGCAGGGTACCGAAGCTAAAATACTCCCCCAAGCGACCATATTGAAATGTATTCGGAGTCTTTAGGCACGACATACACGATGACATTTAGTTTTATATATTAACGAAAGTTTTCCTATTTTGATGATGTCACTTTGTATGGGAGGTAGGCGTGGTTTTGGTCTGATTTTGTCAAATATCATAGAGATGGTTCATATTGTATATTAAAGCTAATGTGCAAAATTTCAAGACATTTCTTTAATTTTTGCAGATTTTGAAGAGATTTTACGTTTAAAATAAAGCCACTTTGTATGGGAAGTGGGTGTGGTTTTCATCTGATTTTGCCATATATCATAGAGATGGTTTATATTTCTTTAATTTAAACCAAACAAAACATTTCTTTAATTTTTGCAGATTTTTAAGAGATTTAACGTTTAAAAAATAAAGCCAATTTGTATGGGAGGTAGGCTAGGTTTTCATCCGATTTGGCCAAATATCATAGTGATGGTCTTTATTAACTATCAAAGCTTTTGTGCAAAATTTAAAGACATTTCTTTAATTTGAGCAGATATTTAAGGGATTTTACTTTTAAAATAAAGCCACTTTGTATGGGAGGTAGGCGTGGTTTTCATCAGATTTTTCCAAATTTCATAGCCAGGTTTTAAATTGAAGATCAAAGCTTACGTGCCAAATTTCAAAGCATTGCTTTAATTTTTGTGGATTTTAAAGAAATTTGACGGTTAAAATAAAGTCACTTTGTATGAGAGGTAGGCGTGGTTTTCATCCGATTTGGCATATTTTCGAACTTGATCTTCCTTTTTTATAAATAAATTATATTTTGAATTTCATCGCGATAGCTTTAAAATTACGGCTGTAATCGTGTCGATAGACGGACAGACAGACGGACACACGGAAATCGACTTTGGAGGTGATGCTGATCAAAAACATATATATTTTTCTATACCTGCCACGCCTCCTTCTTGCCGTTACAAACGGAATGACAAAGTTAATATACCCCTTACGTAGTACGCTTTGGGGTATACAAATTTCTCTCGCTCTCAATTTTTTTCGATGCATAACAATAAAGTTTAAAGCATCAAGCAGCGTGGACCTTTCACCATGAAGTCTCAGCGCCAACTGATTGAAATAACTCTTGTCGGTATTTATATATGTGACAAGGTGGGTTAATATTAACAAGAATGGTAGAATAACAGATTACGCTTTGCGCAGGTCCGTTACTTTTGCTTAAAAAGTTTGACAATCAGCTGTTCAGTTGAGTTCGTCACAATATTTTATTTCTTTGAGAAACGTTTTGCAATCGGTTGTGTTTTGTTAAAAAAGTGTGGTTTTTAAGTAGATTTGCGAGTTTAAGAATTAAAATTTATAATATGAAGTGTGCAGTCGCTAATTGTAAGGACATTAGCTAATTGTAAGAACAGTAGTAGAAAATTAAACCAAGAAATTCTAGAAAACGCACACAAACGAAAACGAAAATACACAAAAATATTGAATTACTTAAATTTGCTTCATTATTCAAAATCTTAAAAATATTTGTTTGTCATTTCAATTGACAGGTAAATGAATGGAAATAGAAGTCTTCATAAAAATTTCAATAGAATCCAACTCCAACTATGTTGCCCACTGAAGCTGGTTTCTAATGGAAATTATTTTAAACTCAGCTGCTGATAACTAACCAAAATATATATAGTATGTTTCGAAAGGAGTACAGAATAAATTTATCTTCTTCTGGATTCAATGAATTACTTCTCACTTCTTTTCTTTTAATTGAACAAACTGAAGTGTTTGCAATGTTTACAATTCTTTGTCGAAATCATATGAAAATTGGCAAAACTTTGTTGATATTGTGACGTCATGCACAGCTGCATGCGCAGAAAGAAAATTTTGTGTACCCCCTATCGGCAGAATCTTCGTACTCTATCATTCTTGGTTAATACAGGTTAAGTTACTTGAGAAAAAGCCCTCTTTTTTGCCTTTGCTCGAACTGTGAAAGTAGCTGTTAGCTAAAAAGCTGTTTTTTTTTCTTGATTTCCTTTCATCCATTCTGACAGTTTGGCCGAGCTTCTCTCAAGTGACTTAACCTATATTAATCAACCTTAATATGTGAGACACGAGAGCGAGTTCGTAATCGAGTCTGTCGAGTCACGCGAAAAAAAAAATATTTTTTCCCATTTGTTTGGTTCACCCCTTCTTTTAGCCATTCTTAAGGAGTGCTTCTATCTGGCTTCTCTAGATCAGGGAGAGCGGAAGACATTTTCAATTTTTCCATTTCATAGGAAAAAGTAAATGGGCTTGGCTACGAGTTAGGTAGGCCTCCGACATCCTTTTCAAGTCCTGCTAGTAGCGCTTCGAACACCTGCCAATCAATACCTACTGGGAAGTAGAACCAGTTTTTGTAAAAAAATTTTAGCTATTGTACTGCCTTGGTTAGCGAAAAGTCTTAGTTTTTTAGCGAAAAGTCAGGCCTTATAAAAGCGATCGCAGGAGCAGCAGGATGTCATGTGTCTTGCCGCCAAAAGTAGCAATAAATTCATGCCTTCGTTAAGAGGCCTAGCCTTATTGCCTATTGGAAAGGTCACTAGTGTTAACAAGACCCTAAAATGCTAAAGAAAATGAATAACAAATCATAACTTATAAATTTAATATATAATACAACTTGCACATGTGGGTCAGTGTATTAATACACATGTTGCATTGCATTTTTTTGATGACAAATTCGAAAGTAGAACAACTGTGAAACAAATAGTTTCCCCCATTGGTATTTCGTTACAAATGAAAAAACATTACAAATTAGTTAGAGCAAAAGAAAAGCATTGAAACTTTTCGTACTGTAATTTCAAAAAAATGCAAATCAGCATATATGCAATTATATTATTAAATGATTGGTAAAATGTAAAACTGGAAATTTCACTGGAAAATGGCAGTGTCTTAAGTTGAAAATAGAATTATAAATTTGGCTATGAAAACCTCTTGCAAGGAAAGAAAATAAAAATCTCATCAGACCAGAGTTTGATGACTGAGTTGTGTCATTAACAAGATTGGCCTTGAGGCATTAAATTTTCATCCTGTTCATAATCCTATCCTTTTTATAAACGAACATAACACCTGTTGAAAGCAGGTAGAAAATATTCGGTGCACTCTTTCTCCCTACTATAATTCATAAAAAACAAGAATTATCAAAATCGATTGAGAAATACGGAAGAAAATGGTTCCTAACTGTTTCGCCTACGCGTATTTATGTATAGAAAAAGTTTGTACTGAAAAAAACACACTTTGTATACAATTTTCTTAACGCACTGCGTTGTTGCCTTTTAGTTTGAAATCGTTGGCGACCACTGGCTCTCGCTACACTGACTCTCTTCGCAATTCTTGCCCACAAGCTTAGGGAAATAAGCTCTTGCATTGTTTGATAGTACATAATTGTTATTGTTTAAGAAGTTTTCGTTTGCCATCAAGCAAATACTAAGAGATGAAGCATGCATGATACAATTATATGGTAGGTTAGGGTCAAAGCTTTGAGGACCATAAACTTCAAATGATAAAGGCAACAACAATAATTAGGAAAAACTTAAATTCATTAATTAAATTCATTAAATTAAATTAAGCCTACCTTAAAATTCTGACATGACAATATGTACACCATTAAAAAAAACTAGAAATATATAAATAATGAAATGTTTTTTTTATTTTTATTTGTTCATTGTTGGAGGTCTTAACCCCTAAATATACCTTGTGTGCGCCTCTGCTGATGTGAGATATTTTTTGCAGTCATGCAGTTTATGTAAACTTGTTAGTTTGCAATTTTTTCCAACGTTTCAAATCTTTCTTTTGTGTCTCGAGCTGTGGATGAAACTTGATTTCAAGTCTCACATAAAAAATTTAAAGACATCTCTGCGCGCAGCTTTAGTTTGAATTGGAAAAGCGCAGTTAACGCATTGAACGCATCGTATGTAGAATTGTTTTTTTTTTGCATAAAAATGTTTTTAAAATTTAAAAAAAACTACTTTTGAAGTTATTGCATTTGTTTTATTGTATTTACCTAAACAAAATTCCCGGTTTCTGTAAAAAGAAATATTTAAGTGTTTCTAAAGTGTTTTTTTTTTTTAGTGACTGTTCTGTGCTGTTAACAAAACAATAAATAAATATTTCTACATAATTTTTAAAACGCGTTGAAAAATATAACAATAATGTTCAATAACTTAACAATCAAATACATGTTTTAATTCATACATTGATATCAATGCGAAAAATACGTGATTTGTAACCTAACGTAGGAATTTAATTTTATCTCAAATGCTGCTTTTATCAACATTTTTTATTATGAAAGTAAACGTTTAGTAATACGAACTTCATAGAGAACGCTTTACCTCCATACAGCTTCACGAGTCTATCTATATCTATGTGTGCCTAGGTAAGCCTTTATTTGAAATTTTTGTTCAGCCTGTTTTTTAATTTAAAGGATACTCACCTTATCGGTAAGTGCTTTATGGGTGCTATAAAATGTGTGCGTGTGTGAATTGGCAAACAAGTTTTTCATTTTTATCTGACTGATCTGTTTGATTTTAATGATAGAATCAAGGCACTGTTCTGCCGTCAAGGAAGAGTGCGGCATCTACACTTCTCAAAATTCTCAGAAAAACGCCCAAAAACAAAAAGTTAATATTTCATGAAAAATGGATGGAATAATTATAAAAATTTAGTTTGTTAGAATAGTTAAACCCAGTACAATATTAATTATAAAGTTATTTTAATGAATTTATCAATAATTTAAAAACTGGCATAAAATACTGTAGTTGATGCTTTTTCCTTATTTCTTCTTCGAATTCAGGAAAAATTTAAAAAGTCGTTTCTACATTACTTTTTGCATCTATAAAGAAAAACGTTTGCTTATTTTTATTTAAAATGTCATCAAAACCAAAAACGATATAAAGAATCTTCTTATATATTAATAAGCAAACAGAAATCTCTACCTCCCTTTTTATCCACTTTATTGACAACAGATTCAGATGAAACTTATCTCATTTTAAAGCTCTCCCCAGTGAACCAAAACTACCTTTTTTGAATTCATTTATGATCCTTTTCGGGTAGAAACGTTCATTTTCGGCACTCATAAATGAACCCTTTTTGTATCATTCGTCGGACTAAAATGCCTCTCAAAAACGAATCTTATTTTGTTCGCAAATGAGTTAAAAAAAAAACCATAAATTATCCTTTTTTTTGTTCGGAAATGAGTTAAAAAAAGAACCATAAAAAGTTATTTTTCGGCACTCGAAAATGAGCCCTTTTTGTATCAATCTTTGGACTGAATTGCCTCTCAAAAACAAACTTTTTTTTGTTCAGTAATGAGTTGAAAAAATAACCTTTTTGAATTATAAATTTTATTATTGCATAATACTATTTGTTATTAGATATCGATATTTTGTTAAAGAAGAAATGATTATTGCTAAAATTAGAGATCATATTAATCATTGGGTTAATAGAATTAATATACCTGGGCTGGAATTCACGCATTGTGTTTTTCATGATATTGATGTTTCAAAGTGGAAAGGCGTGATTGTTTTCCAATTTGACAAACTACCAAATTATATATGAAATATCAAAATAGTTAAGCTATTAATTGGGGAATTTATTTGATTACTGTTTTGCATGGAATTTTTTCGTGGTTTTCATTCTATTTGGGCCTGATTTTAATTTTTGATAGAAATGTTGAAATGTTGAAAATTTTCATACGTGTAGCAGTACATCCATCTCGCACTGGTAAAAAAGTTAACATGACGTTTGTACGAAGGTTAACATTTTCATTTTAAGTTCCTTTATTTAACTGATTTTAGAATATAAAAAGTAACATTTATGATTCATTTGTGAACTCATTTATGAACAAAAAATGGTTCGTTTATGAGAAATTGTTTCCTACTGATATGACAAAAAAATTTTTCTTTTCTGAACTCATTTCAGAATGCAAAAAAGAAACATAAATGATTCATTTCCGAACTCATTTATGAACAAAAAATGGTTCATTTGCAAGGAAGTCTTACCTACTCAAATGATACAAAAATGATTCATTTCGACTCAAAATAAGTTTTTAATGAATTTCGCAAAATATGTACAATTTTTCTTTATGGGAAAAGCTTTCACGAATTTAATCTTTTATAGCAAGCACTTTTAAGCGACAAAATAAAAAAGAAAAAATTTAAAAAAAAAAATTCTAACCAAAAACGTTCGCAAAACTCTCACCTTACTCAAAACCTTCGCTTATGGTTCAGTGGGTCCTTTATACCAAGTGCACAATATAGTTTTTATTCAAATGTTTTGTCACTAAGATAGGTAAAAATTAAAAATACGTTTTCCCCACATAAAAGAAGCAACAACAAAATATGTTGCAAAGCCAAGTAATTTTGTTGAACAGCGTTGCTGTGGGAGAGTAGATTGCGAGAGTAAAATGAGAGAGTAAAAAAAGGCATATGCTTTAACAGAGCTGTGTGGTTGTTAATTTTTCTTTCTCATCTTTTCAGACACACTAGATTCGCGTTGCTGAGACAAAACAAAATAAAGCTGAAAGTTCAGTAACTGCGTTTGCATTTTCGTCCGTCTACTCGCTGACGCAATCATAATAGAAATACATGAAAGCTTACGGGAGCGAGTTCAACGTTTAGTCCCATGTTAGACATGCCCATGATACAATGATAAGGTAGGGCCGCTTCGCTGAGTGCTCTCACGCATCAACGAAGAGTGGATAATGAGAAGGAACATATATGTCAAAACGACGAATTTCGTAGAAATTGCAAATGAAGAAAATATTTTATGTTTCCAAGTTGCAAACAGTGCGGTCGCGGGTGTTAAATTTGTGCTAATTTGAGTGAAAATATTATAAAAAAAGTGTAATAAAAACTATAAAATATGAAAGAAGTCTTAAAATTGCAAAAAAACCTGTAACAGTTTTAATCTAAAAACAACTTCGAAACGTAAGCATAAAGAAATTCGCGATGAACAGCTGATTTTGACACCAATCTCGCTTTATTCTGCCTTCTACTCCATTCCTCTCCGAGTCGACCCTACCTTATAATTCTGCCATGGACATGCCCAAGGTTCATTAATATAGGTTAAGTCACTTGAGATAAGCTCGGTCGAACTGTCAGAATGGATAAAAAGAAATCAAGAAAAAAAAAACCTAAATCTGTACAATTTTTAGCTAACAGCTACTTTGACATTTCGAGCAAAGGCGGAAAAAGAGTGCTTTTCTCTCAAGTGACTTAACCTATATTAATGAACCTTGGACATATTTCGATATGTTGCGACATATGCCGATATTCTTTCACCGATTTTATTATCTTTTCTTTTGTTTCGCTGTTTTGTTGTCCATTGCTTGTAGACACGACGATTTTGCCGAACGATGTTTGCTTGCTGTTTTTCATTATTTTTTCATGTGAGTGAAAGAGTAAGAACGATAATAACTCGTCGCAAAATCGCTGGTACGAACGATTTTTTGAACGATTTTAATGTCCGCTTTCTCTTCGGGTCCTGCGTCCACAAACAGAAAATCGGTGAAAGAAATAGTCGTCATATCGGCATGTCTAACATGGGACTTACGACCTAAACACATTGATTGCGGCTCCAACGACAAGCTGTCAAATTAGGAACGATTCTATATAGACGACAAAGCCGCAGAGGCAAGGGCGGTTTAAAATGATTCCTTTTGGAATTAATGCCATCTCAATCCAACTCCTTGGAATTAGTTTCACAATCCCCCCCTGTGTCTCAAGCAACCCCTTGAAATTTAGCGGGTTTATTAAAGTAGACTTAAGCCAAAAATAAGAAATAAGACACTTTTTTCCCCATATAAAACAACAAACAATGCCACACAATTTGGCTGTTTCTGTGGTTGAGCAGAAGGCAAGAGAGAAAGAAAAAGCTTTTTCTTTTGTAATGGATATTCTATTACGTACAAAATGATTCATTCCAGTATCTATATATCAATACGCAAACAAAAAAGTTTGTAATCCCTTTTTACCTATATTAACTTCAAAATATTCCCATAAACTGTATATCGGTTTAATAAAATAATATAATTTTTATTCGAATTCATTAAAATAGGTAAAACTAAGCATGTATAAACACCTTTTTTTCTCAATGGAACAATGAGAAACCAACAACATGTATAGCGGCACAGCTCTGTTAAACATCCAAGGTTGATTTATAAGGTTGTCGCAGGGATGATCGCACTCTCTTCTCAGTACCCATAATTGTCAAAACCAGCCGATTTTGCGAATAACTACGAAAGAAAAACGGATGATAATAGAGAGCACTTGTAGATTTTCTATGAGCTGTCAACTTCGATTTGACAATTATGGGTACTCGCTCTCTCCCTTGCGACAACCTTATAAATCAACCTTGTTCATGGTAGAATTATAAGGCAAGGCCGACACGGAGAGGAATGGAGTGGAAAGCAGAATAAAGCGAGATAGATCTCAAAATCAGCTGTTCATCGCGAATTTCTTTATGCTCACGTTTCGCAGTTGTTTTTAGGTTAAAACTGTTACAGTTTTTTTTTTGCAATGGTAAGACTTCTTTCACATTTTATTGTTTTTATTACATTTTTTTTTTTAAATATTTTCACTCAAATTAGCACAAATTTAACACCCGGGCCGCACTGTTTGCAACTTGGAAACATAAAATATTTTCTTCATTTGCAATTTCTACGAAATTCGTCGTTTTAACGAATCATTATCCACTCTTCTTTGACGTGTGACAGCACTCAGCGAAGCGGCCCTACCTTATCATTGTATCATGACCTTGTTAAACATCGTTGCTGTAGCATACATGAGCAAGAGTATAATGCGAAAGTGACACAGGCACCATAAAAGAGATGTGTATCAATATTGTTATTGCTTTCTCTCAACTTCTCTCTATTCTAACACACCGATAGCCTGAACAGAAGAAATTTTCCACCGCGTCAGCGTCAAAAAAACTGTTACCGCCTGAACACAATGACTGCAACATGCGACAAACGCCAAAATATAGAAGCCATGTTTTCATATCTTTCATATCAAAGACATTTATAATTGTTTATTTTATTCAATCTTTGTGTTTATTTTGAGATGGCGCTGCGACAAAGAGCGCCGCTGACACCGTTCATTCTGTTCCGGCTATGGATTGGATAAAAAAAGAAAAGAAAAATCGATTTTGATATGGTCGAATTTCGACCACAGGCGATACTAGTTATTATAATTACCTTAACTTTATTGAATTATTTTTCTTCAAGTTGCAACCTCCAACACAATAAATAAATTTTCATTTGAAGTGCTCAATTGAATTCTCAAATTCAAATAATCAACAATCAAGTTGTCGAATCCAATAATAAAAATAAACCACAATAAATTTAACAATAGTACAATAAAAATTGTAATTTTTTTAAAAGGAAATTAATTCTCAAAATCAATGGAAAATTTTAGCAAGGCAATTGTTAAAAGTATAACAATCGTAATTGTTGAATTTCAACAGTTATATTGAGAGAGTGAATATATTGTATTTCTCAAATTTAGTATAACTAGTATCGCCTGTGACCGAACTTCTACCATATCAAATCATATCCTGAGCAGAAAGAACGATGTCAGTGGCCGGCGGAGTTCTTTGAGAAGTGTCTGAGTCACTCTCGCATTCTATTATTCCTCGAGTATGCTACAACAACGATGTTTAACAGAGCTGTGTCGCTGTGTATTGTTTTGTTGTTTCTTATTCTCCCATTGGGGGAAAAAAGGTTTAAATGTCCTAAGAGAGTGCACGATTTAAATTTTGTGGCAGTTTTGAAAAATTTTTTAAATATGCTAACTTTGAAATTCGATTAATACTAAATCGAAACATGTCTACTTTCTGATGCAGTAAAAATATGCACTTCTATTGAGACACCATTTTTTTATTTTGTATCAGCAACGCTGATCGAGTGTGTCTAAAAAGCTAGGAAAGAAATAATAGCAACCACAAAGCTCTGTTGAAGCTTTTTACTTTTTTTTTCACTCTCGCATTCTACTCTCAACAGAGCTGTGTGGCTTTAACAAAGAGTGAAAAAAGTGAAAAACTTCAATACTGCTGTGTGGCTTTGTATTTTGTTGTTGTTTCTCTTATATGAGGAAAAAGATGTTTTAAATTTCCAATTTTTGCCTATCTTTACGACAAAACATTTCAATTCAAATTATATTGTGCAATTCGTATGAACCAGAGCTTACAAATAATATAAGTTTCATTTGAAAATATTGTTTTTAAAATGGGTAAAAAACGTGTCTAATTCTTGTGTTCAAGTATTAATGTATAGATAACATTATCTATCCAAATATTAAACACAACAAAATTTTTCAAATAAAAGCACTAAAATTGCATGTAAATTGAAATCAGTATTGATTACACCAATTTTTGTTTGGAAAAATAATATGGAATGCGATAAACAAAGAGAGAGAAAAAAAAGAGAGAAGGTAGCAGTAGTACTTGTTTGCCGCATGTCTCACTTAGGATACTTGTCTGTCAAACTTTTGAAGCTTCGCCATCTTTTTTCTCTCTCTCATTGGTTTGTCCATGATATGCTACATATTCCCTTTATATATTATATATAATATACCGTTAGAAAGGTGATTTCATTGCCTTTAAAATAAGCTATCAAAATGAGTTTTTTGTAAGTTTTTCTGCTAAAAACAATAACGTGAATCAAAGTTGTGAAATATTAATTAACCCTGTAGCTCCTAAGAATGAGAAAATAGACCCCCGTCCCATACGATTTTTTGCTCAGCTCGACATAACCTTTCAGCTCCGTAAATAGTTGCACTCAATTGCGGGACACCCTGTATATTGTAAATTGCAATTTTACCATCACAATATATAATCACACTTGTTACATAAAAAAATTCTTATTGTAGGGTAACCGTAAGAGATGGTGAAAAATGTCTGAAGTATTTTTTGCACATCTTATCAATGTTTAAAATACTCTCTTACAACATCACCAATCTAAAATCCAATCATATTGTGCAGCCAGACCTTTCATCCGATACCTCATTCACCATTCTACCTCTTCCTAGTCCTAAGATCCCTTACTTAATTAATATAATCTTTCAACGTTAATACTTCAGGTCAGAGGCCATCAATTTAAAATCTAATATGATTCGGCACATCTATGGTGCAGCATCTTTTGAATGATGAACATTTCATTGCCTTTATTTATTTTTTATATTTTATTAATTTCATTGCCGCCGAATTAAAGTATATTCGAAGTCTTTAGCCACGACATACACGATGTCATTCAGTTTTATATATTTACGAAAGTTTTCCTATATTGATGACTTCACTTTGTATGGGAGGTAGGCGTGGTTTTCATCCGATTTTGCTCATTTTCGAACTTGATCTTAATTTTTTTAAAAACAGCTTATATTTTGAATTTAATAGAAAAGTATATATATTTTTGATCAGCATCACCACCTGAGTCGATTTCCGTGTGTCCGTCTGTCTGTCCGTCTGTCTGCTGTCGACACTATTATAGCCGTAATACTTTTTAAAAAGAAGAATTCGCAAGTTCTGAACGTTCCAATCGATTTCGATGATTTTTAATTCAAATTTAAAATAATTGATCCTCTCGACGAACAAAAGTCACTCTCTATAAGTCACTAATCATGCCCCTTCTGTTATATGCAGCACAAACCTGGACGTTGAGCAGCTCTGATGAAAAGACTTTGGGAGCTTTTGATAGAAAGATCCTTCATAAGATCTACGGACCAATCTGTGTCAATGGCGAGTACCGAATACGATGGAACGATGAACTATATGAACTCTACGCCGACATCGACATAGTAAAGCGCAGAAGCATTGGGCGGCATCGCTGTCTAGATTATGTTGAGCGGATGGAAGGCAACGCTCCAGCGAAGAAAATATTTAATTAGGTACCCAGCGGCGATCAACGCAGGAGAGAACGACCACATCTCCGTTGAAAGGGCCAAGTGGCCTGACGAAACTTGGGGCTTTCAACTCGCGCCAGCAAGCAAAAAAAATAAATGGCTGGCACGACTTCTTGAACCAGGCCAAAACCGGCTTACGGTTATAAGCGCCACCTAAGGAAATAAGTAAGTCATGAAGAATTTCATGAAAAGGGCTCGCGTGTGAAAGCAAGGTCGAGGCGGCCATTTGAGCCATTTCATGTTCTATCAATAACTACTTTACAATTCATTAAAAAATAACAAACATTTCAACAAAACAATGTCTGTAACTTTTGGGACACCCTTAATATAATATCATCCATAATGTACTTGTACTAGAAAAATAAATGGAATTCTCTTATAAAGCTATGGCATTCAAAGTATGTCGGAATGTTTCAAACAAAATACACGTACATTTATTGATACGGAACGGTTACGTAAAAAAATATTTAATAGCGAATGCGATTAAACGAGTTAAATCTGTCAAAATTAATACTGGAATTCTGTGACATGAACCCAACGACTAACAAAGTTAACACGTATTCATCAAAGACAACACGTAGGGAGATATTCACAACTGTTTATTTATCTTTGTTGTTTAAATAATATAGTTTCGAGGAAGCATAAATAAATTTGTTGTAAGCAATAAAAACTTTAACATAAGCAGAGCATATCAAATAAATCGAAGTGATGATTATAGAATTATTTTTATTGTTGTGTTGATGTAGAAAAATTCCGTGAAATTCAAAGATTAATTTGTAGTTGGAAACTCATTTTATTGATTGATATCAAGTGTTTGTTTTTCCGTCACAGCTGTGTTTTGAAAATAAATTTCTAGTTGCTACTTTAATTTAAGCATTTGCTTATAGTTAAATAAAATTTTTTGCTGTTCAGTGACTCACAACAAAAGTCGTGCACACATCCCTTAATATTTTAAGAGTGATTAAAGAAATCTAAATACAAATAATATTTTGAAATATTAGTAATTCATAAAGAATTTTAAAGCAAAACAGCCTCCAAAAACGAGCATACGAGTTGGACAGATAAAAAACTAAATGATAACATTAGTTTTGGGAAAATCAAGTTAGAATACTACCTAAACAACATTGGATTCGTATTTTTTACTTTGGGGTATAATGTAAAAAATCTAAAAATTTTCTAATTCGAAAAAAATGCAAGGATATCACATACAGTTATGGCCAAAATAATGAGAGCATCACAACCCCACTTCATTGTATGCAATAAAATAATGCATTTTATTTGTTTTAATTAAAAATGTTGTCACATTGTTAAAGTCTATATGTGTACTTAAATGGGAATGAAATAATAAATGTTCAATTCATGTTTGATTTTAAAAAAATTCTTAAAAAATTAAGTCAATTTTAGGTTGGCCAAAATAGTAAGAGTGCGATAATCACCTTCCTGTAAGAAAAAAACAATAAGAAAGTATGTACCTGAAGGCATCAGTATTTCGTTGTATAGACTTTATTCCGTAGAACCGCCTCGCATCTTCTGGGTATTGAGTCAATTAGTTTTTGACAGGCTTCCACAGGTATGTCATACCAAGATCTCTTTATTTCTTCCCATAGTGCCTTTTTATTTGTAATTTTTTTGCTTGATACCCTATTTTTCAAATCTTTCCATAAGTTTTCTATAGAAAATAGCCCAGATGAGCACAACCCATGACCAATTATTAAAACAAAGGCCGCCTAATACCTCATTCAGTTAAAGTTATTATTCCTGCAAGAGCTAGCTTATGTACAACAGAAGAGTAAACAGGGCCTTAGGAAGCCTAATGCTATGTTCACACTGAGGGCTAAATGCGCATTTAACGAAATGCGCATTAGCAATTTAGAATGCGTGGCCGTATGCTCCTTGTAAGAGTAAAAGAGACAAATATATACATTCAATTTCGTAAATGCGCATTTAGCTCTCAATGTGAACGTAGTATAAGATGAACTAAAAATATTGACTGAGAAGGCCATAGCAAGACATCAATATTATTTCGCTCAAACCACCTAGTTATCACCTTAGCGGTGTGTTTGGGGTCGTTGTCCTGTTGGAAAGTTCAGACCAAAGGCATGTTGTCCTCCGCATAAGGCAGCATAACATTTTCCAAAATATCCAGGTACAATGTTCTTGTTCATATATGTATAAATTGAACCAACTCCAGCATAGCAAAAAACATCCCCAAATTTTAATGTTTCCAACGTCATGTTTAACTGTCTTAATGGTGTTCCTAGGATTTAGTTCTTGGTTCCTGCCTCTTCGCACAAATGTCCTACCATCCGAACCAAATAAATTTATTTTTGTTTCATCGGTATATTTTTCCAATTTCATCTATTTTTGGAAACTTGGTTGGTATTGGCAAATTCAATCCGTTGCTTGATGCTCTTAATGCTTAGTAAAGGAACCTTCCTTGCTATCCGTCCGTATAAATTATTTTCTTGCAAGCGTCGGCTGATCGTTCTGGAGCTAATGTTCAATGACAAGTTCTTTTTTAATCGCCGAAGATGTGATAAATGGATCCTTAAGAGCTTCTCTTACTATGCGCTTATCCAGTAATGGTGTGGTTTTTTTTTGACATCCTCTGCTTTTAGCTTTTTTGTCGTTGAATTCTTTTCCTCGAGTAATTTCGCTATAACACGTGGTGACCGGTTAAGAGCATTTGAAATAAATTTGTAGGTTTCGCCTCTGCTACGCATTTCAAGTATCAACCTCTTTTCTTTTTCAGAACAGTGCTTTCCCCGACCCATGGCTGGTTCACAAATATTTTTAAAAACTTCTCCCATTTCACAAGTAATTAAAAAACACAGCCTGCAATGTAGATTATTTTTTAAAATTTTTTTCACACCCAAATAAACTCAAATTACTTTCGCACTCTTATTATTATTTCCACTGATAACTTGACGTCTGCGAACAAAAATAACGGTACTTTTGCTAAATGGCGCGAAAATAAAATAGTTTTGACTAAAATGTAACAGAATGAATATAACAAAGATTTTCCAGCTTGATCCACCTGGAGATATGCTATGAAAAAATTAAAATAACGATATACACGAAATATGTTGCTACGCTCTTATTATTTTGGCCACCACTGTATAATGTTCAATGGTATATGAACTATAATGCTTAATGGAGGCACATCCAACATGGGCTCCAGATATTATTTCATGGAATTGATATTTTACCATCCTCACTCAACCTATTTAGACGCAAATGTCCACAATTTTTTCGGATCTTTCAAGACCCTTTCAACAAAAAAGTAAAAACTATTACTAAAACTAAAGGGTGTTTTTTGAATCGAGTAATAACTTTGCTTTTGGACAAAATACACGAAATTTTATGAAATATCCATTTATTTGTGATAGGGAACGAAAAGTCATTAAACTTGACTCTATAGCGAGTAGCGTTGACCGTAAGACGCTAATTCGATTGTTGAAAAAATTATTGATAATGATGAAAAATTAATGATCAATCGATGAGTCGAATGATCAATTTTGAAAAAATATGGGCTGATAACTCCACCAGGCCGCACCAAAGTGTGAATATATTCGTTCCAATTGCGACAATTTTGTTTATTGGCATACATTCTGCCAAAAAAGTTACGGGAATTAGTCAATAAAACAAAATATTTATTATTCATTCTTTCTGAATAACTTAATTACTTAATTATCCAATTGAATTACAATAGAAATTTAAGTAACGTAACGTCACGTCAGATGACAGCCTAATAACAAAAAAACCGGAAAAGATTTCTAAATTTGATTACTTGAAAAATAAACTGATATTATTTCAAATCCTTCTAAAAAATGTTTTATACAAAAAGTCTTACCTAATTCGCAGAGTCTTGCAAATTTTGTAATCCAAGTCGAGAACTACTTCTGTTTTTCTGATTTTGCATTTAGTATTATCAAGGTTGATTTATAAGGTTGTCGCAAAAGAGAGAGCGAGTACCCATAATTGTCAAATCGAAGCTGACAGCTCATATAAAATCTGCAAGTGCTTTCTTTTATCATTCGTTTTTCTTTCGTAGTCATTCGCAAAATTGCCTGGTTTTGACAATTATGGGTACTGAGAAGAGGGTGAGATCGGCCCTGCGACAACCTTATAAATCAACCTTGAGTATTATAAGTGCTTTCAATAAAGAATGGCACCATTGTGAATTTCGCTCATTTCCCTTGTTCACGACAAGGTTCATTAATATAGGTCACTTGAGAGAAAAGCACTCTTTTCCGCCTTTGCTCGAACTGTCAAAGTAGTTGTTAGCTAAAAAGTGTACAGATTCAGTTTTTTTTTCTTGATTTCCTTTCATCCATTCTGACAGTTAGACCGAGCTTCTCTCAAGTGACTTAACCTATATCAATCCATGATACAATGATAAGGTAGGGTCGCTTCGCTGAGTGCTCTCACGCGTCAACGAAGAGTGGATAATGAGAAGGAAGATATATGTCAAAACGACGAATTTCGTAGAAATTGCAAATGAATAAAATATTTTATGCTTCCAAGTTGCAAACAGTGCGGTCGCAGGTGTTAAATTTGTGCTAATTTGAGTGAAAATATTATAAAAAAAGTGTAATAAAAACTATAAAATGTGAAAGAAGTCTTAAATTTGCAAAAAAAACCTGTAACAGTTTAAACCTAAAAACAACTGCGAAACGTGAGCATAAAGAAATTCGCTATGAACAGCTGATTTTGACATCTATCTCGCTTTATTCTGCTTTTTACTCCATTCCTCTCCAAGTCGGCCTTACCTTATACTTCTACCATGTATCAATCAACCTTGATTTACGATAACCTATTCTATCAGATAATCTTCATTTTGCAAACTACTCTTTGAAAATAAGAGCAAAATATATATGACTAAGACGGGATTATGGTTCGACGATTTATCAGAAGAGGATGAAAGCTTGACAGAACTGGCTAGCAGTAGAAAACAATTGAGGGACGCTTGCAACCTTTTTGAAATGAATTCCACCGCGTAAGTGCAGCCTTTCATAGAAGTTTTGACATCCACAACATTTAGAAAATTTGTTTACAGACTTCTACAGAGCTTCCGACTGGCGAAGGAGGCGTGTGTAGGATTGATGACTACTTCAGGGGAACTGCTAAATCAATGCGCACTAGCAAGATCAACTCAAAGCGTATCAAAATTGGCAAAAGTTCTGTGATTCGCTGCTCACCATTTCATAAGAATTTGACATTCGATATTTGCTGTTCGATAACCAGCGAAGATCGAATGCCGAAAGCAACTCATAATAAATCCTTAGGTTCGATTTTTGTAATTATTTAACTTAAAATAGTGTTACTTAATAACTATGCAGATATAAAAAATCTTTTTAAAAATTTTACTTTTTCATTTTTGTTTTTTAATATTTTTTTTTTTAATATTTTTTCAGACATCGTACGTAACGCCAGTTTGGAAATGTTCATATGTTGCATTTCCGTTGTTGGTTCCTAGTATCGGTGAGCTTTTCATCGAACCAGCTTTTTTATTTATTTATTGACTTAAATATAATTTAATGAATATACGGTGGAATAAAATATGTTTGCGTTAGGCATTTATAAACAAAAAACTCATAAAAATCAAGTTTTTAATTCATGATTATTATATAAGTTTTACAAAATAAAAGTTAATAATTGATTACGGTTAGTAAATTCATTACACACAATCGCTCTACAGTATTCATAAGTTTTTAAAGTTTAAACGTACCAATATATGCAGCTAGCGACATAGTTATTTTGCTGAAATTAAACACCATTTTTCTTAATTGAACACCTCATTCAAAAGATGAGTTTTAACCGTCAGCAAACTGTAGAAAAACAACTTGAAAGTGAAAATAGCCGCATGTGCAGTTTCTTCAATTCAAGATCAAACACAGATGTTCCGTCTTCCCTAGTTATAGCTGTAATGCAGCTGACAGAACAATTATTTTAGTTTTTCTATAAATTCTCACATTCAACTGTTCTGCACAATTTTTTGTGATTTCAGCGCCATCTAGTAAAGCATACCTTAAAAGTGAGCAGCATTCAACAGTTGACGAATAATTTACGATTGAACGAAAAAGTGAGACCGATAAAAGTTGAAATATGGACGACAAGCAGTTCTCAGGAAATAGTCTAAAAGTGAGTGTCAAAGTGAATAGTAGTTATGGCAAAGACGTGAACGACAAAAGAGTTCAAACACAAAAAGAAGTTTATAAGGCAATTTCAGAGGATAATTTATTGCCACCAATAAAAAAGGAAGAAACAAGCAGTAAGTTCCATCTCTAAATATTAATTATTGACAAAAACTTTAATTTTTATTTATCTAATGGCGCCACACATTTAACTTGAAGAAATCTTTTTTGTCTGATGCAATATAGAGGTCATTTTAAAAATGTGCACATTTGGCACGCCTTATTTATTGTTGTTGGATTAACAATTGTGTATCTATAGAAATTTGTTAAATGGTTCAAGAACTATTCACAAGTTTTTTCACTGGTATAGGTACCGTCTGTGTTGGCAAACTTACATTCCGTTGGACCTCAACTGGAATCTTATTCTTAAGTTAATTTTCAACAATGAAGTTAAATTAAGCTCAATTAATATCGAACCACTTGTTTGATATTAGCTTACACAAACTTAAACACGTTTTAAATTATATATATATATTTATATATATATACAAATACATATTATACGTGTTCAATTTCTTGTGGGCTTAATAGCCTTGAATTTTAACAAATTAATCACAAAAATATCACTGCACTTACAGACAAGTTATTTTAAGATAAATATCGCAGCATCGGGGCTCTATATGAGCTCTATCAAATAATACTTTTATTTCCATTTTAAACTATCTCAACTTTATTGTATAGGTTATTTTAGTTTATATATATATGTCTTAATACATTTTCGTTCTATCATTTTAGTCCATAACAGTGCGTTAAATACAACAACTGCAAATCAACTTGAGAACAGTGATTCTAAAATGGTACAGGAAGAAACTACCATTAACGATGGCGCCGATGAGCAGATGTTAGGTGCCGAAGATAATGAAAAAATAGCTGAACGACGCGAAGAAGTCAAGTTTATCAAGGGTGATCAACAAAATGGAGATGCGAAAATCGATATTGGCACTGTTAACGGAAAGGTAAACTAATTTTCTTTTTTTTTTTTTTTTTATCTGACTACAGTATCTGTTCATTGGATTGTGACCGATAAGCAAATTTAGACAATTTAAGCTTCAATCAATTATAGGAAAAAACCACACCATTCAGCAATATGAAAAATTAAAGATTTGTAGTTGAAAGATAAATAAAATGGTTACACCAGTGGCGGATCAAGGATTCTCAATAGGGGAGAGGGGGAGGGGTTGTAATTTTGCTAAGAAAAATAAAAACTATATGATTTTTGTTTTACGAAAAAGACTCAACAAAAATACGAGAAGGTAACAAAAAAAAATTAAAAAGACCGTTTCGATCGTAAGTGTGAACGTAGAATTTTTTTGTTTGATACATGGGCAAATCCCAACGTGTCGGGACGTTTCATTCGGACGCTTTTGAAAATTTTTCATACGATACAGAGATATATTTAGGATAGGTCTATATTATCGAAAAGCTACCTATTGGTATATTAAAAAAAAAAAATCCAAGAATTTTTATTCATCTCAATTTTAAAGCAAAATTTTTATTTTAAACATGCGTTCGGACAAGGTTCATTAATATAGGTTAAGTCACTTGAGAGAAGCTCGGTCGAACTGTCAGAATGGATAAAAGGAAATCAAGAAAAAAAAACCTGAATCTGTACAATTTTTAGCTAACAGCTACTTTGACAGTTCGAGCAAAGGCAGAAAAAGAGTGCTTTTCTCTCAAGTGACTTAACCTATATTAATAAACCTTGCGTTCGGACGTTTCACGAAACGGAAGTCATTTTGTGACTAAGTTCATACTATGCCTGGATCTGCGAATTTATCAGCCGTATAAAAAAAAGTAGAAGACAATTTTTTTATAAATTTAACATGCTTTCAGAAAAGCCATACGCCGTCTTTATTAAGGGCATAGTGAGGTCACAGTAAATTATTTCATTTGTTCGGACGTTTCGTGTCGGATGTTTCAGATTTTTTCCATTTTGTTATGTTGGGTAATCAAGTAATAAAGTATCTAAGTAATTAAGTAATTCAGAAACAAATTTAATATGTTGTTATTTTCCTGCCTCAATCATTTCATTAGTATCTTTTAGCCAATACCTTAAACATTTACTAAAAAGAAAAACTACTTGTGAAATATTGCGGTGGATTTGATCACCATGGCATATAAATAAATTGCTTAAATAAATAAAAATTAAATGTTTTTCTAAGATAATATCCTAAAATGTTAAGTTTATAATTAGAGCCCTGCATGAATATATTCATCAACTGAATATACCCTGATTCTCTGCTGTAGCAGTCACGGCAAGCAAGGCTGCAAGCGAATAAATGTAAACAACAGGTCGTGTAGCGTAAGAGAATAACTTTTTATTTGTTCTCTGTTATCTTTTCATACACTTTTGCACTTAGGTGAGCTTCAGGGATGATATTTGGGGGCTTTTAGGGCTTTTTTGAGCCCTTTTTACTTGTAAAAGCCCCGAGGCCCTTTTTAGTCGTTTTAGGCCCTTTTGAAAAAATTTAACCGAAAAAATTATCGCAATTTTTAGCGAGAAAAGTTTAATGGTTGATGTCTGTTGACAGCATTTGTTTACTATGCCATCGTTCTACAAAAGTTTAAATTTGGAAGTAGGAAATGGAGGTAGGAAATATCGTGCACAGAAAAATCGCACAAAAAATAAAATTTAAAATCACTCAAACAAAAAATTACCCAAAAAAAATAAAATTAAACAAAAATGTAAAAAAAATCACACAATAAAAACGAAATATGCCCAAAATTTTGGAAAATTGCCTAAAATGCAATCTTGCGTTGTCGAAGTGCTTGACAAGAATAAGCTCTCTTGAATTTATTACATAAATGAAAATATCTGGAGAAAAAAAAAAAGATATGACATCCGCGGGACGGTACCGATCTCAACTAAAAACTTTTATTATATTTTTATTTTTCAAAACATGATCGAGTGATAGTAATAGTTAAAATAACCATACAAACAAAAAGTGAGTTTTGTCCTAAAAAATAAGGTGATTTTTGTATGACAAATAGCTAGTCCAAAAAACGAAATTTCGCCCAAAAACGTACAAAACCGCATCATTTTTTTGGCGGTTTCTAAACGAAATTTAACTGAATTTTGTATGGAAAAATTTTGGGTGATTTTTATTTAAAGTCTATATATCCTATCGACTTTTTAAAAGTTTTCATTAAAATAAGCTCCTTTATATGCAACCATGATCACATAAAAAGCATAGTTTTTAGTAATCTCAACTACAAATTTATTTTGTTTTCCAAGTTATATGAAAAGAGCGAAGCCTAAAGGCACCATCGTAGTCCTGACAATGCCTTAATATACATACAAATTAATCCATTTTGTTATCAATTCATCAATCATCTCTCTACACCTAGATGAAGTTTTGGTGGCAAATTTCAAACTTATTTCTTGGGGATTGATTTGTCATCTTATCAGATGTAATTTGACTTAATTTTCTTTTTGCAAAATTCTTTATTCTAAAATTGTGGTCATATTTTTGTGGAACTATTTTTTGTTAAATTCAGCTATGCCCCAATATATATTTTGACAGGAGTGACTTTTTTCTACTCAATTTCGTCCGGCTTCATTGATTCGTCTTCTTACAAGTCTTAACGTCTTAACGGGAAAGAGTCTACATTAAATTGCTCATTAATTTCTGACATTCTACGACTATTTAAAGGCAGATATAACCGATATGCGGTTTTATGTGAAAATGCTTTGCAATTTTTTGCTAAATTTTTTTTGCAAAAATACGCTGTATCTAAAGATTGTTTTTGCAATTTTTTGACTTCAAAAAATTTGGACACAAATAATGCGTAAAATAAAATGTATTTGAAAGAATCGCCATAAGCACTAGTAAGATGGAGAGTGATTTAATTTAATCGTTTAAATTAGAGTGTGCTATTTTTGTGATCAACCAAGAACTGCCTTTCATGTTCGGCTTAAACGGCACAAGCGCAATAAAACACGAACAAGTTAAAGTTTTTTTGAATTCCCAAAACTGTTAATTCGAAATTTCGACTATGTTCACAAAAAATAAATTGGACTTTTTGAGATTAATAAAAAGTGTGCTATTTGTAAGACCGTGTGACCAAATAGAAAGTCTTCAATATTGAATTGCCACTTTTTAAAATTAAAAGCCCTATTAACGTCAAATTGGCCCAATTTTTGTTTGAATTATGGCCCTTTTCCAACTAAGTCAATATCATCCCTGGTGAGCTTGCGATCTACGCGTTGCTTCAGTTATTTCTCTGAGTACTTAATAAACTATATGAATACTCAGGAATCTGCTGCAGTGACCTGAATAAGAATCAGGTATGTTGGTTTTTCCCCGCAATAAGTTTTATGTTATTCTTAATGCACGTTTGTGTTATTTTTTGTTGCTTATTCGCTACCTTCGATACAAAAAACACAAAAGCTGTCGAAAATAGTTTATATCGGCCGTAGCTGAACTCCTAGAGGGGTGAAATATATCAAATGGTCCTATTATTTTTTGCCCCTCAACATTTCTCCCGAATACACAAAACACAAAAACATACTTTTCGTTCTACGAACGAACGAATAAAAAAATATTCGCTAAATATTCAGGGTATGAGCACTGATATTTTTGTTCTTTTTTATTGCGTTATTTGCTACCTGATGTTGTTAGTAAAGCATCGTGCTCTTATTCTCTTTGTTTCTTATACCTGAATAAAACAAATAGAGTGTAAGATCAGGTATAAGCAAAGCAGGAAAGGTATATAGGAAATTGTTGATTCTATAGCAAGAGAATATATTCAGGAAGTCGGAAAAGCATACTCATGCAGGGCTCTATTTTTAATAACTTTTTATTTTCCACCTGTGAATGACCATTTTTGAGATTTACCCATATTTGGTGATGGATTTGTTGTTCTTATTCATTTTTATGTTGGTTAAAAATAATTGTAATTCAATCTTATATTTAATAAATGGAATTAAATATTTCGGAATAATATGAAATTATTATATTTTCCTGCAGTAAAGAACTTAAATATATTCTAAATTAATTGAAAATTTAAATTTTAACAAACAAAATGTATTTTTAATATGAAATAGTATAAATAAAATGAATTCAATAAATAATTTGAATTTATTATGATACTTTAAAAATAAAAGTTTTCATGTAAACCTGCATAGTAGTAATACAATTTTATGTATTATTTATGTTTTATTTATGTTTTATTTATTGTATTATTTTGTAAATTAATTGGCCCTGACAACATCTGTTAATTCAGTGAATTTATTAAGACCTTGCGGTGTGACGATGGACACCATTGTGCATGAAGGTCTATTTTTTTAATATCGTGTCTAAATATGAGATCAACACATTTTTTAATTAATATACTGATTAAAATGGTTTAGTCGCTTTTATAGAAAAACAAATAGAAATCATTAGATCTGTTACCTTACTTTTTCGACTAAAAATAGTAAAATTGTCAAAAGCGTGTGAGAATAAGCAAAATCTCTTAAAAATAGAGAAAAATACAAAAAAGTACGGGAACGCTTTTCGGCCAAAAATTGAGTAAACTGTCAAATAAAATCGTTTGTCATAATTCAAAAACATTGTCACATTCATTATATTGGTTTTGATAAAAAATATAATAGATCGGTGTGATCCATGATATAATAACCCAGGTATTATTAATCAAGAGGGATGAACTGTCATTGTGTGCATAGAATGTTAAAATACCGTGATGACAATCAAAACAATAACGCTTTTTGTATGTTTATATTTGAAATGGGGAAATTTTTGAGCTAAAAAATCTTTTGAATTTGATAGTGCTTTGCAATATATTTAAATAAATTTTAACCAAAAATATTTACTTACCCTTCAAAAGTGCTATGAACTTATACACATGTTATAAGTTATAGAAGCAGATATAAAATAATATTTCAATGCTGTATCGAAATCGAAATAAGTATAAAATAAAAACTATTGTTTCGCGGAATTTAAGAAGTTTTTATTTCCCAAAATATTCTGCTTAAGTTTTGGATCTTTTATTTAAATTTTTTATGCGGAAGTGCATTCAACATTTATCCGTTATGTGACTGACGATGTACCCGGGTACCTTTTGCAATTAAGGCAAAGAATTTGATCATTAATAACTAAGCTAAAGAACCAAGTTAAATAGTTTTAAATTGTAGAATTTACGAAACATCGATCTATCTCAGAGAACTGCAAAACTCACTTTTGCTTTGAATAAAATCAGCACAATACTGGCGAACGCGTCTTTTGTGTCAGTTTGAGTTTGAGTTCGTCTGATCGAACTCACATGATTGAGTGAAAGAGTGTTGACGTTGAATAAAATAAAATGATGCTGCTGAAGTCGTCGTTTGTGTGAGCTGATTGACGGAATGAATTCACATATTTGAGTATTGGCGTTGAAGTGTATACGGATATGTGTTTCGTAAATGAGAAATCAAAGAAATAGTTAAATTAAGTTGTTTGCAGTCAATCGTAATAAAAACTTCCCCTTCTTCTTCTTGTTCTCTCTTTCTCTCTCTGTCCGCACATGAAAAAACTCATACGTGTTGATTTTTGTTTTTTGCGTTTCATTCTTGATGAAAATCATCGTTGTTGAGCCCAACGAACAAGCATGAAATATGAATCCGAAGACGACCGTTGATTAAAATCACAGAGCCAACACGAAGCACATGGTTTGATTGAATTTAACTCAACAGCGAGTGTGCACTCGAGCATGTCTGATCGATTGAACGCAGAGGCATGATTTTTACAGAGTTGATTACGTATGAAAATTTTTATGTGAGTTTTGCAGTTCTCTAATCTATCTGAACATTAAAGAATTTACACGCTATTTTTCTACATAAATTATATGAAAGTACCCGGGTACCTCTTCAGTCTGATTAAAATGTTTTTTTCGTCACTCACATAACGGTTAAAGAAGAGTGCTTTCACTGCTTCTGGAAGTTCGTTCGCTGCACACATTTCAGCTAAAATCGGTAGTTTTGGCGAACAAAACCCAGAACTACACCACAGCTCTTGATCCACCGTTGTCGCTTCATTTCATTTTGCGGTGGAGCGTATATAGGTATGTTTCCGTACTCACTTCAAGTAAAGTTCGAGAAATAGAGAGTAATTTGATTATCTGTCAAAATTAGAAAATTTGTCCAAAAGTACGGAAACGACTTCTCAAGTAAATTTCAAGCACAAGAGTTATTTTTATTAATTTGCTAAGCAACTGCATACGAGTACATTTTTTCCACAACATAGCACAATTATATTTTGTTACTTTAACAATCAGCTGTTTGAAGCTCGAGATTCGTGCTCGAAGAAATTTTTTAAGTAAAGTTAAAGTAATTGAGAGTGACATTTTGCTTGTTCTTCTTCTCTCTCTCGTGCTGGAAAATTGTGCAAAGAAACCCTTTCGAATAACTTCAAGTAATTTGAAATGAGTACGGAAACCGACCTAATTTCACATCATTGGATATCACTTTATTTATTTATTTATTTATTTATTCATGTGTAATTCAGAAGCCATTAAGGCCAAAAGACACTTTAACGCAACATAGAGCACACACACATTGTGGCTTTTGCTAACAATTTCCATGATATTAATATTCACAATAAAAACAAAAAAAAAAAAAACACAGGTGCGTCGTTGGACACACGAGAGAAGCGAAGCTTTTTCACAGTTACATAGATTTGATAGCATAATAAGTTTTTTTCTTTTTTAATAAATTAACTTTCAAATTCAAAAATTTAAAATAACAAAATGAATTACATATATACAGAAAACATATTTACTGCTTATTTTTTATTGTTGAATGTCAAATTTCCACGCCAATTACATATACGGGCATATAATGCCAGCGACTCTCCATTTTAACTCTCCACACATGGTTGTGAACTTGGCTGCACTGAAGAAATTTTTTCCTCCAACAGCGTACTGCGTAGCGAAAAATCTGTCGAAAACTTTTCAGATTTCACTCCAAGCAAATCACAGAACGAGGAGTATAAAACTTCGCTTCAAAAATATATATTAAAGAACGCACACGAAACAAAATTTAACAAACATTTTAGATACCTTGCCGATGTCATGCATGCGTTTGTTAATTCCATATTTAATGATATCTTTTTTTTTGACACTTAAAACATAGAGTGTAAATTATTATCTAGAGATTGCATCAACTCTGCTAACAGTGTTAACAGAGTTATTTCACTTAAAAACATGAAGAAAAAAAACTCTGTTAACCTCTGTTAACACATGCCAGAGATTTAGCAGATTTGATGCAATCTCTAGATAATAATTTATACTCTATGCCAACAACACCACAAACCACATTGCATTCACAATACAAACACATCGATGCTGGAGACACCGTGTGGCAAATAAAAGCAAATTTTTGTAGCATAGCAAATACACAATCCTCTATCTATTTGTAGATGGTGACGATCTACTGCAGCATAGCTTCTGTTATAACAAACATTAAATTAACAACTGTTTCCCACAAGTGTTTGTGGCCTAGTGGGTAGTGTGCTGGGCTATCATTTAAGAGGACACGGGTTCGATCCCCGCGGGAACCAAAACATATTTTTATTATTTAATATTAAAGTATTAAATTTTCTTGTAATAAGCTCTAGCAACAAAGAAACCATCAAAATTCCAAGAAAAAATCTGTCGAAAATTTTTCAGATTTCACTCTAAGCAAATCACAGAACGAGGAGTAAAAAGCTTCGCTTCAAAAAGGACCGTAGAATAATTTTGCCTATGCTTATTGGAAAATTTAATAATTCTTTACCCAGTGTCTATGTAAAACAAAACAGAAAAGGTCTTATTTTACTTTTTGTTGTGCAAATGTACTCATCAAACGCTGAAATAATCACAGAAATTCCATTTATTTTCTTAATGTGTTCACACTACGTGTATTTGACACCTTATGCCTACAGCTCGGCAGCGCAGTCGGTATTAACAATACCTGCAATAATTTTATTATGGGTTTGATCTCTTATCAATTCCATAAGCTCGTCATCTTCAGAATCCTTTTATGATTCTAAAAGCTCAGAATATTTTTTGCACTAAACAGATTTCTTTGGTTGATATCCAGCGCTGGCTGGATGTAGCGCATCGACAGTGCAGACGACATGCTAAATATTTTTAACAATATTGAAATTAATTCTCAAATTGGCATTAATATATTTTGTTTTTACACAATTTACCATGGTTCTGGTTTCCATTCCAATATTTTTTATATATTTCAAAGAACTAGATACTTTGCAATTTCTTTGCTAACTTTTAAACAGCTGATTTTTTTTCAGTTTGACACTTTTACTTAAAACTTGGAACTTTTGACAGGGATTGAAATTTTTACTCTCTCGATTGCACTCTCTTTTACAATTTTTAAAGTACGGAACTAAAGCTTCAAATTGCGGGAACAGACTTATTACTGTAAGTTGGTGTTTGACGGTAGGAACTATCGGTAGCATTCAATCGAGTCAAGTTCCACCTTCCTTCTGTAAGCTAATGGGGCTGACTCTGTGACTATCTCGTATGAGTATACGTCACTATGAATTATCTTTAATAAAGGGAAAAGTATAAAATTTAATTAGTTGGAAAATAATTTAATAAAAAAAAAAACAAACTTTTTCTAACTTCTTAGATTTTCAGTGACATTACATAAGAGATTTTATTACAAAACAATTTTAACTGCTGCAGATTGTTTCATTGGAGCTTTATTGACTCCAATGGAGGACTTTAGTAGTTCCTTTGGTTGATTCTATGGTCAAGAGTATACATACCACGAAAACAGTTCCAATGATACTATAAATCTATGGCATTTAGTTAAGCTGTGTGAAAGTCTTGAATACGTAAATACTTAAAACGTGAACCCGTGTACACGTGCTTTTTTAACTTCACGGGTAGTTTGTGTTAAAAATTTGCTTCTAAATTGAGTTTGTGATTTTTATTAAAATTCTTAAATACAAATCACGAACTCAGTAATTAAATTCTTAATTGGAAGCTCTACTTTATAGCTCAAATGTTTTAAAATTTTGTTGTATAGTGACCATATTTTATCACATAAGATTATGATAGTGAATAGTGATTTCGTATCACGTTTCTATACTCTCTTTCGTATCGTTTCGTTAGTTCTAAAGATAAATAGTTCGAGTTGTATGTGAAGTCCCACGCCACTTAGTCCAATTTTATTCGTATATAGCCTGAATTGGCACCTACATTTCTTTTGCATTTGTTGATCAGTTAAGGAATTAACTCGATACATACAGTCAAACTCCAAAAATATTTAATAGAAGGTTTTTCAAAATTAAAAGCTCCGCGCCACTTCGGATATAATTCAATGAACAGTTACTATTTTTTTTTTTGTAAAATTAAAAAACATTTTTTACAACATTGCTAATAACAATTACACGCAACAATTCTTTTTTTTTGCAGACCTTTACTGGTATGACCAAGGAGGAGCTTATGAAGTATGCTAACGATCCTTTCTGGGTGCGTTTGCGTTGGATTTTCTTCATTGCATTCTGGGCTATTTGGGTTGCTATGCTTGTTGGTGCCATACTTATAATCATTCAAGCACCAAAATGTGCCGCACCTGAACCCTTGCCCTGGTTCAAACAAGGTCCTCTAGCAAAACTTAAATCAATCGATAGCGCGGACAGTAATGATTTGCTATCAGTTAAAAAACTTCATGCAACTGGTGTCATTTATGAGTTGCCTGCCGAGTTAACCTACTCGGTTAAAGAACCTGCCATAGAGGAAAAAATTAAAAATTTAGTTGCCAAATACAAGGATTCAAATGCACATATTATACTTGACATCACGCCTAACTATGTTAATAAGCAGTCAAAATTAATGCAGCAGGCTTTAACCGACAAAACTAAGCGTTCGGCATTTGTCTGGATGGAGCAACCTGAAGTACCAAACAACTGGCTTTCGATTGTGAATGGTTCGGCATGGTCCGAAGTGCAACCGGGGAATTATGTACTTTCACAATTTGGCGATGGCTTGTATGATTTGCACATGAATGACACGCTTGTTAAGGAAGAGTTAATGGAGACATTAACGCATTTGTTGCATCTGGGCATTAAAGGTTTTCGTCTTCAAAATACAAAATTCTTCTTGCTCACCAAGCACATCAATGATGAGATTCCCTCAAATGATCCACGGTTCGTTCATACTCAATATGGTTTTTGGACACATACGCAGACTACATTCCAAGAAGGTTTAGGCGATGTGCTCTATGAGTACTTGACAGCTGTAAAAAATATCTCTGCTGATGCCTTATTCTCCGTTACTGACGATGTTATACGTCCAGAAGTATATCAAACTAAAAATGGCGATAATGGCATTGAACTACCAATATATGGCCATTTTTCACAGTCATTAGCTGCACCACAAGGCAAGCAACTATTAACTGAACTACATAATACTCTAACGGCTGTTGGCAACAGCAGTTGGCTGCAGTGGAATTATGGTGACTTATCTGCGGATAGTCCCGTTAATCCATCTGCATTTGGCTTGTTCCTGTCGCTGCTTCCAGGTGTTGCAGTTGTGCCAGTTGACTCTGTGGCATTCAGCGATATTTCTAATGAAACATTCAAGCACATTGAGCAATTGCGTACGGCAGCTTCCTACAAATATGGAGACTTTGAAGTATATCCGACAAGTGCAGATATAGCTGCTTACTCTCGGTAAGTTGGTAAAAAATTTGTTCATAATATTATGTTAAAAAAAAAAATGCAGCGCTTTGTTAATTGTAAACAATTATTAAACTTTTCCTAACTGCTAACATGGAATCAATTTCATTTCTTACTAAAACAACTAAAGGCAAAGGTAAAAATCTGCATGTCACCCTTGCGTTAATAAATCATTAAACACACTTCTTTGAAAATTTGCTTACTCATCATTTTTGTTTTTGTTTCAGAATAAAGTCTGGTAATCCTGGCTACTTTGTAGCTTTCAATCCTTCAGACGTCACACTCAAGGGCAACTATACCAATTTGGGTTTGCCCGGAAAAATGACTGTTGACGTCATCAGTGATAATTACAATGTCACTGATGTGATGGTCAAGTAAGTTGCCGTTCACATCAATAGTTTATAGTAAACAATTATTTACATTTTCTCTTTTTTTTTACAGAACCAAGGTGATGTCTGATTCCATTGAAATATCTCCATATTCAACTATTATTCTAACCTACGTGCCTGTTAAGTCGGGTTAAACATGCATTGTTTGAAAAATGATAACGCTATGATTGATATCATAAACGCATTAAGCTTAAAATGTGACAATATTATATAAATTAAAGAATATTAAAATTTGCAAATTACTTTACTTTTGTTGCTAAATGTTATACAAATGTTCCGCTTTCAAAAATGAGTACTCAAATATTAATATTATCAATGGTTTAACACAAAGGTGTGGTGTTTTATTTAATTTTAAAGGAAAGCAAATTTGGAGGTACAGCCGTGGACATATAAATAGCACCAAAATACATGTAGGGTGTTTCATATAAATTTAAATAAAATATATTGAGGAAAAAGGATTTTTTTCATGGTATTTGAGTTTAAACATTAAAAACTTAAAACCAGTAGTAACTTTGTAATTACGAAATCAAAATTAGAAAATTAATGAAAAATCTGAAATTGCTCCTTAGCTGAGGTGGACGTATAAATAGCACGATTTGGATTCTGAAAAAAAGACACTGATTTATTTTTATTTTACAACAATGAGCTTTCGAATATGCTTACTAGTACTTGGTACTGTATCCAAATTGTCCAAAACAGCACGACATCTTCGTCCCATACTCTCCACAAGCTTCCTGGCCCTATCCTTCGGAATAGAGTACCAAGTCTTCTCAATTCCACTCCATAACTCATCTAAATTTCAAAAATTTTGGTTGCTTATGCTGACCTTCACATCATTCTATAAATTTTCTATGGGATTGAGGTCGGGGCGTTGAGCCAGCCAATTCAAAATATTTATTTTTTCCTTTTTTAGCCAATCAATCACAACCTTTGCCGTGTGTTTAGGATCATTATCGTGCATAAAAGTCCACCCAATAGTTATGTTCCCAAATACAAATGGTTCCATCTGGCTATTGAGAATATTTAAATACATATTTTTGTCAATTATTCCTGGTATACGAAAAATTGTCCCAACGCGGTGCCAGGAAAAAGCTCATAGCCATTAAATTTCCTCTTCCATGCTTTAATGCTTTTTTTGTATACTTTGGATTCAACTCTCGGTGTTTGGGGCGCCGAGCAAAAGTTTTTCCATCTGGTCCAACCCTATTAAATTTAGTTTCGTCAGTCCAGAGCACATTCTTCCAAAATTGGTCTACTTTATTCACATGGGCCCTTGCAAACGCTAAGCGATCCTTTTTTGTTTTTTTTTTGTTAAGAGCGGCTTGGTTCGGGAAATGCGTCCATAAAAGGTTAGCTTCATGTAGTCTCATAGATGCTAGTTTTCTTGAAACATTAAGGTTATATTCTTCATTTATTTCCTTCATAATTTGCTTTGCTGACTTGAAAAGATCAGCCTTACTTTTACGAACTATAAGTCTATCAGTAGAAGCGGTGGTTTTACGTGGTCTAGGATTGCGCGGCTTTTTCTCGAAACTATTTGAACCATTTGATGTAACCAGCTTGAGTGCATAATAGACCCTCTTTTGCGAAATTTTGAAATATCCGCGATTTCAAACGTTTTTTTGTGTTTTTGTCTTAGTTCGTGAATTATAGACCTTTTTTCGGAGTGCAATGTTTGCCACGACCCATTTTATTTAGAATCGACGAAATTAACTGAATAGAACTCTAAAATTTTTACAAACACCCGATTTTGTTAACTTTTATTCACCAACTAACATGTGTGCTATTTATATGACCACAGCAGATCGTACATGCCTATACACAAAGAGATGGCGTGAGCAAATAAAAGCAAGTAACGGTACATCTCCTCGGAGTTTTAAACACCGTCACACTGGAGTCGCAAAAAATTATAACAACAGTTAATGAATGCATTGTTAGGTTCAAACGAAACGTTTAACAGATAAGTTGACATTTGTGCTATTTATGTGTCCATGTCTGTATAATGAAGTACCAGGGCTGGCTGATTGTATGTTCGAGGATTCAAAAATGTTGAGAAATGTTTCTTCAAAATTACTTTTAATTGGTATTTAAATAACAAAAAATTTTCTTTCGAAAATTAATTATATATTTATAATTAATATACAGTTGAATCCGGATATAACAACTAACCGGTATATATAACGACTAACCGTAATAATTTAATTTAATAAACTCAGTGCATTTATACAAGAAAATTTTTTACATGAAATTAAGCGTAAGTAAAAGGAAAAATACAATTTTGTACTCAAATTTATTTTTTGTACGCAAGTACAGCAAATTATGAACAATTTAATATTGGTGACTTTAAGGAAGGGCCATTTTCTTTTCAAGCATCCCAATTAAAAATTGGTTTTAGTTTATACTCTTCTTAGAAATGTAGAATTTCATATTAAAATGTATTCGCTATTTTAAAAATTTTTGGATTCATCTAGAACTTAGTATTAATTTTTTTCCTGAATTTTTTTTTTTTTAATTGTATATAAAAAAGTCCCTATCATCTTCGATTGCCGATTTTAAAATTTGAATTGATTGGTTAAAATGCGTATTGATGAAAATCTGTTTATTAACAGCGTCTATGATGTGATTATTTTGGTCTGTAACATTGAGATGTTCAAGGATTTCTTGACGGTTGTCATCGTCCATTACTCCGAAAAGCCATTTGTAAGCTTTCCCTCCAATGATTATCAGTCCTCCCTTTTTCCTAGGTTCTATTGGGATTATAGATGTTTGCTTAGATTTTATGATTTATATTTCTCTTTGAACTATTTCTATGGAAATCGAGAGACTTTACATTGTTTTCTATTTCGTCTAAAATTTCAATTCAATTGTATTAAATGTAAAATTGTTAAAGTTTGGTTCACCACTTGAATTTCTCTCATTTTTATCTGGACATACCCCGATTCCTCTTCAATGGAGCTTATCTGCAATAGCCGCTCAGTTGGAAGCACTATCCCTAGAAGCACCAACAAGCTGATTACCTGAAAATTTCAAAGGTCTCTTTATATTTACAGTATGAACATTTTTTAATGGGTATTTCCTATATTTTGGTTTTTCTTTATGTCTTACGCTAATATAATTTTTTATGAACTCCTCTTGTCTATTCTCTTCGTAACTTTCTCTGCCTTCATTTAATCTTTTCGCTGTTTCTATCTTCAAGATAAAAACTTACAACATGCTTGGAAAACCTATCAATAAAATTCGTGAAAGAATGTTTACAATTTACGTATGTATCGATATGTACAAATTCGTTGATATCAGGTGTATCTGTATTTTTAAATTTGGGTTGGATTGGATTTCTATTGTACTTCGCTGCAGTACACAAATCACAGTTATTTACTACCTTATTGATAATAACTTTCAAGTTAGGATAATATATTTTATGCTTCAAAGCTTCATAATTTGCGATAATTGCTGAATGACCGGAGTCCCTTTTATGAAAAAGAGCTACCTGTTTTATTGCTTCTTCTTGGTCTTTCATGTCTCTTGCAAAATGGCTACATTTCAAAAATTTTGTGTTTGAGTCTCTTGGAAGCAACTCGATAAATTTTTGTTGAAGATGGTTATAAGTTGTGTCATCTAAATCAGTGAAAAAAGCAATTTTACCTTTACATATATGTCTTCGGACAATATCTGCTATTTTTTCCGGTATATCAGCTCTTTCAATATAATTTCTATCGTTACCCAATATTTTTTCAAGTTCTTTTTCCTTTCTTTCTACTAAAAATAATTGAGTTTTAAACCTATTCACGACTTTATCAAAAATCGGAATATGGTCGTGTAAATCTTCTTCTTGAGAATGTGCTGTTAGGACATCAGTGGAAACGTTATGTATATTTCCGTCGTAGAAATCACTTTCATATTAAATTATTTCATTATTATCCACATCGATGCGACTTAAAAAATCTGCAATTTTATTCTCTTTGCCTTTAACATAATCTATCCTTACATCGTATTCTCAAAATTGAATCAACCATCTTTGGAGTCTTGGGTTGATATCTCTACCACAATTCTTGGTGTGAAGCCACTTAAGTGGTTGATGATCTGTATTCAAATAAAATTCTTTACTATATACCTCACGCTTTTCTCGTGATCATTTAGAGTACGAGAAGGGAAACATATAGTTCTAACATATCTTGTGTTAGAACGGCCCCTAAGGCAAAATTGCTAGCGTCAGTTATTAGCTTCAATTTTTTATTGAAGTTTGGATAGTGCAGAATTGGATAATTTGTATTAATTTCCTTTAACTTCTCAAAAAAAGCTATGTAATTTAGGTCGTTGATATTGATTTTCGAGTTCTTTTTTAAATATTTAACCATAGGAAATGCAACTTTTGCATAGTCCCTGATAAATTTACTATAGAAGCCGGTTGCTCCTAAAAATGACTTGATTTGTTTTTACGTCTTGGGCAGGCACAAGTTTTTGATAGCTTCGACTTTTGTTGGATTTGGCTTTATGCCGTTTTGAGTTTAGATATGACCTCAGTTCAGTTCAGTTCAGTTTCTTTTTTTAAAAAACTGCACTTATATACTTGAATTTTCAGTCCCGTATTCCTAATAGTTTTAAAAATAGATTTAATATTGTTTATGTGCTCTTGTAACGATGTGCTAAATATTAGAATGTCGTTCAAGTACACGATAAAAGTTTTATTGATATATTGCTTTAGTATTGAATTCATTAACCTCTGGAAGGTTGCAGGAGAATTTTTGAGACCGAATGGCATTCTCACAAATTCAAAGTGCCCAAACGGGGTCGAAAACGCAGTTATCCTGTCCTCAGGTCTTACTATAATTTGGTGAAACCCTTTGGCCAAATCGACTGTGGAGAAATACTGAGCCTTCCCCAATTTGTCCAATATATTGTCTATATTGGGAATTGGATACTTATTGCTAACAGTACATTCGTTAAGTTTTCTATAGTCTACAACAATTCTCCATTTCTTATTCCCAGAGCTGTCTGACTTTTTGTGGACTATCCACATAGGACTATTATATGGCGAGTTACTCTCGGTTACTATACCCTGTTGGAGCATTTAATTTAATTGTCTCTCTATTTCCTCTTCATGTACCTTAGGGTACATATAAATTTTTGCATATATGGATCTATCTGTTTTTGTAACTATTTCATGTTGAATGCTGTGAGTAAAGGCAAGTGAATTTCCTTCCAAAAAAAAAAAATATTTCTTCATATTGGGTTAATAATTTATGCACTTTTTGTCTCTCCTCTCTATTAAGGCGGTGTAAATTAATTTTTCTAAGAAATCATTTTGAATAGGTTCAAGTGAACACACATCATTGGTACCGTTTCGAAAATTTGTTTTAGCAATCCAAATTTTATGACCTTTCATTTTTATATATTTTTCATCTAAATCAATTATCGCATCAAATTTAGTTAAAATATTCTGTCATATATAATATATATACCTTCTGTTAGGTAGATGGACTACATTCCAAGAAATAGTTCCATGAGCAAGAAATTCTTTTGGTATTGGAGTGACTACCCCTTCAGTAATTTTGCTTACACCATTTATGGTTCAAAAAACTTTGGTTTTTCCCATGAAAAAGGTTGATATTTTCTTGTTACATTTAACGCATTAAAAGTGTTATCTTCTGTACTTAATTTAATTAAGGGCAATGTGGGTTCCAAAGCTCGTTGGTAAAATTTACATCTTCTTCGAAATTTCCAATTTCCATCGGTTGGAATTGGCTTCGTCTAGAGTTTTGTGTATCAACACTCATATCGCACACTAAATACAAAACAGTCACAACTCAAAATTTTCCAAAATCGACTTTTAGTCATAAATCAATTCACAATACACATCTCTAACTGCAGTTAAAATGTCTTTTTCATAACTTTATTCTTTAACTGGAAAAATGTAGTCATGTCTGTCTTAATGTTAATTGCGTTGCTTCTGCACTTTCAACCAAAGAGTTTTATTTTTAGTTGTGTCAAGGTGTCTTTGATCCACTGATATGTTTTGTTACACATAAAGAGTTTTATTTTGAGTTGTGACACTTTATTTGTAACAACTGAGAAATTTCAAAGTGTATTATTTCGAATTGTGATCCTATAGCTGAAAAAAGTGAATAAAATTGACTGTTTTATTTTGATATGTGTCTTTTTTGTTGAAATAACTGTGATTAGCATTATTTATAAATATATATATATATTAATTTTTATTCAAATATTATTGCAGCAGCGTTTTGAACTAGTAACTTTAAGAGATAAAGATACCAACTTTCAAAGAGTATGCTTAAGAAAGAGCCCTATTCTATTGATTGACAATTGTAAATTTATTGACAACTGTAAAAATGTCTTATTCTTAAATATAAACAAAAGCTCATAACATTACAAAACTGTTAGCAACGTTAAAAAAAATATTCAGAACAAATAAATAAGCGAAACATTTTGAATGTTTTCAACCCCTTGGACCAAAAAATAGCACATAAAAGACTAGCTTGTCAATGAATTTACAGTTGTCAATCAACAGAATAAGGCTATTAAAGCCTTTTAAGCCTTGAAGTTGCATGAAGTTAGTTGTTTATATTCAAACTAATCAAAAGTTTATTTTTGAGTTGCTATTCAACCTCTGACGCAAAAAAATATGCTAATTTTTTCTACTTATCAATAATATCCTTAAAAATTTTAAATTATGCTCGGTATATTCCGAAAGGAAAATAATAACCATTTTCCTAAAAACTGCTAGAGTCTTTCTACAAAAACTAAATTTTTAAAAACTAAATACTAAAATTTTGAAACGAATACAAAAAATTTTTTAATGTATTGAGCAATTTTTGTACCGTGCTAAAAATTAAAAATTAATTTATTTTAAAATACATTTTAATAAAAAAACATATTAAGTAATGTTTATTGTGTATTTTATTATTTAATTGCTTGTTAATCAGTTGACGAATGAGTATTTTTAAAAATTCAAGCAATTTTTATCAGTTAAACAAGCGCAACTTGAATTTTAAACGAAAAATTTCAGTTAAAGGGTCATAAGTCCAAAATCCTTTTTATTTACACAATCATGATATAAAACAGCAAAATCTTTAGCAAAACTGTCTTCTAATAAAAATATAGCTTTATTTTCAATTAAGCAAAAAGTAAATTTTATGTTTTTTGAAAAGTTTCTTACTTTATTGCTTAAAAATGAAGAGCTGTTGGAAATTAAAACGATTTTTATCAGTTAGAGGCACAATTTAAATTTTTAAACAAAATATTCAGTTAAAGGGTCATAGGTCCAAACATTTTTTTTTGCACACTCCTAATAAAAAACTACATAAACTTTAGTAAAACTGTTTTCTAATAAGACTAAAGCTTTATTTTCAATTAAACAAAAAGTAAATTTTATGTTTCTTGGTAGTTTTCTTACTTTAATGCTTGAAAATTAGGAGCTGTTGAAAATTCAAACGACTTGTATAAGTTAAAGAGGCACAACTTGAATTTTAAACGAAAAATTTCAGTTAAAGTGTCATAAGTCCAAAATCCGTTTTATTTGCACAATCATAATATAAAACTAAAAAACTATAACAAAATTGTCTTCTTATAACAATAAAGCTTTATTTTCAATTAAACAAAAGGTAAATTTTGTTTTTTGGTAATTTTCTTACTTAAATGCTTGTAAATTAGGAGCTGTTGAAAATTCAAACGATTTTTATCAGGTAAATAGCCACAATTTGAGATAATATCTCTAATCATACGAAAAAACTTCAGCTAAAGGGTCATAAATCCGAATTATTCTTTATTTTCACAACTGTGATATGAAGTTAAAAAACTATACCAAAACTTTCTTTAAAATGGGGTTTCTTTATTGTGGAACCAAATTTGTTTAAAATATTACAATCATTTTAGCTTAAACAGTTTTTTGCTTCTCCTGAAAATTCGTTTTTTTTTTGAGTTGTCTGTTTTGTATTTAGTGTGCGATATGTGAATTTCGAGTTTGAGCTGAATTAACCCTATTCTGGTATAACAGGACTTTAACTAAATATTTGAAAACCAGATAAGGTCAAAAAGTTTTGTTCCACTTTTCCCTTTAAGAAGCATATTTCTTCTTGTTACTCCTATTAACATCGAAAACATGGATTTGTATATTGGTCTAGTTTATTTTTGGCAGAGATTAACAAATTTATTTAAAGCAAAATCCCTTTGACAATTTGTTGTTGATTTTCAATATCGTTCTTCATCAGTTTTGTCTTAGTCTCTATTTCTAATTTCGTCGACTCCAATTTCAATTTATAACCATTGATTTCCGTATTAACAATTTGCAAATACTTTAGATCATCTACAAATGACTCGAATAGCTTCCACCAAGCATCCAAAGAACTTCCTTGCGTTGCTTCCAATTGCCGTGTTTTGTTTGGTGGTGACGGAGTTTCTATATAGAAAGTTTCAATATCTGAAAGAATCTCATCCAGTGTAGGTGCAACAGGATGTGAGATTGTTTTCTTGATTTTCGATTTTTTAAACATTTTTTGATAAATTAATCTTCGTATTAATCAAAACAATGAAAACAATGAATGTAGTGTGCGAAAAATTATACCAGAGCTGCATTGAAATGTAATTTAGTACTATTTAAAGAGGAGCTTTTGTACTATTAGTTGCGAAAACCCAAACGTCTTATGCGGGTTACACATCTGCGATCTCGTGTGCCGCACGGCTGCCATTTTTTAACCTGTGTGAAGCAGCGACCGTTCGAATAAGTGTGTAACGCGGGAGTGTGGTTGTTGTTTTTTTTTTAATTTGTGTGACAGAGAAAATCAAAAATTTTTTCCAGCAAGTGTGTCACACACGCAAATATACTTCTTAATTAGCGAACTTGTGTGAAAATTGACGCCGTGTGACACGAGATCGCAGATGTGAGAATGGCATGTACAATGTCGGATAACGTTAACTTTTTGAGAATCCAGCTACAACTATATAAATTTTGTACGACTAAATAATTCGGTACGATGTTTTCAGAGGTGTGGGATTTTGAAAGTGTTTTTGTTAACATAATATAAGAACATTGTAAAGATGCGTTACCGTAAACAGTAACGTAATACTGTAAACGGTATTTAATTTGAAATAGTTGGATAGACAATGCTATACAGGGCAATTAGTGATTAACTGAATATAAATTGAGCTTTACTAAATAATATCCTTAAACATATACTTAGAGTTAGAAATAGGACAGGAAAGGTGTTGATATAAAAAAACGAAATGGCCATTTGAGCCCGTGAAAGGACTTTGATGAATTTGTGTTGTGTGCGTTATGGAAGGTATTGATATAGGAGGATTAAAATGTATAGATTTTGACAGCCGATTTAGGGAATTACCACGCCCTCGGTTATGTCGGAGAAAGGTTTGGATTGGAAAAGAATGACGAATGAAGGTTTGTAAGAAAATAGGAGTTTTATTAGGAATTAGAGAAATGTATGATGAAGGTGAGGATTGCTATCTTATATTACTTAATCATACCTCCATATACTGAACTCAATACAACTAAGTCATACGATTACTCTTGTTTTGTGGCTTCTGCTTGTTGTCTTGTTGTCGCTGCTCACTGTTGGTTTGACTATGACTCTTCTATTGTTGTTAATTTCGATGTTGTCACTGCTGGCTTTTATGTGTCGTCTTTGTGTAGTCGCAGTTGGGCTTCGACGTACCGTCGCTGTGGCTGTTGTCGTCGCTGTGCAGACGTTGTTGGTCTTGACGTGCATCTGCTGTTGGCGTCGATATGCAGTCGTTATTAGCTTTCACGTGCAGTTGCTCTTGGCCTCGTCGTGCCGTCTCTATTGGCTTCGACGTCCAGTTGCTGTCGACGTCAATGTTGCTGTTGACGTCGACGTTGGCTTTTATTGGTCAACGTTGACTCAGGAATAATTTTCTGCTGGCTGCGTTGACTTGTTGTTCACACTGTAATGTCACTGATCACTATTTAATGGTGTTTTTTTTCTCGAAAAAATTCTGCATTTTTTCTGCCGTCTTTGAGAATTCTGTACTTTTTCTGTACATAAAAAATGCAGAATTTTGGCACTCTCAATTCGACGGTTTCAGAGTTCTGCCCTCAAACGCTACCAACTGAAGAAACAAAAAAGTGGCATGTTATGAAAATAGTGAACATTGTATTGACACTTTAGTAAAGAGTGAGCTCCTTCTTTACAAATTACAAATATTTATTATAATTCAAGGTTGATTTATAAGGTTGTCGCAAGGGAGAGAGCGAGTACCCATAATTGTCAAATCGAAGTTGACAGCTCATAGAAAATCTGCAAGTGCTCTCATTTATCATGCGTTTTTCTTTCGTAGTCATTCGCAAAATTGGCTGGCTTTGACAATTATGGGTACTGAGAAGAGAGTGCGATCAGCCCTGCGAAAACCTTATAAATCAACCTTGTTATAATTAAACATTAACGAAAATATCAAAAATAAGTTAATTTACCTTCAACAAAACTTTCGTGGCCAGACATTTTGAATTTCATTTTGTATTTTGCTATTCCACGAAATACTTTTGCAATTTATTTGACGTTTCTCGACATAACAGCAAACACAACATTGGAAAAATTTTGCATTTTTATATTCTTTTCTCGACTAAGAACAGGCCAACATTTTTTGAGTTCAGGTCAAAATTTAAAAAATTCTGCACTCTCAGAGGATAGAATTTTTTGGCGAGAAAAGAAACGCCATAAGATGTTACTGCTTAGGTTGTTACTTGACAAAAGAGGCTGTTGTTTATCGCGTGACCCCTTTTATAGTCGTCATGGCCTACGTGACTTTCGTTTGTTTTCCCTCATGATTTTGCGCAATTCGAAGCATTTTAATTGAAAATCACATTTGCAAAAGCGCAAAGCGAAGTGCAAACGGTCAAAAAAAAGTTGTTTGTTTTATGCCGTGGTTATGCTAGCCAAACATGATTGCCGAACATTTTTTGTTGTTATTGTTTCTCGTGTAAAGTGAGAAATTAACTTTTTCTCAAATTCATTCTCTCGCTCTCAGACCGAACATTTTTGATTGCTGATTGAAACAGCAAACATGCCGAACTTTCCGGTGTTGCCTGCAGTGATTTTCCATAAAAGCATCAAAAAAGTAGCAAGAAGTAGTAAAAATTTAAATAAGTTATGAAGCAACTTATTATATAACAAGCATCCTTAAAAACAAAGAACAGACGTTAAGAAAAAGTCAAACAACAGGTGTTGAGCAATTTTCAGTATTTATTGTCGCTTCAAATAAGCATTAACAATTTTGTGCCTTCACAAGTTAACTACAAAAAAATAGTCTTAAATCAAATTGCAGATTAATTTCCATCAATTCGTATTGTTGTGTTGTATTTAACTTAATATATTTTATGTAGGAATGGCATTTACTTGGAGTCGCAGTTTGACCGAAGTGTTAAAGAAAGTGCATTAAAAAGTATGTAAAGTGTGTATGCAAAAAAATTGGGGTTGTTTAATTTGTGTTTTGGAATATTATAACATTGATGCAACTGTGCAACAAACAGAAGCGTAACCACCAAACAAACATTTCAGCGAAGAGAATAAATAAACGAAAATGAACACCAAATGTTCGGCAATCATGTTTGGCTAGCATAACCACGGCATTACAGGCTGGTTACACAGGTCAGTGGCAGTAAAAGTGCGAAAGATTACGTGTACTGTTCGAATGATTCGAAGAATTTCGAACTTTCATGCTTTCATGCAAGAGGTGCTACACATGCTAGTGAAAGTTTATTAAAAAAATTTCATCGTATGCGAAGGTTCTCGCTGCTATTGAATCGATTTAATATAATGGTTTGTTTTTGAGTTAATTTTCTTTCAATTGTATATTTTTTTGTATATTTATTGTATATAAAATTGTATATTTTTGCTAATTTAATTTTTTGGATACTTGTTTTTATATTGGATACTTGCCTTCAATTTCAAGCTTTTCAAGCTTTTTGCCGAAGGCATCAATTTTTCCTTTACTTGGGACTTCGTGCCGTTCGCTTGTAAGCTAGCATACTTGCAAGTCGCAAGCTATCGTGGGCTTATTTATTTTCAAGCACAAGTCAGACTTGATTGCAAATTATCAAGCTCAAGCTAGCTTCAACTTGTATTTTAAGCAAGTACTTGAAATTGATTTCAAGTAGGCTTATGCAGTTGATACTTACTAACATCTAAATATATAAATATGAAAAGAGAGCATTCGGAGCTCAAATAACGGTAATTTTTAAAATTTTTTAATTTTTAATAATAGATATAAAGAATTTATAGGAGCTAAAACTTTGTCGCGTAGGTAATCGTAAGAAAGAAAAAACATCTTATTGAAACTTAATAGGGGTATTCATAATCCGGAGCTCTTTATTTTATCCAAACTTAGTTTTGTATAATGAATTGGATATTATATAAACATTTTTAATTAGCAATACACTTAAATTTATAATTAATTAAAAAAAAGACCTGTTTTAAATTTATTTATTTTATTTAAAGGGTTAAATGGGTTAAGGTTTCGACCAAAATTTCAGCAAATATAGGCCTTTTCCAGACTTGGTCAACGCAACTCCAACTCAAGTTGTGTATTTATACCGGAACATTCAGATTAAGCAACTTGCACACAACAAGTTCTCGACACGTTCTCAACTTGTTCAACGCAACGCGGCTTTCCGCAATTTTCATCGGCGACTTGTTGGATCAGTTTGTTTGTTTTGTGAATTCAATTATTTGTAGTGCAGTATGCTATATATTAATCTACATGAATAAGTTAATTAATTAGTTCCTTTTTTTTTAAATAATAGAAACTAGAAGAAGAAGAAATAGTTTGCAGTATAAATGAGCAAGGGTAAAGCATTAAATTAGTGTAAGAAGCACGACTTTTGAAGCAAGTCTGAAAGCATTCAGTTTATAATTGCATTGCTTTTCAACTTTTTCGCTGTTGCGTTGAAGTTGCGTTGGAATTGCGTTGACCAAGTGTGGAAAAGGCCATAGTCTCATTTGAAAGAAAAATGCCTTAAAAGTAGTAGTATATGGGAGTCGTCGCTGATACTTAAAGTCAAAAAATACTTTTTTTCTTAAAAAATTAAATTTGTAAGGCAATTTTATCGTAATAACTTGAAGGACATTTAATTTTCTTTCAAATAAGCTATAAGGTTTGGAAATTGTTGTAGAGATATGTTATGGATTTAAACGTAATGACACCTATTTTCTTCTCCCTATCTCACTAGGGGGATGTTTGCAAGCTCATCACGAAAAATCATCACCCACTTTTTTGGTCATTTTAGAAGTTCTTAACTAACGTATCTTTCGCAAATCTTTGTTATGCATTTTTCTTATACAAATCTTGATAGGACAACAGCAACAGGACTGGACCTGGAAGTGGACACGTTCCATTTAAAGCTGATCTGGATAAAATTTGTGGTGACATGCCCATAATTCAGAACTATTTAAAATGCATTCAAATCTTAAATGAGCATTGAATTAAAATAAGTTGACAAGGAAATACTAAGCTCACTTTCTTAGATGGCGATTATAACCATAAGCCGATTTTGGCCTGTATTAAGAATTTGCGCCTGCCATTTCTATTTTGAGCTTGCTGGCGCCAGTAGTTGGTAACTCCAAGTTTCGTTAGATTTTCCTTCACTTGGTCCTTGCAAACGGAGATGCGGTCGTCCACTTTTATTTTAATCGCACCGAATTCAATATTTATGTCAATTACTATTTAACATTTTCTTGTAAAGAATTTTTATATATTTGTTTTAACCCTCGCACCCGATGCATAGCTAACACTCAGTTCTTAAAATAAAAGATTAAGATATTTTGACTTACCGATATATATGAACGTATACCATATGCTTTTGAAGTTCTGATGATGCATTAATCCTAACCTTAAATATTTATTAAAATAATCGAAGCCTAAACATTTTAAAAGAAGTGTGCGTGTCAGCTCCGACTCGCGACTGGAGTTTACTTCTTTAGATAGATTACCTTGGAGTTTGAATGAATATAAAAGGCAAAGGGGGTGAATAAGGCATTCTTTATATTTCTGAAAGGATGGCATACTTATTAAATTTTAAAATATATTACTAGCGTTTATTACATAAAATAATTATGAGGTAAATTAATATTCACGTTGTAATAATCACATGGTTGTACCATATCTAGTCGTTCGCAGTGTTCTACCAAAAACTAAATTAACTTCTTTCAAAAATTGCATTAAGCGCAATCCTTCGTCTGTATGATGATGGAAAAAATATCCTTAAATTTTTCATATTTTTTCTCTTTGAGATCAATTTGCGGACATATTTGCATTAAATGTCCCGTTATGTTGGAGCAATAAAAAAGATCTAGCAATTCTAGTTTTATTTAATTGAAGTCGGTTGAAAATTCGTCGAGTTATTCAATTTGGAGTATTTTTACTTCACTACAAAATCAACAAAATAACTGTGTTGCTGATTCTTATTTGCGAAAAACTCGAATCAATCCACTCCATTCACGCACATATATTTAAAGTGGCTGAACTGGTTACAAGTCGGCCATTTAATATAATTTGCGAAAAATATACTGGGGGAAGCCAAGTTTTTTTATTTTCGCCAATGTAATCTTTGAAGCTGGGCTTATATATTGATGAATAATAATCTCTTCGAATTTTTTCTTCAGATTGATTCACTGTATACAACAAATCACACGGCACTGTTGAGCTCTATTGTTTTTTTTCGGCCTGGATCATGGTATGATAATGAATACCATGACCACCATTCCAGTTTCACGAAAGTTTCCGAGTTTCGATTAAGGTGTTTTTTAATTTATATATTTTTTAAATAGTAAGATTATTGCTTTTGATGTTTAATTTATTAAAATATTGTGATATTTTTATATTTAAATACGAGTAAAATAGACATTATAACATTCCTTACTAAAATCTAAGATAAAATCGGATATAATTGCTAAAAATGCATATACTTATTTTTGAAAATTAATAACAAGAAACCGCAGTTTTAATATATCTATGAAAAAGTTTAACTTCATACTAATCACATTCGAAAGTATTTTGAAAAACGTTGTGTATTTCGTTAAGCATATCACTAGCCAGCATGCTACGACCGTGTTTCTTGAAGGCTACTGCATTACACTGTTTAACTAGAAAACTAGCTGCAAAGGCAGCAAGAAATGCTGGATTCGATTGATTCGACTCCAAGGACCAATTGAAAAATGTGGCCAAGGTGCCGCATAGCAAATCTCCTTGTCCACCACATCGCCGACCAGAACCACCTTGAGGCAATGTGTAAACCTCAGAGGTACTAGGAATATGTATCTTGTCATTGGCACCCTTTTCTAGCACAATGACACCATCACCTAGACATGCCATACGTTCCTTCATAACACGACTGTCTTCACTAAAAAGACGCCGAAATTCGATGGCGTTCGGTGTTAGAATCACATTGCGATGACCGCTGATGATATTGATGTCCTCATTAAGTATTGCCAGCCCATCAGCGTCGATGACTAACGGCTTATGAAGCTTTTGGCAAAGTGCCATAAGAGAAATAGCAGTCTTTTGTACTTTTGGATCGCGTCCAAGTCCTGGACCAATTACCTAATTAAATTGATTAAATTTGATGAAATGTTTTTAAAGAGATTTTTACCATGACATGCAATCTTTCAAGCCATGGCTGAATTTGCTCCACTGCATCATCTAGGTCAAGCAAAGGATGCACAATCAGTTCTGGACTATATGATTTTATGACCGTTGCAGCATCTCGTTGACAAAATACGTGTGCTAGGTCAGCACCTAACTTCAGCGCACTTAACGCTGCAAAGTATGGTGCTCCTGTGTACTCGAGTGACCCACCGATGACTCCTATTCGCCCATACTGTCCTTTATGTTTGCTGTCGCCAAGTTTGGGTATAATAGTTGATTTAGCTAGTTTAAGGAGCTTTTGCGTTTGAACTGGAATCTCAATTGGATCACACATGGCCGTAGAATGTCGCTGTAGTTTAAGAAAACATTGAACTTTAGTCAATTTGCTGTAAATGCGATACAATGCTAATGTTGGGGAAAATGCAACATGCATTTCTTTATTTATTTATAATTGCCGATTCTTCCCATTTGGGTACGTTCACTGCAGTCGACGAGAAAGCTTTAATACACTGTGACTGGGCGTTTACACAGCCCGCACGAAAAATGTAAACTATCAATACCAAACATATTTTATTCCAATTTACAGCTCTATTTTGCTTGTTAGCATAACAAGGAATTGTTAAGGAGCTCTTGTTTATATTATTGTTATGTAATATAAATGTTCATATTCTAAAAAATCATTAACAATTTGAAAGCTCTAAAAAGCTTAAAAATTTCACCAAGCGTGGTGAGAATGTGAAACTCACAGCATTCAAACGCCAGCTGTTCTTCGATGAAATTTTATTGTTTATTATATCAGTAAGCAAAATGAAAATGCAAAGAATAAACTAATCTCAAGATTTTTTATTTAAAATACAAATTTACATTTTTTTAATAGCCAAACAAAGTTTGAGTGAACCACGCAGGAGCAGCTCCTATTTTAACTCAACTTTTGGCTGGCATATATATATTATTATATTTGGGGTTTTCATTGCGGTATTTAATTGTATGTAGAGTTAGATAGAAATAAAAAAAAAATAGATAAAGAGATAGATAGAATGAATAAATCATTTTCGTTTCGAAAACGTTTTAAATAGCGCCGTCGTTCGATTTTTTAGTTTCGTCGATCTTCTTCATTAACAAAACTCAAAAGACGTAAAAATTCCTCCATTTTTCACAGTCCTATTTATTTTAATTCAATATTATATTATAATTTATATTATTTTTATTATTTGCACAACAATTCTCTAGTTAAACACATAAATGTTAAGATTACGTTGTCGTTGCTAAGATATTTTCTGCAATTAACAAAATTGTGAAGAAAAGAGCTTTTAAATTTTCACCAGAATACGGAACAATAACAACTTGTTAATATTAACTATAGTGTTAACGTGGTGAGCTTTGTTAAGCTGGTCAAATAGGGCTGTTATAATAGTCCCCTTCATGCCAAAAACGCCAATGTGAAAATAAATCGTTAAATGGATCGTACTTGTCGCAAACAAAAATGAGTTATGAAGATAATTTTTATTATTGCAAAGAACTTTTATCAAAAAATAAAAAATAAAAAATAGCAGAAAAAAGCTCATTGCTATATAGACTTATCTATAGTCTATAGTTATAGTTATCTAATTGCTGCTTGCAATTTAATTGCTTTTTTAAGCACTCACTGTTTCCATAATTTAAAAACATTCTACTGCTTCAACTTGTGTATGCGAAAAATCAAGCAGCCGCAGCATAAGCAGAAAACAAATTTGAATAGTTTGCAAAGTGCTTCGGCAATCGACAGCTTCGGCAGTTGTCGTTTGATTGTTGAACTTTCGTAAGTCGGTGCAGCATCAGTTTTTGATTAATTGTGCAGACTGTTTTGCGCTTATAATTTTTGCTTATTCTTTCTAACTATTAGAATAAATTTTTAATATAATTATCAATTATTAATTATTTCAATATATACAGCATTATACGCATTTCTTTATTCATCGCACAATTTTGTAAGGTTTGTGTCTAAACACTCGAAAATCATTTAGAAAAATTAAGAATTCTTGTACATTTGATAATCTAATACGAGTACTAATAAAAGTACTACAAAGATCGCATATGGAGCATGTCTATGATAAATATCATAAATATCATAAACATCAACCTTAATCGAAAAAATGACAAAAACTATAGGTTAATTTTACACAGGCTTTAAACGCAATTTACGGTGTTTAAGTTACGTAGATCTTAAACAAGCCGGAAAAACCTTTATAAATAACGATGTGTTGTTATTTATTGTTGTTTGTTTAAAGGCTTCCCCACGCACATTTTTTTATCAATCAATCAATGAACCTTACCTACGCTCTTTTAAATATTTATTGTTGGTAGATTGTTGGTAGCTCACACGACACGCCAATCTGCGTTTGACATTTCTTTGAAATACAGTACTTTTTCTCCTCCTCTTTATTTCGTACTATAAAAGCATTTGGTATTAATTTAACATGATTGCTTATCTGAAATTGCTTGAATGTTCTCTTGTTCTTCAAATTGTTATTAATGCATTTTTTATGTTTAATTAATTAAACTAAAATTCAATTTAATAATAACAAATGGCCTTCAATACTGAAAAAACAAACTTAATACTAATTTTAAAGCACTTCTAAAATGTATACAGTAAGCAACAAAAGTAAAGCAAGAATTATTGTTCAATGGTTTGTAACATTTTTCGGTCTTAAATGATTTCTTTCATTCCATAAAAAGTTTTAAGTCTTTTCTTGACACTTCAAACTTATCATTAAATTTACTCATATTTTCATAGTACCTACGTTTATTCCAACATGACATTTAGAAATCGATTTATAGTGGAAAAAATAATATAGCATTGTAGTGCAAATCGAATTTTTATTACGATTTGCATATGTTCACAACGCCATCTAGCTGTGAAATTGATTTCGTCACTGCATATCGTTATCTAAATCTGATTTGGATATTCGGAAAAACTAAGGTACTATGTAAATATGCATATAAGTGCTGAAATTGAGTTTAGCGCACTCTCCTTCTTGCTTCTATTCTGGTAGCTGCGATCGCGCACATCCCACAGCTCGCACTTTGCTTCCAACAAAGAAATTAGCAATTTCACTTCAACTCTTGAGTAAGCTGCATAGTTATCCTTTCTGAAAAAAATGTATAAGAGATATAAATACATTTAAATTTGAAATTATAAGTATTACAGCTCTCCTATTTCTTGTTTCAAAACACACACTTTCTTCTCCGCTTTTTTCTTTGTTTACCCCCTAGCCACACGTGCCAGTCCGTAGACAGTAGCAGTTCGAAAAACTCAATACACTCTCACTTTTCACTAATACACTCACACCTTGACATCACTGGCAGTCCACTGGCAACAACTTTTACTGAGCCAGTGAATTTTGACAACCACAGTCAGTGCGAAATTGAAGTAAGGAAACAGTGTTGTATTTTCTCCCTAAAATATTCGAACTTTAAATATGCACTTTTCTTTCATGTCTTGTAGTGAAATATATGCAATTATTTTAATATCCCTCATTTAAAACATAAAATATCATATGAATAAGTTGCATTTCATTTTGGAAAATATTGATAAACAGATTTTACAAAACAATTAGTTCCCCATTTTTATCCCATTTAAGTTTCGTACTGTGTTGGCATATAAAGCATCACTGAATAAAAGCAACCGAAATAATAAAGTGGTCGAACCTTTGCCTTTGACGACAATTTTCAAATGAACATTTACCATCACGTGTGGCCGCAGCGTAGATTTGTAGATTATTTCGAAACATTTTCGTAGTCAATACTTTGCTGGCCTGCCAGTACTATCACGTGTGGCTGCAGCGTTACTTCATTAATTCACTTGCTAAGAATAAGAGTTTCATGCAACGATTTCTCCATTATGTTATTGTAAAAAGTACTAAGTTTCTCCAGCAAAAGTACTTTTAGGTACTTAAGCTCAGCAAAAATTTTATTTCGCCACCCAGCAAAACTGTTCAGATAGCTGAATGCTGCCATGTTCAGCAATCCAAAAAGGAACAAATTTGATTGCTGTAATCTGTGTTCATCCGCTCTCTCTATCAGTGCTTTTGACAGATTTCTATTGAAAGCAACAACAAAACGAGTAGATTGTTTGATTGGCAATCATCGTGTGAGTTGAGGATAATTAAGAAGCTTGCTTGTGAGAGTGTCACACATGTTGGATTGTTGGCAAACATTTTTGATTTTCTCCGTCACACAAGCAACAAAAAAATAAAATAGACAACAACAACCGCACTTCAGTGTGGAACACTTATTAGAGGGTTTCGGACTATTCTACATATGGGATCAACTTGGCAGGTCGGATGGACATGTAGGAAGTGTGAAAGCAAATACTGCAGTTCGTCCGACATGTAGGATGAAAATCAAAAAGTTTTGATTTCTTCTGTTTGTTTGTCTGACATGTAGCAAGTGTGATAGAATGTTCATCCGACTTCATATATTTTCTCATTCTAAAAAAAACGCGATGGGGTAAACATATGTAGGAAAAAGTAAACGAAGCGCAAAGTTTAATATATTAAAATGGCAGCTGATTTGAATACTGTGTTTTTCCTTTGTTTTATTGTATTTTCTCTTCCTCTTCTTCCAAAATTTAATCAATTATTAGAGCAGCAGGGAATAATTTTGCCATTGCAGAATGCTATATTCTTGAACGCTAAATAATAATGAAGTCCATCCGACATGTAGGATAATTTGAAAACTCGAACAGACTTTCCCGTCATTCTGTCGTCCTACATTGTCCATCCCACATGTAGTATAGTCTGAAACCCCTATTCGAGCGATCGCTTCTTCACACAGTTTAAAAAATGGCAGATGTGTATCCCGCATAAGCTGCAATGTAAGCGTGGTAATATACTTGCTTGCTATTTCCGTACTTTTTTTTTCAATACTTTTCTGCATTTTGTCGCAAAGGTGCATGCTCCACTGTCGATACCCAAAAAAAAAAAACTGGGATTCGAGAGAGCTTTTCTTCCATACAAACATTTTCAAGCAACCCATGATGCAACTAACATGGTACTAGTGACTGTTCTTTTGGCGATCATAAGTTGTCAAAAACGGTGCAAAGGAGAAAACGAAAAGAGTAAAAAATAAAACGTAAAATACACGGGCAAATGACAACCAATAATCGCTGTTTGTGTGAATGTTTCCTAATGCCACTACCACCTTATTAATTAGATCATGCAAGCAACCGGCATATTATATTATGTTCACGGCAAGAAGATAAAAACAATTTGGAAAATAGTCAGAAAACCGGTTTTTAACAGAAAACATATGAAGAAATGTTGCATTTAGCCTTGCCAAGCAGTGAAGCATACTGTGGACAAAACAATGAGCGAGAGAAAAAAGATAGCGAAACTTCCAAAATGTGGCTTAAAAGTGTACTAAATGAGGCTCGCAGCAAAGAAGCATTGGATTCACCAAAAGAGATCGAACGCCGTCCGCTCAGAGCGAACGTGAAATCTTTGTTCGTCCGTGTTAAGGCAGAACCAAAATAGACGAAACGAGACGATTGCAACTTGCCAAACGTCTGACGAGTTGAGACGCTAGCAGTTCGGTTCTTACGGAACAAAACGTATGGACAAGCTGTTTCGTTCAGCTTCGTTAAATTACGTTTGTTAAATTTGGGCAATAACATTGAATTGCATTAAAGCGAACGTTTTCGTCTCTACTCGTTACGGAGCAACTCGTCTATTTTGGTTGGGCCTTTAGTAATTACTGGAACAGATGACAATTTCGTTGCGAATAGGCCCGTTCACATTATCAAATTTTTTGTCAAATTGTTGGTCAAACACAATAGAACAAAGCGAAAATTTCATGGAATTTCCACTTTGTTCTATTGAGTTTGACCAACAATTTGACAAAAATTTGATAATGTGAACTGGCCTATTAGGCTAAAACGGTAACACTGAATGTGACTATTTTTCCCGCTTCATTGTTTTTTTTTTCGGGCAAATTTAACTTGTCTGAAAAAACGCTATAAATTTTTTGTTGCATTGCTATTCGTATGGATTGTTATGTGATTCCAGTGTTTTGTTTGTTTTACTTGAAGAGAAATTGTTAAATTTTAATAACAAATCTGAAATTCATTATTGAGTTAGCAGAAAAAAAAATGACGAATTCCAATGTTATTACTGCAGCCGACCAACACAAAGCTATCGAAAAGGCTGCAAGGGCCAAGAATCCCATGGAGCAGATAGCAGATGTTTCCAAGTATTCCACGCCCAACAATGTTGAATATACCTTCTACTGCAAGCAAAAAGCGGACATGAGCCCAAAAACATTAAAGTGGGCATTCAAGTTGGCCGAAAAAAATGTTGGCCCACTATACAAGATATTGGCTATGGGATGGCAGCCAAAAATCAAACAGAATGATTTAAATAAAAACTGGGCACGGTATCTTGTTGCCTTGGATAGTAGTCGTAACCCGGTCGCCTATGCAATGTTTCGGTTCGATTTGGACTATGGACAGAGTGTGCTATATTGGTGAGAATGACACTTTAATGGAGTGAAGTAACTTTTTCCATCTTTTGTTAGTTATGAGATGCAAATTGAACCTACAGCACAACGCCAAGGCCTGGGAAAATTTATGATGAATGCGTTGGAATTGTGTGCACAACAATGGCACATGGAAAAGGTGATATTAACAGTGCTCAAAAATAATCCAAATGCTTTGTCCTTTTTTAGGGCAATTGGCTATACATTAGACGACTCATCCCCAGATATTCTGGAAAGTGCCGAATACGAGATATTAAGTAAAACTATGCAGTAGATTTAATTGAATTTTTATTAGAATAGAACAAAAAACTTAGCATTGAAAAACATATATTTTATAAAATTTTATGAAAATCGTTTTGCTTGTTCTTCCATGTACTTGGCCATGCGTAGATCTTTCGTGCTTAGCCCACCAACATCATGTGTAGACATTGTTACCTGCACTTTATTGTACACATTGAACCATTCTGGGTGGTGATTCATTTTCTCTGCCAACAAAGCGGCGCCCGACATGAAGCTGAATGCTTGATTGAAATCACTGAATATATATTCTTTGTAGATTGCATCGCGTCCATTGACAATGGTCCAGCCAGCGTTTAGCAGAGGTTGCAATAACTCTGAGCGCTCTGCTTCGGTGAGTTTGGTCTACAAAGATAAATTTTCTGAACTGTTTTAGTAATTTCACCGGCCCGCCATTTATGAAAAGAGCCAAATAAGAATTTAATCAAAATGATCGGAAATTTGGTAGCAGAAAAAGGGGAATAAGTCACAGATAACTTCGGTAAATACTGTGCGGCAACAAGTTGCTTTGCGAAAATTATTTTTTAATTTAAATTGTAGATGCTTTCACTTTTTCAGACTTATTCGTGATTTGCACTAGTATGTATAAAACAAAAACGTAGTTCTTATCATGCCAATTTAACCTTTGACAATCTAAGAACTGAACATTATAATTTAGTAGTAACGATTCCATTAAGAGTATCACCTTCCTAAATCGAAAAGTTTTTTAATAGATAAACTAAAGCTGACTTTTAGTTTCTTAATATAAAACTGCTTATTTTTAATAATCGTCCATGCCTGCCTTACCATTTTTTTCTGAAGTGTTTTTGTCGTTGTTGCTAATGTTGCGAAGGAGTGCGAGAAGTATCTATAACCTGCGTTCGGATCTGAAGCTGCTCTCGTACTAAGATTTGTAAAAACAAAGTAGAAGGCAGACTTGATTTGTAGTTGAGTTGGTATTCAGTCAAAAATTTACCGAATAAGTCTCGCAACCCCTCTACAATACATATAAGATTGTCGGTTTCTCGCGATGGTTAGAGCTCCAGTGCAATCTGTGAAACCTGAAAAATACCACTTTTGAACTGACTAACAGAGTACTTGTTTTTGCTACACATATAATTTTTTTTTAGAATTACTTCTGCCAAGTTTGCATAAATTAATTGTAGAAAATAATTGATTAAACCTTGTATAAATCATTTTGCTTCGATATGAAATTTCGAGCCGAACAGCTGTGCGAGTGTGTTCAACTAATGTGAACCATAGACGGTTCACATCAAGCATGTGTACGTGTGAAATCATGTTATTCTTTACACACATCAATCAAAACGGGAAATTATCGTTCTTCATTATTTTTCGTGGAATAGAGGTAATACATTAGTAAGGTGCACTAAATAGCGTAAAAATAAAAGCAAAAGAGCTTAAATGAAAGACAAGAAATTACTTATCTAACGAAAGTTCCACAATCTGGTTACAGTTTGCTAAATTTCAATAAACTTTATCAAAAATTCTTAGTCCTCAATTTTTATTATCACTTTTAGGGATGTCCGATGTTGTTAAAATAAGCATTGGAGGTGTTCATACGTCAGTCAAATGATTGAATCAATCAAAATTTGTTGTTGCTTTCCTATGTAAAAAAAATGAAGTTTATCTCAGAGCGAAAATGAACTCCAAAATTTTCTCTCGTCAGTCAAAATTTTGATTGAGCTCCAGACCTGCATCAATCAGTTAAAGGGTTGCATTATTTTACTTGTCTGCTTTTTAGTAGGCAATTATATCAAGAAAAGTAGTTAACTGAAAACAAAGGTAGTTTTTTGAAGTGAAAAAGAGGTGTAGTTTCTTTAGTTCCAGCCATAATTTCATTAATTCTTTTGTTTTTTTATGACTTGCATGCGATGGTCATTCAAATAGGTATAATTTCCGGCGTATTGATTTCCTAATGTAATCAGTTTTAATCCTAAAAGATCAACTGTATTTCCGCTATTGTTTTTCATTTTGTAAAATTTTTATGCACACAAAACAACATAATAAAAGAAACACCAAAATAAAATGTTCCCCACAGCACGATATGAATTCACAAAATAGTAGGTAGCAGAAAAGTAACAAATGCCTGCGTCGGAGCTTCAATCAAAAAATCGTGTGTGAGCAAGCGTCAATCAATATTTTCAGAGAGAGTTAAAGAGAGTAAAAAATCGCGATATACTTCAATCATTTGACTGATGTATGAACACCTACATTGCGATCAACAGCGATTCTCGATGATTATCGAACAAAAAACATCGATTTTGGGCAATGCATCGATGTTTTTTGCCTATATAGTTATTAATAAAAAAGGCAGTGTAAATTCACTGGATTCATTAATTCAGAAAATATATTATTAGAGCGGAAAATTAGAGCAAGTTATGAGAAAAAAATTATAAATTCCAATATTTTTTGTGAATTGATTGCAAAAATAGCAATTTGGATGAATATGCTAGATTTTAAACAATCAGTGATCTACTAACAATATTCATATAACCACTGTCAGCAAACCAAACAGGAAAAAAAATAAATAACGAATAACACACACACAAAACATAACTACACACTGTGTAGTTGACAGTGACAGACAAAGAAGATAGAGCAATGAAAATGATTAAGAACATTTTTTAATTTTTTTTTGTCGCGTTGGGAATTTGATGTAATTCTTTGTGATAGCGTTCATAAAAGAGCGAAATTTAGAACCGTCGATTACGGCATTATCGATGTTAAAATATAATTTTTATTTGTCTCTTCACATCGTTGAACATTGAATATCGATGATCATCGAACATCTTAGCTTCTTTTTTTCTGCAGACATGATTATCGCACTACGAAAACAAAAGACTTGCCAAAAGATTGTTAATCAAGCTCTTTCATACTTCAATACGTTTTACAAGCATTGCTAAATGTCAAAATAATTAGATTTTGGTCAAACAAGCCATGAACTACTGTGTGTAATGCATACAAAACGATAGATATCACTTTTTTGATAAACTAATGCCGTTTTCTAGAAAAAATAATGCAGTTTACTTGTCTACTGACAATTTTGAATTTTTCCCGATCCTTTCTAAACAAATCTGACTTCTAAAATTAAATGTTTTTTTTTTCTCAAATATGATTACCTTAAGTAAAAAAAAATGCAGAATTTTTCACTCTCAGCTTTGATGGTGTGATAATTCTACCTTCAAATCCATCTAACTGAACACAAAAGTGACATGTATGAAAAATATTTAGCGGCGTTTTTTGTTATTTTCTCAAAACACTCTTATCTCTTAATTAGAATCACATTTTTCTCGAACATGTTGACCTCAAAAGTAGACAAACTCAGAGTTTTTACACTCTCTAGATAGATAATTCGAAAAATCTGCCTTCAAATGCTACCAAATGATTGCACAAAAAATGGACATTTTAGGAAAATATTTGACATTATTTTCGACATTTAATTAAAGTTTGAGCTATTTTGACCCAAGCCATTTTTGCACAACACGTCAGTAAATTTAAACAACGTGTAAACAAATTTGAAAATGTAATAAATATTATTTTTATTACATTTACATTTATGTAAATAGGATTCAATAAAGTTTACTATAAATTTAAGTCAAATAAATTTGGTGATTCTCAACATCACTGAAAATTTTTTTAATTTTTTCTGTTCTTCTCTTTACTATGAACAGGAAGAGGACAGAATTTTTTGTCGAGAAAAAACGCTATAACATTTATTTTGACATTTCATTAAAGTTTGCTGCATGTACGTTACATGTCAAAAAGACTTGAAGCAGTCATTTAATTTATAAAATATATCCAAAAATTTAAAAATGTTTTGGAAACTCTTTTCATACTGAGTACACTCTTACTTTGTATTCTATTCAGAAACGTTGATTTATGTGACACCAAAACTTAAAATTAATGTTCTTTGAAATTTTTTTCTCACATAATGTTTTTCATATATAATTTTTAAGACATTTAGGTACCATTTAAGTAAATCATGTAAATTTTTTCAAAATCGTAGTGTCTCGTACTGGGTTGACCATAAACTACGTTAAAATTTATAGGGATGAAGAAATATTTTTGAAACGCATTAGGGTAGGTAACGGAAGGGAGGGGACAGTTTGAGAAATTTTAACGTTGCGGAAATAATTAAAAACGCTTAAAAAAATGTTGTAATTAATAACTGTATGTTTATCTTATTAAATTAATATTAATAAAAAAATCTTCACAAGAATTCACTCAAAGAAACAAGTTAAGATAATAATAATACCACGTTTGATATTTCCTCAGATATATAATTGCAACAAATGCAATTGTCTTTTATTTATAACCTTATTTAATTGATTAAATTGTATTTGAAAATATCTTCATCTTTAGCGTAATATTTTCAAGTCTTTGGTGTTATATAGGAATTTTTTCCGCTTAAAGCACAAATTTTTATAGTTCTGAAGTAAATAAACACAAAAACATAAAGTTTAAATTCAAGTTTGATATTAATATAATTGACTGTAGACTTTTGAAAATTGTAATCTGGAACATTTCTTAAAAAGCTTTTTGGCACTTGTTTCTTCTATTTATTTCTTTTATATTTTATACTAATTGTTCTCTTCATTATTGAAAAACGTTAGCTTATAGGGGGAAGGACATAGGTAAAAAAAAGCACTGCTGTTAACGGATGAGTGGAAGGAAGTAACAGAAAAGCTGAAAATCGTCAAGGTAGCTTATGGATGACACCTTACCGTCCTAAAGCTCACTTTTTAACTCGTAGACATCAATACACAAATAACGGATTCGTTTTATCAAATCGGCTACAATCAGTACGAGTTTACTGCCGGAACAACTTTTTGGGTTTTAGTATAACCCTGTGTCCACAAGTGCAAGTAGAGAATATATATTGTCTTAGAAAAAGTTCGAAATTAGCTGCAAGTAGCTTCAGCGTCCACATGTGTAAGTGTAAGTTCATTTAAAAATGTTGTTGAATGTGAAATGTTGTCTCCATGTAATTGCAGTATTGCTTGAAATGAAGAAGTTAGAAAATGAGGAAAACATGTTACCAGTGCTGCTTCTTGTATAAAACTGCGGAAATCCCTGAAAAATCCACAAAAAGCATCACTTTAATCCCTCTTTTTGACATTTATTTGCAGCAAGTGTCGAAATTCACTGTCTTCGAAATTTCCTTGCAAGTAGCGCTGCAAGTAGGCTGCAAGTCCGAAAATGTGAGTGTGTTATTAAAAATGTTTGGATGTATTGAGTTTTTCGAACTTGCACTTGCACGCGTGGACGCTGGGTAAGATGAGAGGATTTTTGTATCAAAGCATAGTGAAATTGCGTTGCATTTCCTGCGCTACGCAAATTTTCTGTGAGCTTTACCTAAACAAATGTGCAGCGCGAACTTCAACATTGCCATTGTCTTGTTTTTCTTTTCCTTCTCTTTTCGCACCAAACTTCAAATCAGATAACACTGTCATAGTAGGAAATTCGATTCGAGTTGTGCTAGTGCATGGTACAATGAAAATAAGGTAGTCGTGACAACTGGCTATTTTCTCAGAGCGTCGACTAACACTTGTCAAACAACTTGCAAACAAGTTATTAGTGTTGCTTCCTGTACAAAATCGAGGAAAAACCGAAATAAAGTACGAAATCGCGGGAAAACCCGAAATTAATCCACCAAAAGTAATTAAAAACAACACTGATATCCCCCTTTTTGACATACACTAGCCGCTGCTGTCAAAATCCACTGGCTCTGAAATTTCGTTGCTAGTAGCGATGAAAGTGCCGTGAAAGTGAATCCAGTGTGAGTGTATTTGTAAAAAAGTGTGAATGTATTAAGTTTTTCGAACTACAGGGCCAGTATACTGGCCTGTGTAGCATGCCTGTTAACATCCGAATTACGTAGAAATCGGTTTCATCTCTAATTTTTATCGAAAATTAATCGAAAACAACAAGCAAAACACAAATTCAATAGTCAAATTTTCAAAATCAGCAGACAAAGTGAGTATCATTGCTTAAAAAAATAAATAATATGCTAAACAAATATTTATTTTGCACATTTTTTTCCCATTTTCGTTTTCCACAACAAATCAAATAAAATTAAAATAAAATACACAAAGAACAGCTGTCAAACCGAATTACGATTGCTTCGTGAGAACAGGGTAATTCACATTCGTAATTCATAGGCCGAATTAGTTAATTCAGACTGCAGTGAGAACATGCTACAAGGCTCGTCGGATAAGCCGAACGATCGACTCGTAAGAGGGTCGGTACTAGAATATCGATACTCAGACGAGTCGATAAGTAAGTATGAATATTATGTTTCAATTAATCTTTTACATTAGGGGTATTAACGATGTGTTGTATTTGCCCTTGTATTGTGTATTTTTGATAAATTTGATATTTGTAGTAAATTTTGTAAACTTACAAGAACAAAATACACAGTGTTCAAAATACAGCCCTGTAGCAAAAATACAACGCCAATTATATATTCCGTATTCTTTGTAATATTTGTAATTTTCGTTGTGTATGTGATCAGCTGATCGCAAAAGCATTTCTACTCAACATCGAGGAAGCTACCGGCTGCGATGTGAGTTTATTTAAAAAAATTTAATAATATTAGTGTTTCGTTCAAATTTTTTCATTATTTTGTAGGCATTTCAATTCATATTTTCAACCAAAAGTTTGTATACAAATTAGCTGATTTTAAAAATACAAGACATTATTGAAGGCTCGCTCACAATAAGTTGTAAGTGTTATAAATTTTGTAAACATTTATCACAAATACATCACATCGTGAATAACCCTATTCTTCTGCGTAAGGGTTGCGGCGTAAACACTAACAATCAAAGGAATTTTTAGATAATATGTTTGTTGCTATTTCCAGAGGTTTCAAAACATTGTTAAAAAGTGCTAATGATGTAGTCTCTTCATCACAAAATGTAGGCAATCAAAAATCTAATGCTGTATGATTTATACATTTTTTAACTCTTAGAAATTGTGTTAATATTTTACACATAGAGTTCTTTCTATGTTGCACGTCGATATACAGGCTAAGTTCTTTTCCTTCTTGTTCTTTAATATAGCATAATAATTTATTTTTTTTTAGACTTGATTTCCTAAAAACTTTTATAGTTCTTCTTTCTTTTTTTAACAAGGGATAAATACCAAAGTTTAAATTAACTTTATTTTCTAAGCAATCCTCTCCAGAAGATTCTTCACCTGACGAATAATTTTGAACTTCAGTATCGTGACTTTCATCTTCAGAATCAACTATGCGTTTTAAGAAGGAAGCTTTTACTACACATAAATGAATAGCGTGATTCATGCAAAGTTGATATATTGGCGCAATACTATTCTGACCAAACTTTTTTATTGCGACCGAACCATCATGGGTGGAAGCTACAATATCGTGTTTGAGTTATAGACCGAATTCGCACGGTTTCTGTTTAACATAGAATTAAATGTTCTCTGAATTCCTTATCATTTTCATTTGCTCAAGACCTAAATTAAAAACTTCGTGGCACTTGCTGAAGTTCTGATAATTGAAGATCATCAATTACCGAGAAGCTCCCTTTTGTACTTTTGTAGACTTTAAACTGGTGCATGAGTTCTTTTTTTTTCCAAGTAGTACTTGTGTATTAACTCCCAAATGGTTGCTCGACTTGCTGACATTTTTAATGCTTTGGAGTGTAGATATGCCAGTGCTACTTTGGAAGAGACCACTGCATTACCAGACATACTCGATAGCGTTTCCATGCACAACATCGAGTCGAATTGAACTTGTCAATGGCCGCATTCAGCGGAGTCAACTGTTGTGAACTATTATGATAGCGATACCATCGTGAGCAATGTTTTTCGCTGAATGTGTTGTTACTCTAAGCGTCAGAAAAGTTGTCAAAGCTTAGAGTCAAAGTTTAACCCATAGCTGGTACACTTAGGCTGTGGGGCCATGCTAAAAAAAGAAAATAATATATTTCTCTCATTATGTCACCATTCATTCTTTAACGCTCCTTACATTTCAAGCCTTCAGGTGTGTGCATGCTTTCGCATTGATTAGTCGTGTTGTTATTTAAGGCGTTCTTTAAAAAAAACATAAACTTGTATCTACATTTTTTGAGGTGTACCAGTTAAGGGTTAAAGCACTCAATGGAAGTGTTCACTTATCATAGAATTTGTTTGCTCTATTCAAATACGCACGATCCCCTGGGGATTTTTTTAAAACTATGGCGAGAGTTATAGTAAAAAGTTAAAAAAAGAGATAGATTTTCGCTAGCTTTTATGTCTATAAAAAAAAAACAAAAAATAGTAGGTACTTGAATTTAGAGAGGATGCTTGAAGGACAAAATTACGAACAAAATGCACTATGATTCATTGGAATTAAACCAATAGATTTCGAGTTACCTATCGAACCGTTTTAAAAAAACTAGTTTCGAAAAAATCGCGTTTAAAGATTTTTCGAAATTTTGCATATATTTTTAAAATTATCGGTTGATAAACTTACTATAATTTAATCTGCAATACCAGGTATCGATTTAAAAACATGCATGTATATTCTATAAACCAAAAAAGAACACATTAAGCAAACAAAAAAATTGTTTTTTTTTTTAAATTATCGCGTATATTATACGCGTACCTTAAATTCAAAAAATCAACAACTATCATCGACAGCCGCCGTCGATTCACCTGATATGGCTCCGGCTGCATTTTTTTCTCTTTCTCTTTCCAAATTATCACCTCGAGGCACCCATTTCAATCAATAAAAGACATTAAAAAGAAATCACGATAAGAATTGAAGTCGCTTCCGGAAAATGAGTTTGGCATAAGTGTATTATTTCGTAAGAGGCCTAGTGTGAAGGTGATACAATATATTTGAATGACTTTGTGTCTTATTGACCAATTCCTGGTACTTTTTTTGGCAGAAATGTATATTTTTGATTTTTAACATCAACCGGTGAAATAAATTGAATTTTAATTTTGATATTAATTAACTGCAAACAAGTTTTACAAATTTTTTGTTATACTTTTTTATTAGGCTAAATATGATAAATCAATTTTTTTTGTCTTTTTTTTTTTTAATATTTTCGAATTAAGCTTATATTGTAGTATTAGTGCAATTTTGTGAGGAAAATATTCACCAGTTTTGATAAATTTCGCAACTAAATTTAAAAAAAAATAGTTCTAAATTCTTAACTTGTACGATTTCTCTAAAAATGAAAGGCAAAAATCTAAAACTTAGCTCTCAAAATGAATTCGATAATAATTTCAAAGAACTCTGTTTCTATCTCACAATTCAACAATAATTTTAACAGTAAATGATTTTGCTCGGAAAAATTTCCGTATTCCTGTTCCTAAATTTTTACCGGTACTTATAGATTTTTTTTATCTAAACCTCCCTCATGAAAAATTCTGGCCACAGGCGTGATGGGCATGATCCAATTCTGACAGTTAAGACATGCAACCGCATCAATTTAGATTTCACTGTTAATCTTCAAACGAATTTAGTGTCAATTTGACACTATGATACGTCTCTATTAACAAAGTTTATAGTATTTTTATAAAGTACCTATAGGTACATGTATGTATTTATTCACAAACAAATACATTTTTTGCCTAAACATTATAAAAATGAAATACTTTTAGGGAATAAACTGAAGAAATATCTTAAGTTATTTCATACTAATTTAAATAAAGCTATTTAAAGAAATTTTAAATACATTTTTGTTTAATTTTAAAGCTTCTGCTTTAAATAACTCCTCTAAATAGTTTTTGATATTCATATAAAAATAATACATTTATACACAAGCAAATCTTAATAAAACTATATGAATTTTTAAGAAGTTAAATTTTAATTTATATATATATCAACTTATTTCCCACAAGTTGTAATAAAATTTCATTCACTACAGTCTTTCATTTACTTCCAGTTCTTCATTTTCTCCATTACCATAGTAATCATAATCTGCGGGTGGTGTAGAGCTTTTGCCTTTCAAGTATTCCGTTGTTGAAATCTTAGTTGTAAGCGGCAATTCAGTTTGTGACTTCAATGGATCAACAGCCTGTTCTTGGCTTATATCGTTAGAGTTAAGGGGCCAGGAAGTTGAAGTTGTTGTACCGTAGAGCTCCGCATTTGAATCCACAGCTGCAGCGGCATGTTGTGAATAAGCACTACTACTTTCGATCAATTTAACATCGGGATTTTCAGTTGGCACTATAGCGGTTGTTAAACGCTTACGAATACTGTAACGACTTCGTACAAATGGTTGAAATGTGACAGCATCGGTTACTAAAAATAAAAATTGCTAGTATTCATTTTATACAAAACCATTATAAGTACAATTTTGACAACGATAACGTACGAGCTAATTGCTTAGCTTTAAAGTGAATACCTACCAACGATAAAGAGAATCACAGTTAGACCAATGCTGCTCAATATTGTTGCTTTCATTATGTCTCACTGACTGTTTATAAGCAACGACTAAATTTCATCTGCATTCTGGGATTCATTTTTATATACAAATTTCAGCATTTCCTCCTCTGCCTCTTGGTGCTTATCAGCTATGGGCGTTGATGGACTTCTTGTTGCTCTTGAAATATCGCATTTTCATACATACATAATTTTATGAAAAGCGAAAGTTTGCAGCTGCAATTGCAGTTTTGCAGTTGCTGATAAATTTCAATAATAACATTGTTTGGGTTTGTTCAAAAACTACACCCCTGAGACAATGCAACAATGAGTTCTTTGACATTTGTGTTGAAAATTAACCCTTGAACAAAGCAAGAAGTTTATTAATTTTGTAACGATACGAAAATGTTTTCATATCAGAGTTGAGGGAAAGTCTGCTTATTTTATGTTTGAGAAAAATTCAGTTTCCAAGATTATATTATGCCAGGGGCACACCCAGAAAAAAATTTTGGGTGTGATTTTAAGTTTTTTATTTTTAGACTTGTTCAAATTTTTTTATAAAAGGTGTCCCAAAAGTAGCATTTTAATTTTTTAACAAATCGCATTTTGACTGACCGCATTGACCTTGCTTGCATACGTGAGCCGTTTTTATGAAATTTTGAATAATTCTGAATTGACATTCTGGTATAATTCTGGATCAATTGCTGTAATAACCGCTTGGATTTCTGTTTTCGTCCGAACGGGTGCAACGGGGACGACCACTCCTTTTCGCGTCCACAATAGAGCCAGTGGACTCAAGTTAATTGATTAAATTGACTACAGTGGTGCGAGATGGCGCTTGCGTTATCATGACCAGGAAGTGTGGGTTTTGCGAACCGTCTCCGCCAAAGTGTGTAGCCGCCTTGCACGGTAGAAGTGAAACTTTTACCCAAAAATGGAATTTTAGAAAGATTGCTAATTTATTCCTTATAACATTCCCTTCCTCAGCGCAGCCAAATAGTTAAAAAGCAGTCTGCCTTCATACCAGTAGTAGTTCAAGAACTGTCTTTTTTCATAAAGCCAACTAGTAGCACTTTTTTAAGAAATCATTAATACAAAAATACACCATACAAAAATAGTTGGATACATGGTGTAAGAAAACCAGGTGAAAGCGTTTTTTTCACCTCTCTCACAAAAATTGTACCCGCATCTGTCAAAAACAGAAGAAGTAAATGACTGCGTTCAGCAGGTACAATCATGTTTCAATCATTGGCTGCATTCAGCGGAAAATTTGTTACGTAGCTGTTGAACAACTTTCGGGCTGAATGGTATGTTGCATAAAGTGCTCGCACAACATGTTCCCTGAGCGGTCGCCATCTTAGGTAGCGAAAATATTTTATGCTACTTCAGTTGAGCGGCTTACGCTTACTCTATTCTGACAGATAAATATACCAAATATTAAATTTATTAATTACTAAATTATTAAATTGCTTAGTAGTGCTTTAAATTAAAACTATTTGTTTGAAGCGTGTGCCACAGACCATAAAAAAAAGAAATTTGAGACAGAAAGCATTTTTTGTCGAATAGCTGTTTGCCGTTTGACGTTTCGAAAAAAAAAATAGTTCAGCAGAAAGTATCACTTTATGCCAGTCGGCCCTACCTTATAATTCTGCAATGACTTTATGCTACTTCGCTACCTGAGCGCTCTTTCGGATAGAATGCAGCCATTATAAGGTTATCCAGATATTTGACAAACCCTTATTTTATGTAAACAAAAGACACAGATATTATCGTAGACGTAAAGTTATTTGTTTGCTATATTTTTTGATAAATTTATTTCAATCTTAGGTTTAATAAATGGAAATAAATATTTCGGAAAAATATGAATTTTTTATTTAAAGAGCTTATATATATTTTAAATTAATTTGAAAATTTTAAATTTTTACAAACAAAATATATTTTTAATATGTAGTAAGTATAAAATTAGTTGAATAAATAATTCGAATTTACTATGATATTTAAAGAATCAATAGAGTTTTCATAGCACAATGACCATGCGCATTCTCTGTATATGTAAACCTGCGTAGTAGTAATACACATTTTTGTAGCTATATTCTGGCTCTACAGCACATCTCTATAATACATCTGTATTGTTTATTGTATTTATCTCGCTGAAGATAAACAAAAACAATAACAAACGATAAAAATTAAAACAGCTCATATGCATATATAACATTAATGTAAATTTTACATACGTATTAATGACAAAAACAATACAAGCCGTTACTGAGAAATATTCGTAAAACAACAAGATGTTGCGTTCGTGATTTCAGCACGAACAAAAGCAACAACCATAAGAACGTCAGCAGCAACTGAAGCATAAATGCATGATAATTCTTATTATATAGATATAAGATATAACTGATTTTTGACATATATTTTATCTTTGTAAGATGAATATTAAAGGCTGTAAGTATATTCCAAAGTGTCCTCCAAAAACGTTAGGATGTGCTTGGAAAAATTAATGGAGAGACCCCCAAAAATGACAAACGTGCTGTAAGACGTACAGGGTTGTCAATATTTGAAGCGCCCATCTGGCAACACTGTAACTTTCCGCAGTGATGCCAAATCGACTTATGACATACCGCGTTTGAAGCGTCATTCCAAGCAAATGTTTACAATGGAACAGTACACGCCACGCGAACGCTCTGAAATTGTTGAAATTTACATTCAACAAAACAAGTCAATAGTGAAAACTCAACGTGCTTTCAAAAAAATAAATAAAGTGAAAAGTGCGCCTTCCAAGAAAACAATTTATCGTTTGTATGAAACTGAAAATCCACAAGAGATTCAAGAGGTACCTCTTCACGATGCAAAAGTCACTGTTTGGTGCGGCGTTTGTGCTAAAATGCTCATTGGGCCGTTCTTTTTCGAAGATGATAATGGCCACAGAGTTACTGTCAATCAGGAGCGTTATCGCGATATGATAAACAATTTTTTCATGCCAATCGTTCGTCGAAAGCGTATCAGGCACTACTGGTTTCAACAAGACGGCGCGCCACCACACACAAGCCGCACTACAATCGATTTTTTGAAATGGGCGCTTCGAATATGGACAACCCTGTAGTTCTACATCAAAAATATTTTTACGTTCTTGAAAAAAGGACAATGGTTATATCACGAAACACTTAGAAGACATATTAACACAACCATTAACTATAAAATATAGTTTTATACATAATATAAAAAAAGAAGTTCTGAGTTGACTGAACAAAACTAGCTGTCTTTTGTCAAAAGAGGAAACAAGTAAAAATTTTTGATTTTCCCAAACACAAATGTAAAAATCACTATTTTTATACTTTTGGTTAAGGAAACTATTTGAAACTATTTTGAAAACATTATTCCAATAAATTTTACATATAAACTGACTATATAATTTTTACTTATTTTTACTCCAATATAAAAAAAACATATATGTAATAAAAATATTCATACAAACTCTATGAAATGCGTACAACATTCAGAAGTTTTATTTTTCCAATATTACACTACGTTCACACTGACAGCTAAATGCGCATTTAACGAAATGCGCATTAGCAATTTAGAATGTATGGCCGTATGCTCTTTGAAGGAGTAAAAGAGCCAAATATATATTTTGCATTTTGTAAATGCGCATTAAGCTCTCAGTGTGAACGTAGTATTATTTTACGTCTAAAATGTGACCATAACATTTTTAAAGCTCATAATATGTTGGTTCAACACAGGCAAGTATTTCAAAAAGTAGTAGTCAAATGTATCTTTATTGGTTTGTTCTATGAAAAAGTATGATATTCCGGCAACTGCGTGATTTTTATGTCCTTATAAAATTGCTCTTTTGCTCTCCTCTTCAAATAAGAGTATACATTCTTGTGAGTAGACGTCATATATCTGGACAACCTTATAATAATTGAATCATGCGGCAATGTTGTTGTCGTCGTTAATGTGTTTAAGCTATTATTCTTGTGAGTTGACGTCAAATATCTGAACAACCTAATAATAATTGAATAATGGGTACAACATGTGTCTCTGATCAGGTATCAGTTTAAGTTCCTTTTTTATTATTTCTGTGAACACAATTGTTTTAAAAGTGATCAAATAGGGGAAAAATTGTGTTTTCTCGTTATATTTTGCGTTACTTATTTAATTTGTTATAAAAGCACACTTATTCTAAAAAACCCAAATTTTTAACTGAAAATACTCAATACGTTGAGCAAATGTATCAAAATGTATCAAAAATATAAAGTGCGGCGAAAGACAGACATTTTCCCATGTTGTGATTAGACACTGATATTTTTTTCGTTCAGCAGACACACACTAACCGGTTGCACAAAAGTTGTACCTGCTGAACGCAGCCAATAAAATTTGGCACTAATCAAAAGTTGCTCTCTTCCTGTCAGAATTTTTTGACAGACTCGGGGCAATTTAAAGTGTGGTGAAAAATTCGCTTCCACCTGGTTTTCTTACACCATGGTTGGATATAATTTCAATAAGGGCGTGAGCTCACTTTACGTCCACTTTTCAGGGGATTAGCGCGGAGCGCAGCGAAGCGCGCCGGGTATAAGTTAGTATTTAATAAATTTTACAGGAAATATAGATTTAGCCTTATTACTTTAAATTTAGTGGCAAAAAACTGCACATACTGTATTGTATTAAGAAATAAAAAAAAAAAATATCTTGCTTAGAACCGGCCTAGCAAGTTTGAAAAAATTTTAATTTTTATTTGATAAAAAAAGTGTTGAAAAATCTTAAACCGTTTTACTGTGCGACATTGCAAAGATTAAAGCTGTAATGTTCTGATGCTCCAAATGATACACAATGTCAATAAAAAATCATATAATTTATTGCTTGATTTTCGTAAAAAAACTTCGTGCATTCTTAAGTTAATCCTAATATAAGATTTAAACAAATTTAGTTGAGTAAATTTTTTAGGTCAGTGCGTATTTTTTCGAATTATTTAAATTCAACATTTTAATTTTAAAATTTTCTAAAAAAAATACAACATCAATAGTGGTGGTTTTTGCATAAATTTTTGTGTTATTACTGTGTTTCGACTTACGTTGTTTTGGAACATTCTTTTGAAACGTGAATCTGAAACACAATAATAATATGAAAACTATTATGAGATGTTTTATTTTATCACTCGCATAATTGAAGCTCTGGTTGCTGCCTGTTATGCTACTTTATAAGAAGGCAAATGGCGTCATTTATGCCATCGGCTTCACCTTGGCACCCGAAGGTATTGGTGGCGGTGGAACATCGGGTACTTCACGGTTTTTGCTTTTTGAAACATTCTTAATGCTCTCATAGTCAGCAGCAGGTGGAGTTTGTGCTGTGACATCGTTTGTTTCATCTGCTGCAGTTTCATCGGCATAGGGTGTAGTTGGTGGTGGAGGTGGTGGTGTCGGAATGGCAGTGGTGGGTGGTTGTGGTTGTGGTTGCGGTTGTGGTTGTGGTTGTTGCTGTTGCTGTCCTGATGGAGCAGGGCCAAAGGCATAGCTGTGACTGGGATAGTAGTCATAGGGTGGCAGATATTGTTCTCGGTAACCAGTAATGGGGTCATAGATCAGTGGATATTGATTGAAGCCGTAAGGTGGTAACTGTACCGAAGAGCGATGATGATTTGGATATTGCTGGAATGGTATTAAGGCTGGTGGCAAACCATATGCATTAAGTGGTATCGGTAGTTTTTCTTTTGGCATTTGCTGAGGATCTTGCTGCTGAACAGGCATGTAACTGGGTGGGGCTTGTCCGGGTTGTGGAGAAGGTGGCTTAATGGGTTGCTGTTGTTGTTGTTCAGTTGGTGCTGAATTCTCTGGATTGACTTGTTGTTCTGCAGGCGCAGTTGGTGGAGTCTGTGGAGATGGATAGCCTGGATATGGTTGTGGCTGTGGGTGCTGATGTTGTTGTAGCACTTGTGGTGGAAAACGTTGTTGTGTCAGTGGGAAGGAAAGCTGAAATAGGTGTTGAATAGAGTGTAAAATGAGAAATATTTTATTAAAATCATTATTTTACTTGTTCCCTGGAAACTAAACCTGGTGCTATGGGTTGACCGAAGCGCACCAATGGTTGACTATAGTATTCGTAAGGGTTGTACGGTCCGAAGGGATACTGAGCAATGCCTGTTTCATGTATTGTTGGTTGTATGACTGGAAAAGCGCGACTTGAGGTCAGATTTTCATCCGTGGTTATGAGGGCATTGTAAACCTTGGGTGTTCGACGCAATGCAGCACCACAGCTGCTGTAGCAATTGATAGCAATCACAAGAATAATCAGTAGCTGTAGAAAAGAGAGAGAAAGAGAGAGAGAGAGAGAGAGTGACATGATGAATTGCAGATTATAAATAAATTCTTCATAGCTGTAATATGTGTTATGCTTGATCTACATCAAAGATCTACATGCGGGAGCATTTTTGTGGCTTACAATCTACTCATAACAAAAGCAATGCAAGTGATCCTTTCCCGTACAACGAAAATGTATAAGCTAGCCCTAGTAATTTTTGTATTAATTTTAGCATCTTACCCTTAATATCTCTTCCTCTATTATACTATCATATCTATTAATAGTCTTCTCTCTCATAACTGCTTATAGCTTTTATCTCTTCCAAATTGAATCCTATATGGGTTAAATGTATGAGCCTGCAGTATTATATTTTCCAAGTCAACATTTCTTCTCAACACACCCATCCCCTATCCTGGGGCTCCTCCCACAAAAATGAAAAGGAATTCTCGATTGCAGTTATTATCTCTCTCGAATTGACTCTAAGATAGATAATAAGATATTTTTCTAAGATATTTTTCCCCCGTCAACATTTCTCTTGAACACACTCATCCCACAAAAAATGAAGAAAAATGTTCATTATAGTTCATACACTCAAATTTATCCCTAGAGGAATCTTATTAATTTATTCCTATTACCTTTTCCCCTTAATATATCTTCTGGACACAGCACCTCACAAATTCATACATTTTTGTAATTCAAGTTAGAAATTCACAAAACAAATATCCAAGCTAAATATGCCAACACATACAGTTAACTAACATATACAGCAACGCACATCCAAGGTCAGCAGTAACAACGACGCACATCCAAATCAATAACACAGAGGTTGCACAGCGGCAGTGGAGACAGAGTACTACTTATGCTTATACTCACACTCATACTCATACTCTTACTACTCATACTCGTATTCATACTCATGCTCATACTCATGCTTATACTCATGTTTACACCGCAACATCAATTTGTGTTCTGAGTCAATGCGGTGACGTTGCACCTATTATACTCGTATTTTATATATTTTGTGCGGCATTAATGAGCTTGAGTCAAACATAAAATAAGTAAGCATTGAGTGTTTAAGAAATTGCGATACAATGCGCAGATCTCTGATCTACATAATGCATATACAATTCTTTATCTATATTATAACTAAGATAAGTAACTAAAAAACTCTAATTTTTGAAGTGAAACTTTTATAGCCGCGTATGCAACAATATGGTGAGCTAGTTGTAGGGTAAAATCAGTGTAACGAAATGGTTCTTATGAAAACAACAACACAGCAATTCGCCGCACTAGTTGAATTAAAACGAAAAAATCACTAATTATATTTAAATTTTTTTATATGTTTGTTTCTACTGAGGATTGAACACAGTACGATGTGATCCATGGTCGACTGTTCTAACCACTCGGCCACGTAGACACATTAAGTTGAGTAGCTCATACTTATGTGGAATCAACAATCAGTACTTCTCTCTTTCTTTTATGATTGAATTGAGTCTTTCGTACAATACTCTGAAAGTACAGTACGGTCTAAAAATTTGAATCTGAACGTAGTAGTTTTTTTTCAGAACTTCAGCATACTTTTAGGCATTTCTCAAAATTGAGTTTTGATAAATTCAGATTGATTGCATTGGTTGATTAAGAAACAGCATATTCTTAGGTCTGTGAATTTCCACATAAATATTGTATCTTTCATATAATTCAAATGTAGTTCTAAACTCACATTTATATCGTAATAAAAAGTATTCGCATGCTACGGTATTTTAACACACAAAATACTGGTTTACAAGTTCTTCCATTACCAACTGAGCTGTCAGATTACCCACGATATGTTGGTCGAAACTAAAAAATGTGCCGAAAATTAACACTTGTTAATGCATATGTAACCCACCTGGCGAAAGTTCGTTTGCAATGAACTTTTATCAAAGAAAAATTTCGTATTTTTCCCTAATTGGCGATCAAAAATCGAAAGTTATTTCATACCAGTGTTATCGCGTCAGTAATAATAAAAGCAAGTCTCAATGTGCCAAAAAAGTTATCCGAAAGTACCCACCTTACAGTAAAAAAGTAGAAAATATAATATCTTCGCAATGGTGTTGAAGAATTAATCGGTTTGGAATTGTAAACGAATAATTTTTCGAAACATAAGCGAACTTTCGTTTACGAAGTAACAGTTACGTCCGCCAAACGTATCTTTTTCGAATCGTAATCGATATCGAATTCGACTGTTATCATCGAACTACTAATGAAAAAGACAGTTCTTGAACAAATACTGGTATAATAAGTAAGGCCGACTGCTTTTTAACCATTTGGTTGCACTGAAGGAGGGAATGTTAATAAAGTAAATTAGCAATTTTCCTAGAAATTCCATTTTTGGGTAAAAGTTTAACTTCTTCCGTGAGTGGCGTCCACACACATATTTTATTTTTTCTTTGCCTGATTACATTTAGATGACTATAAACTATAAGCAATTTGCACACGTCTACTTGTGGCAATATTGATAAATATTATAAGAATACCCCTTTTAAATATTATCACCGCCTCCACCCCTTTGCCAAATCGTATCTACGCCATTGTGTCGAACAATAATGTTAGGTTTTGAAACAAAAAAGTTTTTGATTGTTTTCCATCGTGCACTAGCCACTGCTTACCACCATAAAATAAGTTAATCCGTTAACTGTACGTAAATTTCGTTCTATGTAAGAGACAAAAAAGTACATGAACTATACCTACCTGAAGTAAATAATGTGTCTATTTACAATAAAGTGGGTGTATGTTTGTTTTATAGGCATGGCAACCAGCTAATTAAAATCAGGCTACCGTAATAGTTCGAACTTTCAAAGCAAGCAATTCAGTTTTTTTGTCTTTCGCCATGAATCAAACTTCACGCTTCAATGATCATTAAGACATTCAGCCAGCTGCTTTGTGCTTTTATGTTTCTATGAATCTTAACTTTTGATCATATTTCCTATAAGCTAGCCATTTTAAGACAATCAATTTTAATTTTTTTTTATGATTTGCGCATTATGTCGATGTTTAAGGCTTGGCCAAGACAATTGCCGCTAATCTAGTTTTAATTCAAGTCTTATTCAAGCTTAGAGTGATAATTCTATTTAACACACTTCGGATCATATAAAAACATATTATTATGGTAGGTACTGTGTAGTCAGGCAATTTTACTTTTCTTTTCGCTTATTTATTTTTTGTTTTTTTCGTTATTTTTTTACTTTTAGAATATTCATGGTTAATTTATAGAAAAATTCTACAAATATCTTCAATGCAAGGCGCTTTTAATAATAGATAAGAATAAAGTAGAATAAAGAATTAACATTGTCATATTTATTAAGAAGTATTTTTTATTATCATAAATATTTTCACAACAAAAAAAATGCTTACAAGATTACCTATGACTTAAAATAAATAACACTGAAAGTTTATTTCTCACTTCTTAATTTTTTCTAATACTTCGTGATGATTGTATAGTTTTCATTACGTTTTTCTTATGCTTGTTAAGAGTAAAACAGCTTTAATGGGTTAATTTTTGTAAAATGTTTGACAAGCGTATTCTATGAAAAATACATTTAATTTATGTTGTCTTCACCAACTGAAATTCAATTAATTGCGAACAGTGTTTCGTTTAGTACTTGAGGTGGATAAAACAATCTATAAAAGTTAATGCCACTTAGATTTAGATTTATTTCAGATTTATGTTGACATATAAGATTATATCGCATTAACAATAACATATAACAACTTAAAAATAATAAAATTTAGTCAATTACATTAAATTTAAGCTAATATTATTACAAAATTATAAAATATAAAAATAAAGGAAAGAGCAAGTAAAAAAAAGCAGAACAAAGAAAATATGTAGATTATGAATTTAAGGGGTGGCGGCCGTGGCGTAGTGGGTAGAGTGTGTGACTCTTACGCCAGAGAACCCAGGCTCGAATCCTCTATCCGACACAGAAAGTTTTTTCAATTGAATTAATTTTTCTGTTCGGCCGTCACCTCTCTGCAGACAATGGCAAACCTCAGAGAGGAAAAACTGCCATGAAAAGCTTCTTGAGAACATAAGCCGTTCGGAGTCGGCGTAAAACATGTAGGTCCAGTTCTCGATCATTTGTGTGCAAACATTTTCACATCACACACAACACAATTGATCATTAGAAGCTCGGTCAAAGCCCTTTCAAGGGCTGAAATGGCCATTTCGTTTTTTTTTTTTTTTTTTTTTTTATGAATTTGAGGAATTAAGAGAAGTATTCTAAAAAAAGCTTTTTTAAAAAAAAACAACCGACTACAAAATCACTACAAAGTAAAAAATTATTTTAAAAAATAATTTTCCTTTTAATTTCTTGGTCATATTTGATAATTTATTTAAAAATATTATTATATATGAAATCTTATTATTTGAATTTTTTTCCTATATCACAGAGCACAGAGCAAAGGTTCAAAAAATTGACTACATTAATTCTGCAAAGACTTGTTGTTGCGCTCTTTGTTTACTTCTTTTCACGATTCCATCCTTTGCTTTGTGCTAAGAAGTAGAAAAACATTGCTTTTTAAATTGGAAAGCACACAACTGCAATTCCGCTTTGGTTTTAGCAGAAGGTGTGCTTATAAGATTTGCTAAGTTAATGGACTGCATGAGCTACAGAAGATTACTGATGAGTTGGTGTAGCGACCAACGAAACAGCTGTCTAATCTGCTGGTGGTTGTTCTGTAAAGAACATTGTTGTTGTGGCAACCTGTTGCTTCATGGAATTACTTGGCATAAAGCTCACATATGTAATTCTTAAAAATTAGTTTTTTCAAGAATTGATACAAACAAAAAAGAAATTAAAAAATGCCACATTTAATTTTTCAACTTTTTCTTTGATTTTTTGTACGTTTTTGGTTCAGTGTAGTTAAACAACAAAAGTGACTAATAATGTAGATGATATTTTGTACGCGCTTTTCACACCTTCCAATCAAGACTACATAAATTACGGGTGCCTGGCAAGATCATGGACGTCACATATGTCACATAAAACTACATACATTATCACAGTAATTAATCAATTCATAACATTTTTCTGTACGGTGACAAAGGTTTCACTAGCACTCAAATGATTTTATAATTTTAATTTAAACTATACAATTATTGATGTAAATTAAAAAAAAAAAACATTTTATTGCAGTTAATCTTTTGTTAAACATTTTGAATTATAAAAACAAGTTTAATTAACTAGTAACAACTTGTTAAATATTTTCAAATAGTTTACTGTAAATACTTCCGTCACGAAAGGACATGCAGTGTAGAAAGTATATAAATGAGACTATATAAAGGGAAAATATTTTATTATAACACTTTAGAATAATTTCATATATACGACAGCGGTTTGATAAGTGAATCATAAATTCAACAGTTGTCATTTATAGCTACCAAGTTTGTAGGTAGGCAAAGTTTTTAGGCTCATATTCCAAATTTGATTTTCTATGTGTTGATAGAGTTTAAACATAGCATAATGAGTTGATTTATATTTAAAATTTTAAACAGGTAAATGGTAAAGGGTTACAAGCTCGTAATTGTTAAATTTTCATAGATCACTTTTGTGTCTATTTTGCAATTTCCCTCAAGGCCCTCTATAGGTTTTGAGGTCAACACGGAAACTTTTTCTTAGTTTGAACAAACTGGAAGAATATGCAAAATTGTATGCGGGACATTCTCCATGGAACAATTGAAAATTACATTTAAATAGTCGCACTCTGCTGTTCTATAAAAAGTCATATCATGGTACTCGTATTTATAATAAAATGCAAATTAAAAGCAAATAGTTGTTGTCGTTTGAGTCTAGATTGCTCTGACAACAGGCAAAAAAGTTGAATGCTGTCAACAACTTAACAATAGCAACAACAATAACAGCGGTATTAAACGCAACATTTCATTGCTATTACATCTAAAGAATAAGTATAACAACGAGATCAAAACGTGAGCTACAGCAATAAATGCAAACGATAACTTTCAAAGCTCTTTGTTGTTGGGCTTAATGCAGCGGAAAAGCCAACAGATATGGTCATGGATGCAAAACAGTTATAGCATGTTTAATAGCGTTGTATATCGTATTGATGACGGTAAAACGCCCACAAACCGAATTAATCAAGCGGAAATACTAAAACGATTGTACCGTGTAGATTAACCCAAATTAAAGATTTTTCTTTCAGAGCAACTTAAGTTAAAAACTCTAAATTTATTTTTAAAAAATTAAAGAATAAATTTTCAACTTGCATTTAATAAAAAATAAACTTACAAGCGAAACGATTTTTAAAGTGACAGTACAAACACTTTCTTCTTAATGCGCGACGATTGCGCATGCGCAACGGAATAGATTGAAAAAGTCGTGCGCGCTGATTTCCTCTCACCGCTATCGACATCATTGTTAGGTTCTCGTTATAATATGCTGTGCTTAATGCTAATGTTTTTTTTGTTTGTTTTTTGCTTCAATCCACAATCAACAGAGCCTTCTGTCTGTTCGTAGAAGTTACTATTGTGGTCCAATTGGGTTCAGCTGTTTGGTTTGTGTATTTGACTTTGCCAAGATTTGTTACTTTTGTTTACACTTTCACGTTTGCAATTGCACGAGTACAAGTAACGATGTATTAAATTTGAAGGCAATATTTTATTGTTGTTTATTTTTTTTTGTAAAGTTTTTGGTTATTTTTGCTGAGTGTTACTTTGTTTGGATGATGATGATGCTTGACCTATATTGGCTTGCATCGGGATTTAGTTTGATAGGAAAGTGAAAGTGCTTTGTTTCTGATGTAGCGTGGGTGAATTGGCAGAAATTGCAGTTTGCTATTATTGTACTATCATATAATAGCGTAAATATTAGAAATAGCTTGACGTAAAATGCTTGTCCCCTAAAACAATCCTAATTTAAAGGAGTATTCCTGGTTGGAAGGCTGTTTTTGAACCCTTTTGAAAAACTTCCCATTTGAAAACGCAAAGAGTTATTTAAGTTCGGTTTTTTTTTTATTGTTTTAAAAACATTAAATTAAATAAAAATTAAATTTTTTTCCTATGTACAAGGGCTGTTCAAAAAATTGTCGGCCTTCAAAGTTGGGCGACGAAAAAAAAGGTATGCTGCTTGCGGCCCTGAAAACTCGACTTCGGATCATCTGAAATGAAAAAAGTAAACGGCGTTAGATTCAATACAGATGTAGTTCTGGTCCCTACTTCAACCATAATTTTGCGAGAATTTTTTACAAAATGGCAGTCATTGAAAAATTAAAAACCGATTTTGTGTCTTTTTTTTTGTAGTTTAGTGTAAAAAAATATAGTAAAAAATTGTTTAAAATTGTGATTGAGGTAGGAACCAGAAAAGTGACAATTCTGCGTCGATTGCACTTTGTTTCATCAAAATCGGTTCAGAACTACGGGCGCAATCTGGGCCGCAAGCTCGAAAAACGTGGTTTCGAGATAAACGCGTTTAAGTTTGAAGTTGTTTTTTTGCATGAGAAAAAAAAATTTAAATGAAAAATTTGAGCATGCATGTTTTAGAAATTCAACAATTTTGCGTCGATTGAACTTGGTGTCATCGAAATCGGTTCAGTAGAACCGGAAAAAAGTGACTTCGAAGAGTTCAAAAATGTGATTTTGAAAAAACTCAGAAAATTTTAGGCAATAAAACATTTTTTTTTTTTTTGTGAAATACTTACATATATCAATCTGCAATGCCAGACCCATAAAGAACTCCTTCCTCTTCTTCATAAAATGAGGACTCAGCGGTTTTTTGTGCTCTTTGGGCAGTTCTAACTTCGTTTGATGCGGCCAGAGCTCTGTCTTCGGACCTTTTCAAACGTTCTTCGTTCCGAAACATGGCGAAATCATATGTGACGTTGCCAATCGGGATGACCATTAGGTTCATTATTTGAAGTATTGGCAAAAAACCTTCGTTAAATATGACAGTTGCAATATAATTGGCAATCTCAATAGTGCGTGCGCCGCTGTGCATATGTTTCAGTGCGAATTGAAGGTGTGTCCTAATCTATCCATTAGGTGTGTTTCCGTACTCGCACTGTGTAACTTGTGGGACACCAAGGTTCATTAATATAGGTTAGGTCACTTGAGAGAAAAGCACTTTTTTTCGCCTTTGCTCGAACTGTCAAAGTAGCTGTTAGCTAAAAATTGTACAGATTCGTTTTTTTTTTTTTCTTGATTTCCTTTCATCCATTCTGACAGTTCGACCGAGCTTCTCTCAAGTGACTTAACCTGTATTAATGAACCTTGAAATGGGAGAAGAAGAACAAGCATAAAACCGCTCTCTCGAGCACACATAGTGCACAGAGAGTGCAAGAACTCACTACTCCGAGTAAAGTAAGAACAAGCATCAAGAAGAACAAGCATCAGCTTCACAAACAAATTGACGATCATTTTAACTGGCGCAATTTATGTTTGACATGTCTGCAGTCAAAATCAGCTGTTTTGTGCTTGAAGCTTACTAGAAGCTGTTTCCGTACTTTTGCAACTATTCTCACATTTCATTTTGTCTCTCTCAGTTTGAACTTACACAAATCTCACACAGTGCAGAGTACGGAAACACACCTATTGTCTTTAGCTCAAACATAAATTTTTATCAAAACTGTATGCGTGCGCGCGTCCGGTTTATAACTCAATTCAAAGTGCTGCCAACATTCGAATACCTAAGCTCTAAAATGTGTATTCATTTATTTTTAAAATGCGTATACAAACTAGTTAATATAACTAATATAACTTAATATAACTATCTAATAACTAAATACATAGGTTCTATTGTCAACTTTAAATTAAAATTTTCTATTCGTATAATAAAATTTGTATCTTAATTTATTTTGAATGACCCCATGTAGATTATATACTTTTATACTTTGTTTAAAAACTGCATTCGCTTCTAGTTCCTTGAGAATTACAGAATGCAGGCTTAACATTATTATTTAATTACTTATGATATAATTGTTATTGTAATATTGTATTGTAATAAATAAATAAATAAATAAAATAAATAAAAAAAAAAAAATAAATAAAAAAAAATAAATAAAAAAGTTATTACCTACTAAAGAACGTGTTGAACGAAATTCGGTGGTTGCTTCAAACCGTTGCATTCAAAAAGTAGCCAAATTAAGCAAATCGCATTTTGGCGAAAACATTGCTGGACAAAAAAAGCCTCCTAAAGTATTTCGAATTTCAAAAAACCTTTTTAGGACGATATTCTCAAATATATGTTTGCCAACCAGGAATACTATCTTAAAGCCCGAAAATTTACCTTTCATTCGATATATAAAAAATTACACTTTTTTTTTTAAATCAGCACTGCATTTGAAATATTTGTTATATGTATATACCTAATATATACAAAGCTATTTCTTGAATAATTTAATTACACTTTGGGCAAACCCCAAAAAAATTTTTTGTATTCTAAGTATAATATAAGTTCTTTCCTTAAAAGACTTTATAAAAAGGAAATTATCTTAAAAATCCATAACTCGAAAACAAATCGAGAAATCAATTTTTCCTTCGGCCATTCTTATTTATTTTGAAAGTACTTCACGAATCCATTGTCAAATCGCGGCGCCCAGGATATCGTAATCTTCCCGCTATAAGTGTAAAATAACGAACTACCGTCAGAAATCAAGTAAGAAAAACAGAACGGTTAAATACAGTGTTGCTGTAGCATTGACAAGAAACGCGATCTTGCATCTGGCATGCATGCATGTGGTGCACATTTGATGACTCATGCGCTTAAAAGAAATATTACTTTTGGCAAAATAAAAAATGTAATTTGTAAAATATGACATAAAAGTGTTTGAATAAATGTTTAAATAAAAAAACAACAAGAAAATCCGTAAAAAATCCGTATAAAATTCGCAATCTTCCTATTTAATTAAAAAATCCGTAGAAATGTGTATAAATCCGTATGCCTGTCAGTACTGTACTATTGCATTGAAACCTCTCCTAAGCGGAAATTAATGGGACCAATTTATTCGAACATTTAAAAAAGAATTGAGTCCGCTTAATAGAGGTTATTTTTGAAGTAAAACTTTCATAGCCGTGTATACAACAATACGGCGCGCTAGATGGGGGGGAGGTTAACACCAATGTAACGAAATGGTTATTATGAAATCAACACAGCAATTCGCCGCATTGGTTGTATAAACACGAAAAAATGGTTACTTAAGAATTTTTCATATATCCATAGTCGGCTGTTCTACCAACTGGGCCACGGAGACATATCTATTTGAGTTGCTCATACTTATCTTAAGTCAAAAATCAATACTTCTCTCTTTCTTTTATGATTGAATTGAGTCTTTCGTTCAATACCCTGAAAGTACAGTACAATCTAAAAATTTGAATCTGAAAGTAGGTTTTTTTTTAGAACATTAGCATACTTCTAGGCATTTCTCAAATTCAGTTTTGGTAAAAAGCAATTTTTTAAGTAAGCCTTGCATTGATTGATATGAAAACAGCACATGCTGCAATATTAACTAATGCAACTTTGAATCTAAAATTTGTTTTATTCTTAGATCTGTGAATTTTCATATAAATACCATATCTTTCATATAATTCAAATGCAGTTTTTAACACACGTTTATATCGAAATTAAAAAACCCGCAGGCTGTGGTATTTGAACACACGGTTACGGATGGTTACAAGTTCTTCCATTATCAACTTAGTTACAGGACAACTACCCTGCTTTGAAATAAATTAAACAAACTTGCTGCATAAGCCAGGCTTGCAGAATATTATTTAACTCATCTACATTGGTTTCGTCAACATTAAAAAAAACAAACAGAACAAGCAAACAATGAAAACAGTAGAACACGCGATAACCGATAACTCTTCTCTCTTGTATTTCTTGTCGAAAATTCTTTAACGCATCCGTCTTGTGTTCGTTCATTAAAAAATTTATCGAAAATTCTTCAACCCGTCTGCTTTGTGTTCGTTTATGTTTTCTCTATAAAGACTTATATTTCGGGGTAATTTTTTCATTAAAAGTTACAATATATATAATTTTAAAAGCATGATGCATTAAAGGACTGCATGACTGATATATCAAAGATTACAAATCAGAAATAATCTAATCCAAAAAACATGCAAAATAGAATCAAAGAGTATGTAAAAATGGAAAATAATTTTTTTTCATATTTCTGCTTTGTTTGTTGACGAAAGTTCCGCAACGATTCAGTAATATATTCATGCACGAAAAATCTCAACATTTCTGTATTGCGTTCGTGGATATTTCATATGGGATGTACGTCAACGAAATGTATGGCTGAATCAGCATGTTTCGTCAAAGATGAAGAAAAATCGTTAATGATTCGTTTATCAATTCTTTAAGACTTGGACTACTGGAAAATATCGTCGCAAATTCAACATAAAATACGATGCAAGTCTTGTACCGAAAAAAGGCATCAACATTTTTAACTGTGTAGGCACGGTAAAAAAAAACATAAACAAGTATGCGCGGTAGCATAAGGCCAGTGCTTCTGACCACGAAGCATAGGTTTAGTGGTCCTAGCTGCAGTTAAAATTTTGTGCTTTTTTTTTTAATTAAGAATATTTAATACTAGCTGGATACCCGGCTTTACTCGGGAGTTGATATAAATAATTTTGGAATTCATTCCTCGCTTTAAAAAAACTTTTCACAAACTATTGAAGGTATTTTGTGTTCATCTTTCAAACCGGTAACTGCGGCGAAATAAGCAAAATGTAGATTCAACCCCTAAAAATTATGAGAAAAAGTTAGGAAAATCGTGGTGTGTGTGATAAAAAAAAAGTATATTTTCAAATTTTACATTTTATTCGATGGATTGGACATTTTTGAAAACATCAGAGCAAAAACGAATTTTTGGCAATCATTTATGCAAATTTTCTCATACATAAATGCTCTCTTTTGACCTCGTGTCGTAATGTTACTCTAGCGTTTAATGTGTCTACGAAAATTAGTCAATAATGCAATTTTGAATTTTAATTGTTTGTGCAATATTAACTTTTGCGCCATTTTTTAAGAAAACATTAAATATTATGGACCCTTCTTGAACGAAAATTTTAAAAAAATATAAATGCTTAACTAACTGCTGGTATTTTCTTATAAAGCCCTTTTATTGACGTTTTAGACAAAAAAGAATTGAGTTAAATGTATTCAAAAACAACAGAGCAACTTGCATCGAAAGTCAAAACTTTAAATTTCTGATAATTTTTTCTTGCAGCAGGTAACATTGATAAGTTCAAAAATTCATTTTACTAAGAATTTCTATTGTTTTGAAATTAGTGCTAAGAGTGATTAACGGTAAATTTTTTAAATTAATTATCCTTAAGAAATTTCGAAAATAAATATGTACTAAAGTAAATATGTACCTACTAAATACTTACATACAATAAATATAAAAATGCAAATTGTAGCCTGTTCGTCAAGAATTGTTTATGGTCAAGAATTCTTTCATACTTTACTTTTATATACCTTCAAATTTTACCACCTTCAAATTTTACCACGACAATTTCTTTTCCTAATTTTTTGCGAATAAGCAATTAAATAAGCACTGGAAATTGAAATTGAAATGTCAAAATAACGCCAACGTTCGACGCAACGGACTTGCGCATATGTTGATGCGAACTCAAATACAACAGAGTTTGGCATCAGCTGTCCTAATATGCGAAAATAAGAATGTTGAATGTAAATACATATAAAGACGAAAAGAAGATATATATCACCCTTCGCGCATAGCGCGAAAAACTCACCGCACCCGAAAACCTCTTATGAAAATCATACCTATTGGATGAGTGGTTTGGAGCTTTTTTGCAGTATTTGTACAATAGCGCCCTCTGGTTTTCGAACAAAAAAAAAAGAAAATAGCGCCAAAGCCGTTTCCATACTCGAAAATCCTTATACACAAAATTTTCATCCTAATCAGATGACCGGTTGTGGAGTGTTTTACCATTTCTTAAGAGATTTGTACTACAGCGCCCTCTGGTGCTCAAGGAAGCACATAAAAAAATAAGTGTGCTTTAGACCACACGACTGAAGTAAAACTTCTTTAGCTCCATCTATAGTGAGTTCGTACCGAGTTTCATTGATGTGTGACTTATTTCGAAAGCTATACCAAAAATTTTTGGTGCTGAAAAAGGGTCCACGCCCCTCGTCTAACGTCCATAAAATGTTACCAGTGGAACGGCATGTGTAAATTGAGGCCGATCGGCACCAGACTTCACAAGAACCCTCTCAAGTCTTTGGTATAAAAATTGGCTTAGCGGTTTGGGAGTCTTTACGTGATGTACACACATACCCACATACGTATATACATTAAGTCGCCTCACGCTCCTTAGAAAAAAAAAGTTGCTCAGGTTCTTCAAAATAATCAATGGCTTATGTTATGATGATCTCCAAAATATTTCGACTAAAATTATTGGCTGGTATGGTAGTTAACGAAAAACAAACGGTCAGAAATTAGAGTAATGAAGAAGTTCTTTTGCATCAAAAAATCTTAAATTTTTTCCGTTGGACCAAAAAAACTGCGGATTTTTATGGATTGTTTTAACTTTTTTCATATTATTTTCACTATTGTAAAATTCAAACGAACTTATTCCCATACTACTTTTAGTCAAATAAATTGTAAAATGTAAAAAATGTGTACATTTTTTTGTAATTTCATTCAATTTAATTCTTCACTTTACACTATATTTTATCATCAATAGATAATTTATTTGACTAAAAGTAACATGGCAAGACAAAAAAAAAAAAAAATTTCATTTGAATTTTAGTGAACAGAATATAAAAAAAATTAAAAAATTAATGAAAATCCGCATTACCTCTGGTCCGACTTTAAAAATTAAAAATTTATCGCTGCAGATTGGAAGAACTTTTTCATTACTATTATTTCTGACCGTTTGTTATTTTTAACTACCATACCTGTAAATATTTTTACAAAACACTCGATCTTTAGAGCATATTTCAAACCATTCCGTGGCATACTGGATGAGCTGCGTGGCTTGTAAGCCAGGTTCGAATTCCATCTGACACAAAAAGTTTTTTCAATAAAATTATTTTTTCTGTTCGGCCGTCATCTCTATGCAGACAATGGCAAACCTCAGAGAGTAAAAACTAAAATGAAAAGCTTCTTGAGAACATAAGCCTTTCGGAGTGGGCATAAATCTTGTAGGTCCAGCTCTCGATCATTTGTGTTCAAACACTCCACAACACGCACAACACAATTGATCATGAGAAGCTCTGTCAAAGTCAAAGTTTCAAGTGCTGAAATTGGCTATTTTGTTTTGTTTTCTTTTTTATTTGCAGGTGGTACAAGTGGGCGTGGCAAATTTTATATATATATATATATTGACTGCCACTTAGGACACCTGCATATCAAGTGTTATTATCAAAACGGGTACAACTCAGGAATAAGCATTCGAAAAAGTGGGCGTTAAGCATTTTTACTGATTTGTGGGCGGTAAAAGTGGGCGTGCGAACATTAATATATACATAGTGACTGCCACTTGGATCCATAGCACCTGCATACTAAGATTCAATATCAAAACGTGTACAACTCAGGAATAAGCAAGAATTCGATGAAGTGGGCGTAGATATAGTGGGCCATGCCCATTTTTTGTACATTGGCCGACAATAATCATGTAAAATAAATTACCAAATCTTAGTATTCTACGGCAAAAACCGGCTGATATAAAGCATTTTTACTGATTTGTGGGCGGTAAAAGTGGGCGTGCGAACATTAATATATACATAGTGACTGCCACTTGGATCCATAGCACCTGCATACTAAGATTCAATATCAAAACGTGTACAACTCAGGAATAAGCATGAATTCGATGAAGTGGGCGTAGATATAGTGGGCCATGCCCATTTTTTGTACATTGGCCGACAGTAATCATATATAATAAATTACCAAATCTTAGTCTTCTACGGTAAAAGCTGTCTGATATTAAGCATTTTTACTGATTTGTGGGCGGTAAAAGTGGGCGTGCCAACATTAACATATACATAGTGACTGCCATTTGGATCCATAGCACCTGCATACCAAGATTTACTATTAAAACATGAACATCTCAGGAATTAAAATGATTTCTGAAAAGTGGGCGTAGATATAGCTTGAGCACGCCCATTTTTTGTACAAAATCACCAATTTTAGTCTTATACGACTAAAACCTTCTGATATATAGCATTTTTTTTTGGTTTGTGGGCGATAGAGCCAATTTGGGTTGTATGGGAGGTACCACGTCCCTTTGTCCAATCAACACCAAACTTCACAGGAACACTCTCAGCTTGTTGCTTCAGTATCCCTAAAAATTTCATAAAGATAGGTTCGGCGGTTTTGGAGTCTATACGTGATATACACACATACCCACATACATACATCCATTTTTATATATGTATATAGATAGATAGATAGAAGATAGATTTTATTTTAATAGTTTTTGTTTTTTTTTAAGAAAAATTTTAAGAAAAAGCTTCAATTATTTTAGATAAGCAATAAAATTTCTTTGTCATCAATCCTATGAAATAAATTGAAAGATGATGCGATGGTAGCACGTTCAACTTGCAGCCGAATTGTACGCGGTTCGATACGAGTACTGAAATTATATTAAAATGCCTGCGTACTACTTAAGTCATCAAATAAAAATAAAAAAATCCTCTTGATAACCAACTGTGTCACGAAAGTAAAAAAAACTGCGATCGAATTCTGTACGTAAATATTGAAGTTTATAGTTAATAAAAATTAAATAAACTTGCATCATTGATTTGATGTATTTACGAAAAAATGGTCATTGCATTACCTCATTTAATGCAATAGCCGCAGGTCTGGAACAATCTTCACGTTATTTAGTTATTTAGTAAGTCAAACATCAGTTTAAATATTTCAACTTTTTAGTTAATGAAATTAAAAAAAATCGTTAGATATATATATATAAAAAAAAAAAAATGCCGACATCTAATACTATAAAACCCACAACGAAGCACATTAATACCGTCTACTTCGTTGGCCACAAAGGAGATGCCATGATATGTCGTGAGATATTTTTATATTCTATAAATGTTTTAATAATGCCAAAAATTATGTAATACAATCGAATATAACCTTTGCTTCCATGTCTGCGTTGTCTGTTCGAGTGCAGTTGAGTTGATCACGTCCGTTATACTCCGTGTAAATGATTGTTCTTTTTTACACTGCTGCCTGTTTTTCCAAAGTCACACAATTATTGTCTGCAAATTTGATCAATTATTATGCACACAATGTCACGATGCATAAAAATGTTTTTTCAAAAGAGTGAAAAAAGTTTTTTTTTTAAAATTTATTTTCCCAGCTCCTGTTGCACTTTTTGCACGTTACGCAATCAATGCGAATTTATATCGTTTGCCTATAATAATTGAATTTGCACTTTCATTTTCAAAAATGTTTAATAAGCTCGATTTTTAATTATTTTTCTTATGCACTATACATTTTGTAAATTCTCTGTTCTATTGCACTTTTTTTTTTAAATACCGTAAAAACAACGACCAAGTAAGAATGCAGTATCTCTTAAATGCGCACTTTAAACGTGCACTGATCGCGTATGATTGAGCCAAATGTTGAGAGCACAAACCTTTTATACCTTTTTACCGTTAAGTAGCTAAAGCTACAATCACCAATCTAAGCTACTCGCTGGAAGCTAGGTGTCACAGTGCGCCACTGCGACTGCGCAGCAACATAGTAAGTCAGTCAGATGTTTGCTCAACTCTTTCAGGTTGAACTATGTTGGTTCAAAGTCAGAGGTAGAGGTACGTCACACACGATCGTGTGCCTGTTTCAGTTCAGGCGAGCGTTTATCGTCTACCGCTAGAGTTATTAAAATATATTATATTTTGTACATATAATACCTGCAAGGTTTGGGCGGGTGTGTGGTGGTCCGATGTCTAGAATTTAAAGTTTTCATTCTTCTGATGTGCTAAAAAAATAAGCGCTGCTTGTTGTATTGAGTTTTGACTTGGTCAAAATATGAGTTCGTGTGTTATTATGTCTGCATGGTATATCTTGGGTTCGTTTAAAGTTCTTGCATATAATCGATACTTGGTCATAGAGACATGATCTGCAAACATTAACAAATAAACATTGAATTTTATATTGTTTAATAATAAAAATTTATTGTTGCCTTGTTCTGGGGTCATTTGAAATATGATTACATAGCTCAACAAAGCACAAAAAATTAGTGTTGCTCTGTCAATCTCTGCGAATAATTATAACTACCCTGTAGGAAAATCAACTAATTTAAAAGTAGTTGATAAAGTAGTTTTTTGCCAACCACAACTAGTTGAAATTCTGATTTTTTTCCATAGAACGAACTAACTTATTTTGTATGGTGATGTCCGCTAAATAAGTCAATTGACTTTCGTCTGCATATATTTTCAACTACTTGTTAAGTTAGTTACATTTAAATTATTTTTTTAATTGCTTTTAAATAACCAATTGAAAACTATTACTGATGGCCTAAAGTTAATAATATTTGATGAAATAACATGGTTAAATATATATAAACTTGTAATCTAATAAAAATTTGTAATTAAAACATATCAACATCAGAGTAGTTGCCGCCTTAATATAATTAAAAGTAGTTTATATACTGGTTTATTTTAAATTAGTTTTTAATTAGTTGTTTTTAAAAACAAGTTAGTTTGTTCCTATAGGGTATATATACACAATGTCTGAATTTTTGAGATATTTGTGAAAACGTGAAAAGTTAACAAGGAAAGGTCCCCAGGTGTCACTCGCCGATTTGAATGATTTTCGAATATGTGACAGAGGACAAAAATCTAAGGCTGGCGTATTTTTTTTATACGTGCTAAATCATGGTTTAGGGTTTCAAAATAACGTTTTTTAAATCAGCGAAAATTTCGTTTTTTCGCCATAATTTAACTATTTTCCATAGAAACATACAGATATTTGGTATCAAACGAAAGGTATTGAAAAGGCGCATATGATGGCATCTAATTTTTAAAAAGAAGTTTTATTGTTATTTTGTTACTGAAATTTTTAACACTATTTAGTCGATATCATGAAGAGCCCGCACTCGAAATTGTTTTAATTTCTCTTATGTTCAATTTCAGCTAATTCTAAAAGTTACCTTTTTTTGTTTTTTTTAAATTTTATCTTTTTATATTAAAATTTTCTTTATTAGAAAAAGCACTCATTTTCTTAAAAATAAACTATTTTGTTATAGATCACATTATGGCCACTTTATGTGTATCAAAAATTTTGTTTTTTTCTCGAACTTTCCGTATGCCTAGATATTTGATTCGAAATGTTGATATATTACAGTGCTTCCCTACAAACTGTGTGCTTTTTACTTGTTTGCCCGAAGAATGAGAAAAAATCATCAGAAATTTAAAGATATGACTTTCGATGCAAATATCTCCGCAAAACGAAACACGTGTTGAAGGGTAGAATTCTAATAGAAAAAGGAGGGAAGTTTTATATCAAAATTCGGAATAAGGACTTTCGAGTGTGCTGTTTCAAAATCTGACATTAGTTATTCGTAATTTGTTTACTATCTATTCACATTGTTTCAGATGATTGGTCTGGAATTGGTCATAATGTATGTATATGACACAAATTGAAGGTTACTGTCTCGGGGGTAAGCCAAACCAATTCCAAACGATAGTTTTTGACATCCGTAATAAAACTCGCAATCCCTTTTTGTTCCACTACGTCACGGTTTTTTTCTTACAGTGGTTTGAAATTAGTTTTTTTTTTTTGGTCAAAAATCGATATGAAATAATATGAAAAAGAATGTGTAAAATTTAATTCAGAGTCTTGTCTTATTTTTATCGGGGACTATTTTCTCGAACATTTCAATCCTCTTGCTTTCACCCGCATGGGTAATTTTTGGTATTATTTTGAAAAATTTTCTAAAAGTCAACTTTTGAGGGAGGTCAAGAATAAAAACCTCCTGAAAATTTCATGAAGGGCCACCGAAGACAATTAGCCTCCACGAGTTATAGGTTGCACGTAAAAAATGACATCGAATAAGAAGAAAAAAATTTGGTGCATCTTAAGGACTCGTCAGAGTACTGCTAAGCTTATTAATGGTAAATATGTATGTATTCAAATATATCATCTTCGATTCTATCCAAATTTAAAAATTTTTCATAATTTTTTGGAATTGGATGAGCAAGGGAAACGATAACATCAGGTAACCTTGCCATTTTAAATGAGGTAATTCTTAAATTTAATAATAAGTAATTGCGGTAATTCCGAACCATTTCGGGGTGGTCAACATTGACTCCGACCACTATCTTGTTGCAGCCAAGATCCGCATGTGATTATGCAACGCGAAGAACATACGCACAGGAATGCAACGAAAGCTAGATGTCGCTAAGCTGTGTGCTGAGATTGTGGAGACAGCACTTCTCCAATTTATTACAGGCGACGATTCCACCAATGCCGCCCATGTAGAGCGCAGTTCAGAGCCACCAATCAACAATGACGGAGTTGAAGTACCACCACCTAGCCATGAAGAGGTTCAAGTTGCTATCCAATGACTCAAAAACAATAAAGTAGCGGGTGCTGACGGCCTGTCAGCTGAATTGTTTAAAGCCGGCGGCGATGAATTGATAAGGCGCATGCATCAGCTAATCAGCAAAATATGGCTAGCGGACAGCATGACCGACGATTGGAATTTCAGTGTACTTTGCCCTATACATAAGAAAGGAGACCCAATAATCTGCGCCAGTTATAGAGGTATCAGTCTTATTTCCATCGCATATAAGGTTCTCTCAAGCGTACTGTGTGAAAGATTAAAGCCGATTACAAAAACACTGATTGGACCTTATCAGTGTGGCTTTCGATCTGGTAAGTCCACCATACACCAGATTTGCACGCTACGACAAATCCTGGAGAAAACCCACGAAAATCAATTGACATACACCATCTCTTTGTCGATTTTAAAGCTTCGTTCGATAGCTCTAAAAGGGATTGCCTATACGCAACAATGCCTGAGTTCGGTATACCTGCAAAGTTGATTAGACTTTGCAGAATGACGTTGAGCAACACACGCAGCTCCGTCAAGGTAGGAAATGACCTCTCCGAAACCTTTAATACCGAAAGAGGTTTCAGAAAAGGCGATCCGCTGTCTTGCGATCTCTTCAACATCATCATGGAGGGGATGATCGTACGAAAGGCCGGTTTGCATCGTTATGGCACCATTTTCTACAAAGGTGTCCAGCTCCTTGCGTACGCTGATGATATTGATATTGTTGGCAGAACCAAGAGAGATGTTGCCGCTGCTTTCACAGCTATCGAAAAGGAATCAGCCAAAGTGGGTTTGACGATACATGAGGGTAAAACAAAGTATATGCTGTCTACAAACAAGGGAGCGCGGCGTTTAGACTCCCACGTTTCATCCGGCAGCTATAACTTTGAAGTAGTCAAGGAGCTTGTATACCTTGTCACCGCCATTAATAACAACAACGATGTCAGCCTGGAGATAAAGCGAAGAACAATAATTGCTAATAGGTGCTACTACGGGCTCAGTAAGCAACTTAGTTCCAGAGCCCTCTCTCGAACGACAAAACTAACACTCTACAAGACGCTCGTTCTACCTGTGCTGTTTTAGGGCGCTGAGGCATAGGTAGTTTCGCAAACTGACGCAGCTGCTCTGGGGGTGTTCGAGAGGAAAGTTCTTCGCAAAATCTTCGGTCCTGTTCGAGTCGGCGATGACTATCGCATCCAAATGAACTACGAGCTGTATGAGCTCTACGAAGACATTGACGCAGTTCGGAGGATAACTGTGCAGCGTCTACGCTGGCTGGGTCATGTCCATCGTATGGACGACGAAGCTCCAGCGAAAAAGGTGATCGAGTCGAGGGTCGCTGGTCAACGACGACGAGGGCGATTGGAGAAGGCGCGCGCCAAGCAGAGGCGCCTGGCGAGATCTGATGAGGTCGGCTGAAACCCGAACACTGGTTGTTATGGCCACCTAAGCAAGTAAGTAATTCTTAATTTAGCATTCCTTGCGACTCAACAGAAAACACCAGATGTAGTACTGGCTGAAATTTATTGCTGGTCCCAAACCATACTTCATGAAACGGATGAAAACAGCGGCAGTGAAGACGAATTTAAAGAAAGCGATATGGATGTAGTATCGGATTTATCGTACATTACAATAATGTGGTTATTATATAAAATGCGAATAAAAAAATTTAAAATTTAAAATAAATTTCTTCTACGTGTTGTTTACGTGTAACCTTTATCTTGTAGAGGCTACATGTCAAATTTGGAGAATGTTTTTGTGGAAAGTTTTAATCCTTTAAAATTTGACTTTAAGAAAGGCTTAGAAAATAGTGCCCAAAATGAAATTTAATGACATTCAACATTTAATGAAATGGGTTTAAATGTTTCGAGAAAATAGTCCTCGATAAAAATAAGACAAGACTCTGAATTAAGTTTTTTTACATGATTTTTCATATTGTTTAAATCGATTTTTGAGCAAAAAATTCAAATTTCAAACAACTGAAAAAACAAAATTGTCACGTAGTGGAACAATAAGGGATTGCAGCTTTTGTTACGGATGTCAAATACTATCGTATACTACCGAAAATGTGTGTTGAACTTTGTTATCAACCGTTTACTATGCATAGGCTATGTATGTTGAAAACATTATTTTCGATACAACCGAAAATTAAGAGAAAAAGGAAGGCTAGGTTGTTAGGCTGAAGTATCAAATTGCGTACCCATCAGCAATTACAATAATTTTGGCATGCGTCAGTTGAGCATATTTATTGGACTCGAAAACCGATTTTCTCAAAATCCCAATGCATAATGAAGATATTTGGCTTAACTACAGATCAATTACACAGTGCAAACAACAAAATTTCAGCTTTTGTTTCACCTTTTATTGCCAATTATTATAATTGTTATATGTAATATGATAATTGTAATTATAATAATAATTGTAATTGTAATTATAATTGTTCATAATTCTTTGTTTTTTGCAGTTAGCTTTGATATTATTATAACATTTTTAATCAATAAAAACGTTAATAAAATATAACCAAATAAACACGAATTAAAAATTTTTAATACTGTTTTGATGAACGGTTAAGTGTCTTCGACAACAAATGGAGAACATTGAAAGTAAAATTTCAGTCGTGCTTTGCAAAATCTCAGTGCAATATATATACACAAATTGCGTTTTATTATTATTATTTTTTTTTTTTTGCCCGATGCCTCAAAGATATTTGCACAAAAAGCTTTCCCGCTTAGATGTTTTTCTTGCGTTGACCCAGTTCTTGCAGACCAGAAAATTCACAGCGACTGTCAATCAAACGGTATTAAAATGCATCAGATGAACGATTAGCTGCTTGGTGAAGGGGTTGGAACTAGTGCGAGAGGGTGATGTGGGTACTTTATAGAATTGTTTTGGTCTTTAAAAACTATTCGTAGGTAAGTCAGTTAAATACAGGTTTTCTCCGAGTGAATTTCTTTTGATGGACTGCTAGCTGTGCGCTTCGTCAACCTTCAGGGTCTTTCAGAGCGAGCAGAAATAACATCCCGCCATGCACAAGCATAGCGTGGGTCAATAATAATTACGAGTATAGTGCGCCTCTTAGCCAAGTTATAAATATTGCCAACATAGTAAGCTGTGGTATTTATGCCATCTTTGATTATAATTTTTAGTGTTTTTATATCTTTTTTTTTTATTTAAGTGTAGTGATATATGGGCATTTCCACAGAAAAGTCGTCACGGTGGACAAAAATTAAAAGTTATTAAAAACTTATTATTTATGATATTATCTTAGAAAACATTTATATTTTATTAATTTAAGCAATTTGTACATAAAATCATTAACCATGATGATCAAATCGTCTGCACTGTTTTACAAATATAGTTTTTCATTTTAGTAAATGTTTAGTAAATGATTCATAAACGTTTTTGTTTTAGTAAAAATGGAAGGCATTGGCTAAAGATAATGAAAAATGGTTAAGGCAAGGAGAGAAAAAATATATTAATTTTTTTTTTAATTACTAAATTACATAATTATTTAATTACCAAATTGCCTAATTACTCAATTGAATTACAATGGAAAATAAGTTACGTAATACCATGTAACGTATCGTCTGATACTAAGCCTAATAAAACTAGTAAGGGTGGAGCTTCGGCAGAGTACCGAAGCTAAAATACCCCCCGCGGCCATATTGAAGTACATTTGAAGTCTTTAGCCACGACATACAAGATGACATTCAGTTTTATATATTAACGAAAGTTTTCCTATTTTGATGACGTAACTTTGTATGGGAAGTAGGAGTGGTTTTGATCCGATTTTGCCATATATCATAGAGATGGTTCATATTACATATCAAAGCTAATGTGCAAAATTTCAAGACATTTCATTAATTTTTGTGGATTTTTAAGAGATTTAACGTTTAAAATAAAGTCAATTTGTATGGGAGGTAGGCGTGGTTTTCATCCGTTTTTTCTAAATTTCCTAGCCAGGATTAAGACTGAAGAGCAAAGCTCTCCTGCCAAATTTTAAGGCATTTCTTTATTTTTTGTGGATTTTAGAGACATTTTACGGTTAATATAAAGTCACTTTGTATGGGAGGTAGGCGTGGTTTTCATCCGATTTTGCCCATTTTCAAACTTGATCTTCCTTTTTTAAAAATAAACTTATATTTTGAATTTCATCGCGACAGCTTTAAAATTGCGACTGTAATCGTGTCGACAGACGGACACACGGAAACCGTCTTAGGAGATGATGCTGATCAAAAATATATATATTTTTCTGCCACTCTTCCTTCTTGGCGTTAGAAACGGAATGACAATGTTAATATACCCCTTACGCAGTACGCGTTGGGGTATAAAAATATGTGTGTGGCCGCCACGGACGGTAGAGTGAAACTTTTACCCAAAAATGGAATTTCTGGGAAGATTGCTAATTAAGTTTATTAACATTCCCTCCTTCAGTGCAACCAAATTGTTAAAAAGCAGTCAGCCTTCATACCAATAGTGATGATTATTTTATATAAGCAATCAATTCTTTTTGGCATCAATCCTATGGAATAAATTTGGAAGATGCATATTATGCTTGCTTTCAGGTTTGTTCGTATTTTGTTCGCTTTGATGCAAGAGAGGCAATGGAGCGATGGTAGTACGTTCAACATGCAGTCGAATTGTACGCGGTTCGATGCGAGTACGGAAAGGGAAGAGTGCATTATTCCAGACACAGGTTTTTCAATAAATTTTTTCTTTTTAATATTTATAAATAAAAATACAATTAACAAAAAAATAAAACAACAAGATCTGTCGTATGTGCTATGAGGATTGAGCCTGGGATAACTTATGTCATCAAATTAAAATAAAAAAACTTTAAAAAAAAAACAACCGACTGCAAAATCACTACAAAGTAAAAAATAATTTTAAAAATACTTTTGCTTTTAATATCTTGGTCATATTTGATAATTTATTTAAACATATTATTATATATGAAAACTTATTATTTGAATTTTTTTCTTATTTGTTTTATTATCATAAATATATTAATTTCTTGATGAATACAAATGCTTTTAAGGTCGGCGCTAATATAATCAGACTTTTAATCAGAAGCGCCAACTTCAAAGCATTTGTATTCATCAAGAAATTTGAATATAATTGTATTCATCAAAATTCATCAAGTGATTTTGTAGTCGGTTTTTTTTTTTTTTTAAAGTTTTTATTTCTTCCTTGTTAGAGAATATGATAAATTTTCGAAAAAAGTGTATAAACAATATAAATACAATTGTTCTGAAAAAATTTGTTTTATTAAATTCTGAAAGTTTGTTGGTTATTTCAAATATCTGTCTCTTAAATTTAAATTAGATGCCATGTGTTTTGAAATTATTATACCCATTCTTGTAACGAGTTTTATTATCCTGGTGTCAATATAATTCGAGATATAGTGTTTTTCTATTATTGCCACGCCAATTTTTAAATAAGCGCCCACTTTCTTGAGCGGTATTCCCAATAATTGTGCCTACCCCTGTACTTCATTTCAGTACCCCAGCGTCAATATTAACTGAGATAGTGTTTATTTAGTATTGCCACGCCTATTTATCGAATAACGCCTACTTTATTGACCGTAATTTTTAATAATTCTGCCTACCCCTCTACTACAATAAATTTCAGTGCCCTAGTGTCAATATTATTCGAGATAAACTGTTTTTCTAATATTGCCACGCCCAGTAGTCGAATTCCGCCCACTTTCTTGACCGTAATTTATACTAATGATGCCTACCTCTATACCAAATTGCAGTACCATAGTATCAATATTATTCGCGATATACTCTTTTTCTAATATTTCCACTCCCATTTCTCGAATTACGCCCATTTTCTTGACGGTAATTTGTAATAATTGTGCCTACCCCTACACTAAACTTCAGTACCCTAGTGTCAATATTATTCGAGATACACTGTTTTTCTTATATTGCCACGCCCAGTAGTCGAATACCGCTAACTTTATTGACCGTAATTTGTACTAATAATGCCTACCCCTATACCAAATTGCAGTACCATATTATCAATATTATGCGAGATATACTCATTTTCTAATATTGCCACACCCATTTGTCAAATAGCACCCATTTTCTTGACCATAATTTGTATTAACTGTGCCTACCCCTACACTAAATAGCAGTACACTAGTGTCAATATTATTCGAGATAGTGTTTTTATAATATTGCCATGCCCATTTGTTGAATAACGCCCACTTTATTGACCATAATTTGTAATAAAAATGCCTACCCCTATACTAAATTGCAGTACTCTAGTCTCAAAATTATACAAGATACACTGTTTTTCTAATATTGCCACGCCCATCTGTAGAATAACGCCCATTTCTTGTCGGTAATTTGTAATAATTGTGCCTACCCCTATACTTATTTGCAGTACCCTAGTGCCAATATTATTCGAGATACAGTAGTATCTAGTATTGCGAGATCTAGTACTGCCACGCCCAGTTCTCGAATACCACCCACTTTTTTACGTGCACCTCCATGCTTATGATATCTATCTGTTCCCCAAAAATTATGTCAATCAGGCATATGGCTTAGGAGTTATCGATGTACATACATTAAAAAAAAAAAAAAAAAAAAAAATAAATAAAAAAAAAAACCGACGAACTTGAGAACCTCCTCCTTTTTGAAGTCGGTTAAAAATCCTCTTGACAACCACGAAGTGTCACGAAAGTAAAAAAAACTGCGATCTAATTCTGTACTTGAATATTGAACTTTTCAGTAGCTGTTCATAAACAAAAGGGACAGTTGATATTTCCCATGATATCGCCATGTTGAAAATACTAGTTGGCTTTATGATAAAAAGACAGTGCTTGAACTACTACTGGTATGAAGGCAGACTGCTTTTTAACCATTTGGTTGCGTTAAAGAAGGGAATGTTGTAATAAATAAATTAGCAATCTTTCTAAAATTAAATTTTTGAGTAAAAGTTTCACTGCTACCTTGCGTGGCGGCCACACACATATGTTATATACGTACTTGCTACATATCAGGTGTAACTAAAAGAAATGCATTATTTTTCCATTAAATGGTTTAAGTAATCCATACCAGTATCGATTACACTAGATGTCGTTAGAAAGATAAGATTTTGTACTAAAAACTTTTTAGATGGTTTTGTGATTGCTTCACTCAGTTTTTTTTTGAGCGTGCGTGAAAGATATACATGGGCAAAGAGAAAATACGCCCGCCATATTCGTCAGTTTTTCTTCCATAAAGTCGAAAACGCAAGTCAGGCTGCTGAAAATGTTAATAGTGTTCATGGTCCTGATACTGTAGTAACAGCCAATCACGTGGCATTTTGGTTTCGTCGATTCCGATCAGGTAATTTTGATGTCAAAGATGCACCAAAATCATGGAAATTGTTGAGTCCGACCATCATGTAAGCACTGTTTCGATTGCCCAGGAGCTAAACATTGCATAAGAAACCGTTTGGAACCGATTGAATAAGACTGGATACAAAAAGAAAACCGATGTATGGGTGCCACATGAGTTATCATAAAAAACCTCATGGACCGAGTGTCCATTCCAGAAGTCGATGGTGGCTGATAATGAAAATTGGGTCACTTACGACAATATGCGCGGTAAGCCTCCGCAAACAGTGGCAAAGCCAGGATAAGCGGTCAGGAAGACTTTGGCGTGTGTTTGGTGGGATTGCCTCGGAACTATCTATCAGGTAGTTTCATACCAAATGCCGGATTTTCTGTCAAAATGCTTTAATGTTAAGTGCAAAGTTAAAAGTGCTTTAATGGTGAACAGACGTGTGTGTTAAAATTCAAAAAAGTTTCCTGTTTACAAATAGGTGTTTATTTTAGTGTCTAATTTATTATCTGTGCGGTTTACTATATCTGTCCTTTTCGATCTTACAGATATGTTTGCAACAAGAGATATTCGTGCCCTTTACCTGTTTATGTTTAAAAAAGGACAAAATGCAGCGGCAAATAAAATTAATCAGATTTTGAGACCAAATACCTGCAACGAAGGCACAGTGCAACAAGGTAACAAGCAGTGTTGATGACGACGAACTGCTAGCAGAATACAGTGAGCGGAATACATTGAAGAAAAAATTCTTCGAAAATATAATTCTTCTGCAAGGATGAAAACGGAAATCTAGTGACAGATATCCAGAGTACACTGGCATTATAAAGGGAACACTTCTCTAGTCTTCTGAATGGCGATGATGACAACAATCCCGCCAATAGAGATGATATCCCGGAAACCCCAATTATAGATGACAGCGTTGAAGTTCCGCTGCTCGACTATAATGAAGTCTTGACAGCCATAACACGGCTTAAGAACAACAAAGCCGCAGCAGCCGATGGTTTGAGCTGTTTAAGAACGTAGTCAAAGCTCTGTTTAAATGCATTCACGAGCTTCTATGCAAAGAAGAGTGCATTCCAAACGACTGGAACCTCAGTGTACTCTGCCCAATCCACACGAAAGGTGATCCCACTATTTGTGCCAACTACCGTGGGATAAGTCTTGTAAATATCGCCTATAAGTTTCTGTCGAGTGTATTATGTGAAAGACTGAAGCCCATCGTAAGCCAACTGATTGGGCCTTATCAGTGTGGCTTTAGACCTGAAAAATCTGCCTCCGACCAAATATTCACGCTACGACAAATTTTGGAAAAGACCCTAGAGAAACAAATCGACAACCACCATCTTTTTTTCGACTACAAAGCAGCCTTCGACAGTCCAATATGAATATAATAATTCTCCAAATTAGAAAAAGAGTCAAGTCGCATGGGTCTTGCAGTAAACACAGATAAGACGAAATATATGGTGTCAACATACAAACAGTCCCAGCGTATTGGCACCCACGTCACTGTCCACAACACCTCTTCGAGGTTGTGAAGGACTTCGTCTACCTCGGTTCCAGCATTAACTCCACCAACGATATCAGTAGAGAGATAAAACGAAGGATAACTCTTGCCAACAGGTGTTACTTTGGGCTCAGTAGGCAATTGAGAAGCAGAACCATCTCTCGACGAACAAAAGTCACGCTCTATAAGTCACTAATCATGCCCGTCCTGTTATATGCAGCACAAACCTGAACGTTGAGCAGTTCTGATGAAAATACTTTGGGAGCCTTCTAGAGAAAGATCATTCGTAAGATCTACGGACCAATCTGCGTCAATGGTAAGCATCGAATACGATGGAACGAATAGCTGTATGAGCTATACGCCGACATCGACATTGTAAAGCGTATAAAAATCGAGCGGTTTCTCTGGCTAGGTCATGTTGAGCGGATGGAAGACGACGCTCCAGCGAAGAAAATATTCGATTCGGTATCCAGCGGCGGTCAACACAGAAGAGGGCGACCGCATCTCCGTTGGAAGGACTAAGTAGAGGACAACTTGACGAAATTTGGAGCTTCCAGCCATTAAGCCACTTGGAGTCAGCAAGCGCGAAATAGAAATTGCTGGCGAAAATTCTTACAACAGGCCAAAACCGAGTTACGGTTGTAAGCGCCACATACGTAAGTAAGTCTATGATAATAGGAAACGTTCAGGACAATAGTTGAATCGGAGAAGCTCCCAGCTACCAGACAAGAGCGGTACTGAACCCTAAGAATGTTTGGTGGACTGTTGAAGGCGTCGCTCACTATTCTTTTTTTAGTCCTGGCGAAATGATAACTGCGGAGTCCAACTGTACACAATTGGACGAAGTGCACGCAAAATTGCTTTTAACACAGGTGAATAGGCATAGACTAATTCTGTTACATGATAACATGCGGATACATGCGGTCGGTATCCCGTTTGACCGTGGAAAAACTACAGAAGTTGCAGTATGAAGTTTTGGCTCACCCTCCATATTCTCCAGACCTGTCACCAACAGATTATCATCTTTTCCGCAGTCTGTGATAAGTATTAACAAGAACAGCGCTACTCCAACCAAAACGCTGTAACTGCGTCCTTTGAAGAATTTTTGGAGCAAAAAAAAAACAAGTTTTTTCAAAATAGTCCAGATCTGGCACCAATAATTGCTATGGCGGATGATTTTGCTGGTTAAATATTCGCCTCAAGAGAAGCTAGTGCAAATCAAATGTCCCAGTTTTTTGCCAATAGGGACGAAAGTTTCTTTGAAAGAGGCATTATGAAATTAACTACAAAATGGCAATCATTTATCGAAGAAAATGGTGCTTGAATATATTGGGCGCATTCAGCGTAGTCAACAGTTGGCAACATTTGTGTAAAATATTGCTGAATGGTACAATTATTTGAGCGCTCACTAAAACTGATCAGGGCGCCATTTTATCGAGCGAAAAATTCTATGCTACCTGAACTCAACTGTTGAGTGCTTTAACCTTTAACTGGTACATCTCAAAAAATGTAGTTACAAATTAATGTTTTTTCAAAGAACGTCATAAATAACAACACTACTAATAATAAATGCGAAACCATCCACACACCTGAAAGCTTGAAATGTACTGAGCGTTAGAAAATAAATCGTGAAATAATGAGATAAAGATAATCGTTTCTGTTTTTTACGGAAAGTTAGGGTTAAACTTTGACTCTAAATTCTACACTTTGACAACTATTCTGACGCTTGGAGTAACAACACATTCAGAGAAAAACATCGCTCACTAAAGTATGGCTACCATAATAATTCAAAACAGTTGACTACGCTGAATGCGCCCATTGACGTCAACAGAAATTTGGCCGCATCTGTCAAATTTGTTTACATGCGTTTCTTATGGACAGAATTTGGTTTAATGCCGCAGCGTTTTTTGGTTGATATAGAATCATTCCTAATTTGACAGCTAATTGTTGCAGCCGTTGTCAATGTGCTGAAGCTATTAATCGGATCATTCTCTTTTCGGATTTCACGGATTTCTTTTTACTACACCTGATAAAAGTATATCAGAGCAAAAAAAAAATTCAATTAGAGTGGGGGATCTATCGACAATATTCCCCTAATCTATGCAACTAATGCGTTATGACTAATAGTCCATGACTAATAGTTCAATAATGTTGCTCTACATAGTTCCCGACAAAATGAAATTCAATGTCAATATTAAGCTCTTTTCGCTCGTTTTACAAAAAGTAATATCACGACCGTTATTATTTTCATAACAATTCACACCTTTTTCTTCTTGTCAATGTTTTTACTGTTAGATTTATTGGCCCATTTACTACAGACCAAAAATAAACAACAGAAAACTTTTAAAAATAGCAAAAAATTGTGTAATTTCACACACAAGAAGAAAAATAAAAAATGATGCTAATTGCAATTGTAAGCACTGTAAGATTTGTACCTTTACTTTTTCGCTTTAATTTTTGAAGTAATATCGAAAGGCAATATTCTCTTTAAATCTTTAACAATTAAAACAGTAGAAAATCAACTGCAAATGTAATAGTAATATTAAAACTATACTCGTTCAAGATTTTGGCTAGTATTATACATATTTTTACCAAAATTTCAGATATATATATAATATCTTCAATGACAGAACTGTTAATTAATTTTTGTATAAACTTGAAAAAACTTTCGCTAATGCATATTAATTGTGTCAAATGGAAAAAGAGTCAAAAATGCGAAACAACAAAAACAACCTTTGTGCCATTTTTTGAGAAAGCAATCAATATTTTAGACCTTTTTTGAAAAAAAGAAATAAAATTATAAATGCTCAGTTAACGGTACGGAATTTTTAGAAAAAAAAAAATAACTGAGTGAAATATGATGAGTAAAATTTGCATTGGAAGTAAAATCTTTGAATTTCTTATGACTTTTTCTCATTTCTTCAGAGGAACAAGTAACAAAAACACAGTTTTTATAGTTCTTATGGAATCCCGATAAAATATAAATTTTCCGATCAAATGTCTACATATAATGAAATACAACATTTTCATACCCATATCGTACAATTTATCTTTAGTAAAAATATTATTTTTAAGAATGTAGAGAATTTTTAAATAAAACAAAATGTTAATATAAAAACCCTTAAATTTAAGAAAAAAGTAACAAAAAAGTTTATTTTTTCAATTTTGCTAAATCAATGAAAATTAACTCAATTATATTATTTAACATAGTTGCCTTCGAGAGCGATACAACGAGTATAGCGATTTTCTAACTTTTCGATACCATTTTTATAGTACGATTTCTCTTTCTCGCCCAAATAGGCCTCAGTTTCAGCGATTACTTCATCATTGGACTTGAATTTCTTTCCAGCAAGCATTCTCTTGAGATCTGAAAACAGGAAAAAGTCACTGGGGGCTAAATCTGGAGAATACGGTAGGTGGGTAAGCAATTCGAAGCCCAATACATTCAATTTTGCCATCGTTTTCATCGACTTGTGACACGGTACATTGTCTTGGTGAAAGAACACTTTTTTTCTTTTCCAAATGTGGCCGTTTCTTGGCGATTTCAGCTTTCAATCGATCCAAAAGTGCATAGTAATAGTCGCTGTTGATGGAGGTTCCTTTTTGGAGATAGTCGATGAGTATTATTCCTTTCGCATCCCAAAATACAGACGCCATCACCTTACAAGCCGACTGTTGGGTCTTTGCTCGCTTTGAATTCGGTTCGTCGACTGCTGTCCACTCAGCTGACTGGTTTTTGTATTCTGGTGTGTAATAGTAAAACCATGTTTCATCCATTGTCACATATCAACGAGAGAATTCGATTTTATTGCGGTTTAACAGCGCCAAACGCTCCTCTGAAGCATCAATTCGTTGTTGTTATCACGCGGCACCCACTTTGCACAGAGCTTTCGCATACCCAAATGTTATCTTTACAATGCCAGCTAGCTCGTGCACCTTCAATTTGCGATCGTTCATAACCAATTTGTGGATTTTTTTGATGTTTTGTGAAATAACAGTCTGATTTGGGCGTCCACTGCGCTCTGCATCATTTGTGCTGGTACGACCACGTTAAAATTCAGCAATTCACTTTTCTACCATTTGTCTCGATGGAGCAGAGTCCGGATAATGTTTATCGAGCCATTGCTTGGTTTCCACTGCATTTCCACTCATCAAAAAGCAATGCTTTATCAAAACTCGAAATTAACTTTTTTTTTCAATAACAATAGTTGCACACAAAATGCTATAACTCACGAATCAACTGCCAGATTGTTGTCAAATTTTTATACGTATCGTTTGAAGGTTGGTACTTAATAAAAATCATATGAAAAAAAATTTAGTAACGCCATCTATGTGTCATCCTATGGTCTATTTGAACTTACTTAAATACTATTAAAAATTCCAACAACAACTATAAAATTAAATTTATCTCTGCAAATTGGATGCCATCATGTCAGCCATTCTTAGCCTAATTAAGCCTTTTGATTTGCTTGAAATTTTGCCAGAGGTTCTCATTTAAATTATAAAAACATTCTCGTTCTGTGATTTGCTTGGAGTGAAATCTAAAAAATTTTCGACAAATTTTTTCTTATAATTTTATGGTTTCTTATTGCCTGCGTTTATAACAACAAGAAAATTAAATAATTTAATAATAAATATTAAAAATATTTCTTTGCGCCCGAGGGAATTTAAACTCGGACCCTATTAATGACGAGTTCTATACGCTATCCACCAGGCCACCAAGCTATGTTAAAAGTGATTGTGGATTCAATGCTAACTATAACAGAAGCTATGCTGCAGAAAATGGTGGCGGCCGTAGCGTAGTGGGTAGAGTGTGTGACACTTACACCAGAGAACCCAGGTTCGAATCCTCCATCTGACACATAAAAAATTTTTTCAATTGAATTAATTTTTCTGTTCGACTGTCACCTCTCTGCAGACAATGGCAAGCCTCAGAGAGTAAAACTGTAATGAAAAGCTTCTTGAGAATATAAGCCGTTCGGAGTCGGCGTAAAACGTGTAGGTCCAGTTTTCGATCATTTTTGTTGCAAACATTTCACATCACACACAACACAATTGATCATAAGAAGCTCGATCAAAGTCCTTTCAAGGGCTAAGATGGCCATTTCATTTCGTTTTTTTTATGTATTGGCTTATGCCTATAAGATGTCACCAGCATCGGTGTGTTTTGTATTTTCTTGATGTGAACGCGCAAAGGAAAACACCGATGCTGGTGACATCTTGTAACAAGTATATAGAAGGGAATTTGTTGTAAAAACGAAAACAAAATTCCCATAAGAAGTACATTGAGTTTTTTGTCAGTGAACAGGCAGCGGAATTTTTTTTTCCTGGTAGTACGCTGTTGAAGGAAAAAATTTGCTCAGTGCAGTCAAGCTCACAACCATGTGTGGAGAGTTAAAATGGAGAGTCGCTGGCATTATATGCCCGTACATGTAATTGGCGTGCAAATTTGACATTCAACAATAGAAAAATAAGCAGTAAGTTGTTTTGTGTATAGCTTAGTATGCTGTAGGGATTTATAGGGATAATTTTACACTCGGATTTTCCGTGTAGAGTCAAAATTTTTGTGTGAAGAAAAAGCAGTAGCTGTTCTGGTTGACAGATTCATATCTTTTTTGCTGCAATTTTATATCCTATAAAAGGCAAGACTACACATTTATAAACTAAATAAATTTGTTTAATAACAAATTCAACACCAACACATACTTACTGCTTATTTTTTACTGTTGAATGTTAAATTTCCGCGGCAATTAAATGAACGGGCATATAAATGCCAGCGAAATTTTGACATTTTAATTCTCCACACATGGTTGTGAACTTGGCTACACTGAACAAATTTTTTCCATCAACAGCGTACAGCCTAGCGGAAAAAAATTCCGCTCCCTGTTCGCTGGCAAAAAAACTCAATGTACTTCTTATGGGTATTTTGTTTACCTTTTTAAAGCATATTTATGTATGTAATTTATTTTATGTTATTTTAAATTTTTGAACTAAAAAGTTAAATTAATTAAAAAAAAAATTTTGAAGCTATCAAATCTATATAACTGCGAAAAAGATTCGCTTCTCTCGTGTGTCCAACGACGCACCCGAGTTCTCTTTTTGAAGCGAAGCTTTTTACTCCTCGTTCTGTAATTTGCTTGGAGTGAAATCTGAAAACTTTTCGACAGCTTTTTTCTTGGAAATTTGCTGGTTTCTTTGTTGCTAGCGCTTATTACAACAAGAAAATTTAATACTTTAATATTAATAATATATTAAGCGCTATTATGAAAATGGGCGTTCAAATCAAAATGCATATCGTGCACTTCGTGATTTTTTCGGTCAATTTAATCGTCGAAATGTGCGTACAATCGGAAAAACCGTGCTAAAATTTGGGCAAACCGGGTCTGTAGCAGATGTGAAAACACCAGTGCATGCTCGTACAGCTCGTTGTGCTGAAAATATTGCTGCTGTTCGCGATAGTGTGGCTGAAGAGCCGTCCACCTCAACTCGTCGTCGTGCCCAACAATTGCACCTCTCACGCTCGTTGTTGATGAACATTATGCATAAAGACTTGCATTTACACGCTTACAAGTTGCAATTGACTCAAGAACTAAAGCCTTTTGACCATTTCAAGGCAAGAAATGGCAACAGTGGATGATCAATTTTCGAAGAAAATCATCTTCAGTGATGAGGCCCATTTTTACCTTAGTGGACTCGTCAATAAGCGGAATTGCCGCATTTGGGCGAATGATAATCCAAGAGTGATTGTCGAAAAACCAATGCACCCACAAAGAGTGACTGTTTGGTGCGGTTTATGGGCTGCGGTTTATGGGCGGTTTATGGGCTGATGATGCCCATCGGGCCATTTTTCCAAAATGATGCCGGTCAGGCAGTTAATGTGAATAGTGTTCGCTATCGAGAGATGATAACGAACTTTTTATGGTCCGAATTGGAAGATATGGATGATATGTGGTTTCAACAGGACGGTGCCACTTGCCACACAGCTAACGAAACAATGGCTCTTTTGCGCGACAAATTCAATGGCCGTGTTATCTCACGTGGTGGCGATGTCAATTGGACGCCATGATCATGTGATTTCACACTGTTGGACTTCTTTCTTTGGGGTTATTTGAAAGAAAAGGTGTACGTCGATAAGCCAGCAATAATTCAAGGGCTAAAGGATGAGATAATTCGCCACATTAACGGCATAGAACCTCACTTATGCGCGCCATCGAATATTTGGACCATCGGATGGAGGTGTGCCGCCGAGTTCGCGTTTTAGTCGTGTTTTTTTCAAAATCAACATCGGCCCTTAAAATTTAACCACCCTTTAAATCACAGGTTGAAATTCAATGTAAAATTGACGAAAAGTCTCCATGGGTGGATGTGCAAGCTATCAGGGGCAGACAAATATTCACATCTTGCACTGCGTTGGAGCTGAAATTCATGCTCGAAGACACTCTATAGAAGCAGTTGCAAAAATATTTCAATCAAAAATTTAATTTTAAATTTCATTTCAAATTCGTGCGTGTCGAATGCATTACGCAGTGTGTCGAGTGCGTAACGCTTACTTTTAACTTTTTTCCAAAACCACATGTATATCAACTTCTGAACTTAGCTTTGTATAACTATCTCCTGAATGAGAGCTTTTGTTTTTATTAATATTTCTTCTGTATCAACTAAAGTTTGGCTGAATTTTTAAGAAATCTTTATGATCTCAATACGGGTGGATTCATTGTCGGATGCGTAAAGCTTTATTTGACATTTTTTCATCCTTGAACTCAAGAGAAAAATTAGTCTTAATTTATTTCTGAAAATTTGTGAGGTCCTAGATTATTAAAAAAAAAAAAAAATTATAGCAAATTTCTTAAGTATCACAATTTTTAGTTAGCGTGTTTCAAACTTTCAAAATGCGTACGAATGTCGCATGCGAACGGATGGTATCCCCCAACAGTGGATACTTTCGGATAACTTTTTTGGCACTTGAACTTACTTTTATTATTACTTACGCAATAAGACTGGTATGAAATAACTTTCCATTTTTGATCGCCAATTAGGAAAAAATACGAAATTTTTCTTTGCTGTAAGCGAGATATGTGCCGGCTGGGTTACATATGCATTGACAAGTGTTCATTTTCGCCACAATATTTTAGTAACATAACCTTCTCATGTTTAACTTTCGACCAAAGTAGTGAAGCGTAGGTATTCTGATAGTTCAGTTGGTAATGGAAGAACCAGTATTTTGTGTGTTCAAATACCGCAGCATGCGAAAATTTTTTTATTTCGATATAAATGTGAGTCAAAAACTATATTTGAATTATATGAAAGATATTTATATGGAAATTCACAGATCTAAGAATAATACAAATTTAAGATCCAAAGTTGCATTCGTTAATAGTGCAGCATGTGCTGTTTCCAAATCAATCAATGCAAGGTCTACTTCGAAAATAGCTTTTTAAATTTATCAAAACTTAATTTGAGAAATGCCTAAAAGTATTTTAATATTCTGAGAAAAAGCTACGTTCAGATTCAAATTTTTAGACCGAACTGTACATTCAGAGTATTGAACGAAAGACTCAATTTAATCGTAAAGAAAGAAAAAAAAAATTTAAAAAGATTGTAAAATTTAACATAAGTTTGAGCTACTCAAATAAGTATGTCTCAAATAAATATGGACCAGTGGGTAGAACAGCCGACCAAGCGTAGTGTGTTCAATCCTCGGTGAGAGCAAAAAAATGAAAAATTTTTAAGTAGCCATTTTTTCGTTTTTATACAACCAGTGCGGCGAATTGCTGTGTTGTTGTTTTCATAAAAACCATTTCGTTACATTGGTTTTACCCCCCATCTAGCTCGCCGTGTTATTGTATACGCGGCTATAAAAGTTTCACTTCAAAAAACATGTAACTTAGGTTCTTATAGTTTGAACAGAAAATTGTAGGCAAAATTTCAAGCAAATCGCAAGACATGAGATAAATTTTTCGAAAAAATCTTGAATTAGGCTTGGTATGACCGATATGTGGCGTTTGAAAACCTTACATTTCAATACAAATTTGTATGTTTTCATGGGAAATAGTGAAGTTGTGGCGAAAATTAAATCTCCGCTGATTGTGCTGAATGCCATTTTGAAACTCTCAATCATCGATTGAGCACGTTTAAAAGAATACGTCAACCTTAGAATTTTATCCTTCACTACTTCAAATTACGTATTGAATAAATCAAGAGATACCCTTCCTAATATTTCCTAAGTATCCATCTAATTTGATCCCACTCCTATGATGAGTAGGTCTATATTTAACCATTATGAATATAAAATAAGCGATAAATGCTACAATGTGTTAATTTATTAGTTAGTTATATCACAATGAGAATTCAATAAGTGGGGGCGTAACATTAGGAGGAAAATTGATGATGTGTTCAAGTGTCATGAATTTTTACACCTACCTACTAATTATTTGCACTTTAAATTATTGGCAAATTATCGCTTTCATTTATTTGTTATTTAATCAAATTGCAATTAAGTGATTATCTTAAGTTAGGGCTTGTTTTATCACGCTCTGTTTAAAAATATGATTACGACGTTTTTTCCCTGCAAAATTGATTGATGCCGCCGCAATGCAGAAATCAAATCAAAATAAAAGTAGCTAAAATAACAAATGCGCTGTATGAGCAACTTTGCTTTTATGCTAGCAACCAACAGATGTCAGCGCAAAATAAAGGAAGAACTAATAAAACAGCCGCTGCAAATGGTTCAGGCTTGCACTGTACTAAAAGGTTCGTGCGCCGGTATTTTATAATTACTCGTTTTCGAAATAATTCGATATTATTCAGCAATGCTCTTCGAAAAAACGTAGCTTTTTAATTTAGTTTTATTATTGTTTTCAAAGCTTTTCTTTTGTTCGACTTGTAGAAAGAAGATTTTTATAAATTTGTACAAATTTTAAGACTTCAAAATAAGTAAAACTTTTAATTTAAATCAAAATTAAACAAACTTACAAGGAAACCTCCCCAGGTGCCACTTGTCGACTTGAATGATTTTCGGATATGTGATAGTGGACAAAATCTAAGGCTAACGTATGGGAGAGGGGTCAGTGCGGACTGGGGGCTAATGTGAAGAATTTGAAATTCTTGCGTGATTTTGTATTTTTTTTACTCTCCATCACAAAAAAAAATTCACTTGTTAAAAGTTCAGTGTCACATGATAATGGGACCGGACCCGTGTTTTAGGCTGCGGAAAGTAAGTTTTTTATTTTTAGTAATTTTAGTTATACTTTTAAATTAATTTTTCTTTTGATGAGTGTTAATATGTATATCCTACAATTTAAACTAGGATTTATTCAAACAATTGATATTATTTTTGATAAACTTTACCGTAAGATTAAAAAAAAAATATCTTTGTTAAAAAAAAAAACGAAGGTGCAGAGCAGACAATTGAAATGGGGCTAGTGTGGACATTAGAGTGTGTTGAAAAAAAGCCAAAGCTGACCTCGAGTGGATTACAAAAACATATAAAAAAAAATATAGGTGTTTTAATAACCTATTGACTAAATATCTTCAGAAATATTTTTTTTTTATTTCATCACATAATTTTTAAAAATAATTCAGTAAATTTTAAAATTTGTTTGATATAAAAAAAATTCATATATTGTAGGTATATATAATGGAAAAAGCATTGTACCAAATATGCGCGACCGCCATACAAGCGAGTGGCACAGTAAAATTCGAATGTGAATTTATAACAGGGGTGCGCAAAATTATACATTCACATTTTTGTGATTGTATTGCAAAGCTTTTGTTTTAATAGTTTGCACTGAACGAAAAGCACTAGTTTGTTCATTCGTACGATCACAGCATAACGCAACATTAAAAAAGGATTGAAGCAAATGAAATGCATGACTTGGTTTCTTTATTGCTCCAATGTGTTTTTTGACTCGACTTAGCAATAAGCGTTCACTATGTTCGCAAAACTTAGGCAACGCAGAATAGAACGGCCGCAACTTAACAGCATTAAGTTCGTACAAAAACTCTGTGGCGACAAGGAATAACGACTAAACTCAAAATATCGTAAAAAAGCGATATGGAATTTCCTTTTTTGCCAATTTTTGGAAGGATCTGGATCCTGAATGGGTTTCTGGAAACCCATTTTTTGGACAGAATAGATAAACACTTATGTCTGCACCTATTTCGTTGGTTTAACGGTACATATATTTCCGAGAAAAGGTCGTAGTTAGTGCTATTAAAATATCGTTTTTTGCGATATTTTGAGTTTAGTCGTTATTCCCTGTCGCCACAGAACTGATCGTATCAAATGAACAAACAAACGCGCTAATGATATGTTGTCGTATTCAATAAGGCATCGCAGAAGCGAGCGGCCACCACTTTACAGCTTGAAGTTCACACAGCGACTGATCGTATAATTTTATTATACGATTATTATATATAATTTTAGTGTAACAAGTTCTCACCTCGACTAAAAAACTTTTTCAATTGAAAGCTGTCGTATGCGTGTGAAAGCTATCCGTCCATGAAGGGCCTTTTGCGTACTCCTGATTTATAATAAATCCACGCTTTGAGAGAGTCAGCGAGCGAACGATTTAAAGCTTTTGAGAGCGAGAGAAAAGTAAGCGGCTATGTGAGAATAATACTGAAAAGCAATAGGCACTGTTTACACGTCATTCAAATTGAAGGATCATTCAAAATTTGTTGTTGCTTTCCCAGCGAAAAAAAAAAGATGAACTCTCTGCGAGAGCGGAAATGAACTTTCAACACTTCATCGCATCCAAGGATCGTTAATATAGGTTAAGTCACTTGAGAGAAGCTCGGTCGAACTGTCAGAACGGATAAAAGGAAATCAAGAAAAAAAAAAACCTGAAGCTGTGCAATTTTAAGCTAACAGCTACTTTGACAGTTCGATCAAAGACGGAAAAAGAGTGCTTTTCTCTCAAGTAACTTAACCTACATTAATCAACCTTGATCGCATCAATCAAAATTTTGATGGATCTCAAGACCTGCATCAATCAATCATAGGGTTGCATAGGAGGTGTTCATACGTCAGTCAAATGATTGAATCAATAAAAATTTGTTGTTGCTTTCCTATGTAAAAAAAAATGAACTTTATCTCAGAGCGAAAATGAACTCCAAAATTTAATTTAATGAACTCCAAATTTTTATGCACACAAAACAACTTAATAAAAGAAACACCCAAATAAAGTGATGCACACAGCACGATATGAATCCACAAAATAGTAGATAGCAGAAAAGTAAGAAATGCCTGCGTCGCAGCTTCAATCAAAAAATCGTGTGTGAGCAAGCGTCATTAAAAATTTTCAGAGAGAGTTAAAGAGAGTAAAAAATCGCGATATACTTCAATCATTTGACTAATGTGTGAACACCTACATAATCAACTTTTTTGGTACTTACAACAACACTTTTTGTCGGCATCGGCCATTCAATCAAAAAATCACGAGTGAACAGCTATTCAATCAAGTATCTCGAATAGAGTAAAAGAGAACCAAAAATGCGATATTCTTCATTCAATTTGAATGACGTATAAACTCTGCCATAGAGAGCATGGTAGAATAAGAGAAGGTATATGCATTTCGGAGAGACAGACTGCCTTAACTATCAAAACAGATTTGAGAGCTCATAGAAAATCTGAAAGCTATGACAAAGCTTTAATTGTAAAAATCTAAACAGAAAATTGATTTGTATTGATTTTGACAATTTTGGCTATGAGAAAGAAAGCGCAGTCCGAAATGCATCTACATTCTTTTATTCTATCACGATAGAGAGCATTTGTTAAATTTTGATGCAAGGAACATGTCATAAAATGATTTAGCTGCAATTAAAACGTAGCTAATTTTCCTTTCGTTAATTAATTAATTAGTTAATTAAAAAATGTTGGCATTTTTGGAACTAAGCTACCCTACAAACATTATATTATTTTTTCTCTTTGTTATATAATTTCAAGAAAATAATCTTTTAGAGCCTGTATAATGACAAAATCTCTATTCTTTTTTACTTTTTCGCGTTTTATCTTGTCATATTTCTAGAATATATTATTATTCGATCGATTCCATCAACTGAAGCCGCAAATAACGTTGTAAACGACATTTTTGAACTTGTTTTTTTGCGAAACAACGTTAGCACTACTCTCAGTGGTGGATCTAGAAACTGTCCGTGGGGAGCTAAGTAACCAAAATGAAGTTATGTTGCGGATATAAATATTTATTGCGTGAAGGCAGCGAATTTTTATGAAAAATATATTTTCTATCGTATACACTGGAAAAAACAGCATACCATGTAATTCGATAAAAAATATTTTTTTTAAATATTTGTAAAAAAAGGTGTTTGTATCAGTAATAAGATATAGGAAGAGCGTCAGCGTAGTATTATTTAAAAGTTCAATATATGATAATGAACACGAGCGTAGGACAGGTGGCAGTTTCCCCCCTCTAAACATAAGAAAAATAAAAATTAGAGTATTAAATTAAGAAATTAAAAACATTTTTTCATATAACTAACACGCTGACGGAAATTTGCGTCTATAGCCGTCAAAGCGAAGTTTACTGTGTATTTATTTATAGTTATTTTGTCAATCAGATATAAAAAATTTTTCATGGTTTTTTTTTGATCATGTTTACGATAAAACGATAAAATAAAACATGTTAATGTGCTTAGTCTAATATTTTGTATAACATACGACAAATAATTATGCAAACTTTTTAAAGGCTCAATAAAAGGTGATAAAAGGTCAAATGAAAATTACCTGCGGCCGTGGCGCAGTGGGTAGACTGTGTGGCCCATACAAACTTGACCTGAGGTCAAAACAAACTTGACCTCAATGTTAACAAGTGTAACATAATAAGCTTTTCCCGTAAGAACCGGGTATTAAATCACAATTACCGCCTCAATAATATCGAACTTAACAGAGTAAACAATATAGTCGACCTTGGAGTTGTCTTGGACAATAAGCTGCGCTTTAATATACACTATGATAAAATTGTATCCAGGGTTAGCAAACAGCTTAGATTTATTAAAAGGCGTGCAAATGAATTCAAAAATGTATGGGCCCCTACATCCTTATATTGTTCATTAGTGCGCCCAATTCTCGAATACGGCTGGATTATTTGGGATCCAGCTTTTGAATCCCACAGCGATAGAATCGAATCTATTCAAAAGCAATTCCTACTATTTGCGCTGAGCGACACCTATAACCCATGTGCTTTTTGTAGCCTTCCACCGTATGAAAATAGACTCCGTCTCCTTAATTTGATGCCGCTTTCATTAAGAAGAAAGTTATTGTGTTCATGCATCAATTTCGACGTTATTAATGGAGTTACTAACTGCGAATATATCCCTAATCAAATTTCTCTCAATGAACCAATACGGCATACAAGGCATTCACGTCTGTTGAATGAATGTCAGCATCATCATACGCTAGTAATGAGCTCATCAGCCGATGCTGTAGAGAATTTAATTATATATCCGACCTATACTCTCCATCCATTTTCAAATAGTTATTCAAGCGAACCATATTTAATTCTTTTTCGCTTCTGGCTCCTTAAGTTTCTATGCCTGAATTCTCAAGAATCTTCAGTGGCAAGATTATTGCCACCGTTTGTCTAAGGGTAAAACAAAAAAGAAAAAAAAAGGGGAAAAAAGTAAAATAAAAAGATTAATAATAAAAAATTAATATGTTAATTAGCCCTCAAGATTAACTTAACTGTAAGCCTTTAAATCTAATAAATTAGTGTTTATATAGTCCTAAATAGTTGTTGTCTTGTAAATACCCTCTTATCTCTGACTCCCGCTCCTATGTCCACTTCCACATTCATTTTAAAATCTGAATTATAAGAATAATTTAATATAATTATAAGACCCCTCCCTTTTTCGCCTTTCCTTGTCTGTGTTTCTTGACATGTTTTAAAAAAAATGTCAGCTATGTGGCCGGATCACGTCCGCAACGAATGTAACACCTTCAATCGCCAAAAGTAAGGAGAGGAGAAAAAAAAAAATTAAAACTAATATAAAAAAAAATAATTATCGCACGAACACATACGACAATATTTTACTCAGCACAAAAAAAATCTAAATTTGTATGAAAAAATTGTCGCATATACGACAATATTTTGTTCAAACTATAACTGATTGTCACATACGACAATGTTTTACTGAATATCTCAAAAACTAAAAGAGATATAAGAAAATGAATGACGGAAGGATCGGAGGATCTCCTTTAAAAATTAAAGATGTCATCATTAACTCAAAACACGCCAATTTACACACACGACCTTATTTTACTTAGGCGAAGAAATATATTTTTTAACTGAGGAACAGCAGAACAAATCTGAATAAATCCACTTTGAACTAAAATGACTTTTTTTCGATTCGGCATTTTTAACCATCACCGGATTCACTGATCAAAAATTAAGTATTAAGTATATATTAAGCGGATTAAATATTACTTAAACACCTTTCGATATAATTTTAATAACGTGTGTCGGAACAAAAAATAAGAAATTACATTTATATATTGATATATTTTTAAACATTCATATTTTATCGTTGTGAGATGTTTTGTTTTTATTATTAAATTTTAATTTATGATCATATTGTTTATTATTAAGATTAAATTTATGTTCATATAGCTTGTGCTTAAGTTTGATGCTAATGTTTTTCAAATATGTTTAACAAACACTTGTACACAAATGTATTTTTTTTTTTGTCCCGACGACTTGTAAGAAATCCCGGAATTTTCTTGACTTGCCCCGACAACAGCCTTTCAGTATCTGGCAATCCTTGGCGTAGTGGGTAGAGTGTGTGGCCCATACGCCAAAGAACCCCGGTTCAAATGCCACCTGACACAGAAAGTTTTTTCAATTGAATTACTTTTTCTATCCGGCCGTCACCTCTCTGCAGACAATGGCAAACCTCAGAGAGTAAAAACTGCCATGAAAAGCTTCTTGAGAACATAAGCCGTTCGGAATCGGCATAAAACTTGTAGGTCCAGTACTCGATCATTTTTGTTGCAAACACTTCAGGATGCGTAAAGCCTTAAACAATGCGTAACTAAATAAGCTTTGCACAATTGTTTAAGAAAATATATTGAATAAGGCTGCAAGTCTGAAACCTCCAAGAAAGGGTTTAGCTTTGTTATTCATTTCAGAACTTTGATTTACTTTTTCCGGCACTCAAAAGGTTCCACACAAATCTTCTCTAATTCTTCCCCCTTCTCCATAAAGCAAAGCTACCCATGCAAAAATTTATCTAACTTTCGATTGTGTATCTGTTAGCTGCACAGATCGATGATCTCCTCATTAAGCAATGCTTTATCAAACACACTTAATGAAACAAACATTGAAACACACGATGCTGGTATTATTCCAGGTTTTTAAAATATACATTAATAAAATCTGTTATCAAAGAGAACTCTTATCAGTGTCGTTTGTTGATGCAGGTTGCTTCAACGTAGCAAATCAAAGTTTCCATATACACAATGCACAATATGACGAACGATAACAAATTACATACTGAAAGTAAAACACAGCAGAAAAATTTGAAACTGAATCTTTTATTAACATTAATATTATTATTATATTTGCTTTCTTTAGATGTTTATTAATTGAGGTCAAAATTCACTTGAACTACCATAACAACAAATAAACATCTAAAATAACAACGGAGCAGCTACACGCTACTGTCCACTGTGTGCAAAAGAATATGCGAGAATAACAGACACCGGACAGCACAGTATATAAAGCTTAGCAGGTACATCTTGTTTAAACAGTTACATTCTTCATTCTGCAAATCGAAGACAAATCAACGGCAAACAGCAATAATCAAAATGAAAGTATTCATTGTAGTCTTGGCACTAGTTGCTATGGTAAGTTGAGTCAACATCCAAGTAATGGGATGTAAGGGCATACATAAAGCTAAAATAAAATCTTTACTTCACTCACTAGGTTGCTGCCGACCATCATGAGGGCCATGAAGGACATCACGATTATGTTGTCAAGACTCATGATGATTTAGTTTCTTTCCGTCAGAAGTGCACCACCCATGTTCCAGCCGATCATATCGAGAAATTCAAAACATGGGACTTTCCCGATGATGAAATTACCCGCTGCTACATAAAGTGCATCTTCGAGCAATTCGGATTCTGGGATGAAACACATGGCTTCGATGTCAAGAAGGTTCACCATCAGTTGGAAGGCACTGACGCCCATGTCGATCATGACAACGAGACCCACACCAAGATTGAACATTGCGCTGAAAAGAGCAAGGAAGGTAGTGATGCTTGCACTAAGGCCTACATTGGAGGCATGTGCTTTATCAAGGAGAACTTGCGCTTGGTTCAACGCAGCGTGGGTACCCACTAAACGGGGTCAGAATAATAACCAACTGTTTGCAACTTTCTTGTTTGACATGACTTTCACCCAAATGGAATTAAATAAAAAAATATTATTTTAAATGAAAAAATATTGTGGTATTCTTTATTCAAAACTCGAATTGAAATGAGAACAATGTGTACCTAACATTATGCCTTGTTCGGCTGCTGTAGCTATTTACAAAACACAGTGTTTTTAGTATAGTAATTTAATTGCAATTTTTTCATTTATTATTAATTATCCGAATAGAAAAACTTGTACAGAATACTTATATCAAGTAATACCAAAGCTATCTAGCCTGCAAAACAGTGGCTTGGAAACGATTTGGATAAGGGGGGAATGGTGGGGGGAAAGATAAAATGAAAAAAATTATGGTTTTATCTTAAAGTATTATTTAATTTTGTCTACGTTGCACTATATATGAAAAGTGAAATGAATATCAAATTAAGTCACTAACCAAGCCGCCTACGTTTTAGGGAAGCCTAATAAAAACTTCTTCTTTTGTCATTGCTAGGCAGCCAGTTCGTTGAACCGATTCTAAAATAATATTGAAAATATATGCAATTCTGCAAACTTTTGACAAAACAAATTCTCCTGAAATTGCTTGCATTCCAGGAGAACAAACAAACAGTTCAACTTCTTGACAAAATGTTTTGTGCAGATATTGAATGAAATGTTATAGTTTAAAATTTGGCACGAATATTAAACAAGCATTTCTCAATAATTCATTTCCATCTTAAGGCAAGGCGATTTTTAAAAAAATACAATCTTTGTAAAAGGCCTTTTTTGGAAAAAATTCAGATAAAAATTTTTATTATTATTATACAAGACATATTAATTAATATTTATAAATAATTAATTTTATTAATAAAAACAGTATTAATTGTTTAATATTAAATATAAAGTATTAAAACTTCTAGTGGTGAAAAATGCTATCGTTAGTTTTAAAAGCTTCGAATATATAATTGTATCTTAATTAAAAAATGTTATGAAATTTAAAAAATAGTAAACAAGAAAAAAAAATTATTGAGCCTTTCGTACGTAAAATTCAAAAAATGTACAAAAAAAGTATTTTTTATGCGTCTCTCCTATAAGATGTCAGCATGATTTTGGTAGGTACATATAACAAGAGGGGAGTTAAATAGTTTGTGACAGTAGTTTGTTGTAAGACTGCCATCGAGCCATATGCAATGGAAAAATTACCCTAATAATAATAAAAGCCTTGCGTTGAATTACTTTTCTAAATAATTTTAAAAAATTCTTGGATCGTTCTTGCAGAAGCTAATATTTCACTTACATTGACCATACTGACGTTCAACATGTTGGCAATGGAAACACTTATAATCACGAGGTTTTAGGCTGAAATCCCAAAACATGAGCAGTGGTTCTAAATATGATTTAAATTTAAGTTATAAACAACATGCGAATTATATAAAAGAGTTTGGTATTGAAATAGAAATTAACATATTTCCGATTCAACGTTGCAGTTGTTAAAATTGCATATCACAAAAATTTTTAAGTGTGCACTTGTCTCAAAAGTAACTTGAAACTACTACACACATTTTACTTTATATCACTATCTTGTCCAACAAACATCATCCCATTTTCGAAAAAAAAAACCAAATGACCATTTTAGCTCTTGAAAGAACTTTGACCGAGATTATTATGATCAATTTGTGTTGTGTGTTTCGTGAAATGTTTCAACACAAATGATCGAGAACTGGACCTACATGTTTTACGCCGACTTCGAACGGCTTGGCTTATGTTCTCAAGAAACTTTTCATGGCAGTTTTTACTCTCTGCGGTTTGCCATTGTCTGCGAACAGAAAAATTAATTCAATTGAAAAACTTTCTGTGTCAGGTGGGATTCGATTCAGGTTTCTGAATCTGAAACAACGCGTAGATCGCAAGCTCACCTCAGTGCAAGAGTGTATAAAAAGAGAACAGAGAACAAATAAAAAGTAATTCTCTTGCGCTACACGACCTGTTGCTACACGACCTGTTGTTTACATTTATTCGCTTGCAGCTTTGCTTGCAGTGACTGCTACAGCAGAGAATCAGGGTATATTCACTTGATGAATATATTCATGCAGGGCTCTAATTTTAATACACAAAATACAGGTTACAAGCTCTTCCATTACCAACTGAGTTATCAGATTACCTACGATATGTTGGTCGAAACTAAAACATAAGAAGGATATGTTACTTAAATACTGTGCTGAAAATTAACACTTGTCAATGCATATGTAACCCCCCCTCCCCTTCCCCCCCACAAAAGTTCGTTTGCAATAAACTTTTATCGAAGAACAATTTCTTATTTTTCCCTTATTGGCGATCAAAGCTCTAAAGTTATTTCATACCAGTGTTATCGCGTCAGTAATAATAAAAGCAAGTCTCAATGTGGCAAAAAAGTTATCTGAAAGTATCCACCTTACAGTAAAAAAGTAGAGAACATAATTATCTTCGCATTTGTGTTGAAGAATTAATCGCTTTGGAATTGTAAATGAATAATTTTTCGAAACATAAGCGAACCTTTTTTTTCGAAGTGACCGTTACGTCCGCCAAACGTAACTTTTTCGAATCGTTACCGATATCGAATTCGATTGTTATCATCACGAACTATTCGTAAATTTTTAAATTTTCGATATCAAAGTCGGATTTTGTGCCGTTTGGGAAATAGCAGAATTTTTGTGATAATGTTGGTGTTTCTTCTGCATCATTAACATGCTGCATCATTAAGCATTAATGCAACACAAAATACGATGCAAATCTTGTAACGAAAAACGCAATGTAAAATAAACCTAAACAAGTATGCGCGGTAGCATAAGGTCAGAGCTTCTGACCACAAAGCAAAGGTTTAGTTGGCCTAACTGCAGTTGAAATTTTGTGCTTTTTTTAAATTAAAAATATTTACAATCAGTTAGTATTTTTTTATGAAAAAATTAAAATAAATTATATAAATAAAGACCAAATTATATAATCGATTAATGACTATTTTGGATAAGCAATAAATGATTTTCTTGTCATCAATCCTATGAAATAAATTGGAAGATGTATGCCATGCTTGCTTTCGGATGCGGAATTAAGCATCTGCCGTTTCTGTTAAACTCATGTTAGATGATGGGATAACTCACATACAAAAAAGTATGAATCATGGACGCATTAAGCATGATCCCATAAGCTTACCTGTGTTTAACAGAAACGTCAAATGCTTTGATGCATGCATGCCTTCTGTGTGTTATGGGCTTAAAAGATGAAAGCTTTACGTGTTTTTCATACTATTTTAGCTGCGACTGAATTTATCAGTTTTTAATTAAGTTTTAAACACTAACGTCTTCGAATCATTTGTTTCGAATAACTTTAAAGTCGTTTTCTCAAAACTACGTTTTTCAAAACTGCGGGCAACCTAGCTTAAAAACCATTTGACCGATACTTAAATATTTGGCAAAACATTTTTTAATAACATTTGGGCCAATCTGAATAAATCTGATTTTTCAAATAACCTATTAAAATCGATTTATTCAAAATTTAAAACAAACAATTATAATATTATTATATTTAAATTATTATATTTAAAACAATAGCGCAATCTTTTTTTTTACTCCTCGTTCTGTGATTTGCTTAGAGTGAAATCTGAAAAATTTTCGACAGATTTTTTCTTGGAAATTTGATGGTTTCTTTGTTGCTAGCGCTCATTACAACAAGAAAATTTATTGGACTACGAAATGGTTGTTAATTCAATGTTACTTATAACAGAAGCTATGCTGCAGTAGATCTTCACCATCTATCAATAGATAGAGGATTGTGTATTTGCTATGCTACAACTATCAAAAATTTGCTTTTATTTGCCACAAGGTGTCTCCAGCATCGGTTTGTTTGTATTGTGAATGCGTTTGTGGTGCTGTTGGTACGAAGAAAATTAGCAATGCCCACAAGTGCGTTGACAAGTGCGTTATTAAGTGTCAAAAAAATAGATGATATCAATAATTATGGAATTAACAAACGCATGCATGACATCGGCAACGTATCTAAAATGTTTGTTAAATTTTGTTTCGTGTGCGCACTTTAATATATATTTTTGAAGCGAAGCTTTTTACTCTTCGTTCTGTGATTTGCTTGGAGTGAAATCTGAAAAATTTTCGACAGATATTTTCGCTACGTAGTACGCTGTTGAAGAAAAAAATTTGTTCAGTGCAGCCAAGTTCACAACCATGTGTGGAAAGTTAAAATGGAGAGTCGCTGGCATTATATGCCCGTATGTAATTGGCGTGGAGATTTGACATTCAACAATAAAAAAAATCCAGTAAATATGTTTTCTGTATATATGGAATTTTTTTTTTATTTTAAATTTTTGAATTTAAAAGTTAATTAATTAAAAAGAAAAAATTATTAAGCTATCAAATCAATGTAACTGCGAAAAGGCTTTGCTTCTCTGGTGTGTCCAACGACGCACCTGTGTTTTTTTTTTAAACATATATGTATATTTTACCAAATTTGAAAATTTTAAAACTGTAAACAAATGTCTTCTAATAAAAACCACCACCTCAATATCACTCTTTTTTACTCTAATCTAAATGTATTGCCGGCCTTAAAAGGCAATGAGCGGATACATCCCCTCATAATCCCCCGTACCCACGTCTCTTCTGTAAGATGTCTTTGTAATCGGCGAAACTAGTTGCACACAATAGCCAAAAAAGTATCATTTATGCCACATGTTATATGTTGTTAGGAAAAAAAAAAAAAAAAAAAAATCCAAAACTGATAAGTATTATCTTGTATAAATTCCTAATAAAACTTGGATTATCAACGTGTGTTTAACGAAATCGTACGTTGATATAAAGCTGTCTAATTTTATTTTTAATAATTGCTGGTTTCATCATTATTCTGTCGGTTAAGCGGTCATTGCTGCGATTGTTCTTTTTTTAATTTGTTTATTCATATTTAATTAATTTTAGTTTTTCATTAACTTATATTCAATTACAATTCACAATTAAAAATAGCTATAATTCTTACTTAACTTACGGTAATAAAGATTTCAATATCAGCTATTTTTAGCGGCGGATCTAGCAAAATAATGTTCGCAGAACTAAAAAACTTTTTTATAAAATTATAAAACACTAAAATTATAATAAGCATGAAAACTTTGAGAAGGGGGTGGCAAAGGGGGATGGGGATTGGAAATATTTTTTTTCTAAAATTATTTAGAAAAAATTGGGTAATTTTTATAATATCACAAAAAAAAAATATAAAGTTATTCAAATAATTTCGACTATACGTCATGAGAGATTTGCACAATGTAGGTTTTCCTACAAAAAAAAAAGTTGATTCCACTCAACTGCATATACAGTGGCTCAAACGTATAATTGGACACTAGGTATGAGATTAATGAAATGCCGATTTTTTCACTTCAATGAAAATAATTCTCAAAAACTTTGATGCACAGTTATAGATTATTAAAAAAGCTTTAAAACAATTAGCATAAAACTTAGCATGTTTTGTTCAAAAACAATTTTAAAATAAGAAAAGAAAACAAAACTAACAAATTTCATGTCAAACGCATAATTGGACAGCAAAATATTAAATACAGTTTCAGTAGTTGGAAGCAAAACCTTTTAGTAGTTATGTTGTTCCACTCGCGAGTTATTCCCTCTTTCAACTTCTCCACTGTGTTGAAAGTGGATTTATAGAGCTTATGGGCAAGTTCTTCCCAAATATGCGCAATAATCTGGGAGATTTGGGGACTGGGCTGGTGTTTGAAGTAATTTTGGACAATTATGTATGAGCCACATGTTCGCAACGTGTGAAGTATGCTTCGGATCGTTGTCCTGATAGAAAGCAAATGTGTCCAATATGTTGAATTTATCGGCACTTTTGCTTTACATTTTCTTTCAAAATGTCCAAATATTGGAATCGATGTATTTTACGCTCTATAAAATGAATATTCCCTACTCCTGCACTCAGGGCCGGATCAAGGTAAATTTTGCTTGCAAGCGAACTTGTTTTTGGCGCCCCACCCCTTCGCCTCCCCCCAAACGAATAATTTAAAATTCTGATACATAAGTATTTATTAACCGACTTCAAAAAGGAGAAGGTTCTCAAGTTCGTCGGTTTCTCCGTTTTTTTTTTTAAATGTGTGTACATCGATAACTCCTAAACCATATGCCTGATTGCCATAATTTTTGTGAAACAGATAGATATCATAAGCATGGAGGTGCCCGTGCAAAAGTGGGCGGTATTAGATAACTGGGCGTGGCAATAATAGATCTCGCAATACTAGATACTACTGTATCTCGAATAATATTGACACTAGGGTACTGCAATTTAGCGTAGGGGTAGGCACAATTATTACAAATTACGGGCAAGAAAATGGGCGTAATTCGGCGTGGCATTATTAGAAAAACAGTGTTTCTTGAATAATTTTGAGGCTAGAGTACTGCAATTTAGTATAGGGGTAGGCATTATTATAAAAAATTATCGTCAATAAAGTGGGCGTTATTCGACAAATGGGCGTGGCAGTATTATAAAAACACTGTATCTCGACAAATGTGGACACTAGGGTACTGAAGTTTAGTGTAGGGGTAGACACAGTTAATACAAACTATTGTCAAGAAAATGGGCGTTATTTGGCAAATGGGCGTGGAAATATTAGAAAAAGAGTATATCTCGAATAATATTGATACTATACTACTGCAAATTGGTATAGGGGTAGGCATTATTAGTACAAATTACGGTCGATAAAGTGGGCGGTATTCGACTACTGGGCATGGCAATATTAGAAAAACAGTGTATCTCGACTAATATTGACACTAGGGCACTGAAATTTATTGTAGTACAGGGGTTGGCAGAATTATTCAAAATTACGGTCAATAAAGTAGGCGTTATTCGATAAATGGGCGTGGCAATACTAGATAAACACTATCTCAGTTAATATTGACGCTGGGGTACTGAAATAAAGTACAGGGGAAGGGCACAATTATTGGGAATAACGCTCAGGAAAGTGGGCGCTTATTTAAAAAAGGGCGTGGCAATATAAGAAAAACACTATATCTCGAATTATATTGACACCAGGATAATAAAACTCGTTACAAGAATGGGTATAATAATTTCAAAACACTTGACATCTAATTTAAATTTAAGTGACAGATATTTGAAATAACCAACAAACTTTCAGAATTTAATAGCACAAATTTTTTCAGAACAATTGTATTTATGTTGTTTATACACTTTTTTCGAAAATTTATCATATTCTCTAAAAAGGAAGAAATAAAAACTATATGAAATCTTAAACTATAGAATATATATGAAATCTTATTATTTGAATTTTTTTTCTTATTTGTTTTATTATCATAAATATATTAATTTCTTGATGAATACAAATGCTTTGAAGTTGGCGCTTCTGATTAAAAGTCTAATTATATTAGCGCCGACCTTAAAAGCATTTGTATTCATCAAGAAATTAATATATTTATGATAATAAAACAAATAAGAAAAAATTCAAATAATAAGATTTCATATATAATAATATGTTTAAATAAATTATCAAATATGATCAAGAAATTAAAAGGAAAAGTATTTTTAAAATTATTTTGTACTCTGTAGTGATTTTGTAGTAGGCTGTTTTTTTTTTTAAAAAGGTTTTTTCTCTTAACTTAACCACATTATTACATATTTATTTAATTGTTTGCTATTTTCCAATTTAATTTGTTAATTTAATTTAAACTATATGTGTAATATAAATTTATGTATAAATTTAATCTCAAAAACTTAAAAATGATTCTTGTATTTACACTTTGTACTGTAAAAGAACTTAGTTCTTATTGTACTTATAAAATAAAGACCCCATGAAATTGAAATTGAAGAGTTGTTTCATTCTCGAATTCTGGATTAGAACTAAGTTGACCTGCTAATTCTTTCCCATCAGTTTAAATTCTCTTGAGACCCTCTTCTGATCTGAACTCTTGCAAACAAATTTTGACGCTTTTCATAAGTTCCATAGCACTTTTCAAATCAACTGATATTCTTGCAGCAACTGGATACACGGTACCAGGACCAATAAGTCAGTCGACTGTATTAATTTTAGAATTTAAACATAAAATAGCACAGTATTTATTTTATTGTATATTTTTATGTTGGTTTTATTATTTTTATGACATACATTTCACATTTGCAATACTTACGTTATTAAAATGAAATGCTACAATACGCGCGGATCACAGTCGAACGCACGGCTATTGCTTAAAACGCTATATCATATGACGTATAGCAAATACGTTAGATACGTGCATATAAAATAAACAAAACACGATCGCACAGGCGCTCGCCCGTTAAGACTATCCAATTACGCAATTATGTTTTACGAGAATTGATGCTTGTGTTGTTTACTACCGCGTCAGATAGATGGACACATTCCAAAAATCATCATAGATTGAATAAAATTTTGTAACAAAATCACACGAAAGTACAAATGAAAAACCGAGAACAAATGACTGCTCATATATCAGCTGTAACCGCGATTTCAGCACAGATTCATGGAAACGACAATGAGGCGCACTCAAATGTTAATATATCTGAAAAGTATCTGACGCTGTAGTAAAAAAAAGATAATTCTTTACGTGTCGTACACTATTGCCCCGGTTTATACTTGTCAAGAATTGACGATCAAGTCTTGTGTTTGGTGGTTCGGGAATCGTTATAAAAGAGAAAGAATAAAATTGACCACACAGTCAATTCTTGGGCAATTCGATTTGTGTTCGTTCGTTGTCCCGTTATTTTCAATTTTATTTCGGCGTCATCAGTGCAAACTTGAGAAGGAAAAGGAAGGAGTGAAAGAAACAATTGACCGTCAACTCTTGACAAGCGTAAATTGAATCGTCAAGTTTAAAAGGGACTATGCAAAAAATGAACGTCAATTTTTGACGAGTATAAGCCGGGACATTGTACGATAATTCGGTGATGGAGAATTTAATACGCAATGTACTATTTCAATATTGCCGTCCTCTAAATTTTTTCGCTCCCTCCATTTTTAACTCTTAATTTTTTCGCTCTTCCAATTTTTGTTTCTTCTCATTTTTTCGCTCTTCTAATTTTTTTTCATGTAATTTTTCCCCTTAAGTAGATACGTACTTAATTTTTTGGTTCTTAATTTTTTCGCCACTTGAAGTTTGGCGCTCTAGGCGACCGCCTGCGCCTTAATCCGGCCCTGCCTGCACTGGAAACACATCCCCACACCATTACCGTCCCGCCCCCATGCTTGACTGTAGCCTGAGTGTTATTAGGTAAAAACTCAGTATTTGGCCTACGCCAAACGTATTGCTTTCCATCTGATCCTAGAGGTTAAATTTGTTCTCATCTGTAAAGAGTACCAACATATAGAAAAGGTAAAGCCTAAAAATAATCAAATTTAACAGCTTTTTGCAAAAATTACCGTGTTTCAGAAGTCAGAATCTTTTAACAAATATTCCTTACAAAATTTCAACCGTTCCGTTTTTCTTGGCAATCCGCCCATGTAAATCATTCTTTCTGAACACGCTCCGAATGGTCTCGGCGCAAGCATCTCTGCTCAAATCGGATTTGACCATATTCTTTAAATCATTCGCCGTCGTGAATGGTTTTTCTTTAATTTTCCTCAAAATCCATCGCTCATCATCATCATTTAATTTTTTCCCTTGACCAATACGACTTTTGTTTTCTATTTGAAAATTTTGTTGATACCTTTGAATGATAGCAAGAACTGTGAACGGGCATCGATCAACAATTTCACTGATTTGACGCACTGATTTACCCTCGCCATGTAAATGCCGTGTTTCCGAAGTTGTTTGCTTTTTTCTTTGATCCATTGCAACTTTGATCTGCACTTTTAACACAACATTTGCATAAGGATTCAACATTTGCATTTGAATCAACGTTAACTCACACAGCAGAAAGAATAACGGTCTAAAGAACCGTTTTAGAACAATAATTCGTTATATAAATTATGAAATTTGTTAGTTTTGCTTTCTTTTCTTATTTTAAAAATGTTTTTGAATAAAACATGCTAAGTATTATATAATGTTTTAAAGCTTTTTCGATAATCTACAACTCTGCATCAACGTTTTTTAGAATGCGTGACTTTTGTTCGTCGAGAGAGGGCTCTGCTTCTCAATTGCCTACTGAGCCCAAAGTAACACCTGTTTGCAAGAGTTATACTTCGTTTTATCTCTCTACTGATATCGTTGGTAGAGTTAATGCAGGATCCGAGGTAGATGAAGTCCTTCACAACTTCGAAGGAGGTGTTGTCAACAGCGACGTGGGTGCCAATACGCTGGGACTGTTTGTTTGTTGACACCAGATATTTCGTCTTATCTGCGTTTACTGCAAGACTCATTTGATATTTGACAAAATCGGATGAAAACCACGCCTTCAATACAAAGTGACGTCATCAAAATTGAAAAACTTTCGTAAATATATAAAAGTGAATGACATCGTGTCTGTATGTAACCAAGTTCCGCCCACGTCGTTTATCTACCCATACATATATTCTTCGGTAAAATGTGGAGTCTTTATACTAGAAAAGTGGGTGCGGCATTTTTATTTATAAATTTCTCTATGTGGCATTAAATTAAGCGTATGACACAAATATTTTTGCAGAGTATACATAAAAATTTTATAGACGTCTAAAGACTTCGGATATACTTCAGTACGGCCGCGGGGGGTATTTTAGCTTCGGTACCCTGCCGAAACTCCCTTCCTTACTAGTTCTTTGTTGTGTTTTTTTTTTAAATTAACTTAATTCTTCATTAGTTTTGGAAATGGAACAAAATGCCATTGCAATTGAGTTAATAAAATGCTTCTTCCAAGAACCTGGTTATTAAAACATCAAATTGTTATTAAACAGAAAATTAAAAACGGATTTATTTATTCGATTTATTTCCGTCTTATTTGGACGTCTGCAAACTAAAATGACCGTAACAACATCCGATAACATAGTACGACACCAAAAGAGAATTGCAAAAATTTCAATACATTCCCTCAGTCCTATGGAACACACTCACTGGAACACAAAATATATATATTTTTGATCAGCATCATCTCCTGAGTCGATTTCCGTGTGTCCGTCTGTCGACACGATTACAGCCGCAATTTTAAAGCTATCGCGATGAAAGTCAAAATATAAGTTTATTTCTAAAAAAGGAAGATCAAGTTCGAAAATGGGCCAATTCGGATGAAAACCACGCCTACCTCCCATACAAAGTTACTTTATATTAACCTTAAAATGTCTTTAAAATCCACAAAAATTACAGAAATGCCTTGAAATTTGGCAGGTGAACTTTGGTCTCCAGTCTTAATTCTGGCTATGAAATTTGTAAAAATCGGATGAAAGCCACGCCTACCTCCCTTACAAAGTGACAAGTGAAACCACGCCTACCTCCCATACAAATTGGCTTTATTTTAAACGTTAAATCTCTTAAAAATCAACAAAAATTAATGAAATGTCTTGAAATTTTGCACTTTTACTTTGATATATAATATGAACCATCTCTATGATATATGACAAAATCGGATCAAAATCACGCCTACTTCCCGTACAAGGTGACGTCATCAAAATAGGAAAACTTTCGTTTATATATAATACTGAATGTCATCGTGTATGTCGTGGCTAAAGACTTTGAATATACTTCGGTACTCTGCCGAAGCTCCACCCTTACTAGTTCCAGATTAGCTTCGATAAGCGATTTTTCAAGGAGAGAACTTAAATCATTTCGTTTCCTTTAACTGCTGTAACCTTGATGATGGTTTCAACCTGCTAGTATATCCTTTTTTGGCTTAGAATGTTCTAGATAGTTTGAGAGGAGAGGTAGAGTTAATTCGGTCAAAAAACATCATATTTTTATGAATTGTCTTCAAGAATATGGTTAATATAAATTTATTTATTAATAGAAGATATAATGAAATCATATTCTCAGAGTATTGTGCGCAATTTTAATTTAATAATATGAAGAAATGAGGTGATGACAACAATTTTAATGGGCGCCTCAGCACTGAATTGCTAAAGAAACAGTGTATACGCACTACTAACATCTATAGAACTACTTTGGAATGATAAGTTAAGTTAATGCGTAGCTTGAAGAATTGTATTTTAAACTGTTGCCTGGCGAATAAAGCATGAGAGACTTGTATTAAATTATAAATGTCCCGCCGGGGCAAGACTTGTCCCGTATTTTCAAAAATTTTATTTGCCTATGATTTTTGAAAAAGTATCCACATATATATGGTATATCTTGATATGATGCTTTTATCATCATATCATATTTTATTTTTATCATGTTTTATTTTTAGAGAAATAGTGACAACATTTCTATAATTTAAAGTTGTCGGAAGAAATAAATGATTTAAAAAATTTTGTTAAAAATTTTAAAAATATTTTTTAATCAGAATTGAGATATGTTAAAACTTACCTATAAGTAAGGAAAAACCTAAAGAGTTTTTTGCTTAAATAGTCCTTTCCTTATGATTTCCCTAATCCTTTGTGTCAGAGCATTCCGCAACCTAATGGCCAAGTCACATCCAAGTATTGCATTTCGGAAACTAGACAGCCGATCAAATTACACATTACGAAGGCCATACACATAGCGCGTTGCGTAATTAAATGCAAGTTGAAGCAAGCATCTGCTCTCTGGGAAAATATAAGGATTCCATGAGCGAATTCGTTCTGCATCGTATTCGCAGCACTAATGAAGATACCACAATCGATTTTTCGGAGCAAAAATATATAAAGAGATTTCAAACGAGCTATTTTGGCAGCAAAAATATCGATGTTGACACAATCAATTTCAAAATACTACAGACATTACCTGGCAATGAAATACTGTTCAAATCGATCGACACTGTTGTCGATTTTGACAAAGTTGTCAACTATCCTGTAGAATTCTTGAATTTACTGGATTTACCGGGAATGCCTATGTGGTGGCATTACGTTTGAAAATTGGCTCAACAATAATTTTACTTAGAAATTTAAATGCACCAAAGCTATGTAATGGCACGCGATTGGCCATAAAATATATCAGAGGAAATATTCTTGAAGCTACAATTTTGATCGGTAAGTTTCGAGGTGAAGTTGTTCTTCTTCCAAGGATCCCATTGATACCTTCTGACTCACTGATTCCATTCAGACACCTGCAATTTCCAGTTCGTTTGGCGTTCGCAATGACTATCAATAAGTCATAAGGCCAAACAATGTCTATTTGTTGGCTAGATCTACAAAGTCCGTGCTTCTCACATGGCCAATTACAATATATGACACGTGCTCTCGGGCTTATTCATTAATGCGCCTCAAGGATTGACAAAGAACATTGTACATCAACTCGCATTGAGATAAAAACCAAATTAAATTTCGTTGTTTTAGAATTAAAATGCAATATTTTTTTTTAATACTTTTGTTTTTTTCTTTGTTAGCTTTTATTAAATCAATATCAAAATCTTTTAAATTTCTATTTGATGTTATAAGTAAATTTTGGGTAACGTACGGGCAGTATCGAGGCATTTTAAATAATCGATTTATATGGGGAAAGCGTAAGGGGTTGGAGTGTTCTCTTTTAATTCGCTAACTTGTTGTCCTTCTACTAGAAAACTGGGATGATTTTTTATTTATTACTAGCTTATGCCAACTTTTCAGCAGATCGCGAGAAGCGCATGGGAGCGCGCCCGGGTATATTCTAGTATATTTATATAAATATATAAATATTTTATATAAAACATAAAACTATACAAATTAGCTCAGAAATAAATATTTTTCATGTTAAAGATTATACCAAGTTGTTTTTTTGAATTTTGGTTTGGTATTGAGCATAAAAACAAATAATTTGCAAGAAATTTTTGCATTCACCGTTTGCTCACAAAGTTTTTGAAGCGAAGCTTTTTACTCTTCGTTCTGTGATATGCTTGGAGTGAAATCTGAAATATTTTCGACAGCTATTTTTGCTACGTAGTACGCTGTTGAAGGAAAAAAATTTGTTCAGTGTAGCCAAGTTCACAATCATGTGTGGAGAGTTAAAATGGAGAGTCGCTGGCATTATATGCCCGTATATGTAATTGGCGTGGAAATTTGACATTCAACAATAAAAAAAAATGCAGTAAATATGTTTTCTGTATATATGGAATTTATTTTATGTTATTTTTAATTTTCGAATTTAAAAGTTAATTTATTAAAATGAAAAAATTATTAAGCTATCAAATCTATGTAACTGCGAAAAAGCTTCGCTTCTCTCGTGTGTCCAACGACGAACCTGTGTTTTATTTTTGAAGCGAAGCTTTTTACTCATCGTTCTGTAATTTGCTTAGAGTGAAATCCGAAAAATTATCGACAGATTTTTTCTTGGAATTTTTATGGTTTCTTTGTTGCTAGCGCTTATTACAACAAGAAAATTTTATACTTTAATATTAAATACTAAAGTTATGTTTTGGTTCCCGTGGGGATCGAACCCGTGCCCTTTTTTAACGATAACCCAGCACACTACCCACTAGGCCACAAAGACCTCTGGGAAAAGGTTGTTAATTTAATCTTAGTTATAACAGAAGCTATGCTGCAGTAGATTGTCACCATCTATCAATAGATAGAGGATTGTGTATTTGCTATGCTACAAAAATTTGCTTTTTCTTGCCACAAGGTGTCTCCATCATCGGTGTGTTTGAATTGTGAATGCGTTTGTGGTGTTGTTGGCATAGAGTATAAATTATTATGTAGAGATTGCATCAACTCTGCTAAAGCTCTGGCATGTGTTAACAGAGGTTAACAGAGTTTTTTTTCTTCATGTTATTAAGTGAAATAACTCTGTTAACACTGTTAGCAGAGTTGATACAATCTCTAGATAATAAATGACACTATGTTTTAAGCGTCAAAAAAATAGATGATATCAATAAATATGGAATTAACAAACGCATGCATGAAATCGGCAAGGTATCTAAGATGTTTGTTAAATTTTGTTTGGTGTGCGTTCTTTAATATATATTTTTGAAGCGAAGTTTTTTAATCCTCGTTCTGTGATTTACTTGGAGTGAAATCTGAAAAATTTTCGACAGATTTTTCGCTACGCAAGAAGCGAACAAGAATTTGTTCAGTGCAGCCAAGTTCACAACCATGTGTGGAGAGTTAAAATGGAGAGTCGCTGGCATTATATGCCCGTTTATGTAATTGGCGTGGAAATTTGACATTCAACAATAAAAAATAAGCAGTAAATATGTTTTCTGTATATGTGTAATAAATTTTATGTTATTTTAAATTTTTGAATTTAAAAGTTAAGTTTAAGTTAAAAGAAAAAAAATTATTAAGCTATCAAATCTATGTAACTGCGAAAAAGCTTCGCTTCTCTCGTGTGTCCAACGACGCACCTGTGTTTTTTTATTCTTCTGCTTTTGACTATTAAATCAAATGGTAAATCCAAAATTTGCAGACTATGATAACGCCTCTGCGAATTAAACTAATTTTTTATTCGACTCGCTGCCGGTGATAGGGGGTTAAAATTCGTCTAATTGCAATTCATCTAACTATAATTAGTATTTTCCGATAGAGTTCCAGAGAAATTATTACAAATTAGTTTTAATAAGACAAATTTTCCGCAAATCGAAAATGAGTGCCCTTGATATTTTACCCTCCACTTCCCCAAAGATTTATTTCAGATCTGCCCCTAACTTACTGAACTAAATAGTTTGGCATAAATTATACCATTATGTAAAATAAAAGCTAATTTAATAAAAAAACTCTTTACGAATATTCTAAAACAAAAGATTTATTATCTATTTTTATTATTGTACTCCAAGTTGCTTCTTCTCGTGTGGCCTTTTTTCTGCATATAATCCCTTAATATACTCCCTCACCCAATCGCCAATACGACCGGATGTAGCGCAACGGTAAGCCTCAAATGCCCATCGATTTGTGTCATCGACATTGCGATGCTTTGCATTGCAAAAGTTAATCACCACAACAAGTTCTGTCGTCATTTTATGCTTGGCCAAAAGTTTTGCTATACGTTTCGCTTGCAAGCCCTCCACATCCGACCACAGACCCAAATCGAGCATAATGCATTTGAAAAAGGCGTGCCCTGCCAAGTTATCGCTTAATTCAGGGCGTTCGAGTTGAAGTTCTTCTATGAGCAGCTCGTTCGTTGATGTCAAACAGCTATCCAGACTTTTTTGCAGACTCAGTGCGGTTGGTTGCAGCCAGGTCGTGGAGTTTACTGATAGCTATAAATGTGGAAGAGTGCAGTGTAGTTTATACGCAGCTTAAAATAGGGAATCACAACTTACCACTAGCTTCAAACAGAGCAAACTGAGCACTAAGAAATAGGCCATAATTGTATTTGTGCTTGGAATTAAGAATTGTGTTGAACTTGCCAGTGTTGCAATGTGACTGGTTTTGTGGTCAAGCATGTCGTTTGTTTATATATTGGCGGTTTTCAGGTAGTTTTGGCATAATTGAGCATGCTTTTGCCATTGATATTAACCTAGAACTTCAGAGTGTGACTGTAAGTTTTTTAAATGTTTTTTATTTTTTTTTTTGGTTTTGTACCGCCTTAAAATTGTTTACTATATTCTTTGTATTCTTGAAGCAGCGTTTGTTATTGTTTTGTTTTAATTTAATTACATTTATAATGGCTAGATTTGTATAGATATGCACATACTTGGAAAGTATAAAAGCTGCATATTTTCGGCACACTCATTAGAAAAAGTTTGGAATCATTCATTGTGAATAAAAGTTTGTATTATCTATTTTTATGCCCGAAAAGCATATAATAAACATACGAGTACATTAGGGTGTCGCAAGAAAAAATTTTTTTCTAATTCCATTGTTACTCAATCTTTTACTTGGAGTAAAGTATTTTTGAGATTTTTCCAGATTTTTTGGAAGAGGTTAGAGGTCGCGTTAATCGGGTTTTCCCTAAAAATCAGGTTTTTTCGGTGATTTTTCGAATTTTTAGCATAAGTTGGACAATAACAAACATTTTATAAATTTTTGAGTCATCATTTCGGAAGGCAAATGTCCAAACTTTACTTTGATGTACATATATCAGAAGTTTTGGCAAATTTTTGGATCATTTGGGTATCATGTATTTAATTTTTTCGTGAAATTTGCGGAAATTTTTAAAAAAACACTTTATAACTTTTGAAAATTCCATCAAAATGTATAAAAGCAATGCAGACCCCAAAAACATAAGCATATCTTAAAAAATAAAAAAGTTGGCTGTACTAAAAAAATTATACTTATTAGAAAACAATGATATATCTACTGCATAACTAATTGTAATGTAATTATTTACCATTATTTTCTAATAAGTATAATTTTTTTAGTACAACTAACTTTTTTATTTTTAAAGATATGTTTATCGTTTTAGTACCATTGAAAAAAAAATTAAATAAATTAGAAAATTGATATAAAAAAAAAATTTCATTTATTACGAAAAATTCTGAGAAATTTGCACTCAAAGTTGAAATTTGGTAATTTCAACCGATCGATTTCTTCTTCACACGATCGCAGCTCGGTAACGGTTAAGTTGGTGGGGTTGTTGACATACCGTTGGAAATGTGATTTCAGTGCCTTTAAAATGAGCTATCAAAATAAGTTTTATGTAAGTTCGCTTCTCTGCTAGAAACAATAACGTGAATCAAAGTCGTGAAATATTAATTAACCCTGTAGCTCCTAAGAATGTGAAAAAAGATCCCCCTCCCATACAATTTTTTGCTCCACTCGACATAACCTTTCAGCTCTCAAAATAGTTACACTCATTTGCGGGACACCCTGTATATCGCACACAAAATACAAAACAGTCACAACTCAAAATTTTTAAATGTCTAGGTGACGCAAAAAAACAATTGTATTTTTGAAGGAACTCCATACAAAGCAATGAGACAAAACTTTTTTCTAAAACTATAGAGAAAGGAAATATGTACAAAATGTATTTGATGTGTTACAGTTAGTTTTACAGTATAGTTTTATATTAAAAAGTAAAAATTTGTAAATTTTGAATTGTGACTGTTTTGTATTTAGTGTGCGATATATGACATCTAAATGACCAAAAAAATTCCCAAACTTCTGATTTATGTAAATTTAAGTAAAGTTCGGACATTTTTCTTTCGAAATGATGAGGGACAAGTACTTAGATAAGGTAAGGTAGATTAAGCAACTTATGCTTAAAGTTAGAAAAGCCTGATTTTAGCAAAAAATCGATTAGCGCAACCTTTAAACCTCTTAAATCAAATACCAAAATTACTTGATCCCATATGCTTTTCCAAAATGCTTGAAAAAATAAAATTGTTTTTTTGTGACAACCTAGAATACATGTTGTACTTGAGAAATAATCAACCAATAAGATTGAGCTCATTTCGAATGTTTAGATCTGATTTTGTTCTTTAGCTGTAGGTTATGCATGGAAAGTGTGAGATTTTTCGGTATATATTTCTGGTTGTACCTTCTGTTCAATATTGAACCGGACAGTGCTAGTGATTTGAGATCAGGCCCGTAGACAAGGGGGGACATTTTAGGTGTTCAAACCCCCCCTTAGGGTTCTTGAAAACTTCACTTAATTATTGAAAATTTCTTTTGGCCAAGTGAAAGATTAACTTTGCTTATACAAGTCATGGAGACATAAAAGGGAGATTAATTATATTGGAATTCATCCCCAAGGAGTTTGTATATTAAAACATCAGTTTCAATGCTCAAAAAGTCCCTGATATCCAATAAAATATATATATGAAATTATACCTAGAACGAATATAATTTTGTAAATTAAGAAAATCAGCTTGGTATTTTTTATGACATATCTAAGCTATGGACCCAAAACTTTTGAAAATGCATTCATTTGAATGAGTTTTTTTTTAAATTTTTTAAAGTGTAAAAATACATGAACCACAAAATTTAACGCATTATAGGGTATTCCATGTAAAGCGAATGACTAAAAAGTTTGACTATTTTATTTTGTTGTTTTCTTGGTATATAAGACATTTAAAATTTCCAAAAATTTAGCCCTGTGCCAAGTTTCTTCCAAATAACAGGTTTCGGAAAATCACCTTATAGCTAAATATGCTTTTTTTCGAAAAAAAAATTCTTAATAGAAAAATTGTTTGTAAAACTTTTTATACAGTCCAATTCTATAGTGATTTGATGATTTTTTAAACATGTTACCAAATTTTCTTAAAAAAAAATTAACAATTACAGTTTTTTATGCTTCAGCATTTGTGAAATTATTTTTATTATATTAAAAATTTAAATAACAATTTGGAAGTTAAAAAAATTTTGTTTTCAGTTTTTTTATTATGTAAATAATTTAAATATAAATCTACGAACGATTAAATTCTTAAATATCTAAAAAAGTTACTGTCTCGTTCTTTTTATAAAAATTTGTCTAGCTGAGTAATTATTTTAATATTAACATGAACTTATTTTCATGTGATATCTTATATAATAAATTGGGTATAAGATACTGGTGCTGTGCAAAAACCAGTTTTCGAATTACGGTTTTTAAAGAAAATAGTCTGAAATTTAAATATGACTTTGTCGGAGTCGATTCATCTGTTCAAAAAATTTTATTAAAAAAACAATATATGTAGTAATTGTTATTGGAATTGAATCATGAGTAAATTAAATTGTTAAATTTTTAAAAATCTTAAAATATTTTCTTTTGAATATTATTTTAATTGTCGAAATCGTTTTCGAGAACAGTAGTATTTTAGCCCTTAACGATAACTCGAACTAGGGTTCAAACAGGGTCAAATAGTTGTACACAAGCTGGGCATCAATAAAAGCGTAAGAGCGAAAAAGAACCCAAATCTAAAGACTAACATTTTTTTTTCTCCGGCTTATATGAAATGACCATAAAAGTTGTGAATACAGCTTCACCAGCTGAACTTATTAAAAAATGTTTGCATTTTTCATAACTGATTTTAATTTTAATAAATTGCAAGAAATCTAACCTATTTTTACCGTTCACACTTATATTGTTGAATTAGTAAAATTTTGTCACAGACATTTTTACTTTTTGTGCTAATTTTCGGAATAATACTTTTTAAGAGAATTTAAAAATTCTTAATTTGGACCATTTTCAACAAACCATAGACAAAAATCAAAAAATTGAAATCTTGAAAATTAATTTTTTTAAGAATTGCTAAAAACTAAAAACTAAAAATCAAAAAACTTAGTATTCAAAATTGATTTGTAAAAAAAAAAAAATGAAATAAACTCTTCTCATCTCTCTTATGGTCATTTAAAAACAGGCATTTTCACTCAGAGTCTTAAAAGAAAACGGATTTGCTTAAAAATGTCCATATCCTTCTTTTAGTTATTACTGGTATCTTATAGATTTTTCATCAAAATCCCCCCCTAAGGTAAATCCTTTTTTTTTTTGAAGACTGGTAGCACTGTTATAGGCTTGGGCGTTAAAACTGATGCGAGAAATAAAATTCTCGAACCCAATTCAACCTAAAACCAGTCTCATATTTATACGTTTTTATAAAAAATTCATCGTAAAAAATTCATAAAGAAAAAAATTCACAAAATTCAAGGATTATACCTTGGTTGGTGCGTATGTATTTTTGACCATCACGGCTGAACCACTGAAGCTATCCATCTTCATGTGTATATATATTCACAACATGTGTTCGTGTGGTCCTCCAAAATTTTCTTGTGGTTTTAGATCCCCCTAGGTGGCACCGATTTGGTCCAAATTCACACCATATAATATTTGAATAAAAAGAATATCTTTGTCAAAATTTGAACCAAAAAAAATAAGATTAAATTCAGATTATCAATATCAAAAATATTAATTAATATCACGATATTATATACTTTGAATTCGTTGAATTTTTTTTTTAAATAAATATAAATGTGAGACCAGTTTTAGGTTGAATTGGGTACGAAGATTTCATTTTTGGCATCAGTTTTGCTCTACCTGTGCACGAATATATGCAAAAAGTTTTTTTAAAAAATTCATATAGAAAGAATTCAGAAAATTGATGATGTGATAGGGTAAAGAGCACCCCCTATCGTTCCCCTTTTTTTTGTTTTTTTTTAATAACTTTTCAACAAGGCTGTTATTTTATGGCAACAATGGTTTTTTAAATCGACCCAGCCTGAGTGGTGCAAATTATTTAAAAGACCAGTTGACAACTTGCCTCACCCTTCTTGTTCAGCAACATCAATAAACGATGAAAATATCAAAAATGTAATGGAAATTGTGCTCGAAAATCATCGTGCGATTTTGAGAGATATAGCTGGCGTGCTTGATATATCGACTGGATCGGCGTACATCACTTGATGTTGATGATGTTGTGCGATTTGTGCCAAAATAGTTGAATTTCCTTCAAAAAGAGTTGCGCAAACAGTCGCTCAGGTAGGGATGCTTTTAATGGACGATACGTATTACTGGTCACGAGACTTGGGTGTACAACAATCTGCTATCCATATGAGTCTCAACCCAAAGAACCACGATAAAGGTGTTCAAAAATGAAGGCGATGCTGACTGTTTCTTCGATTCTCAAGGTGTCGTGCACTCGGAATTCCTTCCGCAAGGTGAATAGGTCAACGAGTGTTTTAAAGCCTTTGTGCGAGAATAATCGGCAAAAGAGGCCAGAATTATGAAAGGAAAATTCATGGTTTTTACACCACGATAATGCACCAGCTCACGCATCTATGCGATTATTTGACCAAAAACAATGTCAATATCGTTCAACAAGCACCATATTTGCCAGATATGGCCACGTGTGATTTTTTTCTATTGCCCAAACTCAAATTGTCGCTTCGTGGAAAACATTTTAAGACGATTGAAGTCTTCAAAGGTAGTTCGCAGAGGGAGCTAAAGGCCATTCCAAAATCGGCTTACTAAAAATGCTTTCACGACTGCAAAAACAGTTGGCATATGTGTATCGTCTCCGATGGAGATTATTTTGAAGATAAAATAAATATTGAAAAATAATTAACCGTTTAATTTTGAACAGCTTTTATTAGTGTTTGTAGTATATACACCGTTTACAATCAGCCATTATGTAAAAATGTTTTGAGTAATCTTACTTGCAACAGAAGAATTGAAGCCTTTTCCAAACATGTTTTGAAATCATTTGCCTTAGTAAATTTATAAGTTGTGCTGTTAAATTGTACCGAAACAGAAAAAAAGTAAGTTTTTCAAAATACAATAGTAAACTAACTTTAATTATAAATAATAAGCGTTTTCAAAGCATTATTAGAAATTGCTTTTAGAGGAAATATTTTCAGAGCTCCTCAAACTTTATAATTTTTGAAATTCATAGAAATTTATAGTTCATTAATGCAATTGACATTTTTAACTCTTGAAAAGTCCCTTTAGTATGTTTTATTCTCTTAATTTGAAGTTTTATTGATATGCGTAACGAAAATGACTTGATGTGTACTGTAAATCAAGAAGTGACAAATAAATATTGAAATATTCTTCTCACTTTCATCATTTATATTGATTCTCTGAGTTATAATTTAAAAACCTAAAAAAATGGCATATCAATTTAATAAAAGAGTGTCCAATCCAGAGCAAGCAAGTTGTGAAGTTTTCAATAATATTTGTTTAAGGCGGTCTTCTCATTCAAAACCCGTTTTTTGGACCCTTTTTAAAAAAATTCTTATTTGAAAACGCAAAGAATAATTGAAAACTTTTTTTATTTATTGTATTACAAAAGGTTCAAAGTAAATAAAAAATTTTTTTTTGCTTCGATACGTGGGCTGTTCAAAAAGTAATGAGACTTCAAAGTTGGTGGTGAAAAAAAAAGGTGTCGTCACGGCGGCCACGATTCCGGGTCTCCGGAGCGTCTGAAATGAAAAAAAAACGGGGTTTTAATCAGTATAGATGTAATTCTCGGGTGAACCTCAAGCTTAATTTTGTGATTTTTTTTGACAAAATGGCGGCCATTCAAAAAAAAAATTTCAATTTCGGGTTTTTTTTGTAGTTTAGTGAAAAAAAAAATATAGTAAAAAATTTTTTAAAATTATGGTCGAGGTTCACCCGAGAATGGTGACAATTCTGCGTCGATTCCACTTTGTTTCATGAAAATCGGTTCAGTTGAACTGGAGATATCATGGCCGCCAGTTCGAAAAACGTGGGTTCGAGATAAACGCGTTTAAAGTTTGAAGTAATTTTTTTATAGCTCATTTTGACGAAGACCTTGCTTCACAAAAAAGGCTGTATCTTCTAAAGTATTTCGAAAAAAAAAGTCGAAAAAAAAAGTTGCTCAATGAGAAGACCGCCTTAACAGTTTTTTCCAATTGCTTGAAAACGGTTGTAAAAAGCTTACAATAAAACTTACTTTGAAGTATTTAATTATTGTTTTTATACTATTTGTATAACACTTATTTCCAATTGCAAAGTAACTATTGTAGAAATCTAACATACAACACTTATTTCCAATTTATTAGCAAAAGCTTACATTCATATTATAGTAAGGAATATTTTTGCAAGCGTTCCCTTTTGCTTCCAATACAAATTAATTGTAACTTAATTTAACAACAATTTTTCACAAATTTTATTCAAGCACAATTTTTACGCTTGTAAGCTTACTACAATATTATTCCAAGCTTGTTTGGCTGATTGGGTAAATACTATGGTACACTCTAAAGAGCTGCACTAAACATTCTATTTGCTGCACTTCACTACTGTACAGTACTTTAGAGCACTGCATTTCACTGTAGCGTTAACATCGCATACACTAGTTCAGTGAAGGGCAGCTTTGCCCACCTACACTCTCTAATCTTGAGTATATATTAATAAGCGCTTTAAAGCTCACACTGAAAACAAAGTGGTGCCAATGCACTTTTTGCAGAAATCTTATGTGACATAGGGTAATTTTTTTTTGTGCTTTACAGCCCTATTCTGTTTGTCAATTGACCCTAGACATTTTGTCAAAATTTTGTCAATTTGCTTTGTCAGACCTATTCATGGGAACACTTTACAATTGAAAAGCTTTATTTTTTGCACCACAAGAAGGTGAAAAGCATATTGCCAGAAACAGCTGTTAAGTGTTGCACTATCGTCAATAAAACATCCCCAATATTTAAATAACTTAAAATTTAAGCGAAAATATTCATTCGGACTGAAAAATTTTCATGGCATTGTATATTTATCACTACCGATTTGTCTCAAACACGCAAGTTATAAATTTTATCCAACGAAATTTTAATATAACCGCATTATGTACCAAAGTTATCCCCCACAATAAATATTCTTCAACGTAGTTAAAAGTTGCAACACTTTGTTTATTTCTTGAATTTGACATTTTGTTGAAATATGGACGAAGCACAAAAGAAGTAAGTTTTCAAAGTTATTTTAGATATTTTTAATGGTTATTTTAATTATAAATTCTTTTTTAGGCGTGCAAAATACGAACGGACAACTCAGCAGCAGTTGGACTTCTTCGTTCGGTTCTGCCAAACTCATCCCGTGCTGCAAACAGGTAAAAACTGTCCGCAGTCACCGCACGCAGTGCAAGATATTTGGCAGGAGTGTGCCGACAATCTCAACAGCATGAGAGGGCCAACTCGGACAGCGGCGAAATGGAAGGAAGTAAGTTTGCTACGAAATGTTATATGAGCATTTACTATATATTAATTTGTATATAGACGCTTGCAGTTTGGAAGAGTCAACTGCGGTCCAGAGCTCGTAAGCGAAAAGCTGAGCTTCGCATGACCGGTGGAGGAGTGAGCAGTACAGCAGTCCTAAGCGATTTTGAAGAGCTGGCACTGCAAACATTTGGAGCAGCAGCAGTAGATGGAATTGCAGAAGTCGGTGCGCTGGGACTGCGATCAAATGCAAGCGACTTGGAGAATTTAGAGCCGGTTGGTACTTTTATTACGTTCATTTAATAAAATTTAAGCTAAAATATTTTATTTAAAGTAGCAATCTCCTATTCGGCCAGCACTTCAGGAGTTAAACGAAGTTGTTCCGCCACTCTGTACGTCGGAGCCACCAAGTACATCGCGCTGTCCTCGTCAGCAAATATCACCGCGCCAAAAGAAAATATCGCTTGAGGATATGTACGCAAACGCTAAGGCCGATATTGAGAGGCGTGAGGAGCGCGATGAGCAGATATTAAAGCTTATAAAGGACAATATCGAAGCCACCAACAGGTTAACTGAGGCTATAAATGTCTTAAATAATAAATTGGCTTAAAATAAAACAAAAAAATGTAAATATGACTGTTTTATTTTTCCAGCTTATGATTTATTTATATACATATATGAAGAGTAATGTGCAAGAAAATAAATAAATATTTCAGATGTTGCTAAGATAAGATGGACAGATAGAGATGAGATTAGATGAACTGATGGAGATAGATAGATAGACAGATAGATAGATAGATGGATAGATAGATAGATACATAGATATATACTATATAGATCTTAGATTATATATATGTATGAGAGTAGAAGTATATAAAGAAATATATATTGCAATAAGTGAAGTTTGAGAACTAAATTTAAATAGTAAATGAGATCAATAAAACTTTTAATGTAAATGATAAAAGTATTCTTTATCATAAAGAAGAAATATATCTACTGCGAATTCTTTCGCCTTCCCTTAAATTTTGAGTATTACTGATAGCTTGGACATCGGCAGGTTCAAATACAGGCTCTTCTTGGTAATCATCATATCCTATATCTATTTGAATGCCACTGGTCAACATAATATTATGTAAAATAGAACAAGCATAAATGATATTTGCTGCTCGTTCATGACTGTAGTACAGAATGCGTTGCTTAGATAAACACCTGAACCGTGACTTTAGAACCCCAAAAGCCCTTTCAATGGTGTTACGACTTTTAGCGTGGAGTTTGTTAAACTTTACCTCCTTTGCTCCTTGCGGCTCTGGAAGTGGCGTTAGAAGCCACGGCTCCAATGGGTAGCCTTGATCTCCCAGAAGCCAAGAGTCATATTGAGCGCTGTAAGTTCTCATTAGTTGAGTTCTAATGAGTGAAGTCGTCCATATGCCTGAATCATGACATGCGCCAGGAAATTTGGCATTTACTGAAGTGAAGACAAGTTGATGATCGCATGTCTAGGAATCAGGATATATTACAGTAAAGGACTTAACTATTTAAAAATAACAGACTTACTGCTTCTACGTTTATGCTGTAGTAACCCTTCCTATTCATGTACATATTAAGGGGTCTGCTGGAGTCATTCGCGGATGGCGATACGATTGCTACATGCGTGCAATCAATGGCGCCAATTGTCCCCTTTATTCCAAAGGTCCTATGAAATCTAAAATATATAATTGTTGGTCAAAAACTACACAACAAATTACATCTGTATTACCCTGTTTTGATTGCAGATATCTCTTCTGCAGATTGTGGAAATTTAACAACGTCACCTTTAACACGAATTATTAATCCTGCCACTTCATGCAAAGTTCGTGAAACTGAGGGCTGGCTCATTGGCACGACCCAGTTGTTACCGACACATTGTTGGTACGAACCGTGTCCAAAAAAGTTTAATGCGGTAAAAACCCGAATTGGAAAAGGTAAACCTGTGTCCTGCTTATCGTGCGGCTGCAACTCTTCGATAAGATTACGGCATAGCGACTTGGTCAACCTGAAATTTTTTATGAAGACTTCTTCAGTGGAAGAAAACGGATCGCTGTCGTCCCGAAGGCGCTTTAGTTGGCGTCGCCGCTCCAGCCTTTTTTCTAATTCAGCCATTTCTGCTAATAAAACCCACAATAAACTTTCCATTTTGCAGTTAAACTTTTCACTTTTGCTAAATTTTTGCTGCTATAATCAACTGTCAACTGCTCTTTTGCTATTTACAACGTTGTCAAGAAAAGAGCTTTCGAATGAGTGTGAGAATATGAAATATTTACAATTGTAAATATATTTACAACTGTAAATGCGGTGAACTTTGTAAACTCACCAGAATAGGTCCGTTAATTTATATTGCAAAATTAAATAGATATGCAGTGGACGGACTATCGAAAGCAAACAGGCCGACGGACGGATAATGTGATAACATAATGTGAATATAATGTGAAGTAGAAATAGTAACGGACATGTTAAAAGCTAGGTGAATAGTGAAGAGTGCTAATATTTTTTAATCAAAATCAATATTATGTGGACATTCTGCTTTTTAATCATTTATTAATTTCTTTGTCGCACCCCTTACAATTATTTAATATTAGCCATGCAAAGGATTGTTTTTTAGTGCATAATTATTTCCATATTACTTCTTTATGACACACCATGCTGTTATTTTATAAAAATAATAAATTTTGCTCATACATACTTCCAAACATAAAATTTTTTCCAGTGTAAAATCTAGCAACTTTTTGTAATGTATTCAAAAAAACTCTCAAACGTAGATGCTACCTGCTTGACGTTCGCTTGAACACTGAAGCTTTGATCGTTCTATGCGTGAGATGAAAACATATATTACTGCACTAACACAATCTCAAGTGTGCAAAGTTGTCCGACTCTGCACCAGGGATGATATTGGCTTAGTAGTAATTCATACAAAAATAGGGCCTTTTTGACATGAATGGGGCCTATAGTGGTAAAAAAGTAATGATTAACACGTTTATATGTTATGAAAATTTTCAAAAAAATTTATGATTTTCTATTTAGATATTTTGCCATAATCACAAAAAAAAAAAATAGCACACGTTTTATTTAATCTTAACAATGTAATGTTTTTCACATTTTGATTAAAAATGTTTTTGCAATGTTAAAAATTAATTTCGATTTAACAGTTTCAGGATTTAAAAAAATTCTAACCTTTCCTGTGTTTTCTTTCGCTTTCGCTGTTTAAGCCGAGGCAGGGAAGATTTTGGACTATCACAAAAATAGCAAAAATTTTTGAATCAATGATGTAGGGTGAAATACACATGATAGCAGAAGAAAATCCGCTCCTACAAATGAATTTAACAGAGAATAAATCCATAACTGTTCTACAATTTTGAAATATAGAGCCTTCTAACAACAAAATTAAGTTAAGGGAGGTTTTAGACAAAAGCAGTTAAAATTAAGGCATATTTTAGAAGATGTTTTCTAAAAAGTGTAATATATACAAAAAATTCCATTTGCATGTTAAGTTAACATATTTAATTTAAGTAAAAAAAATGTTTTTGTTTTTTTGTTTGTTTACATATATTTTTTATATATAAAGATGGCGCTGAAATTGGTGTCCTTCAAAAAAAGGTGAAAATCGGCCTACATCCTAGCGCGACTACAGATTTTCTGGCAAAAAAAAAATTGCTTTTGAAAATATTCCCCTGAATGCAGATCTTTTACCAAAATGGAATGAAAATATGGAAGATTAAGAAAATTATGAATAGTAGAAAAAAAATCGGAAAATTTACATAATTTTTGACCGTTGCGCTTAAAAACTAGACAAATTTTCCAAAAACGCTGATTTTGGTGAAGGATGTGTAGAATAACATTACAAATAGATTAAAAAAAAAATTAAAATAGGTCGATTAGTTTGTTTGCGGTAGTGTGCGCCGTTTTGAGAAAGTATGTTTCGAGAAAAACGCATTAAAAGCTTCAAACTTCATAAGCATTAAAGCGGTCAAACTCAAAACAAACAATTAAATATTGTTTTATTATATTAAATATGTAACAATAAAATATTTTTTTCTCTACAAGGTTGAGTTTATATAGTATATTTACAAAGAAACATTCTATGCACACATTCACTTTTACATACACACATACAGCGAATATAACGCGTTTTAACAGCTTCTTCCGTTGGATCGATTGGTACTCTCGTGCACCGGGCTGTAAGCTCTGTAGAATCTGTACCATATGCGGAATTGATTTGAAAAATTTTTTACACATTCTCGAATAGTTGTACAACAAAAATCAATTAAAATAAAAATTCGATCTTCAAAAAATTGTTTGCCTAACCCCTCCCTTAAATCACATCGAATTAAATGGCAAACAGTATTCAGTCGCAGTTTCCACAGTCCAAATTTTTTGGAAAAAGCTCATAGTTCTTAAGTTAGAGCATTCTGAAAATTGAAAAACTTTCAGTTGATATTTAGGACATATTGAATTTTTTTTCCAGACCATACATTAATAATAATACACTAATAAATACAAAATACAATAAATACAATAATAAATACAAAATACAAGAAAATTAGTTTTTAAAATTTCCCTCAGTATTAATAGATTTTTATAAGTGTATATTTCTACATATTTCAACCAAAAACGTACCTGCATAGGCCTATGTAGCTTAAGGGCCTCCAGAAAATAAGACAATTTTAAAGTTTTTTTTTAAGCTCTATTTTATTTAAGACCAAAATTTTTTTACATTATTAAAGTATAACTATTAAGAATTTATGCTAGACATTTTGGTCCAATAATATTCGTCGATAAAGTAGAAAAGTGCAATGCCGCGAAAGACCTTAAATTTGCGGTGAGCAAGATATCTGGAGACGATCTAAAAAAAAAATGTTTCGGTTTATTTAAGAGTTCTAGTGCGTTTAATCGTTGATTTTTGAAAAATATTAATTTTTGACAATATAGCCGGCGTAAGAAGAAAATTTTCTTTTTTTGTGGACAAAATTGAGGTCGAAAAAAAAACCGAACAATTAAACCCGAAAACTCTTTATTTACCATACCGAAAATTAGTAAACTTTCAGATTCACGAGTCTGCAGATATCTTGCTCACCGCAAATTTTAAGGTCTTTCGCGGTATTGCTCTATTCTACCTTATTGACGAATATTTTTGGACCAAAATTTCAGGGATAAATCTTCAATAGTTATGCTTTAATAATGTAAAAAAATGTTGGTCTAAAATAAAATAAAATCTTAAAAAACAAATTATTTAAATAGGAGTCTTTTTTTCTTCGAAAAACTTCCGGAGGCCTTTAAATAAGACAAAATTGAGGAAAATTGTTTATGGTTTTTGTTTTTCAAAGATATAATTTCAAAATCAGTATCTGATATTAAAAAATTCAATAGAACTTATTTTATTGGGTCGATTTAAAATCATTTTAAAATAAAATTTAAATTTTTATATCAATGGCATTCTATTTAAATAATATTTTTTTAATACAATTCTTAATAGGGCCTAAAATGAATCGAAAGGGCTTTGGGGCCTATGAAATCAAAATAGGGCAAAAAAAAGCCCTAAAAGCCCCCAAATATCATGCCTGCTCTGCACTAGTTCTATGCTAAAGCTGAGCAACGAAAAAGGCACTTCATCAATTGAAATGCTTTTTGCTACAGTAACAGACAGTGCTTACGTTATGATTCAGAGCAGAATATCAAAACATAAAGCGACACTGCAGTGAAGTAACAGTAAATCATACCAAGCATAGCGAGTGCTTGCTTCAGTGTTGATCTTTGTAAACTTTGTCTATTTGTAGTAATTTTGTTTATGTTCAAATATTTAAAGACCTTTTTGGTAGGAGTCTATGAATAAAACATAATAAAAACATAACTTTTACCGAAGAAACGCATAAATGTACTCGAATCGTGCTGAACAGATTATAAGACGGCACAAAACAAAAACGCAGGTGCGTCGTTGGACACACGAGAGAAGCGAAGTTTTTTTGCAGTATCATAGATTTAATAATTTAGTACTTTTTTGAAGTGAAACTTTAATAGCCGCGTATAAAACAATACGGCGAGCTAGATGGGGTGTAAAACCAATGTAACGAAATGGTTTTTATGAGAACAACAACACATCAATTCACCGCACTAGTTGTATAAAATGGAAAAATTGCCATATAAATTTTTTTATTTGTTTGCATTCACTGAGGATTGAACACATATCCGTTGATACGCGTGAATGCATCAAAATATGAATACAGGTCTTAATAATGACTTCTGTTGCCTGTGGTCGGAATTCAGAATCGATCAAAATCGATATAGCCTGAACAGAATGAACAGTGTCAGAGGCCAGCGGCGCTCTATGCAGCAGCGTCAGCACGAAATAAAACCAACACCGTCAACGTTCGTTTTACAAATATTCTTTGTTGAAAAGAATTAAACAAAATAAACAATGATGCCTTACGGCATAAAAACATAAATCAGACCCAATTACAGAAAATTAACACAGTTTTCTTGTTGTCTTCTTTCAGAGGAATGATTGATGTCATATTTCAGTGCGTATCAGCCACTTGCAATACCACGATTGCAAAAAGGCCAAAATTGCAATTTGGTTTTTAATTCAATTTGATTTAATTAATACAGGGCGAATTTTCCAATAAAAGCTGATTTCAGAACAAGGCAAGTGTCTAATTTCAATAAATGTTTTTTGTTTAGTTAAAAATTCATTCAATAATTTAAAGGCAAGAAGTTTTTCTGCAGTCCTGTAGAATTTTACTATCACCGTGTGTGTGTGTGTGCATGTGCAAGTGGCGGATACGCGGTATGCCACGCCCAACGACGATTTGATTTTCTTTTTTTCGTTCTTATTTCTATTCTGGGACTTTTTCTTTAAAAAAAAACGAACACTTTTTTTAATTTTTTGTCGTCGAAATACTGTAAAAAATTGCTCTTTACCATTAATAAGCAGGTTTTCTGAGGAAATAATTAAAATTCTATCTTACAATCAGCAAATATTCGGTTTGTGAAGCTATACTAATGTTTTGCTATGCGTTTACGTCTGCGCGTATTTTTCTAACAACTACTTAAAAAAATTTCATTGGTTCAAACTTAAATACATTTCAAAGCAATGTTGACAATAGCGATATCGGGGTTTGATCAACTACTTATTAAGTCATAAATAAAATGACTTAATAATGCTTTGTTTAAACAGAGACGGAATAAGCCACAATTGGTTAAAAATATTGTTTGATAGTTTCTGTTTTGATTTTAAACACTATAAAAAATTACTATAAAATTACGTTTAAAGTTACGTAATTTATTAATTAAGAAAAATTTTTAAATTGCTATGAAAAAAATATTGTTTAACAATTTCACTGCTCCGTTAATAAAACAAAAAAAAAGTATAGCTTTGGCCTAATGATTAATAAAAAATATTTGAAAATAAAATATGAAAACCTAAATAACCAAAGTCCTGGCTATACGAAATTAAACCGCTTAACCGCCCCTGTGCTCAATTCAGTAAAGTGATTAAAAAACAAATTTTTGGATAGCGTTAACAAAACCGGTTCATTTAAACACAAATAATTGTTGGAAATTTAAAGTTTTTTTTGTCGCATTACGTTATATTTTAAAATAATTTAATTCTATACTAGCGTATACAGTGAATCAAAAAAGTTTAGGCACAGTCAATTTTTCTGAGAAGAACTTTGCTTTAATATTTAAAAGCAACTAATTTGGCCAACTTTTTGATGCAGTTAGTATTCATCTAAATGAATTTAATTTGAAATACACAAAAAAATTCCTTTACTTTATACACTACTCGAAATATAAGCGGAAGAAGAAAAAATGCATGTGAAAAAAGCTTAGGCACTGGCTGTATGTGTACCTTGTTTTTGCAAATATAACGGTAATCTATAAGTTCTCTTTGATCTATTCCATTTTCTGCACATAATTAATACGCAGCCCTCCAATTGTCAATTGATTTAAGTTAGTGTTGATCTTGATGTCGTGATTGAATGAGCAAAATGAGCAGTCGTACAGAAATTTCGGTAGATGTTCGAAAGTTATATCATGTGCAGCAAAAATCTTATCGCGAAATTGGTGATATAGTGCAGAGGCCCTATACAAGTGTGCGAAACATTATAAAACATTGCATAAATACGGGGAAATTAGAGCGTAAAAGCAGATGTGGACGCCCAATAATATTAACACCACGCCAGGAGCGCACTGTAGTAGCTGCAGTGTCACAAAATCCTAAGATTTCGGCTGTAAAATTATGCAATGAAATGCAGCAAAGTCTCAATAAAAACTTCGATTCCCAAACAATACGCAATACTCTACATAACAAAGACCAGGTTTTCATAGAAGAGTTCCTCGGCGCAAACCATTTATTTCGGCTATTAATAAGAAAAACGAGGCTGGAGTTTGCAAAACTTCATGTACATCAATCGGCATCATTTTGGAACAGTGTAATATTTAGTGATGAAGTTCAACCTTTTTGGATCAGATGGTGCATAAAAAGTTTAGCGGAAACCAAACAATGAGCTCCAAGAAATAAACGTCACAGTCAAACACGGCGGTGGTAATGCCATGGTGTGAGGGTGTACGGTGGCTTCTGGAGTGGGAAATTTTGTCTTTATAAATGAAAAAATTAATAAGAGCTCTTATTTGAATATGTTGAAAGACAATTTGTTTCCTAGTGTTAAAAAGTTGGGCATGAATGGGAAGCCATTTTTCATCTAGCAAGATAACGACCCGAAACATGCGTCGTACCTTGTGCAGGAATGGCTTATTTACCAATGCCAACAGCTCAAAATGCTTCCACAGTCGCCAGATATGAATGCTATTGAATATATTTGGCAATTATTAGAGAAAAAAATTCGGAGCCATGGCATATAATCAAAAGATTCACTAAAAGAGGCCCTTCGCCAAAAATGGGAAAATATAACACCCGAACAGACATCAAACCTAGTTGGGAGTATGCAAAGGCGCTAACAGGCAGATATTCAAGCCAAAGGAGGCCTAACAAAATGTGAAATGTATGAAAAACCAAAAATAAATTAAAATTTTTTTGCACATGTGCCTAAACTTTCTTTATGTAAAATTGTGACATTTTTGTTTTTTAATAGCATAATACATAAAACAAAAAAGAAATATATTTGCGGTGAATAATAAAAAAAAACTTTAAATTTTCAAAAGAAAAAGGTGGAAAAAGTTATTTAGATACAAACTTTAAGAATAGTTCAGTGCCTAAAATTTTTTGATTCACTGTATGTCCGGTGATATTCGGGAATTTTTGAAGAGAAACTTTTATGGCCGCGTATACAACAAAATGGAGAGCTAGATGGTGGGTAAAGCCAGTGTAACGAAATGGTAAATGGCAATTCGCCGCACTAGTTGTATAAAAACGAAAAAAAATCACTAATTAAATTTACATTTTTTTATGTGTGTTCCTATTGAGGATTGAACTTGATGTGATCCATAGTCGGCTGTTCTAACCACTCGGCCACGTTGACATATTTAGTTGAGTAGCTCATACTTATGTTAAATCAACAATCAGTACTTCTATCTTTCTTTTATGATTGAATTGAGTCTTTCGTTCAATACTCTGAAAGTATAGTACGGTCTAAAAATTTGAATTCGAACTAAGCTTTTTTTCAGAACATTAACATACTTTTAGGCATTTTACAAATTTAGTTTTGATAAATTCAGATTGATTGCATTGATTGATTTGGAAACATGCTGCAATATTAACGAATGCAACTTTGAATCTAAAATTTGTTTAATTCTTAGATCTGTGAATTTCCATATAAATATCGTATCTTTCATATAATCCAAATAAGGTTTTTAACTCACATTTATATATAGATAAGAAAATATTCACATGATGTGGTATTTTAACACACAAAATACTGGTTACAAGTTCTTCCATTACCAACTGAGCTATTAGATTACCTACGATATGTTGGCCGGAACTAAAGCATAAGAAGGATATGTTACTAAAATATTGTGCCGAAAATTAAGACTTGTCAATGCATATGTAACCCAACAGGCGAAAGTTCGTTTGCAATTAGCTTTTATCGAAGAAAAATTTCGTATTTTTCCCTAATTGGCGATCAAAAATCGAAAGTTATTTCATACCACTGTTATCGAGTCAGTAATAATAAAAGTAATTCTGAAAGTGCCAAAAAAGTTGTCCGAAAGTATCCACCTTACAGTAAAAAAGTAGAAAATATAATTATCTTCGCATTTGTGTTGAAGGATTAATCGCTTTGGAATTGTAAATGAATAATTTTTCGAAACATAAGCGAAACTTCGTTTACGAAGTGATCGTCACGTCTGCCAAACGTATCTTTTTCGAATCGTAATCGATATCGAATTCAATTCTTATCATCGCGAACTATCCGTAAATTTTTGAATACAAAAGCTTTTAAGGTCGGCGCTGATATATTCGGACTTTCAATCAAAAGCGCCAACTTTAAAGCTTTTTGTATTCATAAAGAAATTTATATGTTTATGATAATTAAATAAATTAGAAAAAAATGAAAATAATAAGTTTTACAAATAATAGAGTTTTTTTAAATAAATAATCAAATATGATCAAAGAAAAAGTTATTTTAAAATCGGTTTTTTAAGTCGGTTTTTTTGTTTTTAAAAAAAGTTTTTATATCTTCCTTTTTAGAAAATATGATAAATTTTCGAAAAAAGTGTAAAAACTAATACAATTTTTCTTAAAAAATTTGTTGTATTAAATTCTGAAAGTTTGTTGGTTATTTCAAATAGCTGTCTCTTAAATTAAAATTGGATATGACGTGTTTTGAAATAATTATAACTATTCTTGTAACAAGTTTTATTACCCTAGTGTCAATATCATTCGAGATATAGTGTTTTTCTAATATTGCCACGCCCCTATGTTAAATAAGCGCCCACTTTCTTGACCGTTATTTGTAATAATTGTGCCTACAGATGTACTTCATTTCAGTTTCCCAGCGTCAATATTAACTGAGATAGTGTTTATCTAGTATTACCAAGCCCATTTGCCGAATAACGCCTACTGACCGTAATTTTTTATAATTCTGCCTACCCCTGTACTGCAATAAATTTCATTGCCCTAGTGTCAATATTATTCGGGATATACTGTTTTTCTAATATTGCCACGCCCAATTGTTGAATTCCGCCCACTTTTTTGACCGTAATTTGTAATAATAACGCCTACCCCTATATAAAATTGCAGTACCATAGTATCAATATTATTCGAGAAACAGTGTTTTTCTAATATTGCCACGCCCATTTGTTGATTAACGCCCATTTTCTTGACTGTAATTTTAATAATTGTGCCCACCCCTACACTAAATTGAAGTAACCTAGTGTCAATATTATTAGAAATACAGTGTTTTTCTAGTATTGCCACGTCCTGTTCTCGGATACCGCTCACTTTTTTAGACGGTTCACCAAAAATTATGGCAATCAAGCATATGGTTTAGGAGTTATCAATGTGCATACATTTAAGAAAAAAACAGAGATACCGACGAACTTGAGACCCTCCTCCTTTTTCAAGTCGGTTAAAAAGCAAAAACCGAATATAAAATTAACAAAAAAAACAATAACTTGCCAACAAATAATGTATAATGTTATTAGGGGCTTTCGCATGGTCCAACAAATTGGATGACACATTGTACGATAAGTTGGATGGCAAAATTTGATTGAGCGTTCGGACGATCCAACTTGTGAAACAAAATCATTATTTGCAAGCTCTCAAGCAGAGCACTTCGGTGGAATGAAAAAAAAAAAAATGTCTGGCTGTTTTGATAACTGACCAATATTTTTACTTTATTTTCTTTTGCTTCAACTTTTTTTTTCATTAACATGTTGGGCATCAAAATCCTCAATGCACTTTATTGTATCAAACACATTCATGCAGACCTTTATTATACATAAACTTTGATACCTTAAACGGCTGTGGGGTATTTTAACTTCGGACAATCCGAAGATAATTCTTTACTAGTTATGGCTTATTTTGAAGCTCAGTAAGGTACAAGCTGATGCTTCATCTCTTTCCTTTTAAAAAAACCATCAGCAACTTTCTGCTGCTTCAACACCCTAGTCTAAAAAAAGAAATCAAACCTCATCAATATTGAATTGTAAAATAAACGGAAGGCATAACGTAGACCATACGTCGATGTATTATAATGAAAATGCAATTATTTCATCCAGGAAATTTAATACTTCAATTATTCTCAATACAGTCTGTTGCACTTGCATCCGTTTCCATTTCCCCGAAGATATTTGAACACAGTTTGTTTTGTTTTTCCAAAGCTGTTTGTTAAACAAAACATTTATATTGCATACATTCTAGTACAATGTGGAGAACGTTCAATAAGTTAGATGGTAAGATGGTGCAATCGATGCAGTTTTTCTTTGCCACATCTTTAGCACCAAATGCACACGTGATTTGCTCCAAAAGTGCAATTTATGTGGTTCAAAACAGCACGTCATTAATTTTTCTTGCTCTCCATTTGAGTTTTCAATGGATTCCCAAAACGTTTTTACAAAACAAACAACCAGCCAGTCAGTTTCTTTACCAATAAGTCCTGTTTGTGTGAATTTTTTTATTTGTTTTTATTTTATTTTTGTTTTGAGCAGCGGCCATACAAAATTCGGTCTTTGCTGGCACCTGAACGATTGTAGAACGATTAAAAGCTGCTGTAATTTTTTTGTTCTCCGCATTCATTATTATAAGACCTGCGGATTTTTTATGTTTTTTCAGCTAGAAATACTGAACAAACACATATGCAAAGGACCAGCACAAATGTAAATGAAAAAAAAAAAATAAAATCACGTACAAACATGCTAAACTTGCAAAGTACTCGACACAACCTATTCAATTATTTTTTACTCTTAATTTTTGCAGCGCATAAAAACGTCATCAACACTAAACGTTTTGTGAAGAAAGTCGTTTATTCAATCAAAGGATTCATTTTTTTTTTCATTGAAAGAATGTCATGTGTGCCAAAGCGCTAACCAATGCCTTCAACCATCCATTCACTTACTTTGGCTGTAGCAGTCATCAGTCAACATTCATCAATTTAAAAAATCAAGTGAAAAGTTGTTGGTTGGGTGCATATGTATATATGTGAAAACTTTGTACACAAAGTTATGCACTGTGGGCACGAATTTCTCGAAATTTTCTTTTGTTGTTCAATATTTGGGAAATGCCATTTTCTGGCATCTGTCAGTTTGACGGCTAATTTGAGCGGCGGGTCACCTAGGCTTAAATAGGTTGTGCGTTTGGCTTAAAGCTCACCACGTAAGAAACCAATTTCAATGAATTTGATGATGACAACTAAACGAAAAACTGATAATGATCGACGGATTTGCACCTGGACTGTTTAAACTCTTAATTGGGAAGATGCCTCTATCCACACCGAGAGAAAAAAAACCATAGTAAGAACATTCAAGTTGGCTTTTGTGAAAGAAAAATGTACTGAGTGGCAAAACTAATGCACTACACATTAGTTATAATATGTAACAAAAATATTTCTGCAAGCTAAACATGATTTAAAAAAAAAAAAAGATGCGTGTGGCCGCCACACACTGTAGAAGTGAAACTTTTACCCAAAAATGGAATTTCTGGGAAGATTGCTAATTTATTTCTTATAACATTCCCTCCTTCAGCTCAACCAAATGGTTAAAAAGCAGTATGCCTTCATACCAGCAGTAGTTCAAGAACTGTATTTTTTCATAAAGCCAACTAGTATTTTAAAAATGGCGATATCATGGGATGTACCAATTGTCCCTTTTGTTTACGGACAGTTACTGAAAAGTTAAATTTTCACGTACAGAATTAAATAGCAGTATTTTTTACTTTCGTGACACGAAGATTTTTTCATTTTACTTTGATGACTTAAGTAGTACCCGGGCTCGATCCTCATAGCACAGACGACTAATCTTGCTGTTATATTTTTTTGTTAATTATATTTTTATTTTTAAATATTAAAAAGAAAAAATTTTTCGAAAAACCTGTGTTGGGAATAATTCACTTTTTCCCTTTCCGTATTCGCATCGAACCGCGTACAATTCGACTGCAAGTTCAATATGCTACCATCGCACCATTCCCTCTCTTGCATCAAAGCGAACAAAATACGAAACAAACCTGAAGCAATCATAGTATGCATCTTTCAATTAATTTCATAGGATTGATGCCAAAAAGAATTTATTGTTTATCTAAAATAATCATCAATTGATAAAGCCCAAATTATATAGGGCTTTATTTATATAATTTATTTTAAATTTTTCTTAAAAAAAAACAAAAACTGCTGGTATGATTGCAAACATTTTTAATTTAAAAAAAGCACAAAATTGCAACCGCAGTAAGGTTCAATAAACCTTCGCTTCGTGGTCAGAAGTTCTGACCTTATGCTAACGCGCATACTTGTTTAGGTTTAGGTTTATTTTACCGTGCCCACACAGTTACAAATGTTGATGCGCTTTTCGTTGCACGACTTGCATCGTATTTTGTGTTGCATTTGCGACGATATTTAATGCTAAATGATGCAGACATAGAAGATATAGAAGCAACTCCAACATTATCACAAAAATTTTGCTATTTCCCACACGGCACAAAATCCAACTTCGATATCGAAAATTTAAAAATTTACGAAGAATTCGCGACTACAACAATCGAATTCGATATCGATTACGATTCAAAAAAGATGCGTTTGGCGGACGTAACGATTACTTCGTAAACGAAGGTTCGCCTGTGTTTCGAAAATTATTCGTTTACAATTCCAAAGCGATTAATTCTTCAACACAAATAAGAAGATAATTATATTTTCTACTTTTTTACTGTAAGGTGGATACTTTCCGACAACTTTTTTGGCACTTTCAGAATTACTTTTATTATTACTGGCGCGATATGAAATAGCTTTAGATTTTTGATCGCCAATTAGGGAAAAATTTGAAATTTTTCTTCGATAAAAGTTCACTGCAAACGAATTTTTGCCGGGTGGGTTACATATGCATTGACAAGTGTTAATTTTCGGCACAATATTTTAGTGAAATAACCTTCGTTGTAGTTTCGACCAACATATCGTAGGTAATCTGACAGCTCAGTTGGTAATGGAAGGACATGTAACCAGTAGTTTGTGTGTTAAAATACCGCAGCATGCGAATATTTTTTTTATTTCGATATAAATGTGAGTTAAAAACTACATTTGAATTATATGAAAAATACGATATTTATTTGGATATTGACAGATCTAAGAATAAAACAAATTTTAGATTCAAAGTTGCATTCGTTAATATTGCAACATGTGCTGTTTCCAAATTAATCAAAGCAATCAATCGGAATATATCAAAACTCAATTTAAGAAATGCCTAAAAGTATGCAAATGTTCTGAATAAAAGCTTCGTTCAGATTCAAATTTTTAGACCGTACTGTACTTTCAGAGTATTGAACGAAAGACTCAATTCAATCATAAAAGAAAGAGAGAAGTACTGATTGTTGATTTAACATAAGTATGAGCTACTCAAATAAATATGTGTACGTGGCCCAGTGGTTAGAACAGCCGGCTATGGATACAAATGTACTGTGTTCAATCCTCAGTGGAAGCAATTTTTTTCGTTTTATACAACTAGTGCGGCGAATTGCTGTGTTGTTGTTTTCATAAGAACTATTTCGTTGCATTGGTTTTAGCCGCCATCTAGCTCGTCGTATTTTGTATACGCTGCTATAAAAGTTTCACTTCAAAATAAAAACTTGCACCATATTTTTACAAACAATTTTAAGAGTATAGATCTGTGGAGCTCACGAAATTTTGCAAAATATCAAATGATTTTTAAAAAACGAAATCAAACACAAAAAATTGCGTATCGTAATTTTTGGCAATAAAAACAAACAAATCCTGGCATCAATACACAAGCAACGGATTTGCCATGCATTTGTTGTTGTTTACGCGGTTAAAATTGGATGATCGTCAACAGCGGCTTGTGATGGATGCTCTTATTTGCATTTTTTTTAGAATATGTTGTTGTTTTTTTTATACTTGGTTTTGCTTTCGCATAAGCGCAAAGACAAAGCTCATGATAGAAAAAAAATTTGTATGGCGGGGAACGCGAGCAAGATGAGCTACTGGATGAGCATGTCTGGTGTAGACCGATCTTTGCATCGAATAAAGGATGCTGCCCACTTACGACACGTAACGAAACTATAAAATATAACTACACTGTGTTCTTATGTATTCATGCACACTAACCGACGACGTAACGGCAACGACCGATGAAAAAGCCGGTGGATATAAAACCAAAGAATTCTGACCGGCTTGTCTTTCCGTGCCGTAATTGGGCAGCAATCTTAAGAGTTATAAATATTTGGGAACTTTAGGTTTTCAAAAGCCTTTTAGACCCAATGTTTAATGATTACGTTATTTTTATAAAACCCATTAAACATTCTTAAAGATTTGTGGCATAATACTCGAAGTTTATTCATTTAACAAGATACGGTCAATGAATTTAAACTGTTTGTGACATGGTGGGGGTTGGAAATCCAAGAGTTTTTCCAGTCATTGAATTTAATACACATCCAGTTTAAATATATTTTTGAATACAACTCAAAAACCTTTACATTTTTTATTTTATGCTTTATTATTTCAATGTAGCTTCAACTGAGCAGTAACAACGTCAAGTGTTTTTTTTATTTTTTCTTTTTCTTCTTCAAAAGCCCCCTCCCCCTACTCAAACAAACTTTCAAAGCTTATGCATGACCTCGTTGGAAATAAAAACACTGTATTTTTATACAAAATACATATTTAAAATGCTCGTACAACAACAGCTTAGTAAGGTACTTAATAAAAAAACTACCCCATGGGCCAACGTTGGAGCTAGCTGGAGTGAAAGCACAAATATGAAAACTGTTTGAATTGTGCACTTAACAGTGAAAACAACGACTGAAGGACCAACCGAACTGTGCAGAGAAAGACTGACCAATGCAGCAGCTATTCAATGACAGAACAACAACAAAAGCTACAACAAACAGCAACACTGAGCTATTAACAACATTTTTCCGAATGAACCATTTTGCTAGAGTGTAGCAGCGGCAGCAGGAGTAGCAGCAGATGCAAATTCCATCTATGTTGGTTGTGTGTGTGAGTGTGTTTTTTTGTATTGCATCGGCACCGACTTGATGTTGATTCAGTTGATGAACGTTGGGTCAGCTGAAGGACATTTGGTAATTTGTTGGCAAACTTGTAAAGATTGGAAGGAATAAAAAAAAATATTCAATTTGAGGTATACAATTTAAGTTCAAATTGGTATTAAATTCAATTCAAAACAAAACAAAAGAAATCCATCACACAGAAGTCAGAAACAAACATTTTTTTATATGCAATAGCATGCTTGTTAGTTCTCTTTTCAAAAAACCCCACCCCAACCCGCAATAAAAACCCATTTGAAACAGATGAGTAAAAATTCATATCATGAATTGTTGTCGTATTTGCCGCAAATGCGCCAGCATGAAGAAAACAAGCATCAACTGACGCAAATTGCTGCCATCAAAAATCCATCAATTTGTGTTGCCATCATTGCGTTCGTTGGGCTTAATACATTATTGGAGATCCTGCATGGTTGACGCAAAAAAAAAAAGACACTCAACTATCATAAAAGAGTTTCATGATTTATTTGGAATATATGAGCACGAGGCGGTTAAGCATGTTAATGACGTAAGTAGTAATGACAATTTTATCTTCACATACTCTATTTTATATATACATATGTATATGGAACTACATAGCAACTTGTGATAACTTCCCTGCAAACATTTTTTGAGTACGTGTTTTATGTGATTGTTAAATGTTAAATGATTGCTAAAAAAAAACTCCTGAAGGAGTCATTATTAAGCCTGCTTTATGAGGACTCGTTAAAAGCACTCTTGAAAGAATCTTTAATATGATTGTTAAATGATTACTGAGTCTAAGAAGCGTCTTAATTTTGAGTCCAAGAAGAGACATAAAACAGTCATTATAATGAAACATATTTTGAAGCCCACAACCTACGAAAATGTACTTATAAAAGAGCCTTTTCTGAGCTCATTTCGCGATGAATACTCATTTATATGAGTCTTAGAAGAGTATTTTAAGAAACGATCACAAAAAATTGCATCGATATCGGTCCAGCCGTTTAGGACGAGATCACTCACATACACACGTACAGAAGAATTGTAAAGATTGACCTACAGTCAATCAAAAAAGTTTAGGCACAGTCAATTTTTCTGAGAAAAACTTTGCTTTAATATTTAAAAGCAACTAATTTGGCCAACTTTTTGTATACAATGTATACAAGAAACATGCTTGGTACTAAATCCATCATCCAAAGAAGTTGTAGGAAACTACTAACGTCCATTTCCGTCTTCTGAATGTGGAAAGTAATTTAAGCTTTACATTAGGGAATTTTTAATGAAGTAATTATATGTTTTGATTTTGATTTTTTAAGTAGTAGTTTATTATTTATTTATATCAATGACATGAGAAAGGTAAATTAAATAAAGATGGTAACATCCTGCATTCACTTTGCATTTCTCGTCACAAAGTGCGTTTACCCTCTTTATTGATGCAGACAAATGCTTTCATTCTATCCACAATTAAGTCTCAACTCACATTGTGGAAGTAAATCCAAACATTTGTTATCATCAGTTCCCCACAACAATGGAACCTGTTGACTGCCTACAACACTTAGGTGATTTAATCAGGTCAATTTGGAATTTAATGTGCTCAAGAGGTAAAGCCTTCAATCGAGTCAAACATTAAACGTCCAGACTGGGTATTTGTATGTCATAAAATAGAGTTGAGTCGAAAAGAGTTGGGTCAAAAATAATTCCCTCGCAACAGTGGCATTCCATGTCCACTACCTAGGGACGGAATACATTAGCAAATCAGTGATTTTTAGTTTTGGTTTGCACGATTAAGATTGAGATTGCAGCTCCTAAGCATAAGTTGCACATGTCGTAGGTTTATTCAAAATAGGCTGAATAGCAAGTGCAATTTTTGTGAAAATAAGAGCCTTCGTTGTCAATTTTCAAACTTATATCGCACAAACAATGGCTGGGAAAAGCTAAAACAGTAGAAAGAGTAGTTAAAGTATGTGCGTTAATGTCATGTTAGAGAGTGTAAGAAGTATAACTTAAACAAAGGGGATATAGGGGATATAGAATAGAATGTTATATAAAAGGATGATAAATGTCATAGAGGTTGACTTATTGTTCTGTAAAGTAAGAGGAATAGATGAATAGTATATATCCTGTACGTGAGAGGTAATAGCCGTAGGGGCTGTATATATCAAACTGAAAATAATGGCAGAAAAATTATTTCATATTGAACTGAGAAATAAGGGAAAAATTCCTTTCTTAATCTTTGGAGGAAAGTGAACAAGAATTGGTGTGTCCAAGGATTACACCAATCGAACTTTCAATGCGTAAATAGTGGCTAGGACAATGCCCTGACATCCTACTTCACGTAAGTGAGTCAGAGCTACCCAGGGTCAAAATCGTAATCTTGCGAAGAAAGCCGTAGAGAGAAGGGCGAGGCATAGTTCTGGCTTATGCTCTTAAAAGCAGAAAGAGTTCTGAACAAGCATATGCAACCTTTCAACCATGTTCAAACTTATCTCAGTGCATATATGCTTCAGAACACCAGCTGTGTATAGAGTTTGGAAAAATAGGCTCTGACACGTATTTTCGTTGCTGTCCTTGGCGATGTGACCAAAACGGAACTATGACTTCTATCCTCACGCAGAAATTGAGCGTAGAAGTCGGTCAGATCCTTCGTTGGCAGAAATCTAGAACTGGCTTATACTCTCAAGAACATCAGGGGCTCTATACCTTTTCCAGTTGTACTTCAGAAAATACCAAGTTTATTTCAGAAAATTTAAAATTTATTTCAGTTTGTTTTATTTGTACTTCAGAATTAGGTGGAAAAAGTTATTTAGATACAGACTTTGAGAATAGCTCTGTGCCTAAACATTTTTGATTCACTGTATATATTGTCATTGTAGTTCATTGTTTTTATTATCAATTTATATAAAAAACGTATTGTGGTTTTCTTAAAAAAAAAACAACATAACATTCAAACACAAAAAAACTCTTGTTTAAAGCAATATTAAAAAAAGACTTAAAATAATATTTCAACATAAAAAAAGACGCAGTTTCGATAGTATCGTAATTGTGAACGTAGAATTTTTTATTTTATATATTTGGTGATGGATTTGTTGTTCTTGTTCATTTTAATTTTGGTAAAAAATTAATGGAAATAAATATTTCGGAATAATATGAAATTATTTTTTTATAAATTTTCCTGTATTATTTTTATGTACACCTGCATAGTAGCAATACAATTTTTTATATTTTTTTGTATTAATCTTGCCGAAGATTAACAAAAACAATAACAAACGACATAAATATTTAGCCAGAATAATAAATAAAGCAATGACAAAGCTTTTCCAAAAAGAAACAATGACATACCGCAATTATTTCGTAAAGTTTCAAAGTTTGTGTTCATTAACTTGACGATTGCCCTTGTATCATATACAAAAACCATGCGCAATCCAAACAGAAACATCAAATGTTGGCTTTATATTTCATGTAATTGTATGTATAAAATTTATATAAGTTAGAGAGTTCAAACATGAATTTTTCTCTCAGTGAGAATCAACAAGCGCTTACAAGCGCACCAAAGGCTCAAAGTGTGACATAAAAACGATTTCTGATCACAATCAACCACCCTACTAACCTCCGAGAATGACGTAATTCAACGTCAAAACAATTTTTTTTTTAAAGCAATATTTGAAATAGAACACTTAAAATAATATTTTTCACATAAGAGTAGTTCAAATCAACTGACCCAACACTGGTTGCTCGACCATTTTTAAAAAAGTTTATATTTTTATTAAAAGTTATCCAATGAATTTGCATCTCAGAACTGCTTTCAAAACAGTTTTTTCTTTATGTTCTACTTTTAAAATGGCGGCCATATTTTCTTTGGCCGCGTTCAGCGGATCAACAGTTGGCGGATCAACAGTTGGCGGATCAACAGCGGATCAACAGTTGTGTAAAAATTCGCTGAATGGTACAATTATGGGATCTATACGCTCACTAGAACTGATCAGGTCGCCATTTAATCGAGCGAAAAAATTCGATGCCCCATTAACACAACTGTTGAATGCTTTAACACTTAACTAATACACCTCTAAAAATGTAGTTACAATGTTAATGTTTTTTTCAAAGAACGTCATAAATAACAACACTACTAATAATAAATGCGAAACCATCCACACACCTGAAAGCTTCAAATGTACTGAGCGTGAGAGAATGAATGGTGAAATAATGAGAGAAATATAATCTTCTTTTTTTTAAGAAAAGTTAGGGTTAAACTTTGGCTCTAAACTTTGACAATTTTTCTGACTCTTAGAGTAACAACACATTCAGAGAAAAACATCGCTCACTAAAGCATCGCTATCATAATAATTCACAGCAGTTGACTTCGCTGAATGTGGCGAAAAAAATTTTGATTGGTAAAACTAATCAAAAAGTAGATTAAAATTGGACCAACCTAGGTCAATTTTACTGTAAAAATAGTAACACTAACCCCAAAAATAGTTATTTACCCATGAAAATAGTTGAGTAACAGTCTTAAAGTAGCTCTTCCGCAGAAATTGTTTGATAACAATTTTTACAGTGCGTTTTCTAATAAAAATAGCACTGCGTTACTTATACTGAATGTTTACAACAACAATTTACATTGGTGGTCAATTAACTGCAAAGGTGGTTAAATAAACCTATAATTTTTTCTTTCGGTGTATCTATAGCGATATAGGCGTTTGTGGTAACTTATATTACTCAGCTCCTATTATACATAGAATGATAAATTACAACTCATAATATGAACACACTTTGACCTTTAATCTTTAATCTGACACATAAAAAAATATGTAATGTAATAAAATATTTTTACATTTTTTTTTTCCAAACGTGATATTTTGCAACTTTAACAATTAGTTTTTTTATAGAAAGCAGTGAGTTGCAGTCATATTTTTTTTTTCCTAGAGTACATTTTAACTTGTTGCTTAAACATTAATTTTTAACATTCTGATTCATCAACTTATTTGTTTACAGCCTCTTAAAAAAGTGAATTTTTAGAAATTTGCTGACTTTGGGGTCAAATATCTCTGGTGGGCACGGGTTAAAAAATTTGAAATTTGTTTACAATAAAGTACATAAAAATGTGAATAAATAACTATGATTCCATGGCCAAAAGGTTTCACTTGGCTTATATATGGTACTCCTTGGACAAAAACCTTAGATTTTTGACAAATATTTTCCACTAGAACAAATACTCTACTCTTTTTGAAGCGAAGCTTCTTACTCCTCGTTCTGTGATTTGCTAAGAGTGAAATCTGAAAAATTTTCGACAGATTTTTTCTTAGAATTGTATACATTTTTTTTTGTTTCTGCGTTTTTTACAACAAGACAATTTAATATATCAAATATAAAAAAACATTTCTCCGCCCGCCGTAGGCATTCGAACTCGTCACCTCCGACTAATGTTCCATACTCTATCCATTGAGCTAAACACCCTCGTTACGAAGCAGCATTGATTCAGTATTAAGTGCAATCGAAGCTATGTTGCAGCACATCCAATAATATATTAATGTATTTGTATGGTTTGCTAAGCCACTTGCAACAAGAGTTGATTAAATGATTTTTATGGTTTGGGTAACTGCTAAACCACTTGCTACAAGAATCATCAGTGTTGCCACTTTTCCACAATTGTGTAAATCTAGCACTTTTTGAAGCGAAGCTTTTTACTCCCCGTTCTGTGATTTGCTTGGATTGAAATCTGAAAAATTTTCGACAGATTTTATCTTGGAAATTTGATGGTTTCTTTGTTGCTAGCGCTTATTACAACAAGAAAATTTAATACTTTAATATTACTTACTTACTTACTTAGTTGGTCGTAACAACCCGTGTCCGGGTTTCAACCGACCTCATCAGCTCTCGCCAGGCGCCTCTGCTTTGCGCGCGCCTTCTCCAATCGGATACACCAAGTGCGGTTAGGGCTTCCTCAGCCTGGTCCATCCATCGGAGGCATGGTCTCCCTCGTCGTCGTTGACCAGCGACCCTCGCCTCGAGCACCTTTTTCGCTGGAGCTTCGTCGTCCATACGATAGACATGACCCAGCCAGCGTAGTCGCTGCACAGTTATACGCCAAACTACGTCAATGTCATCGTAGAGCTCATACAGCTCGTGGTTCATTCGGATGCGATAGTCATCGCCGACTCGAACAGGACCGAAGATTTTGCGAAGAACTTTTCTCTCGAACACCCCCAGAGCGGCTGCGTCAGTTTGCGAAACTACCCATGCCTCAGCGCCATAAAGCAGCACAGGTAGAACGAGCGTCTTGTAGAGTGTTAGTTTTGTCGATCGAGAGAGGGCTCTGGAACTTAGTGGCTTACTGAGCCCGTAGTAGCACCTATTAGCAATTATTGTTCTTCGCTTTATCTCCAGGCTGATTTCGTTTTTGGTATTAATGGCGGTGCCAAGGTAAACGAACTCCTTGACTACTTCAAAGTTATAGCTGCCGGATGAAACGTGGGAGTCTAAACGCCGAGCTCCCTTGTTTGTAGACAGCATATATTTTGTTTTGCCCTCATTTATCGTCAAACCCACTTTGGCTGATTCCTTTTCGATAGCGGCGAAAGCAGCGGTAACATCTCTCTTGGTTCTGCCGACAATATCAATATCATCAGCGTACGCAAGGAGCTGGACGCCTTTGTAGAAAATGGTGCCATTACGATGCACACCGGCCTTTCGTACGATCCCCTCCATGATGATGTTGAAGAAATCGCATGACAGTGGATCGCCTTACCTGAAACCTCTTTCAGGCAATCCCTTCTCGGGCTATCGAACGCAGCTTTAAAATCGACAAAGAGATGGTGTGTGTCAATTTGGTTTTCGTGGGTTTTCTCCAGGATTTGTCGTAGCGTGAGAAACTTTAATATTAAATACTAAAAATATTTTTTGGCCCGCCCGTGGGTATCGAACTGCGTTCTCTTAAATGAGAGTCCAATACACTATCCACCAGGCCACAAAGACTTGTTAAAACGAGTTGTTAATTCAATACTAATTATAACAGAAACTATGCTGCAGTAGATCGTCACCATCTATCAATACTGCCGTCATAAGGAAGAGTGCGGCATCTACAATTTTCAGAAATCGAAGCAAAACGCCTCACAATAAAAAGGCAATATTTAATGAAAAAGGGATGAAATTGTTATTAAAATTTTATTCTTTAGAAAAGAAAAGCCCAGGACAAAATAACCTATAAGGTTATTCAAAAGAATTAACTAATAATTCAAAAACTGTGACATAAAACACTGTACTTGACGCTTTTTTTCTTGTTTGTTCCCTGATTTATTCAATAAAATCATTGAGAAAAGCCGTATCTGCATCATTTTTCGCACCTATAAAGAAAATAATTTGCTTATTTTAATTTAAACTATCATCAAAACCATCTTACCAATATATATGATCTATATTATAAGGGTTAAAGCGAAGATATAATAAATATATACAACATGTAATAAAAAAAATTCATATGACTCAAATTCTATTTTTTATGATTGAAAAAAAATTGTGTATATAAAATAAATAAGAAACAAACAAAAAGTGCGGCATCTACATGTAAATACGGCATTTCTTACTATGTTTATGTAGATATTGCGTTTTATCCTGGAATCATACTTAAATTTTGTGTAGATACGACAATTTAGGTTAAAAAATTAAGGTTTGTGGCCAAAAATTGGGGATTTTTATTTTACAATCTTAAAGAGGATGAATGAATAATAAGGAAAATACAATAAAATGAATTTTGATTTTCATGCTAGATGCCGCACTCTTCCTTATGACGGCAGAATAGATAGAGGATTGTGTATTTGCTATGCTACAACTAACTAATTTGTTTTAATTTGCCACAAGGTGTCTCCAGCATCGGTTTGTTTGTATTGTGAATGCGTTTGTCGTGCTGTTGGTACGAAGAAAATTAGCATTGCCCACAAGTGTGTTGACAAGCGCGTTTTTAAGTGTCAAAAAAATAGATGATATCAATAAGTATGGAATTAACAAACGCATGCATGACATCGGCAAGGTATCTAAAATGTTTGTTAAATTTTGTTTCGTGTGCGTTCTTTAATATATATTAATATATTAATATATATTTAATATATATTTTTATCCTCGTTCTGTCATTTGCTTGGAGTAAAATCTGAAAAATGTTCGACAGATTTTTTCGCTAGGTCATACGCTGTTGAAGGAAAAAATTTGTTCAGTGCAGCCAAGTTCACAACCATGTGTGGAGAGTTAAAATGGAGAGTCGCTGGCATTATATGCCCGTATATGTAATTGCCGTGGAAATTTGGCATTCAACAATAAAAAAATGAGCAGTAAATATGTTTTCTGTATATATGTAATTTATTTTATGTTATTGTAAATTTTTGTGCTTAAAAGTTAATTTATTAAAAAGAAAAAATTATTAAGCTATCAAATCTATGTAACTGCGAAAAAGCTTCGCTTCTCTCGTGTGTCCAACGACGCACCTGTGTTTTTTTGGATTTAGTTTCACTAATATATTTATTATAATATTTCTATAAATAAATTTTATAAATAATTGGAACATTCTAACTTTTTATGGATTAGTGAAGTTGTTGGACAAAAAACTTTGATTTTTTGATCAATGACCAAATTATTTCCTAAAGTGCAAAGGAAACAACAGGTCATTCAATAAGTTCGTAGGATAAGTAAGAAAAAAACAAAATTTTGATAAAACTCGATTATATTATACAACATAGTTGCCTTCGAGAGCGATACAACGAGTATAGCGATTTTCCAACTTTTCGATACCATTTTTATAGTACGATTTCTCTTTCACGTCAAAGAGTCGCCTCAGTTTCAGCGATTACTTTATCATTGGACTTGAGTTTCTTTCCAGCAAGCATTCCCTTCAGATCTGAAAACAGGAAAAAGTCGCTGGGGGCTAAATCTGGAGAATACGGTGGGTCGGTAAGCAATTCGAAGCCCACTTCATTCAATTTTGTCATCGTTTTCATCGATTTGTGACACGGTGCATTGTCTTGGTGAAACAATAATTATTTCTTTTGCAAATATTGCCGTTTCTTGGCGATTTCAGCCTTCAATGGATCCAAAAGTGCACAGTAATAGTCGCTGTTGATGGTGCTTTCTTTTTGGAGATATTCGATGAATACTATTCCTTTCGCATCCCAAAATACAAACGCTATCACCTTACAAGCCGACTGTTGGGTCTTTGCTCGCTTTGGATTCGGTTCGTCGACAGCTGGAGAACGGCTTACCTAGCACTCTCAATCTAGATCTGGCTAGTGCTAGTCGTCGCAGCTGCGACAATGGGAATTGCATTTATGAGGGGCATTTTTGGAGGGGATTAAAATTTTTTCCGCGTGCACTCCAATGCACCAGTGCCCCGTTATGATAGCTGTGATCCTAGCTATATCGGTCCGGGATCTGGATAGCACATCTCGGGTTCTGCCTAAGTTGTATGTTGGCCACATTTGCCTTGATGTGCTACATGTTGGTAGCCCTCTCCATCTATTACTAACTATTGCAAGGTAGTAATACTTCCCTTCACTGTACTTAGTGGGACTGCTACTGGTTCCGCACTGAAAACGTCAAGAATAGAACCCAGCCTGGCTAGTTCATCCATCTTTTCATTACCATAAATGTTCCTATGGACGGGAACCCATATTAAGGTGATGTCAATTTGGTGACTTAGTCGGGCTAGTTCCTCTTACACTGCCTAACCAGTTTGGAGTTCGTTTTGACCGCAGCAAAGCTTTAATGGCGGCATGGCTGTCCGACAATATTGCTGCATTAATGTTGTTTGTGTTGGCTCGACTAATAGGTCGACAAGCTTCTCTTATCGCTAGAAGTTCGGCTTGAAAGACGCTAGCCGAATTCGGTAGACGGAAAGCTTTCGTCACACTCAGTTGCTTTGAGTAGACATCGGCTCCAACTTTAAGGTCCTCCATTACCATTCTGCTGTGTCCATATGGTCTGTTCCTCCAGTTGTGGGACTCCCTGAGTCTCCCTGAACAGTTTGTTGCGCTGATTTTAATATGGAGATCTCTGGGAAGTAGGTGCTTCAGGACGTTAAGTGCCTGACAAGAGCGGATGTCCCCCATAATACCTATGCACGCTGATCGCTGAATCCTTGCCAGTTTTGATATGTTGTACGCCTTATTCAGTGCCAGCCACCAAATTAACATAGTGAACCTTATGTCAGGATAGGACGCACTACTGCGGTATATAGCTAAATGAGTATTTTTAGTTGAAGACCCCATTTTTTTACCGAAGGTCTTCTTGCAGGCGAATAAGGCTATGCAGGCCTTTTTAACTCTGTATTCGACGTTGTTTTTAAAGTTCAGCTTAGAATCTATTATGACTCCTAGATATTTGGCATCGTTGGATAGGGGGAGTGTTTGGTCGATTAGTTTCGGTAGAACAAAGTGTTGCACCTTAGTTTTTGTGGTAAATAGCATCAGTTCCCTCTTGCTAGGACACACTCTTAGGCCGCACCTAGTAGCCCAGCTGCTGAGCTTGTCCAAAGTTCCCTCCAGAATCTCGCTGAGAGTGGAGGGTCCGGATACCATTCAGACCACCTTGACTCCGTTACAATTCAGTATCACACCACCATGAGGTGTGCCCCTTGTAGCGGAGCGCGAAAACGGTCACCGAGAAAAATTTAATAACAAAAATAAAACTATTTTTATTTAATTGCGCCTGGCAACGCTGAGCGGTGAGGCCTACCATTGAAGCTGCAGCCCTGACTTTTACATTTTTGAGGGCGCACGTTGAATGCGCCCCTGTGGCCTTAGCACAGGAAAGTAGTCAGGGCGCCTGCTTCCCTAGCCGACGCCACCGCCCCTGGTCAGGTGACCCGCGGACACGAGTTTGGCCACGACTGCACGTGCTAGTTAGCCAAGGTGCTAGCGGTTCGGGAGATGTGGGGGAGGGTTCGTGGTGACCAACCCTGTGTACCCTCGCCGTACAAATAATTCACGTGCATGTAACAAAAAAAATATCGCCTCGAGATTCGAAACACCAACGATAAAATTTACCGGACCTGAAATAAAAAGAATTTTAAGTTAAGAAAAATTTGGAAAAGGTTGGGAGCCCCTGGCTCACGCATCCACCAACCAACACTCGAGCCAGATGTTATGGCTCAGCCCACGCATCCCTCCCTACCATGGAGGACCCTGTGGAGAAGTAAGTAGTCCTCCCCAAAAGCCGACATTCTCCCCTGTTGACCAAATCGGAAGAACTTAGTGTTTCATGTTAATATAATTTAATGCCAAATTGTATACTCTTACGACTAACTTATATATTTTTTATTTTTATTTTAAAATTTTTTTTGTTTTGTGTTTTTTTTTTACTTAAATAAAATTATTATTTCATTTTAAAAAATTTTATGTAAATAGCATTTTTATTTCATTTTATTATATTTTATTTAAATAAAATGCTTATTCATTTTATTATATATAAAATTTTTATTTAATTTTATTATATTTTATTTAAATAAAATTTTTATTTCATTTTATTATATTTTATGTAAATAAAATTTTTATTTCATTTTATTATATTATATTTATATAAAATTTTTATTTCTTTTTTTTTAAATTTTATTTTTATTTCGAAATAAAAAAAATTTTTGGTTTTTTTTTTTATGTCCGCTTGGATTCTTATTTTTAATTTTGAATTTTTAATTATTATTTTTATCTATTAAATAAAAAATTATATTTGTATTTTTTTTATACATAAAAAATTTTATTTTTATTTAGTTTTAATTTAGTTTTTATTTTTAAATCGGTAGTATTATTTAAATAAAACGTTTTATTTTATTGTTATTTTTATGTTATTTTAAATAAAAAAAATTGTATGTCGTTTCCAAAAACAAATTTTTTTTTGTCATTAAGATTAGTATTAATTAAGTATATATTTAATTATCTTTATAATTAGGTTGAATAATAATTAAATTGGTTTTCCCTAATCGAGTTAAGGCTATTAGGTTTTCAACTAAGTTACAGTCCTAATTTAAAATAAATTTAGTTTCGATAACAAAAGATCATATAACGATAATCAAAGATAATTTATATAACGATATCAAAGAAAACCTGGTGGTATCCAGGCTGCGCTGATGGTGGCGAGTTTTTAGTAGCTCTGCTGCTGGCCGTCGTAGTTGTTGTTGCTGGGTGAAGTGGTTTTGTGGTCCGCTGTTTCTGTTGGCTGATACTGTTCGCCACTGCGGTGGTCATAGGCGGAAAGTCGTTGGGGCACTGTTAGTGGTAGTTTTTGCTGCTGCTGTAATTGGTGCTGCTTATGCAGCTGCATGAGCACTGTGAATGCCTTTAGGTTGCTGTTACATTTAAGCTGCCGATCTTTTGAACGCGATGGCGCTAGTAGCAGCGTGCTTGTGTTTTTGCGGCTGCTGGATAGCAATAAATAAGTCAGCTAGCCCTGGATTGCCAGCAGTGGCCGACAAAGTTAGCCGTTTGGAGACTACTATTCTTAAGTAGGATACTTTGGTGCGATGTTGGAATTTGTGCGATTTGTGTGATGATTTGTTGGGTGGATTTAAAAGTCGTTTGGCACGGAAAACAATCATTATCTACCAAGCAAGTATTACCAAGAACGAGAATACGCTTCCGTTCTTTTGGCCGGCGCCGCCGTTATTGCCTGCCGCTTTTGCACAGCATTGCGGTGCTGGTTGCTGGTGCAGTCGTTGTTGGGGTGTGCGCCGCTGCTGATGCAAGTGGCTGCTGTTGGGGTTGAGCCGCTGTTGAGGCTGTTGTTGCGCTGTAGGCGCTTGGGGTTACGGTATCTGCTGGTGCTGCCTAGGTGCTGTTTCACTGTCACTGTAAAAACTCATTGTTAGGGCTGGTTTACCATCGCTTGCACCGAACAAAAGCCTTACCTGTCACTAGCCCGCGAATACCACGTAGCCGATGTCCGCAGATTGTAAAGGTGGTGGTGTGCTGTTGGCTGCCTTGGTTTTTGCCGAAGGTGATGGTTGCTGCTGCGTGTCAAAATCCAAAGAAAAAAAAAATTACTTTCCTGGTGGAAGTTTAGCCACGTTGGGAATTTTTTTTTGACAAATGTCAAAACTATGCCAACTTGGGGGTGTTCAGAAGTTACATTTAATCAGTGCGCTAAGACTTGATATTTACTGAGGAGTGCTCTTCGAACTTTACATGTGTGACACACTAGCGTATTGATTAACAAGGCTTACGCATTCAAAGCGCGACAGCTGGATAGGACTTGTGACAGCTGTCTGAATTAAAAAGAAATGTCCGAATTAAATAAAAAAAAATGTCAGATTTAAATGAAGAAAAGATGTCGTAGTTGAGTAAAAGGAACCTGTCAGATTTTAATTAAATAAAAACGTCAGAAATAAAGATAGTAAATTGTCAGATGTGTAAAACGAAGAAACGTCAAATTTAAATGAAAAGAAACTGTCAGAATTGCATTAATGCCAGATTTTAATAATAGTAAAAGATATAAGAATAGATAAGAATAGATATAAGAATAGATAAAGATTTTAATAATAGTAAGCTGTCAGCTTTTGAAGTCAAGGTCATCTGTCAGCTGTCAAAGGAAAAGTGTCAACTGTCAAAGAACAAAGGGTCAGCTGTCAAAGTCAAAGTGTCCGCTGACAAAGTCATCTGTCAGCTGTCACAAAACGTTTTGACTGTCCAAGTCAAAGTGTCAGCTGTCACAGTCGTCTGTCAAAGTCATCTGTCAGCTGTCACACCTCGAATGCGTCCGCCGTGGTATGAGCAGTATGTCAGTTATGTTTGCATACGACACTGCTATGGCGAATTCTGACCTCCATGTTCAAATGTGGATTCAACTTCTCAGTCAAATCCAACTTCAAACATGGAAGCAAGAATTCACAATTTTTGTGCCGTTACACCCTGTTAACGAATCCCTGTGAGTTGGCTGCAGCCCAGGTTTGCCTGGCTTTTTCTGCTGCTGAGCATTGAGACTATCCAGTTTCTCACAGGTACATCCACACCTAAATTGGTCAGAGAATCCTGAATTGTTCTTGTATGTATGTTGTTAAAGGCTCCTTCTATTGTTGTGATAACCTCATGTAGGGCGGTCTCCGTGGATCTACCTTTGAGCTAGGGATGTTGTGTTGTGGATAAGGATGTTCTACCTAGAATATCTCGGAGATGTATGTCTAAAACTCGCTCCAAAGTCTTTAGTGCGAATGATGTGAGACTTATAGGTCTGAAGTGCCTAAACTATATAAAGTTAAAAATTCATAATTCGACTATGCTTTAAAAATTTTAAAAATCGTTTGGCCGAAAATTTGCCCAGTTCACCTTATATCTAAGTTATAGGAAAGGCTTATTTGAAAGTTTGAATCTGATTAAAATCCAATCTCTTTTAAAGAATGCAGCTTTAGTCCTAAAACCTAAAACTTTTATTACTGACTCAAAATGTATGATAAAGTTTGGATCTATTGATGATTGTGAATTGATAGTTTTATCACGTTTCACACATTTTATACACCCTGAATGCTACACTCCCCCGAGGGGCCCAGGGTATTCCAGCTAGTTATTTATATATTATGTTGTTTAAAACTGAAACATTTTCACTTGATGACTTCACTAAACATCAATGCTTATAACTTTTACCTTGGAGTTGAGTTTTTCCATTATGTTTTATTCAAAATGTTAATTTTTTGTTAATGGTTTTTTCAAAATTTAAAAAAAAAAACAATTTAACAGATTGGCAATTCTATTTGAACAAACATATGTCGAACAAACAATTTGTCGATGGTTATGTTGGCGAGCTTGCTTGAGTAATATTTTGTATAAAAGCATGATATATTTTATTCCCACTTTTTTACATATTTTTTATTGGAAAATGGCATTTCTAGTGTTTTTTTTTTTTTCAAATACCCGTGATTTTTTTTTTTTTTTAATAATGACTCATATTGACACAAGCCAGTTTTGTGTTTCAGAGCAATGGGAGCGATCGCTTGAACCGTTTGCTATGTTTTTTTTGAGGTGTCACTTCACCATATGCTGCATCTTTGTTTATGACGGGAATTTTTTTTTCTGAACTTTAAAAGTATTGTAAACACTGTAAAACGTTCTGAATATATATGAATATATATTTGAATATACAGGGTGTCCCGCAATAGTGTGCAAATAAACTTTTTTGTGTGCAAATAAACTGCAAATAAAACTTTTTTATTTTTTAAGATAACTTATGTTGTTGGTGTCATTAAAAAGAAAATTGAATAAGTTACAAAATTGATTTAAAAAAAATTCATTTATTACGCGAAATTCTGAGAAATTTGCACTCAAAATTGAAATTTGGTAGTTTCAATCGATTGATTTCATCTTCACACGAGCACAGCTCGGTAACGGCTAAGTTGGTGGGGTTTGTTGATATGCCGTTAGAAAGGTGATTTTATTGCCTTTATAATGAACTATCAAAATAAGTTTTATATAAGTTAGTTTTTCTGCTAGAAAAAATAACGTAAGCCAAAGTCGTGAAATATTAATTAACCCTGTAGCTCCTATGAATGTGAAAATAGACCCCCCTCCCATACGATTTTTTGCTCACCTCGACATAACCTTACAGGTCCGTAAATAGTTGCACTCAATTGCGGGACACCCTGCATATAAATATCAAAAATGATAAAATTTTGGCCTAAAAAATAATTTTCTATGCTTTTGCAAATAAACGTGTATCAGCTAATAAACTTTTTTCTCTTGAACTGTTGAGCTCTTCTTTTCTCTTCTGTATTTCGTGCAAAATTAATTTATTTTTTGTTTGCTATTAAATTGAAAGAATTCATTAAATGGCTTAATAAATCTTCTAATTATCGCTTGCGCGCGCCAAATTTTAAAAAAAAAACCCAGCCACTTGTTCACGTTTTGTTCCACCCACACTCTAGCGCAGCGATTAGGGCGTAACCAGTTAACCAGCGTGGTTGTTGTGGGCTTGTAGCTGCGGCTAATGCGACTTAACGTGGTTTAAGTGCACATCTTCTGTTCCGGCTTTGGCAGCCCCTGCTGATCGAGCACGCAGCCACTTCAGTTAAAATGCGCCACAACGCAACATGTCCGGCGGAGTGTGGTCAGCGAATGTTTTTTATCAACCTTTTATTTTATTTTTTTATTAGTATTTAAATTGTGCATAATTTATTCTTTATTCCTTGATATTTCTTGCTCGCATTTATTTTAACAAGTTGGCAAATGGCAAAGAAAATTGCCAAGAGTGGACTCTTGATGAGTTGTTTTTGTTGTTGTCGTTTGGAAAAAAAGGCGTGGTAGGGGGTTTGTGCGCGTCTATACAATGGGAGAAGTTGGACGTAGAGGGAATATTTTCAACTGCGCTAAGCGTACTAATTGCTTTTAATTAAGCAGTTTCGCTAAAAGCGTTCTTTTTGCATCCCACCCTCTTCTTCCAAGGCTTTTGATGCATTCTTTTTCACTGGCATGTCCTTTATCCTGCGTCATTTTGCAATGAAGTGAAATGAAAGTATGTAATAAAGTTTATAATTTTCTTCATTAACATAGCAGCAGCAGTAGCAGCTAAAAAAATAGAATACAAATAATTCTCAAGCGGAAACGGAAATTAAAGTTAGAGTATTGCAATGCCAACAAAGTTATATTGAGCAGAACAAAATTCTTCAAAAGTTTCTGCTTGATGTCGAACTTTGCGGGCGTTGCAGTTGCTGCACTCAAAATGCTGGCTGCTGGAATGTTTAATACTTTAAACTTTTTGCAAGTTGCTGTTCTAAATCCATCCGGAATATTGAAATATTTTATGAACTTTGTTTTGAAAACTAATTAACGAATTTCAGCGTGAGGGCAGAAACTTAATTCTTCACTATTGCATGTATTGGGTTGTTCAAAAAGAAAGTGCGTTTCTGGAAGACGTCACTGTTATCTTCAAAGATCTGTCAAATGTTGACGTACGTAAGCTGTTTATTTAGATTAAAACCAAATAAATTAATTTAGTTTTTCCTCCTTTCTTTTTGGAAGTTCTGTTTTCACCCTCAAACAGCTGACTGTTTCTTGTTCCGGCGGACTGGCTTACATTTGTAAGCCCATTTATAATTCTCATTCGCAGCCTGCGCAAACATCGAAGCTGACACTACATAGGCTAAAAATTCGCTGCCCTATACCCGAACACGATTGCACAATATTGTACGAGAAAATGATAATTATCCGATAAATCAATATCTTTATTTCCATATTTCTCTATTCTCCATTCTAATTGTTCTAATTTTATTTTTGTTTTCGCAAACTCTTCGTAATACAATGCGCCTTATTTTCACTAATGTCAGGAAGAATATAATCCTTCGGTATACGAATAAACAGGGGCATGCACTGGAAGCAATTTGAAGTGCCAAGAATTGAAATAAACTACCACGGAAGTGGGAAGAAGTAGATGTTGCTGTTGAGGTTGATGTCTTCTTTGTCTTGTTGATAACGGCTGGCGTATATCAATCGCATGATCAAATAATAGAAGGGCTTTGGGCACCACAAGCAGCCCCGGATAATTGCGCATCGATGAGCCGGAATCGCTTCAAAGCAATTTCGCGGACTGTTCGATTCGATGATGCGAATACACGAGCTGCTCGACAAGCGATAAATAAAAGTGCTCCCATTTCCGAATTGTGGATCTTGCTCGATGTCGATTTTCTTTTTAGCAGTACACTCCATCGAAGCCTGCAAAATGTGAAATAAAAGTTTGGTGATCCGCCGATGCTGCCACTCATTATCCACTAAGAGGCGATATATTCTATGGTCGCCAGCCTGGTCAACCGATGACCATTAATCACAATGGATAATTTTTTTACCGGATTGGATTTGAGTGAGCAGTTGGTCGGCAAAAAGTTGAGTGAAGTCGGCACGATACGCAAGAACAAGAGCTGTATTCCACTGGAAAATGCATAAGACTCGTGACAGAAAAGTGGGTCACGATTTGCCTTTCGATATTGATCGCGACATTTGTCACTGCCCAAAGAAAAAAAAAAAAATATCTATGTTTTGTCCTCGTTGCATTCCAACAACGTCATTGATGCAGAAACTGGTGAGTCGGAAATAATAATGAAATACAATCGTACGAAAGATGGCGTGGACACCATGGACCAAATGCTTGACAAATAATAGGCGCATGTGGAAAACGCGTCGGTGGCCATTAGCAACGTTTTTCAACATGGTGGATTTGTCGGCATTTGCTGCATACGTGCTGTATTCTGAAACGCATGGGACCAGAAATTCTTGTCGCAGCTTCCTTATTGCATTGGCGAACGATATGGCTACTCCAAGCATTAGCCGTCGAGCACAGATTAGCCATGTCAATCGTTGGCCGCATGTTCGCAATGCAATGTTTGATATGCTAGGCATCAGTAGTCTTTCATCGGATCAGCCACCGCAACAATTGAAATTGAATTCAGGAATAGCGGGCATCAAAGGAAAGCGCGTGTTTTGCGCAGTAGAGAAAATGCAACACGTCACCCGAAAGTGTTGCTCTCTTTGCGGCAAGAAGGTACGCACTGTATCACGAAAATAAAGTGCCCGGAATGCTTATAAGTTTTTATAATTTATTTCTAATCATATCTAATCACCTACTTTTTCATGTATAGTTTCCTCCTTATTGAATATCGAATTCTAAATAATACTTGAATTTTATTGAAAAAAACAAATAATTTGTTGCTATTTAAAACATATCCTCCATACGTTATACATATGTATACAAATGTAAGCCAGCCGTTTAGCAGGTAGTCTTAAAAAACTGGTAAGATGAGGTACAACAAATTTTTTCTTCACTTACCACCACACTGTGAATCGGACTTAACTGTCCGATTCGAAAATTTCGAAATTTTCGAAGTGACAGTGTTTTGTTTACAACAACTTTTTACGTGTCTTCGATTTTAACGATGGAAGAAAAAATTGAGCAACGAGTTTGTATCAAATTTTGTGTGAAAAATGGTTTCAACTGCGCCGATACGCGTAAAATGCTGGTGAAATGTTACGGTGACTCTGCTCTATCGTATCAGAAGGCAAACAAGTGGTTTAACCGATTTGTGAGTGGCCAAGACGAAGTAGAAGACGACCCTCGTACCGGGCGGCCATCGTGTTCGACTACAGAAAAAAACGTTGAAAAAATCAAAGAAATGTTGGTCAAAAATCGCAAATTGACGATTAGAGAGATAGCAGAGGACGTTGGCATTTCAATTGGATCCGATCAGAACATTTTGAAGAATGAATTGGGCTTGAAACGTGTCGCTGCGAAGTTGGTACCGAAAGAACTCAATTTAATGGCAATTTCTCGGTAAAAACTAGACCGAGTTGCTATCGCGAAAGACATGCTGGAAATGGTCTATCATTCCTGGAATCCATCATTACTGCTGATGAGACATAGGTATACGAGTATGACACGCAAACCAGGCATCAGGCGAGTGAATCAGGCTCAATTTTTCTTCCATCGTTAAAATCAAAGACACGAAAAAAGTTGTTGTAAACAAAACACTGCCACCTTATCAAATGTCATCGAGAGACGCTGATATTTGGCAGCCTTGTCATAGACACATGTGGCAACCTACATAATTTTTCGAATCGGACAGTTACGTCCGATTCACTGTGTGAATGAACATTTCTTTTTGAACAAGGTGGTATATTTTCTTGTATTCGATTTAGAAATCAACTTGTAGTTCTCTTGAGAAGTTTGAAGAAATTCGGACAATTTAAATAAAATTAGAATTATTGCGGTCGGGGGACCACAAGTTGTATATTCTTATTTTTTTTTTTATTTGAACGAATCCTAATTAAAAAATCATAAAGTTTAATATTAATTTTTAAAAAAAAATATTTATTTATTGAAAATTGTTTACAAGCACTCTGATGTGTATTAATTTTTATCGCTTTCGATCCCCTTTTGGACGCTGAACATGTCATTTCTCTATTGTCTGTCTATAAAGTAAATAATAGTAAATAGTAAATAAATAACAACAACAATAAACGAATGTAAGCATTAAATATTTGTAACAAGTTATTCAATTTTATTAAAATTATTATTAACTTACTTTTCTAAATCTATATTACACACATTTGCTGCAATTTCCTTTTCTTAAAACTTATTTGTAATAAAGCAAAAATATACTTTACGTATGATTGAAAACGAAAACATAAAAGCACAAATAAAAGTAACAAATCAGTTTTAAAGAAATTTTTACGTGTCAGTACAATTCAGTATTGAGGTTATCTAATATAAAAAAGACACACACAGAGAGAGAGAGAGAGAGAGAGAGAGATAGTGTTGCGCATTCTGCTGCGCTTTCACCTGCTTGCTTGTAGTCTGCTCAATAATTAATGCATACACACACAGCACACCTCACATAGTTACGTGACGATTTCTACCACGCCACTCCACCCGCAAGGCGCGTTAAGGAATTTCGTTTCAAATAATCGCTCCAAATCATAGTTTGAGCTTTAACTTCAAAAATTGCAAAAAAGCAACTGAAGCCAGACAAAAATTAGTGGAAGTTTATAGCAACGATATGGCTAAAAAATACAATGTCAGAAGTGGTTGGCCTGCTTCCGTGATGAACATTTTCTTAATCATGGATGCTTCTAGTTCTGGTAAGGCCTTGGAATTTGACGACGACCAAATAAAGACGTTAGTGAAAACAAGCAAGCCTTTGACAGTCTGAGAAATTGAGAGTGCTCTAAAACTGTCCGTTGAAAGCGTTCAAGGTCATTTAAAGTACGAGATGGTTTCATCAAAAAATTGGATGTCCCGCATGAAAAATGCAAACCGTTTCTCAAGCTATGATTACGGGTGACAAAAAGTGGATTATCTTCAACAATGTCAACAGAAAAACAAGCTGGTAGGAGAAAGGTAAAACGCCGGAGCGACGAGCAAAAGCAGACATTCACCAGAAGAAGATTATGCTCTCAATCTGGTGGGATTGGAAGGGGCCTGTCTACTACGAGCTACTCCCACAAAAAATCCAACCATAAATTCTGAAGTCTACTATGAACAACAACGGATATTGACCGATGCTATCCAAGACAGGCCTTATACGAGTTTGGTGACTCACCAAAAATTGCTCGATTTCGGAGGGAATATTTTGCTCCATCCACCCTATTGTTCAGATCTTGTGCCCACGGATTACAATGAAAGATTGCGGATTACTTGCGCGGAATAATTAAGCTACTACAGAGATGGTAGAAGGTGATCGAACAAAATGGAGAATATATAACTGATGAATGTTAATTTGATTTATAAAATAAATAAGTCCAAATTGTAAATTAAGAACCGTACTGACTTTTTGAACAAACCAATATATTTAATAATATACAGGGACCAACAAAAGTCTACAACAGGATAAAATTTTTGATTTCTACAAAAATTAAGATTTTTATCGAAAAGTTAAGATGCAGTTATTTAGAAATGATTATGTATTAAAAAAAAAACAATAACAACAAAAACTTTGATCTTTACCAAGACATCAAGACATTGCCAATAAAGAGATAAAAGATAGGAAACTTCATGTTTTTCAAGGTTATTTCAGATTTCATCTTTTTCAACTGTCTTTTTTATGCAAATCTCACGTATTGTATATATGAGTTTGAATATCCCATGTTTGAGGGGAGTTTCTGTGGTTTATCAACCTTTTACACATTTATGGTGAGTTTGGATATCCCATGTTTGAGAGGAGTTTCTGTGCATGATACAATTATAAGGTACGGTAAGGAGATTCACCACACCGACCTCGAATGTCAAAATGTATTTTTGCATTGCCACTTTTTTGTATTATTGATAAATGTGGGACAAATAATAAGAAAGGGAATTATATGTAGAATAAATATGATAATTTAGGACAAATGTGTTTACAATGAAATAATTAAATCGCTAAACTATCAGTAAATTATTTATGTTCTTAATTTTTATTTATAATTTTTATTCTAATGTCCACTTTATATGTAATACATAATTTTTTTATTGCCATTAGACAGAGAAACTGCTTAACATAAATCAAAAATTTGCTTTTGATGAATTTCATTTAAAAATCTAGATAAAACTGAAATTTTGAACCCGACCACCGCAGATATCAATGAAATTTTGTTCATAGCTAAATTTGATCAATACAAACAAACTCTCATTTTTAGAAATGACTGTTTTGCGATTTTTTGGGCGTTGCACAGTGGGAAATTTTTCGAAAAAACGCGAAAATGGTCGAAAAGAGCTCCATTTAAACTACAATAACTCAGAATCGGCTGAACCGATTTCCATGATATTGGTATCATTAAAAAGATATTTTAACAGGCTTTATGACACGTTAAAAAAAATTACACTGTAAAAAATTTTATAACAAAAAGAAAATTTTAACTAACGAAAAAACCAAAAAGATCAAGGGTTTTTTTACAGTGTATTACTTTTTAGAAAGGTTTATCCTTCACCTATAGCATATCAAAAAAAAAAAAATGGGTTCTTTTTTAGTTTTTTTATATAATTTTTTAAGTAGTGGCACTTATAGTAATTGCCCATATATTTTTATATTGAAGCCGCGAAAAATAGCCAAACATCTGTTATATTACTGAGAAGTGTTCAAATTTCAGTTATATTCAAAATATACTTATAATGTGCAAAGGTTATTGATATAATATGCATAAAAGAAAATTGTGTATGTATACAGGTAAAATAAATAAACATTGTCCCAGGAAAATTATGAATATGTTTTAACCCCAAAAAGTTCTTGCGGCCGTACCAGCCCAAACCAATAAGTATACAGGTAAGCACATAAAATGCTTACTGTAACTGTGTTTCTAGGATTAGCAAAAAAAAACACACTGCAGGTACCCCTAATTAAAGAATTGATTTTAAAATTGCCTTAAAAATTGCTATATAAATGCACCTGATGAACATACCGAAATTCATAATTATAAACAGTTTCGAGAAGCCAAGATATCCCATTAAAATGTTTATGCTTATATTTTAAAATTTTGAGTGAATATGAATTCAAACAATAAGTACAGATGCATAAAAATATCTAATAAGCGTTGCGCTTCGCTTCGTAAAATAAGTGAAAACGAGGCTGCAAATATAATTGAATATTTTCCAGCTGTCGCCAACATTCATTGTAGCCGTATTTGCGAAACTTGCCGGAATACACTAAGAAAAGCGCGCAGTCGTAATGAATCCAACGTGGAGCAGAATAATTAACAGAATAATAATTAAATAATTAACTTAAAAAAAATTTAAATAAAATAAAACACAAATTAATAAAAACATGGCAAATAATATAAACAATTGTTGATGGTTTTTTATTTGTAAACATTTAAAAAATGTTAGAATTGTTGAACTATTTTGTAAATGTGTAAGAATGTGACCTGATATTTTTGCTGTTATTCGAATTATTTCGAAAAATTTCGGTACGTTCATCAGGTGCATTTATCTAGCAATTCTTAAGGCAATTTTAAAATCAATTCTTTAATTAGGGGTACCTGCAGTGTGTTTATTTTGCTAATCCTAGAAACACAGTTACAGTAAGCATTTTATGCGCTTACCTGTATACTTATTGGTTTGGGCTGGTACGGCCGCAAGAACTTTTTGGGGTTAAAACATATTCATAATTTTCCTGGGACAATGTTTATTTATTTTACCTGTATACATACATAATTTTCTTTTATGCATATTATATCAATAACCTTTGCACATTACTTATAATATTTATATTTTGAATATAACTGAAATTTGAACACTTCTCAGTAATACAGGGTGAGTCTGTTAGAGAGGTCAATCCGAAAACCGGAGGTTCCTTGGGTCAATACAAGAAAAAAATTGTATGGGAGGGAGGGGGGGGGTCTATTTTCACCCCCCTCCGAGATAGGAGTAAAATAATGTAAAAAAGTCGAATTTTAAGGTAATATCACTTTTAGCGCAATAACTTTAAAAGTATGATAGCTTCGTAAGATTTAAGTGTAGTTTTGGAAACACAATTTAACAGGTCTAATAAAAAAATAAAAAAAAATCAAAGTTAACTCGTTTGGTAAAAACAATATAAGCTGGCCAAACTCAAAAAATAATTTTTTTCGCGAAAAAAATTAGTACGAATGCGATTTTCTCTAAAGTTTATCTAAAAAAAAAATTCAGTTTATTACGTATTTATGTTCTCTTAAGTGTTCTCTAAAACTTCCGAATACAAAGTTTTTACCTCAGGTCAACAGGTCATCTGTTTTTTGAGTTTTAATTTGTGCTTAAAATACCTATGTAAATTACAAAAGCTTACATTGATATGTAAACAATAGAAAAAACAAAAATTTACTTTGCAGTGTAATGTTTTTGTTGTAAAATTTTCTGTTGATTTTAAAACTAACGCTACTATTATAGTAAACAACAATAAAAGAGAGTTGAATGCCGATATTATAATTACCGTTTTAAATAGTAAATTTGTATTTTCAGAAAATTTTACAACAAAAACATTACACTGACAAACATTAAACTATAAATATGTATCTTAATATATTCACAAATCACACAAATTGAAGTGCACTACTGTGTCAGAGAAAGAATTTATAGCGAATGGCTTATGGCCTAATGGCAAATGGAAAAACCTAACAACAAAAAACTTCACAACTTTTCTTATAATAAAATAATGTACTTCCCTGTATTCCAGTGGCTACATAATATAACTTCACTCTCGAAGCAAATTTCGAAGCGAAATATCAATATTAAAGTATGTAGTACTTAAAAAAAAAAAGAATTGGATTGTACGAAAAAAAATAAACAAAGCGATATTTTATCAAAATGATCGCCTGTCAAATGTGGTACAATACACCAATTTTCGACAAATTGTCGAACATCGATATTTACCAAGTTGTAACATGACGACACAGCTAAGTAATTCATAAAAAACACACAGAACAAGCATGGATTTTTTGTGGATATTTTTTAAAATACAGCAGCACTATATTTTATAATGTTGACATTAGAGGTCGGTGTGGTGAATCTCCTTACCCTACCTTATTATTGTATCATATTTCTGTGGTTTTTGTGCTTGAATTGAACATTTTGTCTTAGTATTTGACACAATCAGGACATAAGGCTATCCCTTTCCCACAGTCAAAAATCGAAGTTTCCTATCTCTTTATCTCTGCTTTGCAAACAGGACATTGCGATCTCTCGATAAGGAGAAGTGGGAAATTTTCATGAATATTTTCCACAGTTTTCATGCATTTTCAACAAAATACATTCTAAAAAGGATTTAATATAAATGATCTTTTTTCAATCGAGAAATTTGATTGTTTTCTCAGCTTTTTGTTTGAATTAAGGTGAATATAAATTTTTAAAAATTTTACAAATTTTTAAAAATTTTTGATGCAGATCGGAAGAACTTTTTCAGGTCTATAGTTTGTGACAATTTTTTTTGAAGTGTAACTTTTATAGCCGCTTATACAACAATACGGCGAGCTAGATGGGTGGTAAAACCAATGTAACGAAATGGTTCTTATGACAACAACAATACAGCAATTCGCCGCACTAGTTGTATAAAAACGAAAATATTACTGTTTAAATTTTTTTATATTTTTTCTTTCACTGAAGATTGCACACAGTTCGTTTGTATCCATAGGCGGCTGTTCTAACCACTAGGACACGTAGACATATTTATTTGAGTAGCTCATACTTATGTTAAATCAACAATCAGTACTTCTCTTTTTCTTTTATGATTGAATTGAGTCTTTCGTTCAATACTCTGAAAGTCCAGTACAGTCTAAAAATTTGAATCTGAACGTAGCTTTTGTTTTCAGAATATTAGTATACTTTTAGGCATTTCCCAAATTGAGTTTTGATAAATTCAGATCGATTGCATTGATTGATTTGGAAACAGCACACGTTGCAATATTAACGAATGCAATTTTGAATCTAAAATTTGTTTTATTCTTAGATCTGTGAATTTCCATATAAATATCGTATTTTTCATATAATTCAAATGTAGTTTTTAACTCACATTTATATCGAAATAAAAAAAATATATGCATGCTGCGGTATTTTAACACACAAAATACTGGTTACAAGTTCTTCCAATACCAACTGAGCTGTCAGAATACCTTTGATATGTTTGTCGAAACTAAAACATAAGAAAATTAACACTTAACAATGCATATGCAACCCATCCGGCGAAAGTTCGTTTGCAATGAATTTTTATCGAAGAAAAATTTCGTGTTTTTCCCTAATTGGCGATCAAAAGTTTGGAGAACGTAACGGTTCCTTCGTAAACGAAGGTTCGCTTATGTTTCGAAAATTTATTTGTTTACAATTCCAAAGCGACTAATTCTTCAACACTAGTTTCTACTTTTTTACTGTAAGGTGGATACTTTCGGATAACTTTTTTGGAACTTTCAGACTTAATTTTATAATTACTGACGCGATAACACTGGTATGAAATAACTTTCGATGTATCTTTTTCGAATCCTAATCGATATCGAGTTCGATTGTTATCATCGCAAACTATTCGTAAATTTTTAAATTTTCGATATCGAAGTCGGATTTTGTGCCGTGTGGGAAATAGCAGAAGTTTTGTGGAAATGTTAGAGTTTCTTCTATTTATATTTATATACATGTCTGCATCATTTAGCATTAAATATCGTTGCAAATGCAACATAAAATACGATGCAAGTCTTGTACCGAAAAACGTATAAACATTTTTAACTGTGTAGGCACAGTAAAATAAACCCGAACAAGTATGCGCGGTAGCATAAGGTCAGAGCTTCTGAAACGAAGCACAGGCTTAGTAGACCTAGCTGCAGTTGAAATTTTGTGTTTTTTTGAAAAGTTTTTCCATTTACTATCATACAGGCTATAAATTATATAAACGATATAAATAATGCTCAAACTATATAATCGATTGATGCTTATTTTAGATAAACAATAAATTTTTTTTGGCATCAATGCTATGGAATAAATTGGAAGATCTATACTATGCTTGCTTTCAGGTTTGTTCGTATTTTGTTCGCTTTGAAGCAAGGGAGGCAATGGTGAGATGGTAGCACGTTCAATTTGCAGTCGAATTGTACGCGGTTCGATGCTAGTACGGAAAGGGAAAAGTGCATTATTCCCGACACAGGTTTTTCGACAAAATTTTTCTTTTTAATATTTATGAATAAAAATATAATTAACAAAAAAATAAAATAGCAATATCTGTCGTCTGTGCTATGGAGATCGAGCCTGGGATGACTTAAGTCATCAAATTAAAATAAAAAAAATCCTCTTGATAACCCACTGTGACATGAATGTAAAAAAACTGTGATCTAATTCTGTACGTGAATATTTTACTTTTCAGTAACTGCCCATAAACAAAAGGGACAATTGATGTTTCCCATGATATCACTATGTTGAATATACTAGTTGGCTTTATGAAAGAAGACAGTTCTTGAACTATACTGGTTTAAACGCAGACTGCTTTTTAACCAGTTGGTTGCACTGAAGGAGGGAATGTTACAAGAATAAATGGGTAAAAGTTTCACTTGAAACTGAAATTTTCATTTCAGGATATATGAGCGGTGGGCGTATTCTTTGACCGATTTTAATATAATCTCACGCATTGGTTTCTGTTGATGTCACAAACATTTTTGCCGAATTCCATTGTCTTGGAATACTTGAGGAATACAAAGGCTTTTAAGGTTGGCGCTAATATAATCAGACTTTTAATCTGAAGCGCCAACTTCAAAGCATTTGTATTCATCACGAAATTAATATATTTATGATAATAAAACAAATAAGAAAAAATTAATATAGTAAGATTTCATATATAATAATATGTTTAAATAAATTATCAAATATGACCAAGAAATTAAAAGGAAACGTATTTTTAAAATTATTTTTTACTTTGAAGTGATTTTGCAGTCGGTTGTTTTTTTTTTTTTAAATTTTTATTTCTTCCTTTTTAGAGAATATGATAAATTTTCGAAATAAGTGTATAAACAACATAAATAAAATTGTTCCGAAAAAATTTGTTCTATTAAAATCTGAAAGTTTGTTGGTTATTTAAAAATATCTGCATCTTAAATTTAAATTAGATGTCACATGTTTTGGAATTATTATACCCATTCTTGTAACGAGTTTTATTACCCTAGTGTCAATATTATTCGAGATATAGTGTTTTTCAAATATTGCCACGCCCCTTTGTTAAATAAGCGCCCACTTTCTCGAGCGTTATTTTCAATAATTGTGCCTACCCCTGTACTTTATTTCAGTACCCCAGCGTCAATATTAACTGCGATAGTGTTTATCTAGTATTGCCACGCCCATTAATCGAATAACGCCTACTTTATTGACCATAATTTTTAGTAACTCTGCCTACCCCTGTACTACAATAAATTTCAGTGCCCTAGTGTCAATATTATTCGATATACACTGTTTTTCTAATATTGCCACGCCCAGTAGTCGAAATCCGCCCACTTTCTTCACCGTAATTTTTACTAATAATGCCTACCCCTATACCAACTTGCAGTACCATAGTATCAATATTATTCGAGATATACTCTTTTTCTAATATTGCCACGCCCATTAGTCAAATAACGCCCATTTTGTTGACGGCAATTTGTAATAATTCTGCCTACCACTACACTAAATTTCAGTACCCTAGTGTCCATATTATTCGAGATACAGTGTTTGTATAATATTGCCACGCCCATTTGTCGAATATCGCCCATTTCTTGACCGTAATTTGTATTAACTGTGTCTACCCCTACACTAAATTTCAGTACCCTAGTGTCCATATTATTCGAGATACAGTGTTTTTATAATACTGCCACGCCCATTTGTCGAATAACGCCCACTTTTTTGACGATAATTTGTAATAATTATGCCTACCCCTATACTAAATTGCAGTACTCTAGCCTCAAAATTATTCAAGATATACTGTTTTTCTAATATTGCCACGCCCATTTGTCGAATCACGCCCATTTTCTTGCTCGTAATTTGTTATAATTGTGCCTACCCCTACACTAAATTGCAGTACCCTAGTGTCAATATTATTCGAGATACAGTAGTATCTAGTATTGCGAGATCTATTATTGCCACGCCCAGTTCTCGAATACCGCCCACTTATGATATCTATCTGTTCCCCAAAAATTATGGGAATCAGGCATATGGCTTAGGAGTTATCGATGTACATACATTAAAAAAAAAAAAAAAAAAAAAAAACAGAGAAACCGACGAACTTGAGAACCTCCTCCTTTTTGAAGTCGGTTAAAAACAAAACTGGTTTTGTTTACACAATTTATTTCTGTTTTTTTCTTTTACACTATAATTTTTAAACTAACTGCTATTGTAGGTTTCGAACTCACGTCATCATTGAAATGAAAGTAGTAAACGTTGCTTGTGCGTCATAATCAAATAAAAAATGTTTCACAATAATTGTATTATAAAGCTTTGTTAACCAATAAAGTAACTCTGAATCATAAGCCTTTTGAATATTAACAATCTGAAAATTAAGACGGAAAGTATTGAAATACAATACAGCATGGATTAAAATATAATACATGTTGTATTAAATTTAAGATCATGCCTATCTTAATTCAAAATCTATTTCAATTGTACTAGTTTTTGAAACCGATTGTATTACTTTTTTGTTATTTTGTGTTAAATTTTCAACTATTGGTACTAAAGTTCTAATTTTATTTCAACTTTATTCAATTTGAGTACAGCTTTGACTAAAAAAATTTAATATTTCGAAAAGTATTAATTCTAATAAAAAATGGTTTAAAAAAATACTTATTCCAACCATTGGTTTAAAAATTACTCCAAGATTTTTAACCGTGTGGTGACAATAATTGAAAACTTGTAACAACCCTGTAGGAAAATCGACTAATTTAAAAGTAGTTGAAAAAGTAGTTTTTTGTCAACCACAACTAGTTGAAATTCTGACTTTTTTCCATAGAACGAACTAACATATTTTGTATGATGATTTCCGCTAAATAAGTCAATTGACTTTCGTCTGCATATATTTTCAACTACTTGTTAAATTAGTTATATTTAAATTATTTTTTTAATTACTTTAAAATAACCAATTGAAAACTAGTTAATCAGGCATGTTCTGAAATCCGATTCATCTCGGAATCCGATTTAATTTCGGATTCGGAATCGGGTTTCAGAACATGCCTGAATATTCCACTTACTGAAGATGAATTTAAAAGCATACAAATTTTAAATTTCTATACATCAAAGAGATAATTTATTTGACTGTTTTGAAAAAAAAATACATAAATTTATTACGCATATTAAAAAATTAAATAAAAAAAGTCTTTCAAGCTTTCAGTCTTTAACGAAATTAAAATTTTAAAATTAAGATTATTTATTTTTAAGTAGTATTTCAATTACTTCAGATATAATGCAATAATAACTATATAGAATTGAAGTGGATGCCACCTTAATATAATTCAAAGTAGTTCATATACTAGTTTATTTTAAATTAGTTTTTTAATTAGTTGTTTTTAAAAACAAGTTAGTTTGTTCCTATAGGGAAAGACGACAAGCTTCAGAACTTTCAAATTCACAGTAACCTTAAAGTCGATTTAAATTAGCAAAAGTCAGTTTAGAATTAACCATATGCGACTCAAAGTATGGCCAATTTTGAAAGATTTAAAAGTCTAAACATTGAGAATCTTAATTTTTATTCTATGTTCAAAATGATTTTGTAAACATAAATTTATATTAATCTTCTACGAAATTAAGTTCGTGCAAAATAGCGCCAAAAACTATTCAGTTCCCACAGCTTGAGTTGGAAAACTCAAAGAATCGGAGTTACGCAATACAAAGAAGAGCGAATTCCTTTGTGGTGCACAAACAAAACACAAAGAAAGTGTATGACTCTGAGTTTATCCAAAAATAAAATAAATTGGAATGGGCTGCTAGAAAACCACACAAGTTGAGCGGTAAGGAGTAGTAAATAGAATAGCAATCAGTGTTGCAAGCAAAATGCAATTAAATTGAATTGCATTTAAATTGTTTGCAATTACGTTTTGCACACATCCTCAAGTGTGTGTTGGCGAAAAAAAAGGCAACATTGGTTTCAGTAACCAGCAGCACGAAGGGCAACATTTGGCAATAGCTAAGTGATAGAAATGGGCGAAATTAGACTAGTAGCTGCCGATGCAGTCAAGTGAAATGAAAGGCAAGTATTATATTATTCTTGATCCTTGATACATTGGAATGCCCACACACTCATACACACACCCTTAAGCGAAAAGGCCTTAAGCGATTTTCATGCGGCCTTAATGTTCTATTTGTATTTATTTAGTTTTTTTTTTTTTTTTTTTTGCCAAATGCAAACAACGAAACCAACAAACAAACAAAACGAACAAAAAACATCACTTCACTTCGAGTTGTATTCATATTTTTTTAGTTGTTGATTTTTATCCCTTGTATTATTATTTTTCAATGGGAGGCCCATCGTAGCTACCCGGCTTTTGTGGATATTTATTTATTTGCTATTTTTGTATGTTTCGGCACTTAAGTATATTCCACATCCACGAGATTTTAATAAAAATTCCCATAGTTTGTATATTTTTGTATTTTGATTTCGTCTTGGTCTTCTTTTGTTGAACTTCATTCTTTATCTGCGCTTAAGGGCGATATTTCACAGATAAACGCACTTTTGAATGCAATTGCGGGAGACACAGAATTTATAAGCATTCTCCGAGAAAAAAAAGGAAAGAAAAGGATTCACTGCGATATATTTTTCTTCTTTATGAGTATAAATATCAATTGAATCGATATAAATCACATATGTTTGAACATTGTTATAAAACCCAATTATTTGGTCGGTACAACAACAATCCAGAAAAATAACAACATCGAGTTGATAGATAACTTGGCTCGTTAAGCATCTTTTGATAAGCATGAATTAACTCGTAATTGCTTTGGCAAACATTTGTCAATCGATCCCGCAGAGGTTGGTTTCAAAGGATATGTAGCAGCAGCATATGTCCTTCAAGAGCATTTGTGGCAAACAAGCCTTTGAATTTTTTCATCTTTATTGTATTGCACTGAAATTTATTTAATTTCAATGGAAAGGCTTGAAATAACAGTAGAAGATTGAAATAATCTGAATATTTTAAAGCGTAGAGTTATGTGTATGTTCAGCCCCCCCCCGAAGGGCTTTATTGCTAATTTCCTTTGGAACAACTAAGTTTATTTTGTACAAGAAAAAAAAAATTATTTTTTCTATGTTCATCAGCTACAAAGGTTAAATCTAACATAAGATTCTTCATTCTTTCAGGCTCTATGATTTTAATTACTGCTCAGACAATACACGGAATATCCAGAATACAATATAATCGACTGTACACTGTCCACGATTTGTCAAGTAAAAACATTATATTAAAGCGATGACAAAAAATAAGATGTGAATGACTCCACATTCACCCCAAAAAAACTGTCCCAATGACCTTGCAGGCTGACAGAACCACCTTGGTCTTCTTTGGTGCATGTTTACCCAGAGAATTCTACTGCTTTGACTGTTCCTTGATCTGTGGTGTATTGTGATGTAACCATGTTTTTTCAACGGCTACGAAACTGCGCAAAAACTCGTTCGAATTGCGGTTGAACATCGCCAAACACTCTGTGCCAAACACTCTGAAGTGGTCATACTGCTGCGCTTATGGCCGAGCAATCGCGACACCTATTGCGAGTATAGCTTTTTTATGTCACATTCATGCAAAATGCGATGTGACCGCTTAGTTGAAATGCCTAAAGCCTTATCCATGGCAGAATTATAAGGTAGGCTCAAGTTGGAATAAAAAGGAAGATTATTATTATTATTAATAGATGCCTTTATTGTATTAGTACACTAAGAACTTAGTTCTTCCAAAGTACAAAGATCAATGACAAATTATTGATTACAATTATTAATAGTTAATTTAGAATTTCAACTTAAACTAAACTTAACATTAATAAAAGGTTTAAAAAGATATAATAAAATTAAATTACTAAACAGAAGAAAAGTGAAAAATAAAGAATACATATAAGAGGCAAGATGATGAGAAAGAGATTGAGATAGAGCATAAGAAAGAGATGAAAGAGATGAAAGAGAACTGATCTTTTATTAAGAATTAGACGATGAAAAATGCCTTTTTATTGAAATTTTGAAAAGCGTTATTGACCGGATCGACTTTAATTGACTAGGTAATGAATTCCAAATTCGAATGGCGTTAATAAAAAATAGTCTTGTGGAGTTAAGGAAGTTAAGAGTTGGCAAAATTAGTGCTTGGCTTCTAAGCCAATCAATCACTCCAATTTACTTATCAAATAAGTAAAGAGGAGTTTTTGAGTGTATAAGCTTATGAAAGAATATGCAATTTCTGATATTAGAGTAAGTTGATATGTCGCTTCCAAGTATACAGGTTTTTAACTCAGTTAAATGATCGAACCTACGTAACCCATAGACATAACGTGTAGCATGATTAAAAGCGATTTGCAATTTAAGCTCGAACCATGAGTCCAACTTACTATATACAAGATCAGAATGCGATATGATAGGAACAATTAGCTGAATCACAAGATTACGCTCATTATACCAATGGGAGTGTACTCAGTCGACATTCTAAGATTTCGTAAAATAAAATATATTTTTCGAACTACACCGTTGATGTGATCTGTACATGTGAGAGAAGCATTAACATGAAATCCAAGATTAACAACACTATTAACAATTTGTACAATGTTATTATCCATTAATACTTCAGGAATTGAGCTAGGGTTAATTATAACTTAAGAGATAGGTAACACATAGGACTTTAAGACATTAAGATGGAGACTATTATTCATAGCCCATAGGCTTATACTGTGAAGTTCTTCATTAAGCTTACAGACTAGATCTTCCATAAGATTTGTTTTGCCAGACAAATAAATCTGCACATCATCTGCATAAGCGTACATTGTTGAATAGGTGCAGCAGCGAAAAATGTCATTCACAAATATGAAGAACAGCAGAGGACCAAGAACCGATCCCTGGGGCACACCGCAGCAAACAGCTCTGTAATTAGAAAAATTGATGCCAACCTTTACCTTTTGTTTTCTATCTGCCAAATAACTACTTACAAGGCGAATAGCGCTGTCCCCAAAGCCAACAGGTATTTTAATTTTTGACATAAAAGCTCATGGCTTACAGTGTTGAAAGCTTTAGAAAATTCGAGCAAACACAATAGAGTTAGTTGGCTATCATCATAAGGGACCTAATATCATCCAATACTTTAAGCATTGCAGTAGAGCAAATGTGACCTGCGCGAAAACCTGATTGGAACGGAGACAAAAGTTTATTTTGACTTAGATGTATGTCAAAATCGGCTGCTCGAATTTGAGTTTTTTTTATTGTTGTTGTTGTTGTCTTTGTCAATTGACGTTTAGCGCCATCACATCTATGTTGTTGCAAAACTTGTTGTTTGAGCAGCCATTTAAATGTGAGCCTACCTTATATTTTTATCATGGATTTTATCAACGATTTTGGCGACCTGAATATTCGGCATTTCTTGTGCTGGTACGACTACAACGGAATTTAGTAAATCACTTCTTAATCATTAAAACTGATAGTGCAGAGTCCCAATAGTATTTTTCAAACATTTCCTTAGATTCATTGATGGTTTTTTTTTTCTTTGCAAAAATAATGCTTGGTGTGCAAGATCCCTGGAGAACCCTGGAGAATATTATGCTTAACCATGGATATTATTATGCTGTTTCGCTTTTAAAAAAATGTCGAAATTTGACTCTTTCACCACAATGACAAGTTCAACTAGTTCCTGAATTGATTATACAGGGTGTCCCGCAATTGAGTGCAACTATTTACGCAGCTGTAAGGTTATGTCGAGCTGAGCAAAAAATTGTTTGGGAGGGGGGGTCTATTTTCACATTCTTAGGAGCTACAAGGTAAATTAATATTTCACAACTTTGACTCACGTTATTGTTTCTAGCAGAAAAACTAACTTACATAAAACTTATTTTGGTAGCTCATTATAAAGGAAATAAAATCACCTTTCTAACAGCATACAAAAACAAACCTCACCAACTTAACCGTTACTGAGCTGTGCTCGTGTGAAGATGAAATCAATCGATCGAAACTGCCAAATTTCAATTTTGAGTGCAAATTTCTCAGAATTTCGCGTATAAATGAAAGTGTTTTTTTAGGATCAATTTTGTAATATATTTAATTTTCTTTTCAATGACATCAAAAACATAAACATATCTTAAGAAATAAAAAAGTTGTGTATACTAAAAATATTATGCTTATTAGAAAATAATGATATTATCTTCTGCATAACTAATTGTAATGTCATTATTTATCATTATTTTCTAATAAGTATAATTTTTTTAGTACAGGCAACTTTTTTATTTTTAAAGATATGTTTATGTTTTTGATGTCATTGAAAAGAAAATTGAATAAGTTACAAAATTTAATTAAAAAAAAAAATTTCATTTATTACGCAAATTCTGAGAAATTTGCACTCAAAGTTGAAATTTGGTAATTTCAACCGATTGATTTCTTCTTCACACGATCAGCGAACACGAACAGCTCGGTAACGATTAAGTTGGTGGGGTTTGTTGATAGCTATCTAAATAAGTTTTATGTAAGTTAGTTTTTCTGCTAGAAACAACAATGTGAATCAAAGTCGTAAACATTAATTAACCCTGTAGCTCCTAAGAATGTGAAAATAGACCCCTCTTCCCATACATTTTTTTGCTCAGCTCGACATAACTTTTCAGCTTCGTAAATAGTTGCACTCAATTGCGGGACACCCTGTATACATCTTTTTTTTTTTTAAATGCATAGCCAGATCCCGTAATTTTTTTTAAACATTATTAAAATACTTAAGCCACAATTCTAGGTTGTAAGCTAATGAGGTAAAATCCCCAACATAACCAACAATTGCCGATTTATTTGTTTTCGGCCTGCGTTAATGGAGTGAGGGGAGTGAAGTAAATTGCATATCAACGCCAAGTAGGGATAATGAGCGCGCATCCACTTAATGGTTACCATATCATATTCAAGAGCCATACATATTTTCACACAAATACACCCACACTCACACCCACACATACTACAGTGGCGTACTCTATGTGGGGAGTACTTGAAATAATTCTGCAAAAAACATGCTTGCCACATACTTTGCCATACAGCGAATGGTACCACCCAACAAATTAGCGCAGGGCTTTGTTTGCCACTGGCAGAGTGAACAAAAGATTTGGCCTGCCACTAGAATATAATAGCAAAGAATGAGGCGGAAGAGGCGGGTATGAGAATGGGTTAATTTTATGCCGTAAAAGCATTGGACAAAATCAACTGTAAAATAATACAATAAAATAACAGTGAACAATGGTGTCGGACAGGCGGTTGGGGTCGAGTGGCTTAACTGTGCTCTGGATTACATAAGGTTAATGAGTTGAGATTCTGTGTTGAGGGTGGACGCCACAAATCTAAAACGAACGAACACGCTGAAAACAAGCAGAACAGATAAAGACACATACACACTTACACTGGCACTTGCACTTGAACAGTCACAAAGTCATATTCACAAAGCAGCATGCAGATACTTTTGGGTGGTAGTGGGTTAAAAAGTATTCTTCGAGTTTGAACTATTTATGCATGCGTTGCGCTGTTGCTATTGTTTTGCCAGCAGCTGAGGTATATTGAGCAGCAACAACATCAGCTCTAAAGTTGTCGAAACATTTTGCAACAAACATTCGCATGAATTTGAAATTCGGTACTTGAGTCACCATGACAGCCATTTGAGTCGATGCTGCGGGTGTTATTGTCAAAATTACTGCCAGCCTTGTTTATGGTATATAGGTGGTTATGTTGGGTGGTAATGCTCTCATTGTTGTTGTATAGTGCACAAAAGCGACATTGTTATGTTTCGCAGGTAGCTGCTTCGCTATTGAACGGATGGATACAAACAGATTATTGAAATATTGTCTATCTTTGTGCTTGAATTGCAAATATCTGCAGTTGTAATTTAATTAAATTTATGATGCTTTCAAAATGATAACATCAGCAACAACAACAAGCAGACATTAATGCCAGCACTTTCTTGTTGCCAAGGTAGAGTGATATTTATTGTACGGAAAAAAAACTTATTGTGATTATCATGATTTTATCGGATACAATTTATTCTATTGTTCAGTAATCTTAACCCTCATCGCGACATGTGCGTCATTTTATCCGAAGTGTGTTTGTCATTCACCTTTGATTTGAAGCCCTTGCTTTTTACTTTGGATATTTTTCGGGTCGTTAACGGTACTTTTACGAGGCAAAAAAAAAACTCTTCAGTTAGTTGCAAGCGATCAGTGAAGACAGCAAGATCTTAACCTGCTTATTGTTAGCTCATATAAATCAAAATATGACGGGAAAAATTTGGAGTTGCCGGTCGATGCATGCACTTAAAAGTTGGATCGATAAATGTTAACTTATTAAGATTGATATCACAAAACAGTAAAAATGCTCAAGAGTTTTGTAAGCCGATCTTACATAAAAAGACAATGCTTAAGAAGATGACGCACTCAGATTTTCCCTAGTACTTCAAAACATTATGTGAAATGAGTTTAAATTGTAAAATATCGAGGTGAAATGTTTTAAATAAATAAAGTTCAAAATCAAAAGTTCTTATATAAATATAAAGAATTATATATAAATTCAAAACATTGATAGGTCTACTGAAGCTGAGATTCACCTATCAACTTATTATAAATTCAGTTGAGTGAACTTACAATAATACAGATAACTGAGCTATATTGAACTTTTCAATAAAAAACAAAAAAATATGAGTGTGGCCGCCACACGCGGTAGAAGTGTAACTTTTAACACTTTTTCTTTTAGTGCAATCAAATAGTAAAAAAGCAGTCTGCCTTCATACCAGTAGTAGTTCAAGAACTGTCTCTTTTCCTAAAGCCAACTTGTATTTTCAATATCAATTGTCCCTATTGTGAATGGACAGTTACAGAAAAGTTCAATATTTACGTACAGAATTAAATCGCAGTTTTTTTTTTACTTTCGTGACACAGTTGGTTATTAAGATAATTTTTTTATTTTTATTTATTTTTCATAGCACAGACGACAGATCTTGTTGTTTTATTTTTATGTTGATAAAATTTTTATTTATAAATATTAAAAAGAAAAAATTTTTCGAAAAACCTGTGCCGGGAATAATGCACTTTTCCCTTTCCGTACTCGCATCGAACCGCGTACAATTCGACTGCAAGTTGAACGTGCTACCATCGCACCATTACCTCCCTTGCATCAAAGCCAACAATATACGAACAAACGTGAAAGCAAGCATATTATGTATCTTCCAATTTATTCCATAGGATTGATGCCAAAAAGAATTTATTGTTTATCCAAAATAATCATCAATCGATTATATAATTTGGGCTTTAATTATATAATTTATTTTCAATTTTTCTTAAAAAAAACAAAAAATGCCAGTATGATCGTAAATATTTGTAATTTAAAAAAAGCATAAAATTTAAAATGCAGTTAGGACCACTAAACCTTTGCTTCGTGGTCAGAAGCTCTGAACTTATGCTACCGCGCATACTTGTTTGGGTTTATTTTACCGTGTCTACACAGTTAAAAATGTTTATGCGTTTTTCGTTCCAAGATTTGCATTGTATTTTATATTGCATTTGCAACGATATTCAATGCTAAATGTTGCATACATGTATATATATAGAAAAAAACTCCAACATTATCACAGAAACTGTGCTATTTCCCACAGGCTCAAAATCCGACTTCGATATCGAAAATTAAAAATTTATGGATAGTTCGCGATGATAACAATCGAATTCGATAGCGATTACGATTCGAAAAAGATACGTTTGGCGGACGTAACGGTTACTTCGTAAACTTAAGTTCGCTTATGTTTCAAAAAATTATAAGTTTACAATTCCAAAGCGATTAATTCTTCAACACAAATGCGAAGATAATTATATTTTCTACTTTTTTACTGTAAGATGGATACTTTCGAATAACTTTTTTGGCATTTTCAGACTTACTTTTAGTATTACTGATGCGATAACACTGGTATGAAATAACTTGCTATTTTTGATCGCTAATTAGGGGAAAATAACAAATTTTTCTTCGATAAAAGTTCATTGCAAACGAACATTCGCCGAGCTGGATTACATAAGCATTGACAAGTGGTAATTTTCGGCACAACATTTAAGTAACATATCCTTCTTATTTTTTAGTTTCGACCAACATAACATACGTAATCTGGCACCTCAGTTGGTAATGGAAGATCTTGGTACCAGTATTTTGTGTGTTAAAATACCGCAGCATGAGAATATTTTTCTATTTCGATATGAATGTGAGTTAAAAATAAAAACTACACTTGAATTATATGAAAAATACGATAGTATTTTAGCATGTGCTATTTCCAAATCAATCAATGTAATCAATCTAAATTTATCAAAATTCAATTTTAGAAATGCCTTAAAGTATGCTAATGTTCTGAAAAAAAGGTACGTACATATTCAAATTTTAAGAGCACACTGTACTTTCAGTGTATTGAACAAAAGACTCAATTCAATCATAAAAGAAAGAGAGAACTGCTGATTTGTGATTTAACATAAGTATGAGCTACTCAAATAAATATGTCTACGTGGCCGAGAGGTTAGAACAGCCGACTATGAATCACATCGTACTGTGTTCAATCCTCAGTGGAAGCAAAAATATAAAAAAATTTAAATTTTAAAGAGTACTTTCTTCGTTTTTATACAACTAGTGCACCGAATTGCTGTGTTGTTGTTTTCATAAGAACCATTTCGTTACATTGGTTTTACTCCCCATTTAGCTCGTATTGTTGTATACTCGGCTATAGAAGTTTCACTTCAAAAAAATTGCATTATTATATCAAACATACATTTTTGTCGCAATAGAGTCATTTACAAATGATGGTATCAAATATAATATTATTGTCCAAAACATACTATTACTGAAGTTTAAAACACGTTATGATTGCCTCCACTATTAGTTGAAGTAAATATGTTGTGGTAATGCCAATCATGCTAAATATCAATATTATGATGGAGGCAAACATAAATAAATTTTGAACGTTTGTTAGTAATGCCTTTTGATCGTTTTATTACTTATTTCAATCGCCTCAGTGAAACCACAAGTGAAATGATAACAGTTTTCATGCAGTTCTTATTTGTATTTTAAAGTGAACATAAGTATTAATGCTAAAGACCGCAAAAAAAAAAAAACATAAAAGGCTGCAAACTTATAAAACCGTGCTTTGAAAGAATGAAAGAAAAAGAAATTGTTGGAGTACAATTCGATGGAACTTTTATTTATTTGTGGAAGCAGGTAACAACATACTATTTAATTATTGTGCAATTTTTGTATTTTCTGCATAATATTATGATACAATTTTACAACATTCAAATATGTTATAAAAAGTTGATTTTTTTTTATCATATTCTTTTTTGATGATTATTGCTTGGAAAACATGATTGCGTTGAAATGAACATGATTGCAGCAATCATAAACTCAATCATGCTATGATCCTCTGGCGGCCGTGGCATAGTGGGTAGAGTGTGTGACTCTTACGCCAGAGAACCCAGGTTCGAATCCTCCATCCGACACGGAAGGTTTTTTCAATTGAATTAATTTTTCTGTTCGGCCGTCATCTCTCTGCAGACAATGGCAAACCTCAGAGAGTAAAAACTGCCATGAAAAGCTTCTTGAGAACATAAGCCGTTCGGAGTCGGCGTAAAACATGTAGGTCCAGTTCTCGATCATTTGTGTGCAAACATTTCACATCACACACAACACAATTGATCATAAGAAGCTCGGTCAAAGTCCTTTCAAGGGCTGAAATGGCCATTTCGTTTTTGTTTTTCGTTTGATGTAGTAAAATTTTTATTTTATAAATCGATATATAGTTATTATCATACTAGTAATAATCCCCGAATATCGGGGGGATGGGTTATACAGTTTTAGGTTCTTATCATTCGATTTATAACTGATTAAATTTAATTATGAAATAGTTCTGTGCCGTCAAATTGTACGGCCGTTATTTCTTTCTAGAAGATAGAATGCAAATAAAACATGTTCGATGAGCAAATTCACACTCACCCGAACGATGCGTTCGCTACCATCATATCTACTTTTTTTGCAACGCTAATGCTATGTCTACACAGAGGCACAAAGTTGAGTTTTAACGTTGAACTCAAGATAAACTTTTGAATTTCCAGTACAATTATGCGTGATGTAACTCAACTTAACTCAGCTTTCATTTTGAGTTTATCAAAATAAAAGTATGCTAATATTCTGATGAAAGATACGTCCCATTCAACTTTTAAGACCGAAAGATACCCTACAGGAACAAACTAACTTGTTTTTAAAAACAACTAATTAAAAAACTAGTTTAAAATAAACTAGTATAGTAATAAAGTACTTCACCTTTGAATTATATTAAGGATAAGGCGGCATCCACTTCATTTCTAAATAGTTTTTATTGCATTATATATGAAGTAATTGAAATACTACTTAAAAACAAGTGGTTGATAAACTACTTCGAATCTTATTAAGGCGGTAACTACTCTGATTTTGATATGTTTTAATTGGAAATTTGTATTAGATTACAAGTTTATATATATTTAACCATGTTATTTCATTAAATATTAACTTTAGGCTTCACTAAAATTTTGTTTCAAAAAGACATATTTTTTATTTACGACATTGAGCTGCAAGACAGACGTGGTAAGCACACTTTGAAACTGATAAACTGCCTCAAGACCCTGTGAAATGATTAAAAGTTCTTTATTATTTAAGATATTCAAATTAGAAACTGGTAGTGTTTAGCAAACATTGCACAATTTGGACTCTGTAAGGAAATTGATGCATTGCTTAACCATTCAGCAAATACCTCATCACTTTAGTAGTAAAGACGCACGCCTTTCTCTAGGTAGCGTCGAGTCTGTTTCATCACTTCATTGCGATTGACACTTAAAAGAAGCTCTAAGCAAAATATCGGTGTGTCCATCGACCATGATTGATGGTTGCAAAGCGTGGAAAGTCCCGCTTACACTCTTGCTTAGCTCATATTTTGAAATGAAGCATCAAAAAGCTGGCTCGTGTTAAATAACAGGCGCAGTATCCACACAATTTCGATCAATTGGATCGGCACCTTTGCTCATGTACCCGGGCGGTGGGGTGCCCGTTTTTGGAAACTGCTTCCGTGGTACGCATGCTTACATATAAGCGCAGAGTTCCTCCAGCTTCTGAAACTATCACCTGTTGGAAGCAGAAATAGTCCAATGAAGAAAGGAATAATGAAATTATATCCACCCTTGCAGCGTACTTATGTTAAGCTAATTGAATGTAATTACTAGTCCTTTTTTGAGTTAACTGGCAATGAAGAAATGAATTATTTTAAAATCAATTAAAACACCACAAAGAACGACATTTCACAATTTTCCATTAAAAAATTCTAATCACTTTTAACTTTGTTTACATTTTGCTTTCAGATTTTATATTTCAGAATTTATTTGTGTCAACCAGGCATCATTTTTTGGCATGATTTATGCATTTATGTATTTTTCAAAACAGTCATATAAATGATCTCTTTGATGTATAGAAATTTAAAATGTTTATGCTTTTAAATTCATCTTCAGTAAGTGGAATATTAAGTAGTTTTCAATTGGTTATTTCAGAGTAATTAAAAAATAATTTAAATTTAACTAATTTAACAAGTAGTTGAAAATATATGTAGACGAAAGTCAATTGACTTATTTAGCGGACATCACCATACAAAATATGTTAACACAATTTCAACAAGTTGCGGTTGACAAAAAACTACTTTTTCAACTACTTTCAAATTAGTTGATTTTCCTACAGGGCACGTTCAGAGCATACATGTGCATTTTATATTATCATTAAATTTCCATTACCGCTATCCACCTAGTCGTAATGCAAATTAAATTTGTAATGAAAATGGAAGACAAATTGCATTACCATTAATGTGTAATGGTAATGGAAGAAAAAAATTGCACTAGCACCTATATTATTATTACGCAAGCGCATTTTTTGTGATGACTATCAAATCTATACTATAGGCCCGATTTTCATAAATATGGTAGTAATTGAAAGGTCTTGCTCTGTAGATGTGCAATAAGGTCTTAGTTTTTCGTAAATATTGTGTATTTTAAAAAAAAAAAACCTGAAACACTTTTGTATGAAAACCAACTAATTTTTTTGTAATGCCTAAAAGTATGTGATAGATTTTTATTATAATGCTATGATAAGTAATAACTGGGCTTCAAAGATAAAAATAGTCCATAATATAAAAACAAAATTATATTTCACTAGATATTTTTTATTTTGGCGTTTTAACGCCACACGGGATTATATGTAATGATAATGGAAGAAAAAATTGCATTACAATTAAAATTTAGTGATAATGCAATATTTTAATGGTTACAGAAAAAATTTCTATTACCACTAAATTTTAATGGTAATGAATAGAAAATTGCATTGCCATTAATATTTAGCAGTATACCATTAACCCTAACCTTCCTGACACGGATACAAGGGCACCCGAACCGACTTTAAAGTCAAATATTTTTCAAGCCAAAAAAGTTACAAATTTGAGGTTTCTTGACGTCTTACAAATAGTAGTTTTCTATTGTTTTCCGCATTTTTAGCTATCTAGAATTGTTGGACTGGTTGTAGTGCCGACCCAAAGTCGAAGAGTCCTTTCCCTCCTGATAAGCGTACCCGTAAATTTCTTCACACATTTTGTATGAAATTTTGTATTTAATAAAATTCAATAAATTTTATTGGCAACCGTCCAGTTTTGTCTCTTTCATTTGAACCGGATGGGACTGCAGCGTCTGGACAAACTGGCTCAGAGATGTTTTTGTTTATTATAAGTTCAAGAGCATCCCGGACGTTGGTGTATCGGGTCTTTTTTTGAAGCGCTTGGATGAATGCTAGCATAACACCAAAATGCACCCAACGCAGCCATGTCGACCATGTTGTAAAATATGACCAATGGCCATCTATTTGTCTTGCGTTTGGTGCCATATTTAGACAACATCTGATACCTTACGTCTACTCCACCTTTGGTTTTGTTGTAGAAAGCATTTATCTCTTCTTTTCCATTAACTTTGAGGTCTTTCGCGAGTAATGCATACTTGACAAAAACAAAACGCTTTTCCTCTTCTTGGTAGCAACAGATAAAAGAGTTTCATTTTTATTGAAAGCATGTCGAGGTGTACCTATTTCGTCTGTGGGGTTTGGCCGTAGCTCTCTTGGAATGTACCGACAAAGCTCATTCCTCTAACTCGTAACTGCTTGGCCAACGGCAGTGATGTAAACAATTGTCTGTTGTTACATTCAGACCAGATTATTTATAAAAATAAACCAGAGCTAAAACCATATTTTCTCCAAAGTTCACTTGCCGCTGACCACCAGGTGGTTTGCCTGTGTAAATAATTCCATTCAGAGGATAGCCATTAGCTGTGTTACACAACCAAAATATTTTTACGCCGTATTTTGCAGGCTTCGATAGAATATATTGCGTAAAACTCGTTCGTCCTCTAAACGGGAATAACTGCTCATCCACTGTTATGTTTTAGTCCGGATAATAATTTTTTTGAAGATTCTTCATCAGCATATTCCAAATGTCAGAGATTGGAGCGGTTTTGTCTGTTTGTTCATTGTGGTTATGGACCATTTATGTCCATAACAAGCAAAACTCCAAAGAAGCATTAAGTTCTTCCATTGTAATTATACAAAACTCGCAAGGTTTCACCTTTTGAATTGCAACATCGGCTGCATTTTTTCGATATAAATTCAATGTTACTCATTGCCTTTCTTATTGCTGTGTCGAGGATTTCATTTTTTCCTTATCTTAGCGGACACTACTAAATTTGCGATGCGGCCCAGCTAAACAATTGAACTATAAAATTGATGCTACTAGCACCTTTGTTGTGCAAAATATTTTATGATGGAATTTATGCACTTGGAAGCTCTTGGGAATACATATTTTTAACTGGAACATCGCCACGAAATTCAAATTCCTGTATCCTGTATCCTCTACTTCCGCTTCACACAAGATATCAATATCATCAGCAGTCAATCTAATACACATAAAAAAACGTATGAAATAATAATCGAAAAATATAATATTCAATAAAATTTCCAACTTAACTTACGCGGAGATCTTTAGATATCCATTTCGCCATGATAAATTGTCTTAAGACCTTGATGATTGAAAATTTTTTCTGGTTTTGGGGGCTTGCGTCTGGTCCGATGGCCCAGACACTTCTATTTGCATAAAAGATGCATTACGTTTTCGCGACATCGAAAAAATTTAGTTAAAACAAACCAAAATAAATCAGCTGTACGAGCTCAAACCTAAACACGAACTAACAATGCGAAGAAACGACGATCTCGCATACAATGAAACATTCACAAACACACATACACAGGCGATCATTACTTTCATATCAGGCCAGGCCTAAACAGTAGCATGCACGAACATGTCTTATCTTTAATTCTCAGTTTTCCCATACAAATTACTCACGGGTGCCCGGGCTCCCTTATCAGGAGGCAACGTATGTAAATGTTATCAGGACGGTTAGGGTTAAAATTTTGTGGTAATGAAAAATTTGAATGGAAATAGAATTTCCATAAATTTTTTCCATAACCATTAAATAATAGTGGTAATGCAATTTCTTCTTCCACTACCATTACATATTAATGGTAATGCAATTTTTTCCATTACCATTACGTATTAATGGTAATGCAATTCTTTCCCCATTACCATTGCATATTAATGGCAATGCAAGTCAATTTGAAAATCAGTTTGTGTTACCACTAGGTACATAGTGGTAATGATATTTTTAACGCACTATTTATTCAATCCCATCCATGGTTCAGAGTACTGAACAATTTTGTTTTGAGAAATATCAAACTCAAGTAAACTCAATTCTGCTGACGCATTTCTGTGGGAACAGCTTTGAATGAACTCAAACTAAACTATCTATGTAGACATAGTATAAACTTTGTTGAGTGAGCTAAGTTGAGCAAACAAATACAAACATGCCTAAGACTATGCCATAAAATTCTTTCAAAATAATTCAAGCGTTGCGTTATGTAGTAACATTCCTATGAAATTACCTATTATATTGAATTGTTCACATTTAATAATTTACAATGCCATATTTAATTACTTTTTTGTTAAAAAACGTATTTTTACTACACTTTTTTAATTAAATACTATATAACTTTAAAATTATGATACTTAACATTAGACTCGAATGAGCATGTGTTGAAAATATTGTTGATGTTAAAAAATGCAAAATCTGTTTAATTAAAATACGATTGATGTTGTAATATTAAGCGTATGCTCTCAATATTGTAGCAAAATTCAACATATATTTTTTTTAATTTATTTGTAAATTAGTTACGACCTTTTCATAAATTTTTATGTTATGTGTTTTATATTTTTCTTATAATGTAATTAATTGAAAATTGGGCTTTGGCCGTGCATTGAAAGATTTTTATCTTTTTGACAAATTTATTTCGCTATATTTCTTATAATTATATAATTTTTTTAATTTTGTTAATTAATTTTTAACATCGCTATAAAGTTTGTGGCAGAATTACATTACATTTGGAATTTCAACCAAAAATACTCTATTGTAACTTTAGTAAATTTAGATTTTTTTTTGTGCTTCAAAATTTTGAACTAAGAAAACTTCTCTATGGAAAATTTTTATTACATAATTTAGTAGACTTTATGAGAAACCTAGCAAAATAGCGCAATTATGTGATCTAATTGGTTTTATGCAGCAGCTTTTGGCTCTCTCTACATATGCTCTGAAGTTGAAAATTATGAAGGAGTTGTAGAATTTTATCTAAAAGAACTTGAGCTAACTTAACAATTTATCATCGTTAATCTTGATGCTTGCAAATATTTATGAATACTTCAGAATAATACAGCATAATATAATTTATCTGTCTCATCCCTTTCATTAAGATACTTGCGTTAATTGAAATCATTAATATTCATCATCACACCTTTACAGATTCTTTCAAGCAATTCTTCGAATAGGAATTTAATTAAATTCCACGCTATGGATAATGTTAATTTTTGAATAAACACGTTTTTTGTCATATTAGAACAATGCATAAATGAGTTAAATTTTAATTAAAATTTTTTAGCTTAATGGTTTTTATAAATATTCTAAGTTTTGTACACAATTCATCAAAAGTTAACAAAAATGCATATGCATAAGAAAAGGAATTGAGTTTTTCTGTTAAAACATACGAAAGCATTTATAGTATATTTTATTAATCTTATTAATTTTGTAGCTGCCACTGCAAATTATTATTTTCTGAACCTGTTATTTAAACACTGCCTGTAAAAAACACACAGAAAGCCACCATGACTGACTAATTCCTCTTTTGTATTTTTTATGGTCACTGCTTGATGTCATTGAAATGAAATTATTTTAAAAATACAAACATATGTATGGAAGAAACTGCTGAACTGCTTTACTGCCCATTAAAATTAATATAAATCGTATTAGTGCGCATCACCCGCTGTGAGCCACTTCAATAATACAATTCCCTTCACACGTCGCAAAACCAAAAATAGCACAAATAGAGATAACATGTTTTTCATATGCTCGATATCGACCTTTATTCCAAAGTAACCATAGTTATTGCAGTAATTTTAAAATTTTGTAACTTATTAATAAAAAGGAGAGAAGATGGAAAAAAATCCCGCAACGCACGTGCCGAACATAAAGAGTGCTAACAAGGAAATGTTTCTAGCAAGCGTATCTATGATGCCTGTCGCTATTGTTTGCCGACGTACGCACTTTACTAATCTGGGTGCCGGAAGATTACTGTCACCAAAACATATTTAAACCAAACAATGATTAAAAGTGATATAATTTATAAGCAAATAAATGAATGACCTGCCACACTGTGTCTGCCTGCCGGTTGCAATCAGTCATGAGGAAAGAAAAGGATGTGCGTCTGTGGTATATGCTGCTCACCCCCTTAATAGCAATACACTTATTCCACCCAAATGATAACGCTTTTTAATAGACAAATTTAAACTGTTTCCGACGGTGTCACAAAACATTTTCGATCATCTGCGCTTTGATAAATAATGCTTTTAACTGTTTTTGAAATCGAAGCGAAACATTTAAAATTGTCGAAGTTTGAAACTTTTGAATTGTGTGACAAATGACCGTAAGCACAGTGGGACAGATTTGTGCGTGACTTCAAATAATAGAACTAAGCAATTGTATGGCTAAAAACAGTTGTTTATAAATAAGTTCAGAGTGGTAAGAAGAAAAACTGAGAAGAGTAAAAGTTTTATTATATTTCAACATAATCTTTATAAGTTTAAGAGTTTGTTAAAACAACAGCGGGTTTAAATACGGAGTCTTTCAAGCTTGAGCTTTTTTCAAATTCAAACGAAATACACATTTCGAATGACTATTAATTATCTGCTTCATGATATATGTTTCATGATAAATTGATATAGGGTCTACAATTTAGTAATACTAAATTATATCTTCCAAATGCCCCCGCCCAATGCAAAAAATCGACATCTTTTGGTGCAATTTTCGATCATATTCCGGCATATTTGGTGCTCTATCTCTGCAAATTCTTACCGAATGTTGTCTTTCAAGCTCTCAATTGTTTTTGGTTTATTTTCATAAACTTTATCTTTGAGATGGCTCTACAGAAAATAATCCATATGCGTTAAGTTCGGCGATCTTGGCAGTCAAATTTCTTTAGAATTTCGTGGATTGTTCCTTTGTTTGCAATAAATTCATTGTTTCGTTGGCTGTGTCTTGTCGCACTGTCTTGTTAAATCATATATTTTCAATATCCGAAGCGTCAACAATAGGTCAAACGTTGTACACATCTTATGATATCGCAATCCGTTGACGGTACCTGCATTGCCAACTGCATTTGTGAAAAAAAAATTGGCCCAAATGACACCACCAGACCAAAATGCGCACCAAATAGTAACACGAGAGGAATGAAGGGCTTCTTAACATTTTGCTGTGGATTGTTGAGTGATTGTTTCAGCAAAATCTTTTTCTGACTTTATTAAGTCTAATTTTGAACCGTTAATGATTTGTTCTGGTGATATTACTTTGGATATTACACCATTAGTTGATATTGGAGTGGTTTATATCTCTGAGAATGGTGTAATGGAAGAAATTTTGATTCTTAAGACTACTACCAAATCGGATTCGGATGATCTTTCGGGTATCCTTTAAAAAACTGTTGTAAATCTCTGGCAAAACCTCTTCAGCTTATCTTTAATAAGTCTTTATCTTCGGAGGTTTTCTTCCCGACTGGAAAGTGTCATTTATATCCCTTGTATTCAAAACTGGAAAGAAAAACAATATTGAAAACTATAGACCAATATCCAAACTAACTTCGGTATCAAAACTCATTGAATTTATAGTAAAAAGGAAAGGATATTTTGCTGTAAAAAGTTTTATATCTCCTTCCCAACATGGTTTTGCACCAGGTCGTTCAACGGTAACAAACCTTACATTTTTTTCCGAATATTGTATTTCGGCTTTCCAACAGGGCTATCAGGTTGATTTCATATACACAGACTTTTCGAAAGCCTTTGACAAAGTCTCTCATGACATTTTATTAAAAAAATTAGCGAAAATTGGGTTTCACTCAAATTTATTAAGATGGTTTGGTTCATATCTTAGTAATAGGATATGTCATGTTTATATTGAAAATAAAATTTCAAAACCATTTATGGCTTCCTCGAGTGTTGCTCAGGGTAGCATTTTGGGTTCGTTACTGTTCATATTATTTGTTTATTTGCCTATGGTACAAACCTTACAGACTAGAATAAATATAAACTAGTCATAACGCCACGGAAATCGGGTGTACTTCCCTACTTCGCTTTGGAAATCACACTTTCTCATTCACATTGGAGTGAGTTCGTGTCCTTAGTCTTTTTACCATTTTCTCAACTTTAAACGCTCATATCTGCTAAACGCTACCACAAAATCTAATAATTTTCTGCTTACCTACACATCAAGACCTTTCTAATGAAAAAGGAAAGGAAATATCAAGTGTTGCTGTACTATTTGTAGATTTGCTGGAATAAGGGGACACTTACAGGAATAAATATATATGTAGATGTAGATGTTAACAATTTCTTTATTAAAAATATTCAATATTAAGGCTTTTAAGAAGCAAACATACTGAAATATAAACAATTCATTTAGCATAGATTTAAAGCTATCCCTAGAAATAGAAAAGTCGATGCTATGATTTCTAGAGAGCAAATTATAATCATTCACAGTTCTAGAAATTGGCTCATTGAGCGCATAGTTACTACTATGAAATGGAATGGCGAATATGTTATGTTGACGTAATTGTCGCTAAGGAAAAAAGAAATTAATAAGATTTAACAGATCTGGGCAGTCGATTTGACCTGAAATTATATCGAAAATAATCATTAAAGAACGAATTCGTCACCTGCTTTCGAATAAGCAAACATCGCGAATAAGAAGTCGAATAAGCAAACATCGCGTATTATATGAGGGAAGTGGGTCAACAAAATTTAAAGATCTAAGCGAGAATTTTAGAAATTTTTTTGCACTCCTTCAAGTCTTGCCGAGTTTGTTGCATAATATGGGTTCCAAATAAACCACGCATATTCAAGTTTGGAACGTACAAATGAAGCATAAAGCAATTTATGAGTATAGGGGTCTAAGAATTCTGAACTATTACGGCGCAAAAAAGCAAGCAGAGAATATGCTTTCGGAATTATATAATTTATATGTGGCACGAAAGTGAATTTAGTATCGAAAACTACTCCCAAATCAAGAATTTCATCAACAACAAGCTATTATCCAGATGATAGGAGGAGATAAACAAATTTTTTGTTTTAGAAAATGTAATATGATAACACTTGGAAATATTCAATGAAAGTTTATTAGTTTTGCTCCAATTTAGCAGATTATTTAAGTCTGATTGAAGAGAACAAGTGTCTAATCTACCATCAATTCTAGGGAATATTTATTCGGGGAAAATAGATGTTCGTTCGTTCATTCGTAGAAAATATGTAGATGTTCGTTCGTTCTTTCGCAGAAAATAGATGTTCGTTCGTTCGTTCGTAGAAAATATACGTTTGTTCGTAGAAAATAGATGTTCCAGAAGTAGAATCACAAGTAACTTCTAAATCCGTGCGATTTATAACAGTAAATTTGGCATAACGTCGAAATGTGTATCCACTATCTCTTTTTCTTTTTTGTACGGAAACAAAAAATATTTTGTTCGTTCGTTCGTTCGCAAAAAATAGTTGTTCGTTCGTAGAAAGTAGTTGTTCGTTCGTTCGTAGAAAATAGAAATTAAAATTTTGTTCGTTCGTAGAAAGAATTTTGCAAATGAAAATATTATGTTCGTGCAATGCTCTGCATGTAGGGTAAAAATTGAATGCATTTCAGGAACGTATTGCTTTAATAACTTTCTTTCCAATTTCCAATTGTAACAATAAATATTATGTTATTTCATGAACAACATTTGTCACTTTTATATATCTTTTCTGGAGACAATTTTTACAGTTTATATACGATGGCAAGACAGCCATCAGCACTGTTAACGACAGTTATGCTAGCGTAAGCAATGTTAATGTCAGCAATGTTAACGTCAGCAGTGTGATAGCGTCACCACTGTTAATGTCATTACTGTCAACGTTAGCACTGTGTAGGTTTGCACTGTTAAGGGGCTATTCATAAATTACGTACCATGTTCTTGAACAATTTTTTAGCCCCCTTCACCCCGATGTTACGTCACATTTTTACTTTTTTAAATTTGTTGGGTTTTTTTTATAATTTTTATAATTTAGCAGTTTGCTACGAAAAAGCATAGAAAACGTTATATTTATTTTAAGTTTTATTTTTAAAGAAATAATATAGAAATTTCACGTTGTTCTATTGTGTTTGACCAACAATTTTATGAAAAATTTGACCATGTGAACAGAGCTAAACACAAATGAAAGCTTTTCTGACGTTAACAAAAACATCAACCAATGGCGATACGTTATAAATTCGATGTTCGCCAAATGAAGCGTCGACACGAATAACGTTGTAAGCGACAAATTATAAGTTTTCAGTAATTGAATAAAACGTTTTTCATGGCGCACTTAGAGCCATTTGATTTCGATTTCCAATTTTTTTTTAAAGAAATTTACCTGTATATATGCGTCAGGGCATTTTTACGATAGTATAAAAAAAACATTTTTGATTAACTTGTCGCTTACAACGTTATTCGAGTCGATGCTTTAATTGTGAAAATTGTTGTTTTTTTCTTTTTTTTTTATAACTTTTTGATGTTCGCTTTAAACGTGAAATTTATAACAGCTATTTTCGATGACTGCTTTAGAATAAGAATTCACACTTCAGTTAAAAAAAAAAGAAACACAGGTGCGTCGTTGGACACACGAGAGAAGCGAAGTTTTTTCGCGGCTACATAGATTTGATAGCTTAATATTTTTTCTTTCAAAAATTTTAAATAACATTAAATAAATTACATACATACACAAAACATACTTACTGCTAATTTGTTTATTGTTGAATGTCAAATTTCCACGCCAATTACATTTACGGATAATGCCAGCGACTCTCCATTTAAACTCTCCACACATGGTTGCGAACTTGGCTGCACTGAACAAAAAAATCCGCTGCATGTTCGCTGTCAAAAAACTCAATTTGGCATAAGCCAATACATAATCCTCTATCTATTAATAGATTGTAACGATCTACTGCAGCATAGCTTCTGCTATAGCATATAGATCTCGTGGATAGCATATAGAACTTGTGATCAATTGGGTCCGAGTTCAAATACCCATGGGGAAAAAAAAAATATTTTTACTATATATTAATATTAAAGTATTTAATTTTCTTGTTGTAATAAACGTAATAAAAGAAACCATAAAATTCTAAGAAAAAATTTGTCGAAAATTTTTCAGATCACAGAACGAGGCGTAAAAAGTTTCGCTTCAAAAACTGCTTTTTGAAGCTGCTACACTTGGTGAAGATGTTTAAAATTAATTTTATACCTTTGCTCGATTTAAACATAGCATAAGCTGTCTTTATGGTTCGACGTAACTAGCGACCGACCACCCCCCATGTCACACCTTGTCACACATATTCGACCACCTTCCTCCACCGCCCCCTAGAAGTGTTACTTGAATAATCATCTATCAGCCACGCAAAATAAAAAAAAACAAAACTTTTGAGTGTTTTTTGAATGGGGACCCCCAGAGAGGTGGCATATAGGGAGTAGGTGAGCTCAGAAGAAATGTTGAAGGGTAAAAAATTTTAGAACCAGCTCATATATTTGACCCCTCTTGATAGTTTTAATGGGTTTTTGGTATTGGAACCCCCATAGGGGTGGCATATAGGGCTTAGGTATGTGCAAAAAAAATATTGAGGGATAGAAAATACCAAGACCAGTATATAGGACATAATGATAGGATATAATTGGTTAGATTTGACCCTTCTAGGAGTCAATTTGGGAGAGATATGAACTTTAATTCACATTTTTTGTGTTTTTTGTATGGAGACCGCCAAATAGAGGCAGATAAGGATTAGGTGTGTTCAAAAGAAATGTTGAAGGGTAAGAAATAATAAGATCAGCTCATATATTTCATGGGTTAGGTGTCTTGAGAAAAAATGTTGAAGGGTAAAAAATAATGCAACTAGTACATACAGTGACTCAAACAATTGACCACATGTTTCAATGAAGAGAGTTTGAGTCACTGTAAAAACAAAACTATTCATCGGAATTTACTCATTTTTGCTACTTACGTTTTGTTGTTTTGTTCGCAATTCAATAAAGCTAAGTTCAACGGGATCAGTGGTACCGTTATCATTTTGTTACAAAATATGTAAACAAAATGCATGTGGTCAATTATTTGTGTGCAAAACGTTACAGAGACAACATCAAGAAAATTGTCAAAAAAAATTAGCGATTGGAATTTTTTGAATTGGAAGTGAATATTTTCCATCAGGTAAGTTCATAACAAATATTTTCAAAATTATTAATCATGATTAATTTATTTTCTACTAGGGCAAAAATGGTTCGGCCGTTAAGTAAAGAGGTAGTTCGCCAGATTCACCAGCTTTTACAGGAAGGTAAAAGCTGTCGTGCAATTGCAGCAGCCCTAGAAGTGAGCAAGAGCGTGGTCATTAAAACTCGCAAAAATATGGCTTCACCTCCTCCAATTTGCCGCAGCGGGCGCAAAAAAATTTTGAGCACGGTGCTCGAACGGCGGGTTCTTAGAGATCTCCGCACGCAAAAAGTTGAAAATGCTGTCCAAATTCATAAGAATTTGGTAGAGTATGAGGGTGTCAAACTATCAGTGGAAACCGTCAGGAATACTTTGCGTGCGGCTGGTCTCAAAGGGCACGTTAAAATCAAAAAACCGTTGCTAACGCAAAGGCACAAAAAGCTGCGGTTGGAGTTCGCCCGTACTCATGCCCATTGGTCTGCGGAGGATTGGGAGAAGGTCATATTTTCGGACGAGTCTAAAATGAATCGGTTGGGATCAGATGGCCGGGTGTGGACATGGCGCAAACCTGGTAGTGCTTTGGAGGCTCGTTACGTGAAGCCGACATTAAAGTTTGGTGGCGGTAGTGTTATGATATGGGGCTGTATGATGGCAGGGGGTGTTGGAACAATGCAACGTATAGTTGGCAAGATGAATGCCAGCTATTATGTTAACATTTTGTCAAGAAACCTCCCTGTTACATGCGAAAAATTTAACAAACAAACCCAGGACATTGTCTTTCAACATGACAATGATCCAAAACACACCGCCAAAATGACAAAAAAATGGCTTATAGACAGTGGATTCAAAGTACTGCCATGGCCACCCCAGTCGCCTGATCTCAATCCAATTGAACACCTCTGGGGCGAACTAAAAAGAGAAGTGGTTGGAACCCCAACAAATATTGAAGAGTTGTGGGCGCAGGTCAACGCAGCATGGGCGAGGATTCCAGCAAGCTGTTGTAAAAACTTGGTGGACAGTATGCCAAGACGATTGGAAGCTGTTCTTGCAGCCAATGGTGGCTACACTAAATATTAACAGTAATTTTTAGTTATTTTCTTATTGTTTTCATAAACACAAATAATTGACCACATGCATTTTTTGTACTTATTATAATACAAAATGATAACCGTACCACTGATCCCGTTGAACTTATTTTTATTGAATTGCCAACAAAACAACAAAACGTAAGTAGCAAAAATGAGTAAATTCTGATGAGTAGTTTTCGTTTTACAGTGACTCAAACTCGCTTTATTGAAACATGTGGTCAATTGTTTGAGTCACTGTATATTTAACTCCTCTAGGAGCCAATTCGGGAGAGATACGAACTATAATCGAAATTTTTATTGTGTTTTTTTTTAGGGGGACCCCCAGAATGGTGGCAAATAGGGTTTAGGTGTGTTCAGAAGAAATGTTGAAGGATCAAAAATAATAGGACCAGCTCATATATATGACGACCCTCTAGGGGTCAATGCGGTAGGAGTTTTTTAATGGGGACCCTGAGGAAGGTGGCAGATGGGGTTAGGTGTGTTCAAAAGAAATGTTGAAGAGTGGAAAATAATTGGAGCAGCCTATATATTTTACCCCTTTAGGAGTAAATTCGGGAGAAATATGAACTATAAACCACATTTTTTGTGCTTTTTTTTCTTATGGGGAACCCCCGAAAGGTTGCACATATGGGCAAGATGAGTTCAGAAGAAATGTGAAAGGGTAAAAAATAATAGGACCTTCTCATATATTATACCCCTCCCGGAGTCAATTCTCTCTCCCGAATGGTCTATAATCGATAGTTTTTTTGCGTTTTTGTGGCAAAAATAGGGTTTTGGTGTATTCAGAAGAAATAAAAAAATTTGCTCCACTGTAGCCAATGACCAACCAACACACGAGCTAAACTTGACAATTGCTGCTTGTTGTTGTCCAGAGAGTTTTAGTTTTGTCGCAGTGTGTGCAAGTCGTAAATAATTCTAATAAATTAAATGCATCCGTTACAGAAAACGATTGAGTTGGAATTTCAAAAATGGTTTTTTGCACCCTTGTAGATAACAAAAGAAGAAAAGGAACGATCCATAAAAAAAAAACATAACAGTAATGAAAGCAAAAAAAAAACACTTTCTGACAGTTATCCTTTGAAATTGCAGTGAAAGAGGAAAAAAGGATATTCATGACAATTGTTGTGTCTATTTGCGGTTGAATAAAATGAGGGAAGTTTAATTTTTTAATTTAATTTTAATCTTGCTATGTACATGTTCATGGTTGTACAGTACTTCAGCTCCTTTCTAACGGTTAGCATTCAATTAAAAGAAGAACAATTGATTTAACCTCATTTGAAACTAATAGATTTAAGCAACAACAGTTATTATACGCGCTTATTAAATATTCCAAAAGTTATTGGTTTCTTCTGAAATCTTATAAAATTATGTAAAAGTGTAACATTAAGGAACAACCGCAGTCAGTTTATTATGCCTGCTGACAATTCAAAAAAAAAAAAAAACTCCTTTGGCTACAAATTAAAGCAACTCGTCAACAACGTCACCCCAAAAGAATTTATGACACAACGTACAGATACTTCAAGAAATCGGCAACAGGCCAACATCTTCGTTTCGATAAACTCAAAAATCCAACCAAGCCCCAGAGCCAAGGCTCGTTGTGAAAGGGGCGCTGCTAAGCGTTCTGAGGTCATGATAAAAAACTTTTTTATTTTTGGAAAAAAGCAGCAAATAAAATTTGTTTGGTGTTCGGCATGTCACCCGCAGACATTTGCACACTCGATGCTCGGTGTGGCGCTTGGTTGGGTTGATGATATTTTCCGCCAGTGTTGCTTCTTGTTGACGCTGTCGACAATTGACTTGATGACTGGCAGTAGAGGGTGGAATTTAATAACCTCTGTGGAAAGAGTGTTTTTTTTTTTTGTTATTATTGTTCTGTTATTTGCTGTTTTTGTTGTATTTTGTTTGTTGCGCTGGTGTCGATGATATTATCTGTGGTTTGGGGGTGGAGCAGCTGTCAACGTTTATTGCCAATAAGTGGGGTTGACTTACTAGCTGAATGGGTGGTGCAGGGCGCGAAGTGTGGAATGATTTTGCATGCGAGTTTATTTGTATAGATATATTTTTATTATTGTTGTTGTAGCTATGATAATTGGAGCTGGGAGTTTTTATGTACCATTGAGAGATTAATGGAGTTCGGGTGTAATACTGATTAAATTATATTTATTTACAATAGAAAGCTAAAAATATTGTAACAGTTTTTTATCAACCAGTATTGATACTTAATTACTTATTTATTGGTTTTAATGAAAAATATCTAAAGTAGGTAAATAGCTAAAATAAAAGAACGGAAATATTAAGGTGTGTGCATTTTTTCTTTAGGGGGGCAGTCGCTTTCAGAAAAGAATAGAAAAAGTACTCATGCTTACAACGTTTTCGTTAAACTTATTGAAAAACTTTATTTCACACATTATTGTATATTGATTGTATGAAAATTGTAAAAATCACTTTTAAATTGGCGCAAAACTTTGTGCACACCCTGCTGAAAATTGAGTAAAATTTCAAATAGGATTCTATTCTCAAAGTGTGCTCCGCGGAACCCTAGGGCTCCGCAAAGCCTCTGTAGGGGCCCCGCGAAAATACTGTCCAGTGCTTTATTAAAAAAAAAATCGCACAAAATATTGCACACTATGGCTTTGGATAAAAAAATTGTATTTCTATTTCTATTTCAAAAAAAAACTCACATGCAAAAATAATTCATGTGTGTTAACACACAAGCCTACATATTTGTTGCTGTTTAAGGGGTGAGTAAGGGTTTGCACTTTAGGAAAATCGATAATTTTTGTTGGCTTCTAAACATCCAAAGAATGTACTCCTAAAATTTGAAGTCAATCAAAACACGACTTATGAAGTTATTGACTAATAAGTCGCCTCTCCTCTAACACTGTCGGAGACAGCCAAACTTTAGACAGGTTTTCTCAAAACTATTTTTGAAAAGCCCGTGTTCACTGCTATTTAAAAAGCACATTACTTATTAATTTCAAAAAAGGTATACACTTTCGATATATAAAATACCTTCCCTCAACGATATGTTTTAGAAATTTTTGAAGTGAAACTTTTATAGCCGCGTATACAACAATACGGCAAGCTAGATGGGCGCTAAGACCAATGTAATGAAATGGTTCTTATAAAAACAACAACACAGCAATTCGCCGCACTAGTTGTATAAAAACGAAAAAAATTACTATTTAATTTTTTTTTTATATATTTGCTTCCACTGCGGATTGAACACAGTACGTTTTTATCCATAGCCGGCTGTTCTAACCACTGGGCCACCTAGACGTATTTATTTGAGTAGCTCATACTTATGTTAAATCAACAACCCAACGGCACATTTACGGAGTACTCATATTTTCAAGTTATTCATATATGAATTAGTATTTGAAGTTGTATATGGGAAAAGGAAGCTCGAACAAGTAGTTTGCATACTTTGTAATCGAAAATGTAGCCTGTGTGTACATTTGTGTTGTGCCATTTATGTATGAATTTGTATATGAAGTCGTATTTGGGTGACTTTTGCTATTTTCCGTTTTGTTCACTTCCCAGCTGCAAATCTACGGAGTACTCCAATATTTCATATATGAAAGGCAGTACACTTGTGTGATGTTATTCATATATGAATTTGAACGTGAAGTTGTATATGGGAGAAGGAAGCTCGACTAATTGTTTGCATATTTTGTAATCGAAAATGTAGCCCGTCTGCCTACAAAGCGACCATTGTCTTCTAAAAGTAAGTTGAAAGTGGATACGAACATGTGTTCATTACCGCCTACGAGTGTATTGCCTTTCATCGATGAAGTGTATTGCCCATTTGCCGCTGGGAATCGGTACTTCTTTCTTTCATTTATGATTGAATTGAGTCTTTCGTTCAATACTCTGAAAGTACAGTACGGTCTAAAAATTTGAATCTGAACATAGCTTTTTTTCCAGAACATTAGCATACTTTTAGGCATTTCTCAAATTGAGTTTTGATAACTTCAGATTGATTGCATTGATTGATTTGAAAACAGCTCATGCTGCAATATTATCGAATGCAACTTTGAATCTAAAATTTGTCTTATTCTTAGATCTGTGAATTTCCATATAAACATCGTATCTTTCATATAATTTAAATGCAGTTTTTAAGTCACATTTATATCGAAATAAAAAAATATTCGCATGCTGCGGTATTTGAACACAAAAAATACTAGTTAAAAGTTCTTCCATTACCTACTGAGCTGTTATGACTACTTACTTACTTACTTAGGTGGTCGTAACAACCCGTGTCCGGGTTTCAGCCGACCTCATCAGCTCTCGCCAGGCGCCTCTGCTTTGCGCGCGCCTTCTCCAATCGGATACACCAAGTGTGGTTAGGGCTCCCTCAGCCTGGTCCATCCATCGGAGGCATGGTCTCCCTCGTCGTTGTTGACCAGCGACCCTCGCCTCGAGCACCTTTTTCGCTGGAGCTTCGTCGTCCATACGATGGACATGACCCAGCCAGCGTAGTCGCTGCACAGTTATACGCCAAACTACGTCAATGTCATCGTAGAGCTCATACAGCTCGTGGTTCATTCGGATGCGATAGTCATCGCCGACTCGAACAGGACCGAAGATTTTGCGAAGAACTTTTCTCTCGAACACCCCCAGAGCGGCTGCGTCAGTTTGCGAAACTACCCATGCCTCAGCGCCATAAAGCAGCACAGGTAGAACGAGCGTCTTGTAGAGTGTTAGTTTTGTCGATTGAGAGAAGGCTCTGGAACTTAGTTGCTTACTGAGCCCGTAGTAGCACCTATTAGCAATTATTGTTCTTCGCTTTATCTCCAGGCTGATTTCGTTTTTGGTATTAATGGCGGTGCCAAGGTAAACGAACTCCTTGACTACTTCAAAGTTATAGCTGCCGGATGAAACGTGGGAGTCTAAACGCCGAGCTCCCTTGTTTGTAGACAGCATATACTTTGTTTTGCCCTCATTTATATTCAAACCCACTTTGGCTGATTCCTTTTCGATAGTAAAAGAAAGTAACATCTCTCTTGGTTCTGCCGACAATATCAATATCATCAGCGTACGCAAGGAGCTGGACGCCTTTGTAGAAAATGGTTTCGGAGAGGTCATTTCCTACCTTGACGGAGCTGCGTGTGTTGCTCAACGTCATTCAGCAAAGTCTAATCAACTTTGCAGGTATACCGAACTCAGACATTGTTGCGTATAGGCAATCCCTTCTCGGGCTATCGAACGCAGCTTTAAAATCGACAAAGAGATGGTGTGTGTCAATTTGATATTCGTAGGTTTTCTCCAGGATTTGTCGTAGCGTGAAAATCTGGTCTATGGTGGACTTACCAGGTCGAAAGCCACACTGATAAGGTCCAATCAGTGTTTTTGTTATCGGCTTTAATCTTTCACACAGTACGCTTGAGAGAACCTTATATGCGATGGAAGTAAGACTGATACCTCTATAACAAGCGCAGATTGTAGGGTCTCCTTTCTTAAGTATAGGGCACAGTACGCTGACGTTCCAATCGTCGGGCATGCTTTCTTCTATCCATATTTTGCTGATGAGCTGATGCATGTGCCTTATCAATTCATCGCCGCCGGTTTTAAACAATTCAGCTGACAGGCCGTCAGCACCCGCTGCTTTATTGTTTTTGAGTCGTTGGATAGCAACTCGAACCTCTTCATGGCTAGGTGGTGGTACTTCCACTCCGTCATTGTTGATTGGTAGCTCTGAACTGCGCTCTCCATGGGCGGCATTGGTGGAATCGTCGCCAGTAAGTAAATTGGAGAAGTGCCGTCTCCACAATCTCAGCACACACTGCGTTATGACTACACTCAACGAAAAAATCTTGGTAAAATTGATAAATAACTTTTGTTATTCCTTAACATAACCAATTTGTGCAATCGGTTAAATTTTATACTAAATGCTTTATAGTTTTTATCAATTCAAAAGAAATTTTATCTATTTGATTGAAAACTTAATAAAACGTTAACAAATTGAATGTGTTGATTTGAAGAAATGTGTTTTATTTGTTTTAAAAATTCTTTTCTCAACTTGATATAAACTTATTCACGATAGCAAAATCGTCAATCAGTTGGAATAACATTTTATAATTTTTATAAATAGTATTAACAAACTTACTTCATTGGTTTGATAAATAGGTTTGTTGTGCTGAAGAAATTATTTATAAAATTGATAATCGCTTGAGTCACGCGGATAAAATTTAAACTTCATAATGATGAAATGAATTATCAATTTAAAAAACTTTCAATCAGTACAACAAAAATAGGGGTCTGGCATTTCGGTAGCGTTATTTGTTGTTCGCAGAAATTATAGAAAGCTATTTTGTGAGTTGTTTATTTTATTTATTTATTTCAATTTATTTCAATAACAATCCAGTGAGAGTAAGGAGTTAAGGAGTGGAACAAATGTAAGATTTACATTCTTCTAGTGATACATTATTAAATTTCGTTTTGTTATTTTTTGCAAAATTGCTTGAAATAATAAAATATTTCATCAAAACAGCAAAAAATTTTTGTATGATTCATGAATAAAATATATTTTTAACAGGAAAGCATTTTTCTATTCACCAAATCATTTTTTCAGGTTGAAATATTCTTTATTCATATTGACAAATTCATTTATCAAATGTACAATGCAAACGCGGCATTCTTGATAAAGGCTTTTATCAAATCAAAATATCCGTTTATCAAATAAACAAAATAAAATTTTGTTAATATAATTGCAACCTCTCACCTTCAATCAAATTGACAAACGCTCTTGTTGACTCTATACTGATAAAAAATTTATCAAATTAACCTTGGAATTTGTCAATGTGAAAAAATACTTCTTTGAGTGTACCTACACTTCACTACTTTGGACGGAAGTAAAACATGAGAAGGTTATGTTACTAAAATATTGTGCCGAAAATGATTTTGTCAATGCATATGTAACCCACCCGGCGAAAGTTCGTTTGCAATTAACTTTTATCAAAAAAAAATTTCGTATTTTTCCCTAATTGGCGATCAAAAATCGAAAGTTATTTCATACCAGTGTAATCTCGTCAGTAATAATAAAAGTAAGTCTGAAAGTGCCAAAAAAGTTATCCGAAAGTATCCACCTTACAGTAAAAAAAATAGAAAATATAAATATCTTCGCATTTGTGTTGAAGAATTAATCGCTTTGGAATTGTAAACGAATAATTTTTCGAAACATAAACGAACCTTTATTTACGAAGTAATGATTCATTTAAATTTTCGATGTCGAAGTTGGATTTTGTGCCATGAGGGAAATAGCAGAATTTTTGTGATAATGTTGAAGTTTCTTGTCTGCATCATTTAGCATTAAATACCGTCGCAAATGCAACATAAAATACGATGCCAATCTTGTAACGAAAAACGCATCAACATTATCAACTGTGTAGGCACGGTAAAATAAATCCAAACAAGTATGCGCGGTAGCATAAAGTCAGAGATTTTGACCACGAAGCAAAGGTTTAGTGGTCCTAACTGCAGTTGAAATTTTGTGCATTTTCTTGTTCTTGTTTTATTTTTTAAATTGAAAATAAACTGTATAAATAAAGCCTAAATTATATAATCGATTGATGATTATTTTGGATAAACAATAAAATCTTTTTGATATCAATCCTTTTTGATATCAATATAAACAAACCGGCAATGTTTATATTTTGTTCGCTTTGATGCAAGGGAGGCAATGGTGAGATGGTAGCACGTTCAACTTGCAGTTGAATTGTACGTGGTTCGATGCGAGTACGAAAAGGGAAAAGTGCATTATTCCCGACACAGGTTTTTTGACAAATTTTTTCTTTTTAATATTTATAAATAAAAATATAATTAACAAAAAAACAAAACAGCAATATCTGTCGTCTGTGCTATGAGAATCGAGGCTGGGATGACTTAAGTCATCAAATTAAAATAAAAAACTTCTCTTGATAACCAACTGTGCCACGAAAGTAAAAAAAAACTGCGATCTAATTCTGTACGTGAATATTGTAGTTTTCAGTAACTGTCCATAAACAAAAGGAACAATTGATATTTCCGATGATATCGCCATGTTGAAGATACTAGTTGGCTTTATGAAAAAAGACAATTCTTGAACTATTGCCACTATAGTGCGTGGCAGCCATACACATATTTTTTTTTTAAATTGAGGGGGTTTCCCACTCAAAAAACTTTCACTTCAAATGACCACCAAAAATTTTAAAATGAAAAAACTAATAATAATTTAAGAACGAGGAGGAGGATTTGATGACTCTTCGACTAAATTTAAATGCTCTTTGATTTCATATAATATCCAGTGAACAATATCCAGAGATACAGTGAACACCAGAATACAACAGAATGTTATTTATTTGATACTTTATAATTTACTAAAGGTTTCAATTAATTTGCTCTATCCACATTTCTAAAAAAATTGGCCAAAAAAAGTGTTTGTTTTTTACGCTGAAACCTTTACTCACCTCTTATGCGAGTACAACGTCGAATACGGGCCAGTGATTTGCAACAGGTAGCTTTTTTGTGACTCTTAGTATATCCAACAAAAAATAAGTACGAAAACCTTCTCAACCCTTAGCTCACGCAACCAAATTCATACTGACTTCTACGAAATCTACGAAATCAAGAGTCGAATCGGGTAAAGGTGCAGTTTATTCGGTTCCTAAATACTTCTGGTTATTGTTGTCTTCCTGATACTTATCCTACTCACGCTAATACTTACAACAGTGTTAAAAAAAGTTACATTTTCTGATTATTCTTGTTGGCACTTCTAGCAAGCAACAGTTGGATGAACTCTGATCTTTTCCCAGAAGTACTTATTCATATTAGAAACCATACTCGATGCACCGAAGATGACCCTATTTTATTAGTGTTGGACAACCATGCTTCTCACTGTGAACTCAACACCATTATATTTTGTCGCGAAAATGGAATTCATCTCCTTTCTTTCCCACCGCATACGTCGCACAAACTTCAACCTTTAGACGTCTCTGTTTTTGGTCCTTTCAAGAAGTTTTGTAAGCAATCATTCAATAATTTTACTGTCAACAATCCTGGAAAGAAAGTTGAGCTAGCGGATATTGCACAACTCTCCAAAGTTCCATTTTTGCGAGCGTATTCACCAGAAAATATTATTAAAGGATTTTCTGCTACTGGAGCTTAGCCATACAACTCATTAATTTTCCCTGAATCTGATTTTACACAAAGTATGGAATCTGAAGTCAATGCCGATGTACAAATGGATATGGTTCGGATTCAGTCCGAAGCTTCTGAACTTCTTTTCCATGCGGTGACTTTCATGATTCCAGTGTTTTGCTAGATATGGTATCGATTTAACATGAAGTTCTGGAGTTTCATTCTGCCATTGTTTCACCAGAATAAATTCGTCCTTTGCCATACACACTAAAGAAGCAGAAGGTTTCAAAAAATCAAGGTAAATCAAGAATTTATACAGGTTCTCCAGAGAAAGCTCGATTAGAAGAGTTAAGCGAAAAATGAAAGAACAAAGAGTTAACACCACCTAAACGAAAGTACAAGCATAAAGTTAAGAAGCAAATAAATATTAGTTCATCTTCCACCAATGCAAACGATGAAAACGATACCTTTAGTCTTGCTGACTCCGGTCCTAACAAATCCCTAACTTTTTTTCAAGATGAAGATGAAGAAGTGATGCAACTGGTGATGAGCAACGTAATTGCTGTGGAAAAAAAAAACTTCGTGCTCGCCAAGTTCAAAGCCAAACAGACCGGAGTGGTTCAAGAAGTGCATACTGGATCAAGCGTTGTAAATTTCTTGCGCCGAAAAGGTAACAGTCAGACCTTCTACAAGCCGCTTGTTGACGACAAACGCGTGGTTTCAAAAGAAGATGTTGCGTCCATTCTGCCATTTCCTCATCAACACCCAGGAGTTGTCCAAAATTCATTTTTATAATGATTTCAGCACCATAAACGTTCAATAGAAAAACAAAATATTTACTCACTTTTCTATAATATTAATAAAAAAATAATTCTTAATAAAGTATACTACTGAATATAAAAATATTAGTTAAAGAAGCCAAATGACGAAACCTCCCATCCTGTGTTCAAGCCTCCCTAGAGACTGACGAAGCCTCCCTTAAAAGGGGAGGTTTTGACATATATTTCCATTTATGTTTTTTGCTTACAATTTCAAAAATAGTAAAAATAGTGGAATTTTGCTAATTTATAAACGTAGTGCATATAGTTCGCCCTAACTTATATGTATTTTGTATATGTATGTTTTTTCTTATGGTGTCGAAGCCTCCCCCTTCTACCCTACGCACAAATAAGGCTGATGAAGAAAAATTTTGCCTTGATGCGGATCGTGGCCAATCTTTAGTTCACAGGTGTGAACCGGGAAACAAGGTGGCGTAGCTTCCAGCTAACAACGAGTCCACATCCGAATAAGAGCAGCCTTGCCTTTTCCATCGCATTTCCTGGAGGGCGGTGATGTCTGCGTGTATTGTTTTGAGGGTTTCCGCCAGTTAGATAATGGCACAGTTCCTATAAAGGGTCCGGACATTCCAGGTGCATATCCGTAAATCATTGTCCGTTTTTCGTTTGCGGTGGTCGTCAACGTAATTGGGGTTCTTTTTTTTTTTTTTTTTTTTTTTTTTTTTTTAATTTTATTTCAAGTCAATGAACGAAAGTTCTTACAGACTAAGATAATTAATATAGTTATTAATAGGCTATTCAATAATAGCATACATATAAAAAATTCAAATATCTTAATAATAGTTATTTAGTACATTCTTTAATGATTCTTTGGAGTAAGAAAAATCGATATTGCTGTAATGCATACAGTTATTGAATTCCAACATTGCTCTATACATTGGCGAATTAATGGCATAGTTGGTTCTGCATTTTCCTAGATAAAACACATCAAGATGGCGTAGGGTTCGACCAGATTAAAATTTATCAATTCAAGTAGTTTAGGGCAATCAATCGTTCCAACTACAATATCAAAAATAAACAACAGAGATAAAATGGTCCGTCTATTTTGAAGAGTTTTCAAATTTATCTCATTACAACGAACATTATAAGAAGGAACAGGATTTGTTGGATCACTAATTTTAAAAACAAATCTAGTAAATGCTTTCTGAACTCGTTCTAGTCGTAATGTATGAGACGCATAGAAAGAGTTCCATATAAATGAAGCATATTCCAACTTCGAACGAACAATAGAAGTGTACAGTACTTTTAATGTGAAGGGGTCTTTAAAATTAGACCCATTACGCCGTACTAAGGCAAGAAGTGAATAAGCTTTTGGAATAATATGATTTAGATGAGGAATGAAAGTGAATCTTGAATCAAAAATCACATCTAGATCTTTAATCTCATTAACAGATTTCAAGGGAACATTATCTAAATAGAAGGTTGTTTTTAATGGACATGACGATTTAGTAAAAGTAGAAAACATACACTTATCGTGATTAAGATGGTAACCGTTATCCAAACTCCAGACATTTATTGAATTTAAATCTGATTGCAGTAGCGAAGCATCCAACGGATTATTTATTTTCCGAACTATTTTTAAGTCATCCGCATATAAAAGGCACTGTGAATTTTTTATTTTAGATGTAATATCATTAAGAGATAATATGAACAGTAACGGGCCCAAAATGCTTCCCTGAGGAACACCCGAGGAAGCTATAAATGATCTTGAAATTTTCTTTTCAATATAAACATGACCCTATTTAAACCCAAATTTCTCTAATTTTTTTTAATAAGATGTCGTGAGAGACTTTGTCGAAGGCTTTGGAAAAGTCTGTGTAGATAGAGTCGACCTGATACCCCTGTTGGAAAGCCGAAATACAATATTCGGAAAAAATTGTAAGGTTCGTTACCGTTGAACGACCCGTTACAAAACCATGTTGTGAAGAAGATATAAAGCGTTTCACAGCAAAATATACTTTTCGTTTTATTATAAATTCAAAGAGTTTTGATACCGACGTTAGCTTGGATATAGGTCTATAGTTTTCCATATTGTTTTTGTTTCCAGATTTGAAAACAGGGGAAATAAATGACACTTTCCAGTCAGGAATAAAAACCCCCATAGCTAAAGATTTATTAAAGATAAGCTGAAGGGGTTTTGCCAGAGATTTACAACAGTTTTTTAATAGAATACCCGAGAGACCATCCGAATCAGATTTAGTAGTAGTTTTAAGATTCCAAATTCCTTCCATCACATCATCCTCAGAGATATAAACAGCTTCAATATCAACTAATGGTGTTATCTCAGAAGTAATATTACACGAACATATAGTAAAGGGTTCGAAATTAGATTCAAAAAAGTCAGCAAAAAGATTTACAGTTTCAAGTGCACTTTTAGAGGTTTTTTCCCGAAAAAACATGCTAGCAGGAATATCAGAGCGCTTCTTTTTCGATTTTAAATAACTCCAAAATGCTTTAGGATTCGACTTAATGTTCGTTTCAAAGTTCTGAACATACTGATTATACAGATATTTATTTAAAAAATTGAACTCCCTCATATAATGCCTATATTTATTAAAAAAGTCTATATTATTAGCCGCAGCCCATTTTTTATAAAATTTATTTCGTAAATTTTTTAGTTTCAATAAGCCAGGAGTGTACCACGGCAATTTATAATCTTTATTTATGTGTTTTTTAGGAATATGCTCACAACATATATCTAATATAATTGATTTGAAAATCAAAAAACAATCAAGAGCACTAAAAGAAACAAGCTTATTAAGCCAATCTATGCCATTAAAAATGTTATTTAAAAGATTGAAATCACAAGCATTAAAATTAAATTTATTTGTAGTTTTAGTCTCACATTGGAAATATTTATAGAATTCTAATTCAATAGATAAAGGAGAGTGATGCAAACTGGGCGGAGATATAGGAAACCCTGGTTCATCAATAGCAAATTTAATACTTTTTCTTAAAAATATAAGATCCAATAATCTGTTTAATTTATTACAAACACCATTTATTTGCAGTAAATCCAGCTCAAGCAAACTGTCAACCACTAATAATTCAAGGTCACTGTTAGAGTTCAAAGGCATATAGCCAACATCTCCAGACATTTGAGACCATATTATTTTATTTAGGTTAAAATCACCAAGTATACAAAAATGATGATTATTGTTTTCATTTTGTACAAGATCCATAACGTTTTCGACATGCGCTTTATAAAGTTTAAAAGCACTGTTCGGTGGAATATATGAAACACACACGTATATTTTTTCAGATAAGCCATGCACAGCAACACACAGTTGATCCAGCAGAGAGTCTGTGTTTTTTAAGTTAAACAAAGATGATTGGAACAAAGAGTTTACAGCAATTAATACGCCACCGCCACGCCTACATCCAGTTTTATAATAATCCCTGTCTTTTCGAAAGACGTGGAAAAGATTCGGATCAAAAAATTCTTCAGCAGAAAAATTTGAGTTCAGCCAAGTTTCAGTTAAGACAAATATATCGTAATCCATTTGAGCAGTGGCTAAATATATTTCGTTTGATTTCGTTCGCATGCCCGAAACATTATGGTAATATAGTTTAAGATTATTGTTGTTAATTCTGATTATAGGTTTTGATGTTAAGACCTTGCTCTTTGAAAAAATTTAAAAGAGCTAACTTTTACATCAGCTGGCCACACCGACACATTAAACACTTCATTATAGTGCGATTTAGAAAATCCCAATTTAAAACTAACACTCCTCACTGAAGCTATCGGAGCTGTTTTTTTTAACAATTTAAAACAACGCATTCGAGGCTTGTTTAGTTTTCATTGGGCAGTAGTAATGTAACGGGACCCAAACCCTGCGCACATTCCATTTTGAAGATCGATGGAGCGACCCGCCCCTTAAATTATCCATCAAACTAACGGATGCCAGTTTGCCGTTGCCCAGGGAGCTCCACGAGGAGGTTTGAGTCGACTTGGGACGAATTCGACATGGATAACGCTGGCCTCGCCAGGTGAGGCAGTCAGACACGTTGCCATGTGAAGGTTCGCCCCCCCCCCCCCCCCCTGTTCCCCAATACATAGTATAATAAGCAATACTCCAAGTATTAAAAGTAAGATTACATGGAACGTCTATTTTATACATTTTTTAAAGATTCAAATGCGATTATTTCAAAATTTTTATTCTGTGGCTTATTATGTTTCTCCAATAAGCTCTTCAATTGTATCATGCGTACAAGGTAACATTTTTTTCGTAGATTATATAGGTATTGAAAAAAGGCCATTATCGCCCCTGTGGCCCAAGCAACCCAATGAAGTTCAACAGGTTCATTAAAGTAGACTTAAGCCAAATATAATTTAGGCTTTCATTTTACAAACCTGTGTTCTTACCTTAAAATAAAAAAAAAAATAAAATCAGACGCCCTCTTTTTCAGGCCAGAGTTCATATTTGAATTTGAAGTAATATTTGATATTCAGACCAGAAATCAATGATGAACTTTTAATGAAAGTAATACCAAATTTCAGTTCTGAAGAGGTGAATACGAGTACATGTATAAAAAATATCAGGACTGCTTTTATGGAACGGTCAGGCCTCGATCATGTCTATCAGGCCTGAATTCCAGTATGATCTGGCATTATATTTTGTGCTGTGTACTTTGTTCTTTAGTTGTAAGTCTATAAGTAATAAAAGGCTCGTTGGTCAATCGGCAAGTATTAAGAATTAATTTATTATGATAAAATGCACAAGAAATCCTTTCCTCCAATGAAATTTATTTTTTTCCGGAATAAATTTTCAACAGTCATTGAAAGCAGACAGAGCTACTGCAATGATACATTATTATTATTTCACTTAACCAACCACCTCAATCCAACTGCATTCCAATCATTTCCGAATTTTTCCTTACCACTTTTTTTATACAATTGATGTCAATATATAAATATTTTTTTCGTTTATATTCAATAACCCATTTTTGCTGTCTATTTCTGTTGAGAACTCTGCAATTTACTTAAATTTTATTCAAATTTTATTGCTCAATCATAAGAAATAACATAGAAAAACTAACCCACAGCAGCTTCGTGATATTAGAAAATAGCACAACTGGAGGAGGGAAATAAGAAAGGCTTCAAGAAAGACATTTGAAACATGCATACGGATCACACTTAGTCTTTTTTTATCTTTACCATATTTGCATATTTCCGCACATTCTTCTTACTTGCATTTTTTTTTTCTTATAAGGGCTCGTTTTGCATATTGAACGTTAAATTTCTTGTAGCAAAACGACATATTTTTAATGCTTTATCTTTTTTTCGTTTTTTTTTTTTTCAACTTTGGCAGTGTTAATGTTTTTTTATGGTCAAAGGAATTGCTGGATATTTTTGTGGATGCCCATTGAAAAAATGATATTTTATACTTTTTTCATGGTTTTTTAAGTGTTCAAGTGTGTGGAATTGAATTCCTGCGGTTATTAGAAGAAATATTTTCTTGTCATTCTGAACACAGAGACGAAAGCTTCTTATTTCATGCTGTTATGTTCAAGGATTCAAGACGAAGGATATTGTAAGTTTGCCGAAAATAAATGTATACGTATTGGAATGTGCAGAACATTATTAAGTGAAATTATTTTACTACAGAATATGCTACGCTCGAGTGTTGGGAGTTTTTGATGGAGTTGTTCAAGTCATGTCAGGTCTTAGATGGATCTAAATATGAAGATTATGCGAAGGTTTCTTTATTAGAGGCATGAATTTCATTAATTGCTTAATTAATTTGTAAAAGTAACTCGTATCTGTTGAACATGAATTCGTGCAGGAATCTTCTAATGATGTCGAAACACAATAGAAGTATTTGTAGTGAAAAACATAAAGTGGGTGGCTACTTTCGCTGAGAATTTGGGCAAAGTTAGTTTGCTAGAAGCTTAGTTCGGATTGTATAGTGATGATACGTAATGCTCTTGAGTTGCAAATCATTTGCCTATATTGTGTCATTCCATTAATGATAAAATATCAAATCCAGATATGAATATGTTCTTTTAAGTTAGAAAAAATTGCCGTTTTAGTTTATAGCGCTTTCTTTAATGTCTTAAAAATAAACTACATCCTTTGATAAATCTCTACCCTTGTAAGAATAAAAAAAAAAAAAAATAAAATAGATGTACAAAACAAAAATTGAAGCATATCACTTACTCCTTTTTATAGAGCAAACTTCTCCACTCCATAAATTCCTTCTCACGAAAGACAAGAAATCGAAATTAATTTTGATTGTATTCACAAAAGGCGACTGCAACGCATCTCGAAAGGGTTTTACTTACTTACTCTTACACTCCGCAACATGTTTAGCCTGCGACCAATGATGTCTTTCTTTGATGGTTAGCTGTGATGAAGAAGTTCTGCCATTTTCAAGGTATTCATTATTCACAACCTTTGGTATGAGTTTAGCATGGTTCAATTATAACTTGTACTCGTACCTTGTTCTAGATTTTATGAGAAATTCTTCATTTTGTTCTTTGTTGGAATATCTTATAAAGTTTCGCTTGTGTGCTTTGTTGAAGCAATAAAGTTATGGTTGCGGTAAGAAATATTTTTTTTTCTGTTAAGTTGGAATTTTTTGGTTATATTTGTATATATGTATATATATACTATATACAATGAACATACTTATTTAGTTATTAAATTAAAGTCAAAGGCTTGAATGATACACCAAATATAATGAAACTGAGAAGTTTATTATTATGTTTTTATTATTTATAATTTATTTTAATGCTATGCACATTATTTGTACATCGAGGAAAAAAGCTTATGTTAAATTGAAAAAAATCTAAAAAAAAAACGAAGTGGCCATTTCAGCCCTTGAAAGGACTTTAACCGAGCTTCTTATGATCAATTGTGTTGTGTGTGATGTGAAATGTTTGCACACAAATGATCGAGAACTGGACGTACATGTTTTACGCCGACTCCGAACGGCTTATGTTCTCAAGAATCTTTTCATGGCAGTTTTTACTCTCTGAGGCTTGCCATTGTCTGCAGAGAGGTGACGGCCGAACAGAAAAATTAATTCAATTGAAAAAAACTTTCTGTGTCGGATGGAGGATTCGAACCTGGGTTCTCTGGCATAAGAGTCGCACACTCTACCCACTACGCCACGGCCGCCACAAAAATCTAGTATAATTTATAAGATGGCTTTGGCAGTTTTCTGCCTCCCAAGTTGACTTGCCATGTTGACTTGCCAATTTTTATTTGGGTGATAAATTAAAGCGATTTTAATGCGAAAGTCTGAAGGGAAGGCATCTTTGGCCCCACTGTCGGTCAGTTCAGTCTTCATCAGACCTCCACGAACAACGGTCTAAGACTGATCGACTTCACTGCGGCGCGAAACATGGTAGTTAGTAGCACCAGATTTAAGCACCTCGACATCCACAAGGCCATCTGGCTATCCCCGGATCAAAAAACGCGAAACCAAATTGATCATGTTGTAATCGACGGAAGGCATGCCTCTAGTGTTCTAGATGTGCGTACATTTCGGGGGGTCAACATTGACTCCGACCATTATCTTGTTGCAGCCAAGATCCGCATGCGATTATGCAATGCGAAGAACATACGCACAGGAGTGCAACGAAAGCTAGATGTCGCTAAGCTGCAATTACAACGGACTGCCGAAGCCTACTCCGCTCAACTCTCTTTGGGCGCACATATCCCACTCCATGCGCGCTGCCGCTGAAGAAGTCATTGGTTTCCGGCGCCCGCAACCTCGGAACCAATAGTATGATCAGGAGTGTCGCATCGCGACTGCAGTAAAAAACGCCGCATATAGAAAAACGCTGCAGTCAGCTGCAACGCGAGCCGTGCGAGAAAACTACCGCGAAAAGAGGAAGGAAGAGAGGCGCCTGTTCAGACGCAAGAAAAGAGAGCAGGAAAAGCGTGAGCATGAGTAACTAGAGGTATACCACGGCAAGAAGGATGCACGAAAATTCTATCAACAGGTTAAGCGTCTAACCCAAGGTTTCAAGCCCGGAGCATACACTTGTAGAGACGAAAATGGAGATCTGAATACGGATACGCAGTGTGTGCTGAGATTGTGGAGACGGCACTTCTCCAATTTACTTACTGGCAACGATTCCACCAATGCCGCCCATGGAGAGCGCAGTTCAGAGCCACCAATCAACGATGACGGAATGGAAGTACCACCACCTAGCCATGAAGAGGTTCGAGTTGCTATCCAACGACTTAAAAACAATAAAGCAGCGGGTGCTGACGGCCTGTCAGCTGAATTGTTTAAAACCGGCGGCGATGAATTGATAAAGCGCATGCATCAGCTCATCAGTAAATTATGGCTAGCAGAAAGCATGCCCGACGATTGGAACCTCAGTGTACTGTGCCCTATACTTAAGAAAAAAGACCCAACAATCTGCGCCAGTTATAGAGGTATCAGTCTTATTTCCATCGCATATAAGGTTCTCTCAAGCGTACTGTGTGAAAGATTAAAGCCGATTACAAAAACACTGATTGGACCTTATCAGTGTGGCTTTCGACCTGGAAAGTCCACCATAGACCAGATTTTCACGCTACGACAAATCCTGGAGAAAACCCACGAAAATCAAATTGACACACACCATCTCTTTGTCGATTTTAAAGCTGCGTTCGACAGCCCGAGAAGGGATTGCCTATACGCAACAATGTCTGAGTTCGGTATGCCTGCAAAGTTGATTAAACTTAGCAGAATGACGTTGAGCAACACACGCAGCTCCGTCAAGGTAGGAAATGACCTCTCCGAAACCTTCAATACCGAAAGAGGTTTCAGGTAAGGCGATCCACTGTCATGCGATTTCTTCAACATCATCATGGAGGGGATCGTACGAAAGGCCGGTGTGCATCGTAATGGCACTATTTTCTATAAAGGTGTCCAGCTCCTTGCGTACGTTGATGATATTGACATTGTCGGCAGAACCAAGAGAGATGTTACCGCTGCTTTCACCGCTATCGAAAAGGAATCAGCCAAAGTGGGTTTGACGATAAATGAGGGTAAAACAAAGTATATGCCGTCTACAAACAAGGGAGCGCGGTGTTTAGACTCCCAAGTTTCATCCGGCAGCTATAACTTTGAAGTAGTCAAGGAGTTTATGTGCCTTGGCCCCGCCATTAATTCCAACAACGAAATCAGCCTGGAGATAAAGCGAAGAACAATAATTGCTAATAGGTGCTACTACGGGCTCAGTAAGCCACTAAGTTCCAGAGCCCTCTCTCGATCGACAAAACTAACACTCTACAAGACGCTCGTTCTACCTGTGCTGCTTTATGGCGCTGAGGCATGGGTAGTTTCGCAAACTGACGCAGCCGCTCTGGGGGTGTTCAAGAGAAAAGTTCTTCGCAAAATCTTGGGTCCTGTTCGAGTCGGCGATGACTATCGCATCCGAATGAAACACGAGTTGTATGAGCTCTACGATGACATTGACGTAGTTCGGCGTATATCTGTGCAGCGACTACGCTGGCTGGGTCATGTCCATCGTATGGACGACGAAGCTCCAGCGAAAAAGGTGCTCGAGGCGAGGGTCGCTGGTCAACGACGACGAGGGAGACCATGCCTCCGATGGATGGACCAGGCTGAGGAAGCCCTAACCGCACTTCGTGTATCCGACACAAATTATTTTTCTTTAATCAACACCGCTTTTTTTTAGAAATTAATGCCTTCTCGGCTTTTCTTGCTGCTTTGGCGTCTTTTATAACAAGAACATTAAATAAAATTAAATATCAAATACAAAAATTTTACCTTCGCATGCCGCACGTTGGGGCAAAATGAACAAAAACGCGCGCATAGAGGTAAAAAAAAAATATATGTTGAAATTGTTTTTTTTTTATTTTAAGATTTTACATACCTTATCTGACCAGAACCCATATTAAATATTATTATGGGTCTTACCGTTTTCTTTTTTTTAGGTTCAAAGTTAAGCCTCAGTTTCGATATTTTAATTTTAAATCAGCTTGATATTATGATAGTGGCGGCCGTGGCGTAGTGGGTAGAGTGTGTGACTCTTACGCCAGAGAACCCAGGTTCGAATCCTCCATCCGACACAGAAAGCTTTTTCAATTGAACTAATTTTTCTGTTCGGCCGTCACCTCTCTGCAGACAATGGCAAACCTCAGAGAGTAAAAACTGCCTGAGTAAAAAATGTTTGCGGAGTAGTACAACTATTACCAAATTTTTTAGAAGATTTCATTAAAAATTGGAATAAGCGTTGGATAAAGTTCAGCTGAACCCGTAAAACTTTGTTGAAAAATTCGGAGGTATGGCTTGACCAACCCTTCCTTGATGAAGTAGAAGGTCAAAAAAGGAACAATATTGCTTTTAACACAAAAAGGGCAAATTTTAATGATTTAAGTGATTCACAGAAAAGGTGAAGAACTGACAGTAAGTTTTGAAGTTTTAAGGCCATAATTTATTTATTTTATTATTTTTTTAGACTTGGGCAAAGAAGACTCAGATGTTCTTGATTTTACCGCTGCATCAGCCTTTCGAAGGGAAGGAAACATGGAAGCTGCAAAATTAATACAGGAAGTAGTTAATTCCTCAGAACATGCAGCAGATATGTGGCAAATTTATAATGCAAAAGTTAATTTAAATTCGGAGAAACTCAAGGTTGATGCGGCTCTAGCTTTATCAATAGATTGTGGACTTTCAAAACATCAGTACGAGATATTGGTTAAAAACTCAAAGCAGTTAGGTAAGTTCTGTTAATTTTTTTTTATTTTTTGTTTTGATCCTACGATCCATACATTACAAATTTGCGATTTGCAACTATTAAAAAAAAAAAAAATAAGGATTTGCCAAGAGAGGTTCAAGAAATGATGAAAATTGATTAATATAAAGTATTAAAATATTAACAAAAATAAAAATATTTTTTTACTTTAATTTGTAGACATGTAAACATTCGTATAAATATGTATGGTTAGTATGTTAATATTAAAGTTCATAAATAAACTTTTTCTTAATTAAAGAAAAAAAATTGTTTTTGGTGAAAAAAATTATTGTATTCAAGAATATATACTATTTCTCTTTTTTTTACCTAATGTATAATTTTGAGTGTGGTCATGACCCCCTTTTATTATATTTTTTGTTGTTTATTTGACCTTGCCTGCAACTATTACCATATAAATTTCTTACAAGTTTAACTGTTTGGTACGCGTGTTACAAAGTAAAATAAAAAAAAATGTTAAGAAATGACAACAAATAATAAGCCATGTGCGCATTTTTGCTCATTTTTTCCCAACGTGTGCCGTGAAAAACCCGAGATTCGAACCCACAACCAACCGATACTACTGTGTATGAAGTCACTACACTACGCATTGAGCCAAACTCCTTCGTTACGCGGAGTGATTTATTCAATATCATTTACAACTGAAGCTATGCTGCACTATAACACAATAGGGCTATTCACAATCTTGAGTATTTGACATTGCAAATTTATGCAATTGTAAAAATTTGCCATCAATCGTGAGCGGTTTTTTCGGTTTACTTTGCAATACTTGTTGCAAAGAATAAAATTAACGGCTGATAGCTCACTGCCTCTTTTATGAATTTTGTATTGGGTTTCTCCCATTTAATTCGTTTTTTATTTACATATTTTCCATATCTTTGTTTTTTGCTTTTATTTTTTTCACTTTATTTTTTTGACAATCAGCTGTTAGCTTAGAGTAAAAATATACTCTACCATTTTGCAAATGCTATGATGCAAGACAATTTGCACCTGATTGTGAATACCCCTAATAATTTATTAAGACATTTTTGGAGTTTTCTCCTTTAGAATCGATTTCATATATTGCCCGCGGTATGAAAATTTTATGGCGAGTGGAATCGAGCGTTATCTAAAAAAGCAAGCGTTACACAGTCAGCGTTATACCAACAACGAAGAAATACCAACAAAATACACACATCAGCAATCTGCTATTGTTTTGCACATTGAATTGCAAATATTTGTAAAACTCCAAAAGTACTGAGCCGATTTTTATCAAATAAGTTTTACAATATTATTTTTGTGCTACAGCACATTTTCCTTTCAGAATTTTAACAGCAATGTAAAGATTTAAATTAAATTATCCCCAAAGCCACGCATTGCTTGGTCGTTTTATTTTCACCAGCTTGTGCTTGCGAGAGTTTCAATAAATTCCATTTGCTCTCTATCTTCTCTTTTTATGTTTAGCTAGCCACAGCAGAACAAAAAAATTGTGTGTGTTTGAATATGTGTAGCATCATACGAGTTGCTCATACGAGTAGTTTATATTAAAAGCTTGGTAAATTATAAATCCAACAAATTTTATTTCATTGAAATTAGTTAAAAATTCGTCGAGTTATTTAAATTTTAAGCATTAATCTTTTAAAAACAGCACAAAATCGTAGTTTTTCATGCTGCTTTGCCTAAACTGAGTTTTTCGAAAATAAGATTAAGCAAAACATGGTTATTTTAGTGATTTTGTAGTGAAGTAGCAATACTTCAAATTGAATAAGTCGATGAATTTTCAACCGATTTCAATTAAATAAAACTTGCTGGATTTAGAATTAGCTAGAATTTTTATTGCTATTACATAACGGGACATTTAATACAGAATATGTCCACAAATTGATCTTAAATAGAAAAAATATGAAAAATTTAAAGACATTTGGAACTGTTTCATCATACAGATGAAGGATTGCGCTTCAGACAATTTTTGAAAGAAGAAGTAAATTTAGATTTATAGCCTTATTTTGTATTCCTAACGAAGCATTTAACGAACGATGGCTATGCGAACGATGTTGAATTCAAGCGGAAATATATATTTCGAACGAAGCTTATCGTTCGCTCATTCGACAAGCTTTTGTTTGATACTCAAACTGTTATACACAAGCAGTTGTCAAATGTGGCACTGCCATATCAAACAGTAGGGAAGTTTTCTGTATTTTGTCTACTTACTTCAAAGATATTTTTAATATGTTGCTTCGTTTTTTATATGCTGGCAGTGCTTTTTGGTTTTGTCCGGTTTGTGTATTCAATAAATAAAGTTTCAGCAATTAAGTGGTTTGCGGACTTGCTTTTCATTATTATTGTTTTCAGTGATTGTGTGTTTGCTTTTGACATATCAATATAAAATGTATGCAGCTATTGCAGTTTTTATTTTTATATTATGTATTTCAAGTGCTTCACAGCCTTCAAACACTGTATATATTTATATATTTCATAATTTATTTACCTTTAGGTTCAGAATTTTTAATTTTTTAACCATTCTTTTAACGTTTGGAACCACAACGATAGCATAAAAGTGTTCTTTTGATTTTGACGTTTTGATTCGTGGTTTCAGTGCTCGTTAGAAATACATATTGCAAATATGTAACTGTACTACGGCATCGTTCGTTGGCTGATCAGCTCTTATCGTTGTTTGATTCTGTTCGAATTACAAATTTCAAAAACACGAACGAACACTGTTTTGAACGAAACGATTGATCGGATGGGAATACAAAATGAAGCCATTAGTTTCTGGAAGAACAATGGGAACGACTAGATATAGTACAACCATTAATGCTATGTTTTACCTAATATTACAGTATTTAAAAATGACGTTGCTATTACTGAAATTCATCAATTTCAATTTATCAAAGTTGTCAAATATTAATTAACCCTGTATATCAGAAATTCTACGATGTCCTACAAAATGACAATTTTGTGTTTTAACCTTAAAAACAAATTATGATTATATATTTAAGATTGTATTTTTCGGTATAGCCAATTTTATGAACTTCCTGCATAAAGGAGAATATTTTAGATACAGCCGATCTTCTGAACAATTTTTTTGTCCTGATAATTTGGTGGAATCTTTAACAGTGGAACGGTGTAAATTACGACGATCTTGACAAAAGCTTCACCCAAAATCGTAGAAAATAGAATTCCATAGGTCATCTTTTTTTATAAGCAATCCAAAATCATCCCCAAATATGTTAACTTTCCACGTGGACCTTTTTCTTCCCCTTAGGAAAAATCCTGTGGCGCTCATGTCCTAGATTAAATTTCTCAAAAAAATTAATTGTCAAAGATTTTTTTGAATTTTTGTAAACCTATGTTATTATTTTGGAAATGTCATCTAACCAATGAAGTCTTAAAATTTTAAGCAATAACCTTTTACACTTTAATGTCAATAATTTTTAACGAAATTACGTCATACACCTTTCTGAAGCTAAAATTAAACTCAAAATCTTTGGAAAACTTCACACCAAATAACGACCAACAAAAACACAACGCTTAGCAGCTCTTTTGTTAACTGCACCGAGAAGAGGTTTTGAAGTGTATTTTTATTCTTTTGTACCGACTTTAAAGTTTTCAACACACAGAAAGCTCAAAAGAAATACTAACAAATGAAATCAAAAAAGACAAACGGAAAATAATTTATACATTATATTGTAACTGAAAAACCATAAAATGGCAATGCCAGCTCAAGGACCCACTTCAGGGAGGGAAGCAAAAAGAAAAGTACGTAACAAAAACAACTAAAAAACAACAATGGCAAAAACACTTTGAAACAATAATTGCAACGATTGCTGTAAAGTTCCTTTTGCAAAATGAGCGAATGAACAACGACTACAGGAATAAACAATAAAATAAAGAATAAAAATATGAGTGGAAAACATTTAATTGTTCAATTTTATGTGTTGACTTCGACGAAAGAAAGAAACTGAAAATAGTAATAATGGCGGCTATGACACACAGTCGTTTGAGTGAGAGTGTGTGCTTGTGTGCTTGTGTGTGTGTGTATGTGCTTATATAACCCACTAGGAATTTAAGTCATAAGAGCTAACTGTGTTTAAAGTAGGTTATCAAAACCAGGAAAAGGCGAATAGGAAGATAAGATTGCACTTACTGGAACTTGTGTTTTCAAAAATTCGGGAATATGTTACATAAGGTTTTTCGAATAAGTCGAAAAAGAAGTATTTTTTAAAAATAGCTCTTTTAAATATTTGAAATCACAAACTGTTAAATCATTTCAGTGACATCATGCATAAAATGGAACTAAGTTTACATAAATTAAATAAAATTTAATAACATACAGGCTTATTCATGATTTCATTTTAGGGCTGCGTAATTTTAAACCGGCTCAAGGCAACACATCCTTATTTATAAAGGTTTTTCAGTTATTCATATAGATCTTACGTAACTTAAATGCCGAAATTTTGCATTTAAAGGCTGTGTAAACTTAACCTATAATTTTCTGTCTTCTTCTCGATTTAGGTTTATGATATTGATATCAAAGACATGCTCCATATGCGTAGCGATGGCAAGATTAATCGATTGACTAACATTAATCCAGTATTTCTTTTCAATAATCAATTTAATTGTCTCGAAAATTGTGATCCGATCAATATGGAAATTAATCAATTAATTGCAATTGATTCATTTCGAAATTTTTTTGTTTAACGCATGATTATACAAGGAGTCCTCGGAAATTGAATTTGATTTATGGCCGCTACATAAATTTTCAGTTCATAACAAAAGTCCAAAGAAGAATGATGAAACATTTCCCTAGACGAGCGTATCTTTTATTTGAATAGTCAAGTTTGAATACATCGTTGAAGCATGGGAGAAATGAAAGCGGCTTATCCGAAACTTTACTTGCTGTCTAACAAATATTCGCATTTGATTATAAGACCTGGGTTTTCGCTGCACAAAGCAGTACAACAAGTATATTTTTCATTTAAAAACTGGTTCTGCTTACATTCCAGGGTAACTTTTTCGTTTAATATTCTTATCAAACAAAAACATGTAAGATAAAAGTAAATCAAACATTTTATGCATAAAAAGATATTTTTTCAATTTGTTTGGTTAATCCATTCTAAAGGAGTGTTTATAGCAGGCCTCTTTAGAGCAGAGAGAGCGGAAGGCATGGAAAATTTGTCCATTTCATATAAAAAAGTAAATGGGTTTGGCTACGAGTAGGGTAGGCAGGGCCGGCCCTAGGGTCGAGCCAGTAAATCCATGACTCGGGACGAATGGCAAATGGGGCGCCATCTATCGTCAACTTCATGCCAAAAACGCCAAATTAGAATAAATCAGTTTTGAGTTTTTATTGCATCTGATGCATTTTAATGCAAAGAATATTCCCTTAAAAACAAAAAAATTCAATTCAGTTTTTAAAAAAATCATAAAATTAGTTGCTTAAACCACCTATGCGATTTTATGATTTTTTCATTGCCAAAAACGACAACGTGCATATTTTTTTACATTTAAAATTACCAAAATTGATTAACAAAGTTTTTTTTTAAAGTTTTCTTTTGACGATACGTTCAGAATAATTTTTTCCATCAATGGTGAAGAAAGTCAGTGGCTTTTAGCGGCTAATAAATAACTTTGCTTTAAAAAATGGTACATTTTAAGGGTTTAAAAAAATCCCTAATATCAAGATGGACACTGCTAATTTATTAGAATACATTGCTCTCACTCTTCTTCCAATATAGAAAAAAGAATCGCGGATCTATCTCGTATGTAGCGAGTACAAGCTTACTCTAAGTAAAAAAATGTGCACATTGGCGTCTTTGGCATGAAAAAAATTATTGATTATGAAAGTTGTGTGCTTGCGACTCTTTAAAATGTTTGATAATGAAAAAAAAATTGCAAAATTCTTTTTGTAGTTTGTTTGTCAAAACATTGTCAATGTCTTAAATATTATAATTTGAGAAATTGACCTTCTGACCTGGGAGTTATACGGAAAGAACTAAATGCACTACCAAAAAAACGTAATTTTTGAGATTGGCAAAAGCACAAAAATCGAACTGGAAGATTTTACTAAATTCATTGTTTGTCGGTTAAATTTTGTAATTATCTTAGTGCTTTAACAAAAATTCATGTGGCTTTTGAGAAAGTATTTTATATTAATAAATTGCTGATTGCTTAAAGAGGGAGTAACAGTGTCCATTGCCCTTGCGGTGTGTGGATTTTGGCGCTCCTTCTGATGACTGATGATCAAGGTTTGAAAATGAGTCGTTGTCGATTGCTCTTCCTAATTTTGTGATTTCCCCCGTGTCTGCTTGGATTTTTTAAAGGCGTTTAATGTACGTTTATATTATGAGTTAACCTCCGTACTTAATGGCGAGGAGTTCAACAAATCTCGGAACTGTTTATTTTTGTTTGTTTACTTATCCTTGATTTTTCTTTGTTTTATTTTTATGAAGAATTAGAGCAATGTACTAGGATTAAAAAAAATGGCAAGAAGTTTTGATTTTTGTGTTTTTTATTTTCGATCTCAAAAATTGCGTTTTTCGTATTCAGTTTTTTCCGTATAACTCCCAGGTCAGAAGGGTTAATTTCTGAAATTATTTATTCAAAACATTGACATTGCTTTGACAAATAAATTACCATAAGAATTTTGTAATTATCTTTATTACTAAAGATTTTACAGAGTTACATGCACAAAATTTACAGAATCGCTAATTTTCTTCATGCCAAAGACGCACATGTGCATATTTTTTTTATTAAAAGTGACCTCAACAATATAACGGCTGATGACATACTAAAATTTGTATGGACTTAGAACTTCTAACTCTCGATGATAGAAAGGATATTTAATTTGTCTTCAAATGTGATCCTCCTACTGAAATTATGAAACTATTTCCTAGAAAATAATTTAATGAACAAATTCTAAAAAAATCTAAAAATTTCGATTTAAAGGGAGTTCTTTTTTATTAAATTAAATATAAAAATAAAATTATTCATAATTTATGTTAAACAAAATAAGAAGTTATTAGTTATTATTTTTTTTTGCCGGTAAAAAACTATAGGCGAAAGATGGACCTTTGGCTTAGAGACCATAAATGCTCTGGCCGTCTCTGAGGGTAGGCCTCCGACATACATTTCAAGACCTGCTAGTAGTGCTTCGAACAGCTGCCAATGCCTACTGGGTTGTATTACGCTCACACATATGACACATAATTGAACAATCCCTATAGGAACAAACTAACTTGTTTTTAAAAACAACTAATTAAAAAACTAGTTTAAAAAAACCAGTATATGAACTTCTTTGAATTATATTAAGGCGGCATCCACTTCAATATATGAAGTAATTGAAATACTACTTAAAAACCAGTGATTGATAAACTACTTTGATTTATATTAAGGCGGCAACTACTCTGATGTTGGCATGTTTTAATTGAAAATTTTTATTAGATTACAAGCTTATATATATTTAACCATGTTATTTCATCAAATATTATTAACTTTTGGACATCAGTAATAGTTTTTAATTGGTTTTTTTAAAGCAATTAAAAAAATAATTTAAATGTAACTAATTTAACAAGTAGTTGAAAATATATGCAGACGACAGTTATATTTATTTAGCGGACATCACCATACAAAATAAGTTAGTTCGTTTTATGGAAAAAAGTCAGAATTTCAACTAGTTGTGGTTGACAAAAAACTACTTTATCAACTACTTTTAAATTAGTTGATTTTCCTACAGGGATTATACAAACACACACTCTCATTTATAAAAAGTATTTAATTTTATGGCAGAACTCGAAGGTTTTGTCCACACTGACAGATGAAACAAACGCAATCGAGAGAGCAGCTAACTGTCGCTTTTGTGTGCCGCTTAAAACGTATACAAAAACAACTGTTGTTTTTTTATTGAACAAAAACAACAAAAACTATTTAAAAAATAAGTAAAAGAAACAAAACGCACACAGCGAGGAAAAAACTTATTGGAACTTAAATTATTAGGGGAAGGGTTGTTTTGCGGAAACTACGCCCAGTTCTGGTGTCCATTAAGCGTCTCTTGTTTTTATTTGATTTTTTAAAATCGCTTTTAATTTGTTGCTTTTTTTTTTGCATTTTCAGTAACTACGCACGCAAGTATCAACGTTGTTGCATCGACGTCAATCCGCTGTCTGGCAGGTATCTGAAGGATACCAACTACAAAATAATATATTGATTTCAAGTTGATTGCGCACAACCAATGAAAAGTTTCAATTGCTTTTGTATTCTGAAAAAGGGTCGGCTTGACAAAAAAAAGAATGTGTCATATTCAAAGGATATTAAGGACGACATAGCGTTGTGAGGGTAGAATACCTCAAATACTTACATAAAAAATACATACAGATAAATATATACAGATGTATTTAAAGTTTATAATGATTGCACAATGCAAGGCAAAACGAACTTCTGTGCTAGCAGAATTGATGCAAATGTTTTGTTAATTTTCATTGTTGATTGTTCGACAGGGAGGAGGACTCATGCCCAATGTTGTTGTTGTGGCATGCGTCCTCAACGACATGGTACTCTATGAGATCTTATTAAAAAGTGGTTAAACTGTTTGCATCAGCGTCAAAGGGTGCTTGTTGAGGCAGCTTGCATTTATAAAGTAGGCCTTCAAATAAATTTGAGTTTATTAAGAATTGCATCTAAATTATTGACACTCAGCTGGTCATAGAAAAATTCCAAATACTTATCATTAAAAAATATTCGAAGTTCATCTAACTGTATATTTTTTGATCAGCGATCTTAATCACCTAAAGCTGGTACTTTATATTAATTTATTTTAATCATAAATAATTACATCCTCGTTGAAATATGATAACATTTATTTATTTATTTATTTATTTCTTTCATCGAACAGAGAAAACTCTTACTGACTTCTTAACGATTTGAAAAAAAAATATAATTTAAAATTCACTAATTACACTAACAACGTTTAAATTTATTTAAATTTAAAGAAGTAAGCATTAAATACTAATTTTCACAGAAATATAATTATAAAACTATCAAAAAATATAAGTTATAATGCTATCAAATAATATAAAAAAAAAACTATACAAAAAATTGATGTATACCCTAAACTAAGAATTTTACAGAAAAAAGCGGAAAGCGATAAAACAGCAAATGAGTAAGCTTAACTAGAATAAAATATTGAAAGAAGCATGAGTTGAGATTTAAAACAAATTCTTGAGGTCGAGTTAAAAATGTCAATGAATGGCAGGACTTGATTCGTCTCAATAATGCAACGAGTGATCGGTTCGTTCCGAGCATAAACACATCTATGGAAGGGAACCCGAAAATTAAAATGACTTCGAAGATGCCGAGATGGTGAAATAAAGTCCAGCATTGCAAGTAGCGTAGGGTCTTGAATCTGATGGTGGACCAAGCCGCGAATAAAAATAACGGATTGGATTCGGCGCCTGCAATTCAATGAAGTGATATTAATCAGGGCACACCTTGTACTATAGGGAAGAGGCTCAGGAAGATTCCAGTTTAATTGGAAAACCATAAACCTTGTAAATTTTTTTTGAACCCTTTCGATTCTTAGAACTTGGGTTGAAGAGCAAGGATTCCAAACAACTGAGCAGTAATCCAAATGTGGTCGAACCAGAGAAGTGTAGAGAAGTTTAAGGGTGTAGGAATCTTTACATTTTTTTGCGTTTCTGATTAAAAAGGCTAACATAGAGTTAGACTTATTAATGACGAGATTAATATGTTCTTTAAAATTCATACGAGTCCCAAACAAAATGCCGAGGTCTTTTTTACAAGAAACTCTCTCTAGTTGACAAGAATTTATTAAATAACTAAAAATTAAAGGCAATGAAGCTCTAGAAAATGCAAGGCATTGGCATTTAGAGATATGAAGTGACAGTTTATTCAACTCGCACCATGCAAAGATAGAATCAATATCATCCTAAAGTAGAATAGCATTTGCAAAAGAATTTATTGAACGGAAAAGTTTGAGGTCATCAGCAAATAAAAGACAATGAGAATATTTAACTATAGATAGAAGGTCATTAATAAACAGCAGAAACAAAAGAGGTCCAAGGTGACTACCTTACGGAACTCCAGATGTAGCGACGAAGGGCCTAGATAGGCAGTCATTAACTTTAACCAACTGAATGCGATTTGACAGATAAGAATTAAGCCAACTTAGGAGATTGGAGTGAATACCAAGAGACGCAAGTTTGAGAATAAGTTGGTTATGGTCAACTTTGTCAAACGCTTTAGCAAAGTCGATGTAAATAACGTCAGTTTAGAGGCCGACTTCAAAGTTACGCATCACAAAAAAGGGTTAAGTTGGAGGTAGTAGATTTTCCTGTTAAGAATCCATGCTGGTCAGATGACATTATATTTTTGACATGAAATGATAATTGTCGTACACAATTTTATCTAAGACTTTAGGGATGCACGATAATTTAAAAACTGGTCTATAATTTTTATCGTCTTGTTTTACACCAGATTTATAGATAGGAACAATATGAGATATTTTCCAAATATTAATAAAATATCCCTCAGAAATTGATTTTTAAAAAATCATAAAAAGAGGATAGGCTAATCAAGGAGCGAAATTCTTTAAAACAATTTGAGCCAAACCGTCAGGACCCGCAGATGAGATATTTTTGAGGTTAACTAGAACAGATTTAATGTCAGACGGGGAAAATGATAGGTCGCCAAGATCCAAAATGGAATTCGAAAGGGATACAAGGATTCACAGAATTGGAATGAGTAACAGGGGAGTAGACAGATTTTAAGTAATCAGCGAAAAAATTACAGATAGATGGAGTACTATCAGAGGAGGACCCAAGATAACACATAAAATTAGGTAGACCATTAGTTTTTCTTTTATTGTTAATAAACGTCCAAAAATATTTACTATTATGCTCGATGGTAAGTTCAGTAGAGTGAATGTAGGTGTTATAAAGAAATTTGTTAAGAGTGTCAAATTGAAGCTGAAGGAATAAGTAAATGGACTTTAGATCGCTATTAGAATTACTGCATCTATAATGTTTGAAAGTTTATTCTTAAGGTTGGTGAGTCTTTTATTAAGCCAAGCAGGGTTGTTATTTTTAGAGATCTTAGAGCGAGGGACAAATCTATTCACCGAATCCTTTAAGATAGGTATAAAATTATCATAATCAACCGATAAGTCTGAGCTATCAAGGATAGAATTCCACGATATCGAAGACAACATCATATTCATCGCATTAAAATCAGCATTTTTATAGTTTAATGAGAAGTTCTCCTTAGTGACTAGTTTTTGGTATTGATAAGAAGAAAATTCAACTAAAATGGGTTTATGGTGGTAGGTACCATGAAACAAAGGTGAGATAGGAGATTCTAAGGAAAAATCAAATTCTTTATCTACAAAAACAAAATCAAGAATACGATTAAGGTCATTAGAAATATCATTTATTTGGGCCAAGTCATGACGAGTGAAAAAGTCTACTAAAAGGTTTTCAATTATACCACGTGCATTGAACGGGAGAAGGTAAGATTCATCACAGTCAGGCTTCCAAATAATGTTGCCCAGGTTAAAATCACCAGCGAATACAACATGTTGAAAACTTGAAAGATTATCAAGAACGAAACGGCAACTTTCGAAATGAGCATTGTAGAGCTCCTGGGAGCTTCTAGGTGGAATATAACTCGCTAGTTATAATTAAAAGTTCAAATGAACGATCCACAAAGAGTTTAATGATGATCTGATCCATGTCAAAGACAACCGGCAGAGTGAGTATTTTATCGCAATAAGAACTCCACCTCCACGAGAAAGCCCTGATGTTAAAGAACAGCGATCCTTACGGAACACATTGTACGAAAAGCCATTGAATATTTCAGAAGTAAGATGACTGTCAGACAGCCAAGTTTCTGTGAAAATTATAATATAATAAAATAAAAAAAAACTTATTAATTTTAGTTCTCATGCCACCAATATTCTGATAATATAAAGAATACCTATGACTAGATCCTGTCAGTTTTTTGAAGTAGAAGTCGTGTTGAGTAATGAGCTTCGAGAAGGTAACCCACATCTAGGGCGAGGTATGAATTCATGTGTCATTGTACCAGGTGGCCAAAAACTAGCCGATACTAAAGATGTGTAGTCCAAATTATCGACTAATAGTTTGAAGGATGATAGGAATAGTTGATGGTTAAAATTTTGAGGTTAAAAATGACATGACATCATTCACAGACGTAGATGCTGCCAGTCTGGAGATGAATATAGATTTATAGATAGTAAAGGTCTTTGCACAACGATCAGGTTGGCAGCATGTAACGCAGAGGTTGGAGTCAAAAAACTGGTAGCAGCAGTTTGTAATACTGGCGTTTCAAGCTGAAATTGTTGATGAGCGCTGGTCACAGAGGCGGTATTAGCCGAATTAAGCACAATTGAAGGAATTTGATGGTTCGCAGACAATCTCGGTGCTAAAACGTTTGCGGGAAGATTCCATGCTAGAGCCAACTGGCAGTGCAGAAGTTGCAGACGGAAGACTGGTAGCAGCGGATTGAATTGTAATAGCGATATTAACTGTATTTTCAATAGAGCCGGTACTCACAGGTGGTTCAGATGGAGTCAAAGACAGAGTCTGTGAAGACTCAGATGTAGACTGAGTAACAAGTGCTGATGATGATGAAGATGATGAAAATTTTGCAGATGCTCGAGTTGTTCTAGAGAAGTGGTTAGCCTTACCAGACGCGGAATTAGCTGCTAGGTCTGGTGAAGTTGAAGGCTTTAATGAATTGCTTCGGTGCAGCGTCTCGACCAAGCTAGAAAGTATGCTGGAGTGTTTGACCAAGGCATCACTGACTCGCACGAACTCACTCTCCAAACTTGCCGCAGATGAGCGGCATTCCAGTAACTTTTGAAGAACGATGGCACTGGAAAACTTCTGCAATTAGCGCAAAACCACTGCAAACCATTTGGCGTAGTGCTCCTCAAGGCAACACCAATTCAGGTAGAGAGCCCCGTGCATTTCGGATGAAAATGTTTGTAGCAGCCACAGCACGAGATGAAGTCTTCATATATACTCCACTCAGATCTGCAGATTCCACAGCCAATTGACTTTTCCATAGTGGAAGACAAACAGTTGTGATTATTTATAGGTTAAGTTTGGCTGATGTAGGCACCAAGAGTTAATACGAAACTTATATTGAACACAGACTTCAGATTTTGATGATGAGTTAAACATTAACTAATCCTGCACTAATTTTAGTGTTATCGAAGAATTTATAACGCGTAATTAATAATAAAATTAATAAAATAGCAACGATAAATACGCAGCTCGAAAAAACTACAAGTAGAAAGTTCAGAGTTGCCAGAATTTATTGTGGTATCAAAGAAGAGAGGAAACTCTATACATTGAAATTAAATTTTATTTTTATGATATTCTTGAAGAGTTACTTACATAAAAATGTATTTTAAAAGAAAGAAAAGATATACTAAAATTATATTTTAGAGAATTCACTGCTTTTACCATGCAATTTTCATGTGTACTCGTAAAAAATATTCAATTTTTGTGGCACGGTATAACATATTCGTCGAAGAAAGTTTGTCACTTTAACGAATTAACTGTAGTAATTTATAGAAAATATTTTATAAATCGCCGGTGATTCCATGTTAAATCGGACGCTTTTTGAAACTCACATATTTAACAATATAATTTTTAAGCATAAAGAAAAGCTGTCGGAGGTATAATAATTGCTGAAAAATTATAAAATACCGTAAGAAGCAGAAAAAATATTAAAAATCTCATTTTTAATTAAAAATAATAGTATTTGGTATGTAGAAATTGTCCAGGTAGTAGCCAAAAAAGTAGTGATGCTGACCTTATAAAATGTAAATGATATTTTTAGTTTCCAAAACAATAAAATTTTTCATTAAAGTGTTGGTAAACAATTACATCAGAAAGAAGATCAATTCAAGATCTCTAAAAAATGATCCGACATTTTTTTGTAGGACTAAACGATTTGAAGATATAGTTGTTTAACTACATGTCCGAATGACAAATTTTAATTTATTTTTAAATTTTTCATTGTGTATTTCCATTTGCATTGTGCAAAAAAAAGATATATATAATAAATATGCAAATATTTCTATTTTTTATTTTTAAAGTTCTATCGGCATGCAAAATTTGAAAAAAGTCGGAATCGTTAAAATCAATTTTTGGACAGAAGCGTCCGATTTGACATGGAATCACCGAAATAACGAGAGCAAGATACTCTGGCCCCATATACATTCTTATATCCACACGATCCCCCGTAAAAGCTTTTTTCGTTTTATTGAAACTATTGAAATAAAAATATTCGAATGACGCTAATGCATTCTATTTAAACTTTAGGCATTTTATTGCTTGGAATTTAAAGAATTTTCCAGTTTTATTTACACTTTTTATTCCAACTCTTTAAGACAGGTACATATACAAAATATATAAACAGGTTCTGGTAATTAAAATAGTGCCTAGATTTTTTTTTTAATTGCATTTTTGGAGTTTTAAATTTTAATTTTATAGAACTGGTGCAGGTAATAAGTAAATAAATACAGGTACTGATACTTGATATAGGGCTTAGGAAAGCACTACGGTATGGAAAGGCTTATTAGATAGTTATATTCGGATTAAACCTCAGTTGGAGGTCTCAGCCATTGCAATTGGAAATAAATAAATTGATTCAAAATTCATGGAGGGATTCAGTTATAAAGAATTGACTGAGGAGTATTTAAGAAACAAAAAGGAAGATGTTCCAAGCTACGTTCAAAGAAAAATAAACTTCGAAATTCCATTGGACTTAGAAGGGAAATTATCTGTTTTCGTCACAAATTTAAAAAAGTGCTACAGCCAGTATAACTACACGAAAGAAAGATTTTATAAACATAATGAAAAATGGCTGAAATGCGAGATTACTGGGCAGAGAGCTTCAAAGACTACCGACAAAATCAGCGCAGGAAGACCAAAAAAAGAACTTGACAACTGCAGCGAAGGATATCACTGATGAAATCGGAAGTGAAAATGTTCAAGAAACTTTCCTTAATCAATTGCGAGCAGATAAAAACTATGCAAAACTGGAAATCATTGAGAAAGTTATTGATGCTAGTCCAGTGAGAACCAAACGGATTCTTAAAAGTGCACCAACATCGAGCGCGGAAATACAGTACACAAATGAGGAGGCATTAGCATTATTTTTGGATTTGAAATTAACAAAGCACCAATACACTGAGCTCAGATTGCGTGCTATTGAAAAAGGTTCAAATCTGTATCCATTAGGGCGGGTCGATTTAAAAATCGCTCAATGCTTTGTGAAAACCGTATTCTAGGGATCAAAATAAGAAACTTTGCCGAAGGAACCATACCTCTAAAACGAATTCTGATGTCCCCCAATTTGGGTCGAACTTTTGGGTATGGGCAAATTTTGAAAAATCCCACTTTGACCCATTTAGAGTGCTCCAATCGAGTCCAAATGTATGACCGACCCCCACTAACTTTGGAGGCTTGACCCACCCATGCCAGTGGCACACCCCCTGGAACCCCCTGTGGGGTTCCCCATACAATCATTTCAAAAAATCACCAGTTTTGGCACTTTACATGAAAAAATCAGCGAAATGGCTATGGTTTTTCTTTATTTTTATTTATTTATTTATAATAATATTTATGATTTATTTATAATAATATCTATTTTTTCTCTTTTGAAATTTATTTAGTCAGAACATATGTAAATGAAAAAATTAATTAAAGTTAGTTATAGAAAAGAAACAAAAAATTATTGTTTGAAGTCTTTTTTACTTTCAAGTCTGGGCAATTTCGCACGGCTCTCTAATGTCGTCGCCATAACAGCCTCTACATTTTCCGGTATAACCCGTTTGGAAACGCTAGCTAGCAATTGAACATGTCGTTCCGTTCCTTGTATATGTGATGCAATTTTTGGATCATTAAACGGTGGATCATCTTCACGACACTATTGTAATTACACCAATTTCGGCAGAGGTACAACTACAATCATTACTTGATCACACAGCACAACGCTTGCTACAATCATTTAAAAAAACGAGTTGCCTTTTTGCAAATGGGGATGTGATGGTTATGATTTGGAATTCAGACCTACATACAAAGTTTAAAAATGAAACAAGTCCAAGATGAATATCGAAAATATGGATTTGTTATGTATCAGCCAAAAAAAGGTTCAGGCAATACAAATGATGGAAACACAGAAAGAAGATTCTACTCAGGTCTGGAAAGAGCATCTGAAATAACAGAAGTTGATTTAAACCTTATTTCCTGGTTTAAAATAATCATCGAAGTATTTGCAGGCAATGAGCAAATTGACGCGAAAAAAAATTTGGTGATTGCGCTAAGGAAACTGCAAAAATATATACGACGAAATACCCATGGAGAAATATGTCTGCAACAGTTCACAAAATCCTTTATCATGGAGAAGATGTCTTTAAATATAATTTAGTACCGCTTGGATGTCTATCACAACACAACACCAGAAAAATGTCACGCAATTGCGCAAATGAAGATATTTATACCCCAACGCGTACTGCGTAATGGGTATATTAACTTTGTCATTCTGTCAATTTGTAACGCCATGAAGGAGGCGTGGCAGGTATAGAAAAATGTATATATTTTTGATCAGCATCACCCCTTGAGTCGATTTTCGTATGTCCGTCTGTCTGTCCGTAATTTTAAAGCTGTCGCGATGAAATTCAAAATATAAGTTTATTTTTAAAAAAGGAAGATCAAGTTCAAAAATGGACCAAGTGACTTTATTTTAACCGTAAAATGTTTTTAAAATCCACAAAACTTAAACAAATGCCTTGAAATTTGGCACGTAAGCTTTGATCTTCAATCTTAATCCTGGCTATGAATTTGAAAACCACGACTACCTCCCATACAAAGTGTCTTTATTTTAAATGAAAAATCTTTTAAAAATCCACAAAAAATATAGAAATGTCTTGAAATTTTGCTCTTAAGCTTTGATATTTAATAAAAGCCATCTCTATGATATATGACAAAATCGGATGAAAACCACGCGCACTTCCCATACAAAGTGACTTTATTTTAACAGTAAAATCTCTTAAAAATCCACAGACATTAATGAAATGCCTTGAAATTTGACACGTATGTATGCTTTGATATTCAATATAAATCCTCACTATGAAATTTGGAAAAATCGAATAAAAACCACGCCTACCTCCCATACAAAGTGACTTTATTTTAACAGTAAAATCTCTTAAAAATCCACAAAAATTAATGAAATGCCTTGAATATACATAAGTTTTGATCTTCACTATAAATCATAGCAATGAAATTTGGAAAAATCGAATAAAAACCACGCCTACCTCCCATGCAAAGTGGCTTTATTTTAACGGTAACATTTCTTCAATATCCACTAACATTAATGAAATGCCTTGAAATTTAGCATATAAGCTTTGGTCTTCAATATAAATTCTGACAATGAAATTTGGAAAAAACTGATAAAAACCACGCCTACCTCCCATACAAAGTAGTTTTATATTAACCGTAAAATCCCTTCAAAATCATTATTATAAAACCACGCCTACCTCCTATACAAAGTTGCTTTATTGAAAACGTTATATCGCTTAAAAATCTGCAAAAATTAGAGAAATGTCTTGAAATTTTGAATAAAAACTTTGATATTTAACATAAGCCACTCTTTGATATTTGGCAAAATCGGATAAAAACCACGCCTACCTTCAATACAAAGTGACGTCATCAAAATTGAAAAACTTTCGTAAATATATAAAATTGAATGACAACGTGTCTGTATGTACCCAAGTTCCGCCAACGTCGTTTATCCAACCCATACATATATTCTTCTGTAAAATGTGGAGTCTTTATACTAGAAAAGTGGGTGCTGCATTTTACTTTGTTTACAAATTACTCTGTGTGGTAGCTAAGGGTAAAATTAAATTAAGCGTATGACACAAATATTTTTGCAGATTATACATAAAAATTTTAACGACGTCTAAAGACTTCAAATATATACTTCAGTACGTCCGCGGGGGGATATTTTAGCTTCGGTACCCTGCCGAAGCTCCATTCCTTACTAGTTTTAATATATTATTAGCAGTCAGATCCGCTCATCTCTAGCATGCGACTTCAATAAAAAGTGGAACAACTGAACTTAGATAAATAAGCGAAAGACTTATTCCAACCAAATAAATAATAATTAAAATATGATTTTTCTTGTTTTAGTAAGATATATATAAAATTAGAAAAAAAACCACAAAAATGTCCCATTGCAAAAAATCATATTAATAATTAATAATAAAATGTTTTTTTTTCATTAACATATGACTCTTTTTAATAAATAGAGAAGATTTAAAAAAAATAAGAAAAGCATAGTCTCATACTAAGAGTTCAAAATTTCATAAGTTCATCTTTGACGTTGAATCGGTCAAATATCTCAAATATCAAATATCTCAATCGGTTAAAAAGTTATAGGATTTTGGCCAATGAAAACCTATTCTGAGCCACTGTGCGTAGTTTACTTCAATGTTTTTTGGAAGTTTAGCAATTGTCAATCCACCGATTACATCTGCAATCTCTTGAATAATTTTTAAGCTTCTATTTTCAGAAAAAAACTGAATTAAATTTGTCAAACCGGAATCAAACGGATATGGCAATTGATCTTTTGGCATTTTTTAAGTTGTTTTCCACGCCATGCCGTATTGATAGCACTTTGCCAATCGGTTCTCTTAATTATAACACTGTATTAATAGCAGTTGAACAAATAAAATAAATCAAAATTACCTCTCTTTTGCAAATGATCAAAAATACTATTTTTAGGTTCTACCAGATATCCAAAATTTGTGTGTATTCGCTGTATATAAGCAAGCTGAGCTTGAATTCTGTCATTCTGTCATCTTATCCAGCTCGTCGACAATGCATTTTATATGGGTGAAATTTCTTGCATAATAAAATGCTGCACTCAGCCAAGTACCCCAACGAGTCAAAACCTGTCAAAATATGTACGACTAACCAAAAAAATAAAAGGCATTTTCCACAGAATCCGTTCCCTGATGATGAGCTTTTTTTCACCCTCATAGGTATAGGTAGAGGCAAATATGAACAATAAAACCCTTCAAACACATTTAACTGACCTTAATAATATAATGATACATATTATGATACAAATTAGTTGAGGGTTTACTAAAATGTAATTCACGTAAACATGTATCGAAGACACCACAGTAAAAGAGTATTGGATCAAAGATTTAGGGTGAGGCCGGGGCTCGCTGGGTCTCCCTCCTTGGCTACGCCCATGTTCATAAATAGTGGCAGTTGAAAAAAGTTGATATTTCAAATTCAAGTGTGAAATCTGTCCATTTTAATGGACCCGGTAAGGGGGTGCTGCTATCGAGGTGTATACAGGGCTTTTCAGGTAAGGTGCGTGTTGATGAATTATCAACTCTGTTCTATTTTAAAGACCAGAGGGCACTGTAGTATAAATATTTAAAAAAAAACGAATTAAATATAGAGACAGATTTGTATACAGAGGTTTTCGGATATGGTCTATCTGAATGATCTATTCTGAACTATCTTGAACACCAGAGGGTACTGTAGCAAACATTTTTTAAGAAATCGGGAGAGACTACAAAACCGCTCATTTTCGAGTACGGCAATTGTTTTGGGACTATGTCTCTTGCACTATCTCGAAAACCAGAGAGCACTGTTGGACAAATACTGAAAAATACTCACATTTCTTCGCTTCGGGGGCGATTCACTTTAGTTTTAATACTTTATTTTAGTAAATATTAACACCATGGTATTGATATTTATCATAGAGTGAGTGCGTTATGTCCCAAGCACCCTGCAAAAAGTGGTTGCGGGCCCAAATTATATCAGGTTTAAAATTCATTATTCGACTATGCTTTAAATATTATAAACAAAGTTTGTAAATTAGTTAAAATTCAAATCGCAAACAATTCCGTATCATGTTTCACACATTTTACTCGCCCTGAATGCTACACACCTCACGGCGGCGCCGGGTATTGCAGCTAGTACATTTTAAAATGATACCATTGCGATCTATTTTGAAACATGTCGGTTTTTTTCGGTGCATGACATAAATATTTTCGCAGATTATACATAAACACTTCATAAAAGTGTTTCTAAAGGCTTCGAATATAATTAAATACGGCCGCAGCGAGGTGTTTGGCCAAAACTCTATTCCTTATTAGTTTATTTATTATTAATTTTTATTCAGTATTCCTATGTTATTCATTATTAATTTTGTATTCATAATTCATTTGTTATTCATTTTTCATTTTTTATTCATTATTCATTTGTTAATCATTATTAGTTATTTATTCATTATTCATCTTTTGAATAATAACAAATAAATAAGGAATAACAAATGAATAATGAGTAAAAGATGGATAATGAACCAAATATTAAATATGCATAACAAATGAATAAAAGATTAAAAATGAATAAGAAATGAGTAATAATTAAAAAATGAATAATGGAATAAAAAAGAATAAATGAAAATTCAGAAATTCTTTGTGAATTGCAATCTTTGTGAATATCACTCATGTAAATAAAAAAAAAAAAGAATTGATCCATTATTCTGAATAACAAAAATGAAGAATTAATAAATTTTTTAATATTGAATGTTTAACTAAAATCTGGTGTCAACAAACAAACAGTCCAAGCGTATTGGCACCCACGTCACTGTTGACAACACCTCCTTCGGGGTTGTGAAGGACTTTGTCTACCTCGGTTCCAGTGTTAACTCCACCAATGATATCAGTTGAGAGATAAAACGAAGGATAATTCTTGCCAACAGGTGTTACTTTGGGCTCAGTAGGCAATTGAGAAGCATAGCCCTCTCTCGACGAACAAAAGTCACTCTCTATAAGTCACTAATCATGCCCGTCCTGTTATATGCAGCACAAACCCGAACGTTGAGCAGCTCTGATGAAAAGATTTTGGGAGCGTTCGAGAGAAAGATCCTTCGTAAAATCTACCCAGTGAACCAAAACTACCGTTTTTGAATTCATTTATGAACCTTTTCGGGTAGAAACGTTCATTTTCGGCACTCATAAAAGAACCCTTTTTATACCATTCGTCGGACTAAAATGCCTCTCAAAAACGAACCTTATTTTGTTCGCAAATGAGTTAAAAAAAGAACCATAAATTATCCACTTTTTTGTTCGGAAATAAGTTAAAAAAAGAACCATAAAAGTTCTTTTTCGGCACTCGGAAATTAACCCTTTTTGAATCAATCGCCGGACGAAAATGCCTCACAGAAAGAAACTGTTTCTTCGAAAATAAGTTCAAAAATGAACCATACAAAAGTTCTTTTTCGGCACTCGAAACCGAAACGAAATTGAACCCTTTTTGCATCAATCTTTGGACTGAATTGCCTCTCAAAAACAAACCTTTTTTTGTTCAATAATGAGTTAAAAAAAAGAACCGTTTTGAATTATAAATTTTATTATTGCATAATACTATTATTAATTACATATCGATATTTTGTTAAAGAAGAAATGATTATTACTAAAATTAGAGATCATATTAATCATTGGGTTAATGCGATTAATATACCTGGGCTGGAATTCACGCATTGTGTTTTTCATGATATTGATGTTTCAAAGGGGGAAAAGGCGTGATTGTTTTCCAATTTGACAAACTTCCAAATTAAATATGAAATATCAAAATAGTTCAGTTATTAATTGGGGAACTTATTTGATTACATTTTTGCTTGGAATGTTTTCGTGTTTTCATTCTATTTGGGCTTGATTTTAATTTTTGATAGAAATGTTGAAAATTTTCATACGTGTAGCAGTACATCCATATCGCACTGGTAAAAAAGTTCATATGACGTATCTACGAAGGTTAACATTTTCATTTTAAGTTCCTTTATTTACCTGATTTTAGAATATAAAGAGTAACATTTATGATTCATTTGTGAACTCATTTATGAACAAAAAATGGTTCGTTTATGAGAAATTGTTTCCTACTGATATGATAAAAAAAAATGATTCTTTTAGAACTCATTTCAGAATGCAAAAAAGAAACATAAATGATTCATTTCCGAACTCATTTATGAACAAACAATGGTTCATTTGCAAGGAAGTCTTACCTACTGAAATGATACAAAAATGATTCATTTTCGACTCAAAATAAGTTTTTAATGAATTTCGCAAAATATGCACAATTTTACTTTATGGGAAAAGCTTTCACGAATTTAATCTTTTATAACAAGCTCTTTTAAGCGACAAAATAAAAAAGAAAATATTAAAAAAAAAAAATTCTAACCAAAAACGTTCGCAAAACTCTCACCTTACTCAAAACCTTCGCTTATGGTTCAGTGGGTACGTACCAATCTGCGTCAATGGCGAGTACCGAATACGATGGAACGATGAGCTGTATGAGCTATACGCCGACATCGACATAGTAAAGCGCATAAAAATCGAGCGGCTTCGATGGCTAGGTTATGTTGAGCGGATGGAAGACGAAGCTCCAGCGAAGAAAATATTCGATTCGGTGCCCAGCGGCGGACAACGCAGAAGAGGACGACCGCATCTCCGTTGGAGGGACCAAGTGGAGGACAACCTGACGAAACTTGGAGCTTCCAACTAGCGTCAGCAAGCGCAAAACACACATGGCTGGCGCAATTTCTTACAACAGGCGGAAACCGACTTACGGTTATAGGCGCCATCTAAGTTAGTAAGTTTAACTAAAAATTTTATAATTGAATTGGCAACGATGTGAGTTCAGGTACTGAAATGGAAAATTTTGTAACTTTGGGATATAATTTCTTACTTAAGAAATTTAAAAATTATTTAAATGATTCAATGTTTTAATAACAATAATAATAAACTGCTTGATTGAACAAGCTCACGACAAAATGTATTTTTTTTTTAATTTTTGATGGAAAAGTATTATACAAGTTACTTGTATGAATCTGTTAATATATCACAAATTCATCATTCACATAAAATGCGATTGATTAAATATTAAAACTTTATTGTCTTGACCCAGAACTTAGTAGGCTCAAAACGTTCGAGGCTAGTGGATAGGTTTGCATAAGTTTTTTTTAATTTTCCTTGAGCTTAATCTCGGTGTAATAAAAGTTTTTTCTGGCATAATAATAATTTCATCATTAAAATCGTTGATAGAAAAATAAAAATACTCATCATAAGCATACGTGTATCAAGTCCATTCTTAAATCATAAGATGGAGCAAATATAATTTTTCAAAAATTTTTCTTTATGTAAGCGGAATCCTGCTCGTGAAACGTTTATTTAATTTGAACAATTCCAGCGGCTTGTTTGCTAAATTTCCTGGAATTAAGTGTAAGCATTGAAGTACAATTATTTTTTATTTGTTGCGTTGTTGTTGTTATTGTTAATCAAGCATACTGATGATGAGTCCTTGTGGCTAAGATTTCAGCATCCTGTGGAGTTTCTTTCAAATTGAAATTGTGCTGGAATTATTTTATTTTTTATTTTTAATCGTTTTTATATCTGCGGATGTTGGTAACTTTAAAGACTTAAATAACTAAATGTGTACAAATTAGTGTGTGTGTGTGTGTGTGTGTGTGTGTGTGTGTGTATGTATTGTTGATAACTATATAGGTAGTTTTGAGTTATAAGTAAACCATTGTGCACACATGAGCGCAATCGCCATTGTTCTTTATGGAGAATTGCCAGCCGCGAGTCCTTTGTTTGCTCTGACATAGAAGGTGGAAACAAACTATTGTTAACATGAATGGATTAATTTTAAATAATAATGTTTAATAAGTGGTTGAAGTTATTTCTAATATACTGTTAAAATAAAGCAAAAAAAAAAAGCAGAACCAGCCAATATATTGCAAGAGCTAAAGTGCGCGCATGCGTTCGCCTTTCCGTTCACATTGAGTGAACAATGAAAATACGTAAGTTTTCGTGCACCCTGGCGGTGGAGTTTAGGGAAAACTATTTTCTTTCTATATCTTGGTTTTTTTTTTACTTCTAATAAAGATCAAAATTAAATGTTGTTGCTTTCTTTGTGTTACTCTTTTCTCTCAATTAATTTTTTTTATTATTTCATTTGTGGTTCATTTACTGAAAGTTGTAATTGATATTTCCTACAGACTGTAGTGCTTGTTGTTGTTGCTATTTTTATCCTTAGTGCTGCTGCTATGGTTGTTATTCTCCGACAGGACATTTACGCATATCCGTCTTCATTGTGCCGATTCATAAAAATGTATAATTATTGCATTCAATTGTCATAAATTGAGGAAAATTAAATTAAAATTGTTGACAATGGATTAATTGCGCGTGTGGGTGCGTTTTAAAATGATTGAATATCCAGCTTAACAATGAAGTGCCATCAAAAATTATTTGAGATACAATGAATGCAGCTGTTTAGTTATCGGTATTGTTTAGTGATACCGATGCCTTTTTTGGGTGTGGACGTTTTTTTTTTCTATCGTGATGTCGTTGAATATTTCAAAAACACTTGAAAAGCAATTCAAATGATCCATTAAAAATTAATTTCAATTTAAGAAGGTAGTCCAAGTGTATCTATTTATAAAATTTCTATTTTTTTTTTTTTAATTTTTTGGAAAGATTTGTAATTATTTTGATATAAAGGCCAGATATACTTACAGTCAAGGACTAAATTATACATACAGCATCGAATTTTTAATTTTTGCAAAACTTAGGAATTTTAATGAAAAGCTAAGTATGCAGTTTAATAAGAAATGAATATTAAGTTACGAAAACATAACAAAAACTTTGATCTTTCTCAACACAACAAAAAACTTACAATAATACGAAAAACTTAACGCGACAGAAGTCTATATACAGGGCATTGTGCTAAACTTTTTATAGCAAACTCAACAAAAATATGCGATACATTTAAATACATGTTTTTGGCTTCTCATTAGAATATGGATTATTAACTCCCATTAACTTGTTTTTTAAAATCCATTTTAATCGGTAAAGCTCACATATTTGGACCCCAAAACAAAAGTTCAATTGTTATAAGAACTTGCAAGAAATTCATAAGGAATCCTTAAACAGAATAACGAAATAAGTAAAATTTAGTCGATTCAGAATATAGACTACTAGCTTAAACCCGCCGCTTCGCCGGGTTTTCAAAAAGTTTTCATTCAAAAATTGATAGTTGATTTTTCGCTACCAAAACGATTTTTTATTGTTTAAGTAATACTACAAATTATTAACCTTAACATTGTTATATCATCTGATAGAAAATCGAAAACCTAAATTTTGGATTTAATTTTTTTTACAACAAAAACAACTTTTATCCAATTTTTTGGCTTAAACTAAAAATTTTTGAACATTTCTTAAAAAAATTTTTAAAAATATTAATACAGTGACACATATTCGTATAAACGCACTCTTAATTTTAAATTTGCTACCTTCTCTCTCTTTTATTAATGTATTACTCAAAATAAATTCCCACTCATATTGTTTACTAAACTATCGGAAATTTGTATTGAGTGCAAAAACCTGTTTTCGTTGTTGTTGTTTTATATAAATCATTTCAGTTTAAATATTTTACTAAAAACAAGTACATATTCGTTTAAACGCACCTGTTTAAGGAGGTAGAAAACATATTAGTGGTTTAAAGAAATAAGTATTTGCTTGTATTAAATTGACAATTAGTAAGTTTTGTTTAATTTAAATGTGAAATTATTTTCTTAATAATATTTTTTTAAGATTTTATCAAAATGACAAAGGGAAAATACCTCAATGACACAGAAAAAGTCCAAATCAACCTGTACCATAAAGAGGGTTATTCAAATCGGGAAATTGGGCGGAGACTAGGAAGATCAGAAGCAGTCATGCGCTCTTTTTTAAAAAACTGTGTTAATTATGGAGTAAAAAAACCCACGAAAGGCAATCGAAAACTGAGTATTCGCCAAGTTAATCAGATTAGGAAGGAAGCCACCAAAAATTTTTTGAACTCAACTCAGATAAAAGAAAAATTAGATCTTCCAGTGACAACGAGGCATATTGCACACATTTTACGTAACTCAGATAACGTTAAATGGAAAAAAACCGGTGAGCAAGCCTGTGTTGAAGCAGCATCACAAAAAGGCGCGCTTAGACTTCGCCCGAAAACACATGCAATGGTCAACTGAGTGGGATAATGTTGCGTTTTCCGACGAAAAAAAATTCAACTTAGATGGCCCAGACTCTTACAGCTGTTATTGGCATGATTTGCGTAACAATGACGTACGTATGTCAAAAAGAAACTTTGGTGGTGGCAGCGTTATGGTGTGGGCGGCATTTTCATCGAGAGGTAAAGCAAATATTTGCTTTGTGCCGCCCAAAATGAATTCAAAAAATACACGGAATTGTTAGATGATGCTCTCATTTCATTTTTGGATGATAAAATGGATGAAGACAGTATTTTTCAACAGGATAACGCTGCCATTCACGTTTCTAAAGAGTCATTAAAGTGGTTTGAAGAGCACAACATCCCACTTATGAAATGGCCTGCATGCAGTCCCGATTTGAATCCGGTAGAGAATCTTTGGGGATGCATATCACGCAAAATCTATGGTCAAAAAGCCCAAGGACACCTTTTCAAAACTGTGCTAGAGCTCAAGTTGGCCATTAAGGAAGCTTGGGAAGATTTGGATCACCAGTTGCTGCAAAATTTTGTGAAGTCGATGCCGAATCGTATGTTTGAAGTTATAAATAAAAATGGTGGACCAATTAATTATTGAAAATTTAATAAATATTCTTATTCTCATTCCTATTGAAAATAAAGTTTATGCGTTTAAACGAATATGTTCTTGTTTTTAGTAAAATATTTAAACTGAAATGATTTATATAAAACAACAACAACGAAAACAGGTTTTTGCACTCAATACAAATTTCCGTTAGTTTAGTTAACAATATGAGTTGGAATTTGTTTTGAGTAATGCATTAATAACAGAGAGAGAAGGTAGCAAATTTAAAATTAAGAGTGCGTTTATACGAATATTTGTCACTGTACTTTGGTTTAGTAAAAATTTCAACTTATGTTTGAAGGATATTTTAACAAACAACATTTTTCAAAAAAAATTATTGAGAACCATTGCAAACTGACTGAAATATTTGCCTTCAAAGCTAAAAGTGTGAATTTCAAGTCGTTTTTCTCTCATTCTCAGCTTATAATTAATACTAAAAAGATCTGGTACTAAAATTTTTCACAGTTTTCAAACTACATACATGATTTTGGTATCAAATTGAAGGAAATTTAAAAGCGTTTATTGATTTTGTTCTCGTTTAACCGAAGTGCAATTTAATCCATTAGGACCGAAAGGAAACCATAAAAAACAGACATTTTTAGACTTGAAGCAACATTTTGGTGAAAACTATGTATGCCATTGAGCAGAAATAAGTTATTATTGCATGCTAATTTTACTTTTTTTAAAAAACTGGCACTAAAACTTTTGAAATATTATGCAGTATTTAATGAAAATTCGAGACGCATATGTTTCCATTTAGTAACATTGGTTGTTAATGGGTTAAAATAAAGTATCCTATTGCACTCTCTGCTGACCTATAAATATGTGTACACAATTTTATAAAAATCTGAGTTGTCGTTTAAACGTGATGAGAGAACATAAAAAGTGGCTACAGATTTAATTATAGTATAGAAGTATAGATTATGAAAAATTAATTCGATTCAAAATCCGTCTCGATCGAACTACGTTTCAGTAGAGCAAAATCCAAGAATCAATGGTTCAAAACTAGTAAATTACTGTCTACCACAACCTTGTAAGGTTTGAGGTTCTTGCACTGCTTTGAGGAAGAGAATTGTACTTATTATATTAAACTTAAATATATTATTAAACGTATTCTACTTCATATAAATGATTAATCAAACATTTAAACTGAACTAAGCACGCAACGATCCACGCACGATAAATATTAATATGAGCGAAAGCAAAAATCAATGCATACACATTTTGTGTTCAAACTTCACATTTTTGTGTTGGCATTTAAACACTTTTTGTTTATATTTTAATTTTGCATTATTTTTTGCTTAAAATTTAACAGTTTCTGTATTATTTGAAATTTTAACCTATCTTGTGCTCACCATTATACACTTTTGTGTTGCAATTTAATCAATATGATTAAAATTTCAATCAATATGAAGTAGAATTTTCGGGTGGCTTTACTATTGTTGTTGGAATTGATTCGTCAGTGAAATTTTATTGATGCACAACGTGTTATTTGCATCAGCTACGTAATCTAGACAAGTCCACCTTTATGGTTGACTGCAATTATGAAACTATCTACGGACTAAACATGGACAAAACCATGACACAAACCAAAGGCATATTTGATCAGAACAATAAAACCACGACCAAACGAGAGGTGTAGAGAAAAGTTCTAGCTTAATAATGATCAAAGTTGCATGGAAACGTACTTTTTTCCAATGTTTGAAATTGCTTGACTATTTTCAATGCATTTGTGATTGCTTTGCTATGACTACGAAAAAGGAATCAGCGAAAGTAAGAAGCAAATGCAAAAAAGAAATAAAAGATCATTTTGCTTCAGTTAACTGCGCAGAAAGTTGTGCTTACGAAGTTAGCCGAATGAAATGCTTCGAAACGAATTTCAGTAACTGCCAGCAATTACCTGTTGCTTTTGTTTTCTTTGCTTCGACTTAAATTTTTTGTCGCTCTATTTCTTGCAGACGAAAGAAATAGTTAATGCAGAGTTTGAAAATTGTTGCTGTGCTTGCTTAACAGCAATAATTTATTGCTGTGGCTTGCTGCTTCAGTCATTCAGTTTTTTTAAACTTAAGCCATCTAAGCTTTTATCGATGTTGCGTTTGTGATGAAGAGAAACAGCTCTACAACTGTAATACAAGAGTGTTGTATGCAACGATTGTTGTTTTTTTTGCATGTTTTTGTTGATAGCCATTTTTTATTTTGTTACACATTCAACGAATGTTGTTGGTTCGTTGTTGTATTTGCTGAATGGTGACAGGATGAGATTTCAGATATAGTTTGCCCAATTTTTTAAACATTTTTAACTGAACAATTTTTCGCGGCTGAAATAATATAATACGAGTAGCAGTTTAGGAAATTGTAAACATACATATTTCTTCTTGTATCTTCTTATAGAAACCAAGTGCAGTAATGAAAAAAAAATAAAAAGAATCTATTCAAATAAAGAATAAAATAAAATAAAAACAGATAATTATGAATTTATAAATATATTATTAAAAACAAATAAAAAGTCATCTTCGAACAACGGCAAAGTTTTTGCTAAAATTAGTTTAAGTGATGAAAAGACACATTAAAATTAATATCTTAGTGTATAGTTTTGTTATGTTTGGTTAATAAAAGGTTTATGGCATAGACCGAAAATAACATACTGTTTTAAAAATTTAAAGGATTTTTAGGAGTTATAAATTGCAAATGAAGATGGATTTCAAGTTTACCAAAGTGGTGCTTGTTTCATTCACTCATGAAATATTTAAATTATTTTTTATGCTTTATTATAGAGCTCATAAAATAACTTTAATTCTTCAGTTTTATTTTTTTCCTCACAAAATAGCGTTCATTTAAAAAAGTCAGTTATACTTAACGAATATAAGTCCCTAGAACACGCCTATTTACTTGCGCTTATATTATGATGATGAGTAACTAAGAGAGAGGTTCTTCTGAATCTAGAATATATCTACTATATACACTGAGGGAAATATGTGTTAGAATGAAATGAAATTGTGTTCATATTAAACAAATATGTTTTTGAAATAGAGCTTTAAACAATTTCATTTAAGGTAAACACAAATGTTTGCAAAGAAAAATTTATAACAAAAGCTTTTGTTTTCAAAACTATGTTTTTAAATATACTTTTAATTAAAGTAAGCATTTTCAGTTTAAAAACATTTAAATTTAAAACAAAATTTTTTATATTGAAAACAAATACTTTTAACCCCCATTCATAGAAGGGGGAGTGGCGTTCTGGAATAAAAGTGAGGCATTTGTCTTACTGGTGTATGTTCACACTAATACAAAAACATTCACTCAGGGCCGTATTCGGTTGTTGCGTACAGCTAGGCGCAGTTTTTTCGATTGGAATTGCATATCGTCGTTAGGCGTGATATAACGTGTATCTGTATATATGTATGTATATAAAAAGGGCAAAATTTAAATTTGGATTTTAATTTAATTAATAAAGAGTGGATTTTTCATTTTATGCAGATTTGAGAACAAAGCAAGTATCTAATTTTCAATACTTTAAAAGAAAGCAGTTTTTCTGCACTCCTGTGGAATCTTACTATCACCGTGTGTGTGTGTGTAAGTGCAAGTGGCGGATACGCGATTTTGGATACGCCAAACGACTATATTAATAATTCAATTAAAGTCTAATCACTAAAGTGTTCAAAATAATTTAATTATAATATATTTTATGCAAAATTGATTTGGTTTTATTAGAAATTGGCTTTGCGGGCTCTAGGTCCAAAATTTATATTAAACTCCAAGCTATAATTATAAAATTTATTATAAATATTTCGACTGCCGTCGGCAATCATCTTCAGGATAACTGGAAACATTTTTAAAATTATATAAACAATACATTAACTTATGTTACATATCACTCACATATTACAAATTAAAACAGTTTGAAATTAACATACATCTTTTTAGTCAAACACAAACTTTACAAATTTTACGCAAACTTTACGACAGTTGAACAAAACTTATTTAACATCTAACTTTCTTGACACTTAGCGAAATAATAATTTTTTATTTGTGACGAATTTTCTATACATGTGTGCGCAGTTGTCAGTGTCTGTTTTGTAGTTAATTCTTTTCTCTTTTGGTAGACTAATAATGTGTAACATTTGTAATGTGTAGCGTTTAAAGTAGTTGTCCTCTTTTTGTAAAATTTCAACACTGTCAAAGTCAGGTGTATGTCCATGTTCCGCACAGTGGGCTGCAAGTGCTGTTTTTTGTTCCAACGGTTTACGTATTTTATGATCTGATCTATGTGAAGAAATTCTTGTCCGTAATTTATTTTTTGTAGTCCCAACATATGCCTGGTCACATACGTTGGACCCGTCACCATTACATGCAATTTTGTAAATTACATTCGATTTGTAGAGTTTGCCAATTTTTGTTTTAGTGTTGCTGTATAGTTGTTTTACTGTATTATTCGTTTTTAAACTTCTATCTGTATTTTTTCTTTGTTATACGTATTTGAATTAGTGAACCTCTCGAAAAGACCGGGAATGTACGTCATTGATTTGTATATTTTGGTGCTTGTATTTTCTTTATCTTTTTTATATTGTATGTTATTGTATTTGTGATTTAAGTCTTCTTTTGTCTTTTTTGGAAATTCATTTTTGCGTAGTATTGTCCTTATTTTGTTTAAATTTTCTCTATGGAACCCTTAGTCACTGATGTCAAGAACTGTCTTAATAAAATTTGTTGCAGTATTTATTATTACTCGCTTTGTGTGTTTGGAGTAAAAGTTAATTAATCGTCCTGAGGCCATATGTTTCTGGAACCAGTCAGTTGTCAATTTGTTGTCTTTCCTTATTATAAGTGTGTCTAAATATGCCAATTTACCATTTACTTCTTTTATTAATTTACTTCTTTTGTAAATCTAATGTTTTTGTGAAAACTGTTTAGAGCGTCTTAAGTCTCTTGGATTTGGTTCAGTTTTATAATCGCGAAGAGGTCGTCATCATATTTGGTTACCAGTCTAGGTCTTATATGTAATCTTTCCAGTGTTTTGTCTAAAAGTTCTTCCATTATAATGTCAGCAATCACTGGAGATGCTGGGGATCCCATAGGAATACCCCTTAATTGTTTGTATATTTTGTCGTTGAGTTTGAAATAGTTATTGTCAATAATACAAAATTTAACCATTTCCATAAAATTTTCTTTGTTAATATTCGTGTGTTTACAAATTTCCGTCCATTTTTGTCCTATTGTTTTTAAAGCTAGATCTATCGGGATGCTGGGGAATAGTGATATGAAGTCAAATGAAATAATAGTTTCATCGTCATATATATGTGTATTCGCAATTTTTTTCTTAAATTTTATTGAGCTTCTTATAATATATTGCGAGGTTTGTGTGATGTTTTTTAAAATTTCCATATGAAGGTGATCCGGTGGATGAACAGATTGGCCGTAGAGGTGTGTCATATTTGTGAGTTTTGGGTAGTATAATGATGATTTGGTTTCATCTAATAATTTTGTTTGAATTCTAAGTTTTGTTTTTGAATGTTTTCGCCTAAATGTGAGCGAACTTGCATTGAATCAAAGAATAACTCTATATGGTATATATAATGCAAATAAAAAACAATTAACAAACAAAACGTATTATTATTTTACTCCAGTGATAGCAAAGGCGCCCTGTAAATATATGACACCATGAAAAATGAATGCGCCCCTGAAGTCAAGCTTGTGCTTTGACAGATTCGAAAGCTTATAAATTTGTTTTGTTTTGCTCAGCAAGAGCAAATGTCAAAAATTTCGAGCACTAACATCTGAAAAAATGCCTCAGTACACGTACAGTGTATGTGAGTACAACAGCACTTCCTTATTTTTTATTTCTATGCCCCCATTTTTTCGATGCCATTTTTTTAATTTTTTCGTGTTTTTGACGTCAGATTTGTGATCAGCGACCCCTGGGACCCCTCGAATACTAAATATAGAGTCCATTCGATGAAGTTTGTACGTTTTATTGCGGCTTAAAATATTGAAATATTTTATGTATTTAAATAATAAATAAGTTTTTATTTCATCTAACCAAACAAGTCCAATTAGAAAATATTTCAAACAATCAAATGTTTTTTCTCAGCTTGGTCTCAATTGTCTGCTCAATAATTCTACTACACATACACCCAGAAAACAGATTAGTTGTGACTTCAAAATTTTTTGTTAGGTCTTTTGTATTTCGGTTGTCATAAATATATTTAGCTTATTAGAAACATTATTCGGTAATGAAAAATAATAATTGATATCTATAGCAGATATTCGTGTAAGCACATAAAATAATGGTTTCTGTTACAGAATTAGCATTTCTATACATTTGACCTTGAATTATGTAAGAATACGTGACCGAATCATTGATTCTCCCAATCAAATGATAGTTTATATAACAAAGTGACATACACCACGACCAAAACTAAGATTCTTCGTACAATTTGTAGCTCCTAAACTAACTAGAAAAATTCAACAAATTCAACAGTCAGGAAAATGCAGTGCAATGTTTTATATGGTGTTGATTGTTTTTGTTAACAGCGTTAGAATTCTATTAGGCGAAACAGCCTTTATTATTTCACCATAAGAGAATCTAAATTTTAGTTAAATTAATAATACCCACTCTAAGGCCCAGTTTTTCAGTACGAGTTTAAGCTTTAGTTAAATAAAACCGAGATTAACTCACCAAAATTGGACGTTTTAGTTCCGACGAAATGAAATATATGTGCTTAGAAAATGTTAATCGCTTGAGAAATACAAAAAATTACAATTCGGATGTTCAAGCAAATAATCCACGACTAAGTGGCATAAAAGAAGATTCTGTTTGGAATAAGTTAAACAATTTCCATACATTTTTAAATTACAGCGTAGATTGTATGAATGATTTATTAGAAGGCGTCTGCCACTACAACTTAATTTTAATTTTAAAAGTTTTTGTAAACCATGAAAATTATTTTACAATCGAAGAACTAAACCGTAGAATTAACTCTGCAACTTTGGACCAACAACACAAAATCTTCCACTCTTTAATAGTGATTGTTTATTAAAAAATAAAGTAAAACTGTCTGCATCAGAAATGTATGCAATGATAACTTTCTTTCCAATTTTAATAGCTGACTTGGTACCTTTTTCTTCAAAAGTATGGCAATTCTTTCTTACTATTAGAGAAATAATATCTTTGATCTACAGAAAAATTATCCATTCGGATTTGACAAAATATCTAAGTTCTTTAATTTTTCGCCATAATTCGTTATATATTGAAATTTCTCAGAGCCATTTAAAGCCTAAATTTCATTTTTTGTTGCATTATCCAAGAATAGTTGACACTATTGGACCAATTGCTTTAATAAATAGCATGCCCTTAGAGGCAACTCACCAAATTTGTAAAAAGACATCATACAATTCAAATAATCGAATGAATCTTTTAAAACGTTGCACAAAAAAAATATTCTTAACTCTCCGATTACACATGGACCTTTGAAATTCATCAAATATTATCAAAATTATAACCTTAATTCTGAACAAAATAGTAAGTATTTAAAAAAGAACATGGTTGTTTGTATAAATTATAATGATAGTGGAGAACCAGTGTTTGCATTGATAAATATGATACTGTTTGTTCCATCTGAAAATGTGTATTATATTGCCTTACAAACTATTTTGCTTACAATGTTAGTATAACAAATAATAACTTTGTACTTGATGAAAATTTAATAAAATGTGATCACACGCCTCACATTACCAGATGTGCATCTGGAAAATCTTTAATTGTATGGGATTATATTTTTATGGGACAAAATAAATATTCTTATAAAAACTGTTTTTAAATATTTTCTTTACAAGTATTACGAAAGTACTGAGATTGCTCGGAGTTAAATATAAGTTCCTGAAAACAAAGTTTTGGTCAGAGGGATAGTTTTAGTCGGTTGCAACATATTTGTATGTCAGTTGTGGTAGCCAATTTACTAAAACACCAATCGATTTTTCGGTTACATGTTGTGATATTCAGTACGAAAAGGCATTAGATTTTGTTATGCTTACCAATATTTGTTCCGAGTTACATAAAAAATATAAACAACAATCGAAAAATATGTTAATGTAACTTCAAGCCTTAGGTTCCTGTAACCTCAAAAATTCAGTTGGGCATTTTTTCGGTAGCGGCAACCAATTCGTTTCCTCAGTGTACACATAATTTTTTAATTCAATCTCAGATAGCAACGTATTTTTTGTTACAAAAAAGAAATAATAAGAGAAAATTATACAAAAAAAAAAAATTAGCTTTATATGACAATGAGAATATGAAATGAGAATTATACAAATAAAATTTAAGCACGCTTGTTTTAAATTTTGTTTTGCAGAAACACAAACCCGTTTAATTTATATTTTAAAATTGTTTGTTTAATTTTATGTCACTACAAATGTCACTTGTAGGCGGTTATATTTTAATTAAACGCGAAGTACTTGAAATAAGTGTACGGACAAAATTTAGCTCAATCGGAACAGTAGTTTTGGAGATATAGCGTTTTAATTGATTTGTGAACGGTGAAAGGGGGAGTGGCCAAATTTTTTTCTAAATCATCTACTTTAAGGCAATATACTGCCTTAATTTCAGTTAATTGGGCGTAGTAGTTATGGAGATATAGCAATTTTATTTATTTATGGGTAGTAAAAGGAGGTAAGGCAACATTTTTCCTTAACCATCATCTACTTAAAGAAAATTAACTGCCGAAATTTCAGCTGAATCGGCCTAGAAGTTTTGGATATATAGCATTTTTATTGATTTGTGGGCGGTAAAATGGGGTGTGGCATCTTTTTTTCCTTAATCATATTCTACTGAAGGACATTTACTGTCAAAATTTCAGCAGAACCGGCCCAGTAGTTTTGGCGCTACAGCATTTTTATTGATTTGTGAGCAGTAAAAGGTCGGTAAAAAAAACAATCTTATCATAATATTTCACTGTCAGCGAACTTACATATGTTTGCTAAATTTCAGCTTAATCGGATACCAACAAGTTTTCGAAGAATGGTTTGCAAATTTTGACGGACGTTCATACATACATACGAACGAACGAAGCAATTTAAATAAAAGCTTATAAAAACTAACTGACTGAAGCAGCAAGCATTTTCGATTTTCAACTACAAGAACTAGAGCGACAAAAAAGTCAAGCCAAAGCAAAGGAAACGAAAACAACAGCTAATTGCTGTAAGTTGCTGAAATTCAATTTGAAGCAATTCATTCGGCTAACTTCGTAAGCACAACCTTTTGCGCAGTTAGCCGAAGCAAAATGATATTTTATTTGTTTTTCATGTTTTCGCTCTGCTTTTGCATTGTTGCTTAAGCCTTATTGAGTAAGTATTTGCAAACTAAGTTTTCTATTTTGCTGAAAAATATGTAAGCAAAGCACAAATTTTTGTGCTGTTGCTATTTTGAAGTCAGCAATTCAAACACTGCTTTTTCCTATTTGAGGCATGTTTTCTAATTTTTTAAAGTGAAAACTTCTTTAGGCGCGTTGAGCACTTTTTGGTAGAGAGCAAAACTATAGATTCGCGATATCATCACACTGTTAGCGTAACAGAAATTATTATACCTGGCATCGACCAAGCCGAAGACCGAAGCGATAGCCAACCGATTACCAAATCAATTACCAACAGATTACCGAAGCGATTACCAACCCATTACCGATAACTGACGCGAGAACCTACCGATTACCGAAGCAACTACCAACCGATTACCGAAGCGATTACCAATCGATACTAATTACCGAAGCGATTACCAGCCGATTACGGAGCCAATTACAGATTATCCAACCAAAGTAGTTGTGTTACAAATATATTAAATAAAAACTAGTGATAACGTTCCGAAAATCGGGTATACTTCCCTTCTTCGCTTTAGAAATCACACTTTCTCATTCACATTGAAGCGAGTTGAAGTCTTTTTACCATTTTTTCAACTTTAAATGCTCATATCTGCTAAACGCTATCACTTTTAAAAAATCTAATAATTTTCTGCTTACCTACACCTCAAGACCTTTCTAATGATATATGCTGTAGCATTTGTAGAATTGCTGGAATATGGGGACCCTTACAGGAATAAATATATAGATATTAAAAAATAGCAGTTTATACATTCAATAACGCGTTAATTGATAAAAAGAGTTTAAAAAGTAGAACACGTCCGATTTGCCGATTCTAGCTACTTCGGATATTTATAACAGCTATGTAATTTCATAGCTTTAAGTTTTACACTTCAGTCGGCAGTCCCCCCAACTTTTTTTTTACGAATCATAATAGTGTTTTCTATTCTCGACAAAAAAAATTCAACACTCTGATTGCAGAATTTTTTTACATTTAAGCCTGAACTTAATAAATGTTGACCTGTCCTTAGTCAAGAAAAGAACGGAAAATATTCAAAATTTAATTTACATAAAATGTAAATGTTTGTTGTGATAACCAATTATCCATAATGCTAAGCAAATGGCCGGTTGTCTTTTTCGATATTCAGTTAGAAGAAGGACAGATTTAGTTACGATTCTAGATAGATAGTTATGACAGCATCAAATTCTATCACGGCAATCGAAATGTATGTTCCAGCAACTACAAATCTGAAGTTGCAAAACTTCAAAAATGTGGTTCGACAATTTTTTTTGTTGTCACAACCAATTCGTTTCCTCAGTGCAGCTTCAATTTTGCTGAATATTTTTTAGCTCATATTTGATCAGTTTGTTATTTTTATATATTCTTTAGAAATATATTTTGAATGAATATTTTTGAATTTTTATTTTGAATACATGAGATTGAATTTTCGTTTGAAAAATATATATATTTTGTGTAGAATTGCTCAAAAATGAAGAAAAAATTTGTTTGTTTGCTTTTTAAATTTTATTGCTTGTATCATTTTTGAAACAGTATGCATACAGTTGTGAAATAAGTACAAGACCTTCTTATAAAAATAATATACAATAAATATTGTTTTAAAGAGTAGTAATATTCATTTATTTATGAAAATTATTGAAACAGTCTTCATTTTTTTTTTTGGAGCACTGATAGACCCTACGTTTTTCTCACATTATGCTTCTAAGAAGATTACAGCCTGGTCTCATACATCGCATTCGTTTATTTTGTCGTACTTGTTTATGGTCAATGGCATCAAGTCTTCACTGGTCTGGTAGAAGGCATCACTTGTTGAACATTTCTTCTTTCGGAAGCTGGTTGTTCTGTAATACTGCTGTTGCTTGGCCTACCTCTTGTCCCACGGGTGCTAGATTTGTACAATCTGCAAGTTCTGTTCTGAATTCTGCTAAATTCAATATCTCTTTATGGTTTATTTGCTTTACGGTGCCAACCTTTTTATGCAGAACCCACGAGTTTATAACAGCCCAAATTCCAAAAGATGATAGAAAATTCGCATATACCATTTTCTTGTTTTCATGTGAATTTTTTTTGTCCCAAGAAGGATTCCATTAAGTCTACCCCTCCCATGTGGGCATTGTATTCTTTTACGACCTTTGGACATGGTATGGACTTTCTCTTCTTTTCGGACTTGTCGTATATTTTAACTGAGTCCAAAGGTTACACACCAACATATGTCGACTAAAGAGTAACTTGTTTATTATCTTTCCAAGTTACTATATCGTCATTTCTATATCGTCGTAACTGGTCACATATTCCTCAAAAGCTCCTTTAGCTAAAGACTTGCTCATTACTTGCTGTTTCGTTGGTAATTTGCAATTTTTCCCTAAACGGTACAGCCCCTAAGCATAATATTCTTTCCTTGACCATGTAAGACATCAGAAGTAACGATGTGTTGAAATTGTCAAAGTAAATAATATGATATTTAATATATCGGGACTCCTCTGGAAGTTAAGTTACAACATTGCCCACAGCTCCCAAGTCGGGCTCGCTCTCTAGCAAAGTATCCGAAGTATCCGAAGTATCCTTTCCAGAATTAATGATAACTTTATATGCATAGCCTGATAATGAGCACATCACATAGAGTTTGAATTCCCATTTGTGAGGTTTGTTTGGTAAGTACTGCTTCATAAAGTGACCCATTTTCACATATTTAGCACATATTTGTTCATCAACGGATAGACGCTGTTCTATAGGAATACTGGAAAATTTTTGGTTTAGATGGTTTATTATTGGACGCAATTTATGAAACTTATCATGTTGAGGATGATCCACTGGCTTATGTTGGTCGTTGTCATTGAAATGAAGGATGGTCCTTATCTGTTCAAATCTATTAACAGTCATCGCCTCTTTTATTGCTTGAAAACTATGTTTTCTGTTCCCGCATGATCGTACGCTGGGATACTGGTAAACTGACATGACAGTATTCCCATAAACTTTCGCAATTTATCTTCATTAAGTGATTCTGGGCATTCTGGTTGTTTCTGAATATAGTGCCTGGTTGTTTCTTCAACAATTTTCGTTACCAAATTATTGCTAAAGAAATATGCAAAAAACTGGCCGGGAGTTTCAAGTCTCATTACTTCTGAAGGTAGATCATTGCTGCCTTGAAATTTAATGTTGCCTTCGGCAAACATAAGAGATTGTTTCTTCCAAATGAGCCTATGGGCATCAAGTGATCGAAATGAAGTTCTATTGAGGCTTATACTAGGGATTTCCGGAGCTGCCTGGGTATCACCAATCAAACCATGAATAGAAATATTTTAGGATTCCATATTTATTTCTTTATCATCCTCAGAAACATTAAGCCGTTCTGTGTCTTCAAGAGTTAGATAGTATCAAGATCTTCACCGTCCGACCCGGCATCGTCTTCAGAAATTCGTACATCATCTAATCTCATTAAAAAAAATCTTTTATCTCATTGTCATTCATTCTATAATGACCAAATAATGACCATAAATCAAAAGCCGATCGACCACTCACGTAAACAATTTAAAATAACGATTGCAATACAAGAGCACTATCATTTTTGATACAAACATAAAACGTGTAATTTGATAAAAAAAATTCTGGTTTTATATAAAATGTGTTAATTAAAAGATAAACTAAATAATCACCTTTGATAATAACATTTTTCTTAAGCCTGTATGATACTCCATTAAATTGCTCATTTCTTGTCATTGAAAATGAAAACTAGAGCAGTTCAAATTGAACGAATGCATAGATTCAATTTGTGTGAGTGAGTCATTTCATTGCATTGTTTTTGCAGTTTCTTTCAATTCGTTCGTCGTTAAGTTCCGATCAAATGTTAACTGCGAAATATTTTGCTGTTAATAATTAATTGGACATTTTTAGAGTAAACAAAACTATTTAAGAAAATTGGATGCTAAATTGGAAATGATGTGTGTAGCTAAAATTAATTTATTAAATGCAGCCGCTATTAAAAACACCAGAACTAAAAAAATAACGTTTATCCTTTTATTACAAAATATGCCTGTCATATCATGGGCAGTACGCGCCACTTGTTTTCAGATTTTAAAATTAGACAAAAAAATGAAGTATCATACGGGCTTTACACGATTTAGCAAACACTTTGTCAGAATTCCACTAATTAAAAGTTGACTTTTCACTTCTTTGTCACACAAAATGAAAACAATTTTTCTGTTGCCACTTGGCTTTCGTTTCTTTGTAAAAAAATAAACAACGAACGATAATTTACAGTTAGCTAGTACGGATGGAATATGATTTCCAGTTTATACGCACATAAAAACGACGCTTCATTTTTGATACAATATGCATTTAAGGGTTAAGGAATCTTAAATAAAAAGAAAACACGAAAGAGCAACGATTACAAAAATATGCTTTATCTCCTAATCAATGGTAAAAATGTGGCAAGGTGAAAAAGGAAGTTCAACGTCAATAAAGTTGAATACAGCTCATTGAGAGAATAAAGTCGGTGGCATCAATAAATAGTCATAATTATGCATAAGTATCAGACAAATGTTGACACAACGTAGCACTGTTCAGATGTTAGTGAAGTGTTTTTTGGGTGCACAATTCAAAAGCAGTTGCATCGCGTGCAGCTCGGCTCCACTCACTTGGGAGGTCAACTTGTTTACATAAGTAAACAAAATAATGTGTTTTCAAAATCATATTATTTCATAAGCATCGATTTTCAGTTAAAAGGCGGTTTCATGTTGCATGCGTGAAGACGCCTAAACAAATAAAACAACAACTGTGGCAGATCAGTAGGATGTGATAAAAATAACAACAAGTAGCTAAATTGAGGACGGAGCGTATGGTTTTGAAGTTGTCAAAATTAATAGAGTTTTATTTTTGAGGTTTTAATTAAAAAACATGCATGGATTTGTCAAAATTGACAGCAACAAAATAGAAAAAAAAATAATTCCTATATTAAATGAGTCTTTAATAACATCACACTTTTTATGCAAATCCTCGAGCAGCGTGTGAAAACTGCAACAGTACCAGAATAGAATAAGAGTTGATACATGACGAAGGCTTGACAACTTTAAAGAGCTTAGAAATTAGTTTGTTTTATTGTTAAATTTGCGTGGGACCACATAATTTTCCACAATATTTGCTTGACATACCAACCCATTTAACCGTCTGCAAATATCTGTAGCCATACTTTGACCTTTTGACAAACGCTGGTGGTGGTGGTTTTCACTCAAGCGTAAGGCGTTACATGAGCTCATTCCTTGAGCTCCGGCGTCTGTCGTTTTTGGCTTCTTCCTGGTACTATGTAGGCTGTTACGAGTTCTATTGTTTCGGTCTGTCTTTCGTTGTCGTGGACCGAAGCATGTCACGCAGATCTCTGTCGTTGACATGCGAAATTCGCACCAAATCGCAGTCGAAAAACCCGCGCAGACGCCACCATCACCCCAACAACCACCACCGTCTGCCTAATAAAAGCAAAGGAACAAAAAAATGTTTAAGCTTAAGTGGAAAATTTAAAATACAACAATTGAAAGGATCGAAATTGTCGCAGTCAAGGGATTTAAATATATTTTAAGGGTTGCCACATGAAGACCCGAAAGTTGTTAAACGGACGCTGGCTGACAACCACATTATATATTTAGCCCAATTTAAAATTCAAATTTCATTTCGAAAAAAAAAAGAAATAATAAGCGTCTGTTTAATTGTTTTGCCAGAGCGTTGGAAATATTTTAATTCTTATAACATACGAAATGTTTTTATTGTGAATACATGTATATTGTTTTTTGTTTTTGTTTTGGTGTTTCACACTGAGGTCACCAGCAGATCACACGCGTGCAGCCACACAATCCTTAACAATTTCTGCTTAAGCCCAACAACATTCTTTTATAGCCAAATCAACAAATTCAATCGTTTATTAAGGACACAAAAAAAGGACGTTTGTTTACGTTTGATTGACAAACGTTGATAGGCGCGTTTTCATTGGTTTGACTTTCATTGTGTTTTATGTTTTTAGCACAACCGTTGCTCATTATCAACACCATCATCAGCAATATCATCATCATCATCATTGCCATAATGCCGCTTATTGCGATTAGGACATTTATAATGTTGTTGTTTGTGATCATGGTGAGTTTTTTTTTCTTACAATTTTAATGATTTCTTTCATTCGATAAACAAACTCGGTTCCATATTCTGATGACAAAGGTGCGATTAACAAAAAGCATATGTGTTTTTTTTTTATTTATTCAAATTCAATACTTCTCAAAGGCTTGTATTTGAACAAAAATTCTTTATAATGAGGTTAGAACAATTGCACCATCAGCTCGTGCTGATTCAAGATATAAAGCGAAATGAAAGGGTTTGCAAAAAAAAGGAGTTCTGTGAGAAAATGTCCAAAAGCAAGTAGAAGGTTCTTCACTTTTTTCTTCATATCATGAAAAATAAAACTTAAATATTAAATGTGATATAATTAGAGGTATTAGAGGTATAGAATACAATTTATAACTGGGTGCATTATTAGAAATATGATCAAGAATATCTGAATAAGATTATGCAGCAGATTATTTGTCGTATAAAAAATGTTCACAAAAATATATCGGCGCTGATATTGCAAGCAATATCTTTAATCTGCAATACCGTCAACTGCAGAATCTACCAAACCGCAGATTTAAGTACTTTTAAGTTAGAACATTAGTTTCAACATTTGCTATTCACGGCTTAATAATTTTTCTTGAATTAAATTGATTATTCATGCAATAACACTAGAGTTCAGCTACTAAAGCTTTTTCGCACTTTCCCAGCATTGATCATTGATAAAACACGATCCACAAATAATGGGAAATTACCAATGTTATGAATACCAGCAACCACAAATCAGTTAATGCGAGGAAAATGTACCCACCAAACAATGAGTTGGGCACAACACAAGACATAACAACTAATAATGTATTGAAGACACTTTTACACAAATATAATCAATATGAATGTTTAACGACGGCGTAGAATCCACACTCATAAAAAACAGATCAGTTGTGGATCTCAAACTATTTTTGAAGTGAAACTTTTATAGCCGCATATACAACAATACGGCGAGCTAGATGGGGGGGGGGGGGGGGGTACAACCAATCTAAAGAAATGGTTCTTATGAAAACAATAGCACAGGAATTCGCCGCACTGGCTGTATAAAAACGAAAAAATGGCTATTAAATAATTTTTCATATTTTTGCTTTCACCGAGGATTGAATACACTACGCTTGGATCCATAGTTGGCTGTTCTACCTGTTCCACGGAGACATATTTATTTAAGTAGCTCATAGTACTGTTAAATTTTGCAACCAGTAGTTCTTTTCTTTCTTTTATGATTGAATTGAGTTTTTTGTTCAATACTCTGAATGTACATTACGGTCTAAAAATTTGAATCTGAACGAAGCTTTTTTCAGAATATTAGCATACTTTTAGGCTTTTCTCAAATTGAATTTTGATAAAATCAGAAAGCAATTTTCGAAGTAGGCCTTGCATTGATTGATTTGGAAACATCACGTGCTGCAATATTAACGAATGCAACTTTAAATCTAAAATTTGTTTTATTCTTAAATCTGTGAATTTTCATATAAATACCATATTTTTCATATAATTCAAATGCAGTTTTTAAGACACATTTATAACGATATTAAAAAAATCGCATGCTGTGGTATTTGAACATACAACCTAATGGTTACAAGTTCTTCCATTATCAACTGAGTTGCCGGACTACATATTTACTTACTTACAACCCGTGTCCGGGTTTCGGCCGACCTCATCAGCTCTCGCCAGGCACCTCTGCTTTGCGCGCGCCTTCTCCAATCGGATACACCAAGTACGGTTAGGGCTTCCTCAGCCTGGTCCATCCATCGGAGGCATGGTCTCCCTCGTCATCGTTTACCAGCGACCCTCGCCTCGAGCACCTTTTTCGCTGGAGCTTCGTCGTCCATACAATGGACATGACCCAGCCAGCGTAGTCGCTGCACAGTTATACGCCGAACTACGTCAATGTCTCCGTAGAGCTCATACAGCTAGTGGTTCATTCGGATGCGATAGTCATCGCCGACTCGAACAGGACCGAAGATTTTGCGAAGAACTTTTCTCTCGAACACCCCCAGAGCGGCTGCGTCAGTTTGCGAAACTACCCATGCCTCAGCGCCATAAAGCAGCACAGGTAGGACGAGCGTCTTGTAGAGTGTTAGTTTTGTCGATCGAGAGAGGGCTCTGGAACTTAGTTGCTTACTGAGCCCGTAGTAGCACCTATTAGCAATTATTGTTCTTCGCTTTATCTCCAGGCTGATTTCGTTGTTGGAATTAATGGCGGTACCAAGGTATACAAACTCCTTGACTACTTCAAAGTTATAGCTACGGGATGAAACGTGGGAGTCTAAACGCCGAGCTCCCTTGTTTGTAGACAGCATATACTTTGTTTTACCCTCATTTACCGTCAAAACCACTTTGGCTGATTTCTTTTCGATAGCGGCGAAAGCAGCGGTAACATCTCTCTTGGTTCTGCCGACAATATCAATATCATCAGCGTACGCAAGGAGCTGGACACCTTTTTAGAAAATGGTTCCGTTACGATGCACACCGGCCTTTCGTACGATCCTCTCCATTATGATGTTAAAGAGATCGCAAGACAGTGGATCGCCTTGCCTGAAACCTCTTTCGGTATTGAAGGTTTCGGAGAGGTTGCCGGACTACCTACTCTGCTTTTAAATAAATTAAAGAAACTTGCTGCATAAGCCAGACTTGCAGAATATTCTTTTACTCATCTGCTTTGGTTTCGTCAACATTAAAAAAAAAGCAAGCAGAGCAAGAAAAGAACGAAAACAGTAGAACTCGCGATTTTCTCATTTTAAAAACGTGGTGTATTAATGGACTGCATGACTGATATATCAAAGATGACAAGTCGGAAGTAATCTGATCCAAAAAAAAACATGTAAAATAAAAGCAAAGAATATATAAAAATGGAAAACAATTTTTTTTTTACATTTCTTTCTGTCTTGATTGTTGACGAAACTTCTGCAACGATTCAGTAATACATTCATGTACGAAAAATCTCAACATATCTGTGTTGCGTACATAGTAATTTTATATGGGATTTTCGTCCCAGATGAAGAAAAATCGTTCATGATTCGTTATCAATTCTTTAAGACTTGGACTACTGGGAAATATCGTCGCAAATGCAACATAAAATACGATGCAAGTATTGTACCGAAAAACGCATCCACATTTACAACTGTGTAGGCGCGGAAAAATAAACCTAAACAAGTATGCGCGATAACATAAGGTCAGATGCACTGAGCACGTTCAGCTTGCAGCCGAATTGTACTCGATTCGATGCGAGTACGGAAAGGGAAAAAATGCATTTTCTTATATTTGTTAAATATTTATAAATAAAAATATAATTTACAAAAAAATAAAACAGCAAGATCTGTCTAATGTGCTATGAGGATCGATTCTGGGTTCTAATTAAGTCATCAAATTAAAATAATAAATCCTCTTGATAACCAACTGTGTCACGAAAGTAAAAAAGCAATTGCGATCGAATTGTGTGCGAGAATATTGAAATTTTTAGTAACTGTCCACAAACAAGAGGGACAATTGATATTTTCCATGATATCGCCATGTTGAAAATACTAGTTGGCTTTATGAAAGAAGACAGTTCTTGAACTACTACTGGTATGAAGGCAGACTGCTTTTTAGCCATTTGGTTGCACTGAAGGAAGGAATGTTAATAAAATAAATTAGCAATCTTCCCAGAAATGCAATTTTTGGATAAAAGTTTCACTTCTACCGTGCTTGGCGGCCACACACATATTTTTTTGGTATAATAGTTGTTATGAATGTAGTTCGCTTATTATAAGCTGAATTTACTAGTAGTATTCAGAATCGAAAATGTTTAACTGCGCTTAATACCCATTTTTCAGTACAAAAATGTGGCTGTTGGCGCAGAATCAGCGCTTTTTCTATACTGAGGAAACAAATTGGTTACGGCAAAAAAAAAAAAAAAATTCCCAATTGTGGGAAGAGCACACAAGATAAGTATGTAAGGGCATAGAGGTGATAGTCGCCCGAGTGACTTTCTTATCGGCCTTCTAGAAAGCGCAATTGTGCTTGAGAACATGCTTAATAAAAACTGTAGGTTTTAAGCTTTTCTTAATATCACTTTCAACAAGCTTGCTTAGAAGTGAGTTGCCAATAAAATCTCAATCGTACTTTAGAAAGGCTTGATACGAGTATAGACAACTGAATCTTAAGTATGCTTAATAAACACTTATAATAACAATTGCACGAAAAAGCTTACAAAAATCTTACATGAGTAATACTCGTATTATCACGAGGGTTCCGTTTCAATTTTTCTACAATTGTTAAGCTTGTTATAATATTATTCTAAAGCATTTTGACCGGTTGGGTTAATCTTTTTCAAGTTTGTTTGTATCGGGTGGTTAAATTTTAAGGGCCGATGTTGATTTTGAATAAAACACAAATTATGTACGAAATTATTCTCATTTCTTTTTATTATGATAACATTGGTATGGTTTAATTATGTATGGAAGAAAATATTGGCCAAATGGCAGCCGCGACATCGGTGGCACACCTCCATCCGATGGTCCAAATTTTCGATGGTGCTGAGGCATAAGTGAGGTTCTATGCCGTTAATGGGCCGAATTATCTCATCCTTTAGCTCTTGAATTGTTCCTGGCTTATCGACTTACACTTTTTCTTTCAAATAACCCCAAAGAAAAAAGTCCAACGGTGTCAAATCACATGATCGTGGCGCCCAATTGACATATTCGAAAATTGATCATCCACTGTTGCCATTTCTTGCCACCATTCTGACCATTGACGATGCTTGAAATGGTCAAGAGGCTTTAGTTTTTGAGTCAATTGCACCTTGTAAGCGTGTAAATGCAAGTCTTTATGCATAATGTTCATCAACGACGAGCGTGAGAGGTGCAATTGTTGGGCACGACAAAAAGTTGAGGTGGACGGCTCTTCAGCCACACTATCGCGAACAGCAGCAATATTTTCTGCAGTACGAGCTGTACGAGCATGCACTGGTGTTTTCACATCTCCTACAGACCCGGTTTGCTCAAATTTTTGCACAATTTTTCCGATTGTACGCACATTTGGACGATTAAATTGACCGAAAAAATCACGAAGTGCACGATATGTATTTTGATTTGAACGCCCATTTTCATAATAAGCCTGAATAACTTTAACGCGTTGCTCGATTGTGTATATTTCCATGGTTCAAATTGATTTGGTCTGAAATTAAGAAATGCCAAATGAAATGCAGAAAAACTTGACGTTTAGGTGTGGTTCACATTCAACATCGGCCCTTAACCCTTATCGGTCCCTCGAGAAATACATCTAATCGGTTCCATTGTATGCGCTCGCATACACATATATTTTTAATTGTAAAAAAGCTAAAAAAAATAACAACCATTTATGTTTTTTGATTTATTATGTTTATTACATTGTTTACTATCATATTAATACATTTGAACTTCATAAAGGTAGATTTAGAATGAAATTCAAAGCGAAAAAGCTCGGGTATTCCCAAACCATGGAATATCAAGGAACCCACGCTACTAATGCGCAAGATATATGTAAACTTTTTGCAAACTTTTTCGGATCTGTGTTTAGTGATTACGATCCTATTACTAGCTCGATTGATTTCTCCCATTTACAGCAAATTTTTGATGTTGGTAATTTAATTATATCCGAAGAAGAAGTTTACAAAACTCTTGTCAGTTTAGACACTAATAAAGGCGCAGGCTTTGACCTTATTCCACCGCGACTTCTAAAATGTTGTGCACCCTCTCTGTACATCCCCTTAACCATTATTTTCAACATGTCCCTATCAAGCGGGGTATTCCTTGATGATTGGAAAACTGCCTATATCACACCCGTTTTCAAAGCTGGTCTAAAAGGGTTGATTATTAACTATAGACCAATTACAAAGCTCTCAGCTATTCCAAAAGTTCTTGACTGTATCGTTAACAAGCGTCTTTTTCAAGAAGTTAAAAATCACATTTCCAGTTATCAACATGGCTTCTTTACTGGCCGTTCGACGTGCAGTAACTTAGCAAATTTTTCAAATTATTGTATCAATGCGGTTGAGCGTGGCCTACAAGTAGACGCGCTTTACACTGATTTCGTGAAAGCTTTCGATTGCCTTCCGCATAAAGTACTCCTGCTTAAATTGGAAAACTTAGGTTTTCATTCCAATTTTCTGAAATGGGTCTCACCGTATTTGATGAAAAGAAAATTGATCGTTAAGGTGGACGGGTACTACTCCCATATCATATATGCCAAATCAGGGGTTCCACAAGGAAGTCACCTGGGTCCTTTGTTAAATAGCATCTTCATAAATGACGTGGTAAAGATTTTTAATTATTGCAACGTCCTTCTCTATGCTGATGACCTGAAAATGTTCGCAGCTACTCAAAGATTGTCTGACTGCACGAGACTTCAGGACGACATGAACGCCTTCATATCCTGGTGCTCAACCAATGGTATGTCACTCAACTTCTCCAAATGCAAGATTATGACGTTTTCTCGTAATTTTTCACCCATTATATTTAACTATAGCTGCCAAACATAAGAACTTACAAGAGTGTCACTAATAAAAGATCTCGGAGTTTACTTCGATTCAAAACTGACTTTCAGCCCTCACAGAGATTAGGTAATTTCCAATAGGTATTCAATAGGTAAGGTTTCCAATAGGTAATTTCCAAGCCAATTCGCTGTTCGGTTTTGTCAAGCGAAATTCTAAAGAATTCAACGATGCTTTTACCCATAGCTGCTATAATCTGTTACCCAATTTATCAGAATGACGTAGATCGGATCGAGAGAGTACAAAAAACTTTACTAAGTTTGCGCTACGACGCTCGTTTTCGCACGAAAGCATGCCTCCTTACGAGATGAGATGCCAAATGCTAAATTTGCAAAAACTAACTGTAAGATTTAATCGATCAAGCATTCTCTTTATCAAAGATATTTTAGATGGCAGAATTGATTCACCCGAGCTATTATTTTTCATACCATTCCACGCTCCCGCCAGACCGCTTAGGGAACATTGCACTTTCTACATTCAACTTCATAGAACGAACTATGGTCATGGTGATCCTATCCATAGGTGCCTTAATTTGTGTAATAATGTAAGAATTAATTTGGACTTAGCTAGACCAACCTTGATAGCAGCTCTTTAGCGAATTTCTTACTTGATCTTGTAATTTTACTCAGTTATATTATGATAGCATTATATTCACTATTATAGTCATATCTTGTAGTTAATACATTGTTCTAGTATAAGTTATTTTTCTAATCTGTAAGGGCTTTGCCATTTAGATTGAAATTAAATAAAAAAAAATTAATTAGAATATTGCATATTTTAGAAAAAAAAAATTTAATTTTTAACTTTTGTCAATTATTTATAAATTTTTCGCATAAATTGAACTTATGTTCAGCACGAATGAAATTTCTGCACTTTTCACAGCGTATAGCAAAAAGATTTTTGTTATTTTTATATGTGCAGATGTAGCATCGGCCTCGTTTTGATGTACTTGGTAAATGGCAAATCTCCCGAATTCTTTGAATAACACTGGAAGCATCATTTGTTGTTTTTTACGTTTAGTGATCTGTTTTTTAACGAGATTCAATCCAAGCTCCTCGATAAAAAGGCGACGACGAATATTATATATTATGGTTCGTTTTAGAATCTTTCCAATTCGGGAACAATGCAATGAACGTCACGAATGCATTTAACGTACTAACATCAAGCATGCTACAAAATACTGCCATTGGCCACCGATTGACTTTTTGTTTGCATGTGTACGTAGCCACCATTTGATCCATAGTATCAACTCCACTCTTGGTTTTGTTGTAGTCTTCAATGATGTTAGGTTTCTTCTTGTCCCTATTCTCATTTATGCTGACAACATTGTGGTATGTACTGAGCAATGTCACAAATCGGTACCGGCGAGGAACATATGACAACATAACTGCTTGCAATTTATGTTCATATACAACTTCTGTATGATAAATTGACTTTTGACGCATGTCGAGTAGAACTGAATTAATTTCAGTCCTTTTTTTTCCTTATTGTTCCCAAAATATTCATGCGATTCTTATGTAAATCTTTTGCCAATTCATACGAAGTGAAAAAGTTGTCACACGTTACATTTCTGTCAGAAAGTCATTCCACCAAATTCAAAACAACACGCCGTCCGAGATTACGTTCAGGAGTGGCATTACGATTTCGACCAACATAAATTTGTGGGTTGTATGCATACCAGCTTTTTGAGTCGCATAGCACCCAAATTTTGATGCCATATTTCGCCGTCTTGGATGGAATATACTGACGAAACGGACATCGCACACGATACGGAACTAGCTGTTCATCTACGGTAATGTTTTTTCCTGGTATGTATACAACTTACAAATTATGATTCCATTTATCGTATACATTTCGAATCGGTGCCAATTTGGCACGTACAGAAGTACTTGTAGATGCAGTGTTGGCCATACGTTGTACGCGGTCATCAAATCGAATGCAACCATGGATGCGCTTGAACATTTTCAAAGACATTGTTGCTCTAAATATTGGCCAACCAGTTTCGTCATTCCACAGTTTAGTGACACATTCACCGTATGTCCGATACACACCAGAAAGCAGCAAGAGTGTCCAAATCAATGTTTTCCCAATCGTCTTTGTACTTTCGCACACCATATAAATTCGTCATGTTCAAAATAATATTCTCAACCTGTTCAAGGAACATGTGAAATGCAGACGAAACATCAACTATAGCAGCAGCTGCTAATGCTTTTGGACCTGAATTATAACAAAAATGAAACATATAATGAACATGAACCCATAACAAAGAGGGTAGGTTTTTGCCTGAAGTGAAATTTTCTGCACGTCGAAATGAATTTCTTCGATTTATTTCAAACGGTTGCGATGAATATTCGATTTTCTTATTTTTTGAAAAATATTTATTTTCAGGATTTGCTGCATTTCCTTCGGCTAAATTTTGCTCAAGTGGCTCAATGTCGTCTTCATCCGAATGCACGCTAACTTCACGTTCATCATTCTCCTCGTCTGATAATGCAAAATCATCGTCACTATTGCACGGAGATTCGCCCGCTTCGCTTTCCAAATCAAAATCCATTTCTAGTTTATCTTCCTGCCTTCTTTCACGTAAAACTCTATCCATTTTTTATCAAATACTTCGAAACACAACCAAAATTCAAATTAATGCGCAAATAAACTTCTCTTATGTGTGTTCCAGAACAAACTGAATTTCATAAAACGAAAAATAAGAGCGTGCTATAAGTCCACACTATAAGTAGAGGTACCTGTTTATGTGTATGCGCGCACATACACAGGGACTGATTCGTAACTATAACTGCACAGGCAAATACAGTAAGGGTACAAATTCAAAAACGGGGTTTTTTTGGTTGTTCAGGCAAAATAATTCTACTTTGCAAAATACAAGGTCATTCCGCTGAACCGTTTTTATTTTATTCAAGATTAAAGATCAAAATTGTATGCGTGGGACCGATGAGGGTTAAAATTTAACCACCCTTTATGTATGTATGAATGAATATGAATAGAATATGCTATAGACTCCTAAATTACTTGATGATTCTTGTAAAGTTTATATCAAACGATTCCTTAATGCAGTAGTCTAATGTATAATTTAAAAAAAAAATCGTTTAAGAAGATTAGACCTTTAAGAATATATCATTCAAAGGAATTTTTAAAACTTCAATTATATACGGAGTTATAGTCGTTTTAGTGACGCAGCGTATAAGCAGGTTGTGCCGTAGCAAATGGAACAATAGGTGGCTGACGTTCTCCGACTACCTGGGGATGTATAATGCCCAGAAACTCCTTTATATTTTATACACCATGAATACTGAAAAATGCAGGTCAGTGTTATATATTCTGTTGAAATATTTGCATCCTTACACGCTGAAAAATAATAGGCCTTCCCAAACATAATTTGCAGGAAGTATAATATGTGTCTGCATGTTTCTTGGAAACAAGTAATCATAATTGGTTCCACATATAATATGATTAATTAATACAATTTTTCTTTATATATTGGGGGTTGGAATTAGTTTTAAAGGTTTTCTAAGAGATGGCGTAACTATCAATAGATCGCATCGGGCACACCTGTGACTATATTCATTTCAAAGCACATTGTCTAAGCTTCATTTTTCAGTATGTGTCATTCCACTGAAGTGTAAGCAACATATATTTTTTTCTCTGTGAACATGTCGACTTTCGTTCCAACAAAACGCAATTTGCGGGAAGGTTTACTTTTGTGCTTCCATTTGAAGAAAAAAGCGGTTGAAGCACAACGCACGCTTACTGAGGCTTACGGGGACTATGCTCCATCGATTTCTACTTGTGAGTACTGGTTCCGTCGGTTTAAAAGTGGTGATTTTGATACGGAAGACAAAGAGCGTCCGGGCCAGCCGAAAAAGTTTGAAGATGAGGAATTGGAGGCTTTGCTCGATGAAGACCCGTGTCAAACCCTTCAAGAATTGTCAGAATCATTGGGAGTCGACTTATCAACGGTCGGCAAACGCCTGAAGGCCATGGGAATGATTCAAAAGCAAGGAAATTGGGTGCCGTACGAGTTGAAGCCGAGAGACGTTGAACGGCGATTTTGCATGTGCGAACAACTGCTTCAACGGCATAAAAGGAAGAGTTTTTTGCATCGCATTGTCACTGGCGATGAAAAGTGGATCCATTACGATAATCCTAAGCGAAAAAAATCGTGGGGACCACCCGGCCATGCATCAACATCGACGGCCAAGCTGAATATTCATGGCGCCAAGCTTATGCTGTGTATTTGGTGGGATCAGAAGGGTGTCGTGTACTATGAGCTGCTAAAACCTAACGAAACCATCACTGGGGAACGCTACCAACAACAATTGATGCAATTGAGCCGAGCATTAAAGGTTAAACGGCCGGAATATGGCAAAAGACACGACAAAGTGGTTTTTCAACATGACAACGCACGGCCACATGTTGCAAGAACCGTCAAGGAAACGTTGGAGGCGCTGAATTGGGATGTGCTACCCCACCCGCCTTATAGCCCAGACATAGTCCCTTCCGACTACCACCTATTCAGATCGATGACGCATGGCTTGGCTGAGCAGCGCTTCACTTCTTACGAGGATACCAAAAAATGGGTCGATTCGTGGATTGCCTCAAAAGACGAGTCGTTCTTCCGGCGCGGAATCCATATGCTGCCAGAAAGATGGGAAAATGTTGTAGCTAACGATGGACAATACTTTGAATAATATACATTGTACCGTTGTTTCTAAATAAATGCTCAAAAACCGAAAAAAAACCTTTAAAATATGATTAATTAATGCAGTTTTGCTTCATATATATATTTGCATCTTGACATTATTTAATATTACCTTAGCACTTGTTGTTTGAATTTAAAAACAATATAATTTGTTTTAAAGAAAATATGTTTTCATATAAATATATTGCAATTATAAATGCACTGATAACACTTTTAGTCTATTACTATTCGTTTGCTTGGAAATATAACTTTGTTAAGAATAATATTAAATATTCAAGGACAAATATATATTAATTGGAGAATACATGACTTAATTGCAGTCAAGCAATTATTTTCAAAACGATAATTAAGAACAACATAATATATTTATCGATGATTACACTATATTTACTTGGAAACATATTTCACACACTTTGCCAGCGAAGTACCCGCTTTATCAGCAAAGCGGCTTCAAAACTCACCTATTTTTACTGCTGAACCGCCTTATGTTTCTTATATTTTGTTTTTTATTTTATTAATTTGAAAACACAAACACTTTTAATTTAAACAAACATTTTCAGAAAAACTTTCCACAAGAGCTAAACTTTTCAACACGTTTGGCGCGGATGCTTGAAACTTAAAATGACGCCAAGACTTGGTGGCTGTTAAAAGCAAGCGCATAAAGCAACAAGGCTTCCGCTATTTTTCGTGCAAGTGCAAAAGAAACAGATATATGTATGTCTAGGCGAAACACATATAAGAAAGGAGTTCTGTTTGTTTTAAATTTGCAGAGTTCTGTTCTTTTTGAGTTTAACACTGATGCAAATATATTTTTATTGGGTAGAAATAGACAATTATATTTTGTCACAGGCATAATTAATGTAGACGTTAGTTTTTTAGCTAAGGCAATTATATCAATGTTGGACACAACTAATATCTTCTTATATCGAAAAATAATGCTATTGAAGGAAAGTTATTTATCTTTGAAACCAAACAAATATAAATACATTTTTTCTCTGCGTGTGCACAACGGGTTATTTGCATCAGCTACGTAATCTAGACAAGTCCACCATTATGGTTGACTGCAATTATAAAACTAAACATGGATAAGACCATGACACAACCCAGAGATATATTTGATCAGAAAAATAATACCACGACCCAACGAGAGTTTTCCATTACACGGTCATCATTATACGGATTTATGTCACGAATGCCTATAAATGTCTTTGAATCACCATCTTCCAATATATTTAAAATATTTGACTACATGCATTTCTACCGATCTCCGAAACATTTCAACCTCCAAACGTCAACCTCCATTTTTCCAGCACTTACCGTGTGATCTATAGTGCAAGTATCTTCGTGTTCTTAATTTTTTTTTTTTCCAAAAATCACAAGCTTCGCAAAAATTAGATTTTACCAGTATTTCAACAAATTTCTAACAAGTAAATTGCGTTCTCTTTTTTCCAAATACCATCTCCATAAATTGTCATATGTGTAGGATTAGCGTCGGGATCAGAAGATGATATTAATTATTTTTCTTCTTCAACAGATTTTGAAATTATTTAATTGTAAACTGCTGATGCGGCCGTATGCCATTCAATAAGTCCGTAGGATATTTAAGAAAAAAACAAAATTTTGATAAAACTCGATTATATTATTCAACATAGTTGCCTTTGAGAGCAATACAACAAGTATAGCGATTTTCCAACTTTTCGATACCACTTTTATAGTACGATTTCTCTTTCCCATCAAAATAGGCCTCAGTTTCAGCGATTACTTTATCATTGGACTTGAATTTCTTTCCAGCAAGCATTCTCTTGAGATCTGAAAACAGAAAAAAGTCGCTGGGGGCTAAATCTGGAGAATACGGTGGGTGGGTAAGCAATTCGAAGCCCAATTCATTCAATTTTGCCATCGTTTTCATCGATTTGTGACCCGGTGCATTTATTTATTTATTTATTCGCCAAACAAGGCATTTACTTATTCTAGGTGTTTTTTTTTTTTTTTTTTTTTTTCCCTCTCCTTCTCCCTTTTTTTGGTGAAAAATCGTGTCATTCAAGGTGGGCGTAATCCGCCCACCTGATTGACATGATCTAATATTACACGTCAAAATAGGAGAAAAAAAAGAGAAAGTAAAAATAAAAATATACTTATATCTTAACATTCTAAAAATATTTAATTAAAAAAGAGTGGGGTGGTGAGTTAAGGGGTAGTAGGGGTGATAAATAGGAATTCAGAATGGTAACGCTTGAATTTCCCAAGTGAGTTTAAAAGAAAGACGGGGAAAAAGGTATTAGGATGGGAAAAGATACTTTGAGAGGTTTCGTTTAAATGTGTGCTTGGACATGGGTGGCAAATAACACTCCCTAATATTATTGAATTCTCTACAGCATCTATTGATGGGCTCATTACCTGCGTAGACGGTATGATGCTGATATTCAGTTAACAGCCGTGTATGCCTCGTTCGCCTTATTGGATCAGTAAATTTTATCTTGCTTGATATAAATTCGCTGTCAGTAATTCCACTAATAACATCGAAAGTGAAACATGAACTAAGTAATGTTCTTCTCGATGATAAGGGCATTAAATTAAGGAGGCTAAGTCTTTGTTCATAGGGTGGCAGGTTACTGTAATCACGGGGATTGTAGGTGTCTCTCAATGCAAAAAGCAAGAATTGTTTTTGAATGGATTCTAGTCTTTCCTTGTGTGATTCAAACACACACAGGGTTCCAAATAATGCATCCATATTCGAGGAGAGGGCGCACTAGCGCACAGAATAATGACTTAGTGACCCATACATTTTTGAACTCTTTTGCACGTCGTTTTATGAACCCAAGTTGTTTGCTAGCCCTAGACAAGATTTTATCATAATGTAGATTGAAGCGCAACTTATTATCCAAGATAACTCCAAGATCTACGATATGATTTACTCTAGATAATTCACTGTTGTTGAGGGAGTATATATTATTTGCTATTAAATTTGTACGAGAGAAGGTAATAATGTAGCATTTGCTAACATTCAGGCAGATATTATTTTGAATGCACCAATGTTCAAGAGATACGAGCTTCGACTGTAAGAAATTTATATCATGCTCCGATTTAATGACATGATACATTTTTAGGTCGTCCGCATACATCAGATGATGGATATCATTCAATATGTCAGATAAATCTGAGATGAAAATGTTGAAGAGAAGTGGACCAAGGTGGCTTCCTTGTGGTACTCCGGATGTAACGGAAATTTGTTTAGATAAGGTCCCTTGAAATTTAACGAGCTGTGATCTGCCTTGGAGATATGACTTTAGCCAGTTGAGAAGAGATCCTGTGATACCAAACTTTTCTAATTTAGAAGCCAAGATAGCATGATCCACACGATCAAAGGCTTTGCTAAAGTCCGTATTTTATCATTGTCTTGGTCTTGGTAAAACAACACTTTTTTCTCTTGCAAATGTGGCCGTTTCTTGGCGATTTCAGCCTTCAATCGATGCAAAAGTGCACATTAATAGTCGCTGTTGACGGTGGTTCCCTTTTGGAGATATTCAATAAATATTATTCCTTTCGCATCCCAAAATACAAACGCCATCACCTTACAAGCCGACTGTTGGGTCTTTGCTCGCTTTGGATTCAGTTCGTCGACTGCTGCCCACTCAGCTGACTGTCTTTTGGATTCTGGTGTGTAAAAGTGAAGCCATGTTTCAACCATTGTCGCACATCGACGATAGAATTCGATTTTATTGCGGTTTAACAGCGCCAAACACTCCTCTGAAGCATCAATTCGTTGTTTTTGGTCAACTGTGAGCTGCGGCACCCACTTTGCACAGAGCTTTCGCATACCCGTGTAATGTTCGTGTAAAATGGTAAAAACACTACCATCTGATATCTTTACAATGTCAGCTAGCTCGTGCACCTTCAATTTGCGATCGTTCATTACCAATTTATGGATTTTTTTGATGTTTTGTGGAATAACAGTCTGATCTGGGCGACCACTGCGCTCTGCATCATTTGTTCTGGTACGACCACGTTTAAATTCAGCAATAAACTTTTCTACCATTTGTCTCGATGGAGCAGAGTCCGGATAATGTTTATCAAGCCATTGTTTGGTTTTCACTGTATTTTCTTTTTATCAAAAAGCAATGCTTTATCAAAACTCGAAATTCACTTTTTTCCATTTTTTTTTTTTTTTCATTAACAATAGTTGCACACAAAATGCTATGACTTACGAATCAACTGTCAGATTGTTGTCAAATTTTTATATGTATCGTTTGAAGGTTGGAACTAAATAAAAATCATATGGAAACAAATCTAGTAACGCCATCTATATGTCATCCTATGGACTTTTTGAACGTACTGTTAGTAGTATTAGTGTGCCCATCACTGTTGTAAAGGATTCATCTGACCAATTATAATGTCTGGAGAATAATATGGAGGTATTTCCAATTTCTCCTGCCATTTACTTCTCACTCTTCTCACCACTCTCCTCATATTTAGTTTTTTTTTTGTTTTTTTGTTTTTATAAAATTTTCTCCTGAGAACATGTTTAAGGAAAAATTTGATGTGGTGATAAAGAACGTGTATCTTTGAAGACATGCGTGCTCCAAGTACATCAAACGATTTACCTAGAGCATTAACTAACTCATACACTGTAATCTCAATGCTTTCCAAGTCCTTTTTATTATAGATATTAGAAAAACATCAAGATAACAATGCATATGAGTATATACTGGCAGCCTTCTACACCTTCCACATTTATAGATAGGCTTTCTTTAAAATTGACATCCTTTTTTAAGTGTGTGATGTCGAGTCCGTTTAGCATTTCTATTAAAAATAGAAAAATTTTCAAGTTGCCAATGTGCTATGCAATCTTTGCTATCTTACCTTCTTAAAGGTGTGCGCCGCTTAATTTCTTTAATACTGCTGTTGATCGTTTAAATGCATCTTTTTTCTGGATCCAAGGTTTTACTAAAGATTTACTAAATGCCTAACTTTAAGTGAATAGCTGGAATTAAAACCTTATATGACGGGAAAAGTGGTTCGATGACAATGCTGATCACACCAATTTCAGTCACAGGAGTGGTTCCCAGCTGTGCACTACATAAGGGTTATGTTTTCGCCATGCATCCCATGGAGGCACTTTCAAGACCTTCGCTACTAAAAATAAAATATGAAAAGAGAGTGGTGGATCAGGAGGAATTGGGAATACCTTCATCTTATGCTCCATACATTTTTATTGGACAAACGAATCCTTTACAAGCTTCTTAATGTTTTTCCATCTCATTTTAAATTATAATAAAAATTGAAAATGGCCCCATAGTCTGCAGAATGAATTGACCAATTAAAAAATTGAGACCCTCTACGACAAAACGTAGTATGAAGTAGTGTTCTAGGAGTGATTCCCTAAAACAACATTTATTCAGAAAGATTTTTTATGTCGCATTGTGTAATGAGTACTCATGTATTTACTTTAATACTCTGAATCTGAATTAAATTGTATACTCTAGTATGGAAAAAACTAAATGCGAAGTTAGCATGACATATTAATACAAAATCAGTACTAAAAATTAAAAACTAACTGAGCATTAAATTTTAATACAAATTTTAATCATAAATTAATTTTAACTAGTATCGCCTGTGGCCGAAACTCGGCCATATCAAAATTGGCTTTTGTTTTTGTTTTTTTTTTAACGCACCAACCCATAGCCTGAACAGAAGTATTGAACAAAATAAACAAAAATGTCTTTGAATGTGTTATATGAAGCAAGCAGCAGTTTCAGGTTTTTTGACTCTTACGCAAGGTTCATTAATACAGGTTAAGTCACTTGAGAGAAGCTCGGTCGAACTGTCAGAATGGATAAAAGGAAATCAGGAAAAAAAAAACCTGAATCTGTACAATTTTTAGCTAACAGCTACTTTGACAGTTCGAGCAAAGGCAGAAAAAGAGTGCTTTTCTCTCAAGTGACTTAACCTATATTAATGAACATTGCTCTGACGCAGTCACAAAAAAATTTTGTTGAGAGAGCAATTAAGAGAAGTCACCAACAACAATTACAAGGTTGATTTATAAGGTTGTCGCAGGGCTGATTGCACTCTCTTCTCAGTTCCCATAATTGTCAAAACCAGCCAATTTTGCGAATGACTACGAAAGAAAAATGGATGATAATAGAGAGCACTTGCAGATTTTCTATGAACTGTCAATTTCGATTTGACAACTATGGGTACTCGCTCTCTCCCTTGCGACAACCTTATAAATCAACCTTGAACAATTATGATGCACAGCACTTTTGAAGTCTCTGCGACTCTCTCGTATTCTACTCTTGCTCGTGTATGCTACAGCAATGATGTGCCGCTACGTATTTTGTTTTTGCTTTCTTATTGTCCCATTGGGAAAAGAGGGTTTTTACATTTGCTTAGTTTTACCTATCTAAATGGCAATATATTCGAATAAAAATTATATTGTGCACATCTACTCGAAAAAACCTTTCCATCGATATAAGTTTTATGTGATTATGTTGAAGTAAACACAGTTAAACAGGGATCACAAACTTATCTGTTTGCGTATTAATATATAGATATTTGGCCATTATTTAATATTAATACAATTTTGGTGTGGTCATTTTGGTGTGGTAAGCTCAAATGTATTAAAATTTATTCCAAAATTTCTAACAGTGTATAAGGGCGGCTACGAAGGTGACAACTCTACACATTTATCATAATTATACCAAAATATCTAAGTATGAATAAAAATTTAAGTTTAAAACTGATTAAGGAGGTAAACACAACTTGAAATTATTATCGCAAAAAAATTAGCGAAATTGGCCTACACCCTTAATGCTACTGTGCATTGCACCAGCAATTAACAGTTAATTCCAGCAATTCACATATTTATTACGAAAATTGTACTTATAATATCGAATATGAAGGCATTTAACACCTTAACCTTCTTCTAAACGTTCCCCAATTTTTAGTTAACGCGAACACGCTGCAAATTAAGCGGTGAATATTTTACCTTGTTTTCCCAGCATCAAGCTAATCCTTAAGAAATATAATATTAAATTTAAGCCCCCTTGAGGCGTTACCCACAATTGTTTCACACTGCATCACCTAAGGACATAATCCTCAAACAATTAAGTGTGCACTTCATTTAAGACTTTAATAGAAGCAATAATATCAGCATCCATTCATCACCATCACCCACAACAACAACAATATCGCCAACTTGGCATAATGAAGAACATCTTGATGGCATTTAATTGTAATGTTCACCTTTCCCTCCACAGCTGAAAGAATGTGCATTTTTTTATTTTTGAGATTTTGCTTAACTGGTTGGCTACGTAGCCACATGCCTGAAATGAGTTTATAGACTGATGCTAAGAAAAAGAAGCCACGGTACTGTGGGTGAAACTCAGTTGAAGGGTGAACAACGACAATGAAAATTGCAAAAAATAGAGTCTGCTTATTTATGTTATGAGTTTGGTCTCAACTCCATGGAGTTCGTATTGAGGGTGGTCCATGGTGTATTAGTTTCTTTGTTATTTTATTATTATTTTCTTTATTTTCCTAGTCGAAACTTCAAAGCTATTGGTACAGGTTAAAGCTGCACAAAACTAAGACTCGTTATTAATCGTTATTATTTTAAAACTACCTACTCGTTGTCATTTTGAGTTTTATGTTTTTTTTTCTATGAAAGCAAATGAAAACAAAGAAACTCTGGAGAATCCCGCCATTGAGGCTTGTTCCAATCACTGCCGAGGAAACAATCAATCCGCAGCAACAAAGTCAAATTAGATAATTTAAAAGTTGAACTCAAGTGTTTGCCGCTCACAGATGGAGTGTCTGAACGCCATATGCTACCTTGTGGCTTAACTTGAGCCACGCCATTAATAAGCCGGATGGATGGATGGATGGAAGGAAGGACGGATGAAAAATATGAAGGTTTGACATCATGTAAATGTTTCTTGTTGTTGTTTCGCTTTTTACGCCTTTGAAATCTTTCCGGCGGTATTGTCTTTTATATTCAGTTTTTTTTTTTAGGTATGTTTCTCTTCAATATTCAAATTTTTAAAGTAGCTGCTACTGATGTAGTCGCGTATAGTGGTGTTAAGAAATTTTTGTTTTTTTTTTCTGCAGGGTGCTTATTGTTTCAGTGATGCATGGATTTTGAAATTGTTTGATAATTTTTTTACCTTCAATTTGAGGTTTTATTTAATTTGATTTTCTTATTCTCTGTGTTCAGTTTTACATGGTAAGCAAATGAAACTGTTTACAAATACAATAATATAATACACAAAAAAGCATATGCTACCGTAAAGGCATCGGGGCCTTGGACCATCCAAGCAGCCATTAGGTTGATGAACTGCTACCACTTGAAGTACACTGTGAGAAAGATACTTACCATACACTGCACGAAGTAATAATAGGACTAACATAAAAGTTTCAAAATTTTCGTATTGTATTAAAGCTACAGTATTATTACTTCTCAAATATTTTGTAGGAGTAATTGCAATTTGATTATCATATAGTAAACAAATTTCATTAACTTTTAATTTGATTCAAAATAAATAAAAACTTATTTTATGCGACAGATGAAAAGATCAAAAGAATAAAATTTTGCCAATTATTACTTTTTTAATTTATTAGTATTTAGTATGTTATCCTTCATTAATAATTACTTCTTGGAGACGCCGAGGCATTGAGTTTATTAATTATATTTGTTTTTTTAAGTATTTTTACCATTTTCAAATTGTCTGTCATTATTGAAAACCGAATTGGCTACTATTACACACTTTAATATTACCTACTTTAATATTATTATTAAAACAGTATTAATTCGAGAAGAAGCGAAGCGGAAATAAAAGGTATATTTCCGACCAAAAGTTTGATCATATGTCTTCGCCTGAGAAATTAAGTGTCGTATGTAGCATTTTATCGGTTTTAAGCTAGAATAGGTTCATTATGCATTGAAGGTGTCTCTTTTGTGTGGCGTGGTTAGTTTTTGGATAACATAAGTCGTTGCCGAGATTGAGAGGTATTATTTTGTCATACGTGGACACTTATTATCAAATTTGGAAATTAAGTGTCGTATGTAATAAAATTTCTCTAAAATTTTATATACCACCTTGTTCAAAAAGAAAGGTTCATTCACACTGTGGACCGGACTTAACTGTCCTATTCAAAAATTTTTTTTTAGTAGGCTGCCAAATAGCGTCTCTCGTTGACATTTGGTAAAGTGACAGTGTTTTGTTTACAACAACTTTTTTCGTATCTTCGATTTTTACGATGGAAGAAATAATTGAAGTGGTTAGACACGATATAAGCAAAAATCATTGGACGGATTCTCGCTTTGCTCGCTCGCTCTAATAAAACTTGACATATAGGTTCCTTATGTTCCTAGTGAACATATAGGAACATTTTTATACAGTAAAAAAGGCCTCCTACAAAATAACAAATAACTCTTAAAATAGTATTTCGAAAATGCTATTGTTAAATAGTTCTAGCTTGTAGTCGTAGCATTTTGAATGTGATATTAAATTTACTCATACGAGTACTAAAATTGGACTCCAGCTAGAACAAAAATCAACTTGTTTGATTTTGTACTCCCTATACATCACTCCAGATACTAAATGGTGTCCCAAAAAGTGCAAAATACTAAATCTATGACAGGTGTCAACAGTGAGCTTGAAGGTTTAGTCATGGAAAAATTCCAAAAAATATTTTCGAGGCCTGAAATTTAAATAAAGTTAGATATTTTATTATTTTAGATTAATGTTTAAATATTTTTTCTTTTTTTTTAATTTTTTTTTTGCCATAATACTTTGCCAAATATTTTTAAATCTTTGCCATCAAAATATTTTAGCTAAAGGGTGATCCAATAAGAGCGTCCTACTTTGTTTTCTAAATAAAATACATTAAAAATTCAATGTGTTGATACAAATCCTTATTTGGAATGATAGTTCGGTTACTACAATCTTGCCTACGACTAACACTTAAATGGTCCATTCTGTGGGTCTAATTTTCGACAACTTTTTCGAGCATAACGGCCGGTATTCCTTGAATAACACGAGCTATGTTGGTTTACGTCAATAGTTTCGGGCTTGTCAACATAAACAAGTGATTTTACATATCCCCAAAGAAAGTAATCCAATGACGACAAATCACATGATCCAATTAACAATACCTTTAAGTAAGTCTATTAATGATTGAGTCGTATTGAATACTGAACACAAACGTCATATGGACAAGCCATTTGACACATAACAGCTGTCAAAACAATCCAGTTCAAAAAGGGACCTCGTATTGGATCATCCTTTATAAGAACTGTTCATAAATTACGTAAAATAATTTTTGGCCAAAGTTTTGAACCCCCTTCCCCCCCTGTCACGTCACATTTTTACTTTTTTAAATTTTTTGAGTTTTTTTTATAATTTAGCAGTTTCTTAGGAAAAAAAATCATAGAACACGCTATATTTATTAACCGACTTCAAAAAGGAGGAAGTTCTCAAGTTCGTCGGTTTCTCTGTTTTTTTTTTTTTTTTTTTTTTTTTTTTAAGTTTTATTATTGTAAAATTTACATGGAAATTTCACGTTGTTTTCTTGTGTTAGACCAACAATTTTATGAAAAATGTTTCCATTTGAACAGAGCTAAACACAAATTAAAGCTTTTCTGACGTTAAGAAGAACACCAACGTAATACGTTATACGTTCATAATTTTCTGATGTTCGCTTCGCACGTTATAACTTCACAGCTATTTTCGATGACTGCTTTAGATTAAGAATTCACACTTCAATTCAACAAAAAAAAACGGTTTTTTTAAAGCTGTTACACTTGTTGAATGTGTTTCAAATGCCTTTTATAACTAAGCCCGCCTAACACATAGTTTTAACTGTCTTTTTCGGTTTGTGATCTGTTCGTTTAATTAGATGCGTTTTTTTATTGATAAAAAATTTAAGCAAATTTACAATGAAATAAATTTCAATCAAATTCAAAATTTTGAAAACTGAATTCAAAAACTTTTTTGTGACATAACGCACAACCAACCTTCGTCCCCCTCCCCCCATGCCAAATTTCGTCACAAATATTCAACTCCCTCCCCCCCTAAAAGTATTACGTAATTTATGAACAGCCCTTAATCTAAAGTAATTCAAACTCAAAATTTTTAAAAATTTGGTCCTCAATAATTTTTTTGCAAATGTTTTCAGATATATTTTATTAAAATTTTCGATTTGTTTGAAAATGTAACTCTTTAGCCATTTATGAACCAAAAAACTCCGTAGAGGACCACTGTGCAACACTGCGCTCCATTAATTATCTCTTTCAAAAATTAAAAAGATTTAATTAATGGATTTTGCTTAAATGGAAAACCATTATAAATTATCAGAGATTATAAAGTCATTCAATCAATACTGACAGCATGCATGGATTAATTTCACACGCGCCCAAAAATTATTTGCCAAAATAATATTTTGACATAATGCGAAAAACCCTTAAATTTTCCAATTAATGTATGTTGATATGTGTGTTCGAGCATGCATCCATTGAGATTGTTGACACGTGATTAATTTGTTGACTTGACTCATTGCGCCGCAGAGCACCCGCACGAGGACACCAAAATCTATTCAAAAATCATTTTTCAACAATAATGGAAATGAAATTTTGAAATTTAATAAACAAACAAGATAAATAAGGAAATCCAGCCAAATAAGCGGACAATGCCTAAATATAAAACAAGCACACACGCACATACACAAACATAAAATACAATAACTGAAAAGTGATATTTTCCAGCTATGTGTGAAAACCTTTTTCACTTTTATAGTTTCCGAAACAAACAAACCACGGCAAACTCACTGATTCCCACAAGGATACAAATATGCATTTGTTTAATAGAAAACGACCTGAATAGATAATGCGATTGTGTGTGTGGCTTTCTGTTTATAGATATGTATGTTTGTGAAAATAACAATAGCAATAATAATATCGATTACACACACATCAACAGTTAAAAACAATACGATTTAAACTACGAGTATGGAGGATGTGTTGCGTCGTCCAGCAGCCTGGTTTGTCCCTTATATTCCATTTGACCAATGGAAGCTGTAACCAAAATAAATAATTAGATGATGCTGTTCATAATGATCCCCACCAATTCCAGCCAGCCTCGGCAACCGCATCAACAAACAATTGTTCGTCGAATACAATACAAAACAATAACTGTGAAACTATTGTTTGTTCATGTGTATTAAATCATTCGGGTAATCGTTCCATGGCATTGGGTGTACACTAACCCCTCTGTTATCATTTTAATACATCTACTATACAGTAATGAGCAGTAGCTCAAATTTATTTAAAATTTATTACTCCATCTCAGATATACCATATATGGTATATAGTAGCTTTTATAAAAACCCATAAAAAATATCTCTGATTTGATTCTAAAAGTATGCTGTTTCTAATTCAGATTTAGACCTTTCTTTCATTGTTCCATCGATAGTCACTAAAAGGCCGATATACCTAAAGCCTCTAAAGCACTCCCCCCATACTTTTGAGTTCAATTGTTTGCTGCTTGTTCTATTCTATGCACTTACGTATTTGAATTGGTCAACACCGAATATAATCCACACTCTTATAGGTTGCTATTGTAGTTTGCAGTCGAGAATATAAGGAAGGTATGTTCTCTATATATTGTTGTCGGTATGCAGTGAGGCAATGACTGAGAGTAAGCAGCAACATGCTTTGCACTCAGAAATATAAAATGAAAGCTTGGATACTATGATGGTCAGAGAAAATTCATATAAAGCAGATATCTTAAACAATTAGTTATATTGCTACATAAATTATTTTTTAAGTGTTCTTTCAGAAAATTATCAATTTTATAATTTGTTAATATTAGTAAAAAAAAAATATATATTTAATTAATTGTATTTATGAAACCAGGATTTTGATCAAAATATAAAAAAAACTTAAGTATTAAAATATATTTTATATATCAGTAAAAATTATCGTATAATCAGTGATCAGTGTTGTGCTGTGATGTATTAGTAATATAATATAATACTAATATATGTTACTTTTTCCTTAATTCGGTTATATAACTTATTACTGATTATTAACGTAAGTAATAACATCCAGTTACTTATTAATTAACTGGACAGTAATTTTGATAATTAATTATGACATATTACTTTGTTATAATTTTTGAATCACTACACGCAGAGAAAAAAAACGTTTATAGCCAGTTTGCAGTAAACGAACTTTGTTTATCGTGCTTGGAAACGTTTTTTGCAAACGTTTCAACAGTTACGAGAAACGGAAAAAGTTGCGGAAAACGGGTTATTTAGTTGCAGGAAAAGAATTTTGTGTAACTTTACTTCAATACAAATTAACTCCAAGCAGCAGTACTAGGCGAATATTAGCCGACTGAAAATGCAATTGACGGTGGTGCAACACGTTAAGCAGAGCGCGCAGTAAACCAAACATCGACGAGTCCGGGTTCGAATTCCAATGATTGAAGTAAGATTAATATCAATTATTTCAAATTACATTGGATTGAAAATGAATGAATGAATGAAAATGATTCGTGATTTTTTCGGTCAATTTAATCGTCCAAATGTGCGTTCAATCGGCAAAATCGTGCAAAAATTTGAGCAAACCGGATCTGTAGGAGATGTGAAAACACCAGTGCATGCTCGTACAGCTCGTACTGCAGAAAATATTGCTATAGTGTGGCTGAAGAGCCGTCCACCTCAACTCGTCACCGTGCCCAACAATTGCACCTCTCACGCTCGTCGTTGATGAACAATTATGCATAAAGACTTGCAGTTACACTATTACAAGGTGCAATTGACTCAAGAACTAAAATCTCTTGACCATTTCAAGCGTCGTCAATGGTCAGAATGGTGGCAAGAAATGGCAACAGTGGATGATTAATTTTCGAAGAAAATCATCTTCAGTGATGAGGCACATTTTCACCTCAGTGGATTCGTCAATAAGCAGAATTGCCGCATTTGGGCGAATGATAATCCAAGAGTGATTGTCGAAAAACTAATGCACCCACAAAGAGTGACTGTTTGGTGTGGTTTATGGGCTGGCGGCATCATCGGGCCGTATTTTTTCCAAAATGAGGTCGGTCAGGCAGTTACTGTGAATGGTGTTCGCTATCGTGAGATGATAACGAACTTTTTATGGCCCGAATTGGAAGATATGAATGTGGACGATATGTGGTTTCAACAGGACGGTGCCACTTGCCACACAGCTAACGAAACAATGGCTCTTTTGCGCGACAAATTCAATGGCCGTGTTATCTCACGTGGTAGCGATGTCAATTGGCCGCCAAGATCATGTGATTTGACACCGCTGGACTTCTTTGGGGTTATTTGAAAGAAAAGGTGTACGTCGATAAGCCAGCAACAATTCAAGAGCTAAAGGATGAGATAATTCGGCACATTAACGGCATAGAACCTCACCTATGCCTCAGCTTCATCGAAAATTTGATCGCGGTGGCCATTTGGCCGATATTTTGTTCCATACATAATTGAACCATACCAATATTATCACAATATAAAGGAATGACAATAATTTCCTAAATAATTTGTGTTTTATTCAAAATCAACATCGGCCTTTAATGATTGATTTTATGATATGTATAGTTTTATATAACTACACCGAGAAAAAAAAATAGGTAAATCACCTAAGTCGGGTTGGGTAAAGAGAATTGTATGTGAACTATAAACTTATGCTTATTCACCTAACCAATTTATTGTTTAATACATTGCTTTGAAAGCACATACTACGATACCTTGCCAAAAAAAAATATTTGATTCACCTAAGCCCAAAATCCAAAAATACAAAATTAAGAAACAACTAACATGGATGGCTTAAGCATAGTTTTGAGCTATTTCCTGCAAAAAAAAACTCAGCTGCGTCATTAGACAAACGAGAGAAGGATAGATTTGATAATTTAATTGCCTTTTTTTTGTAATAAAACCACTTTTAAATTCAAAAATAACATAAAGTAAATCAAAAAACAGACGTTTATATTCACACCAGTAAATTTTATTACATTTCATCAACAAAAGAAATGAAAAAAAAAAAAAATTATTTTGCCCGCCGTGCGGAATCGAACTTGGAACTTCTGGTGCCAGCCCATTGCTCTACCCACTCATCCAAGCAGCTTTCCTACTACTTCATGACACAACTGCAGCTATGTTAACAGATGCTGTATTAACAGATGCAGTATGTCGCAGTATTTTGTTGGTAGCCTTACAACAAAAATCTTTTAATAGATTATTGTGTATGCTGCAGCATAGCTTCAGTTGTAATTGATGTTGAATAAATCACTCCGCGTAACGAAGAAGCCTGGCTCAATGCGTAGTGTAGTGATTTCATACACAGTGGTATCGATTGGTTATGGGTTCGAATCTTAACGACATGCGAAGGTCAAATTTTTGTATTTGATATTTATTTTAATTTAATTTAATGTTCTTGTTATAGTAGACGACAAGCAGCAAGAAGGTCATTAATTTCTAAGAAAGAAACGGTGTTGATAAAAGAAAAATTTGTGTTGTTGCCGATTTCAGTCAAACAAATCGCAGAACGAGGGGCGTCAGCTTCAAAAAAAAAGGAAAATAAAACCGAAGCCCGAAAAAAGTTATATATTTGAAATTCCATTTTTTTTTTAAGTAGTGTATAAAAAGTTAGCAAATACTTGGTTAATTTATCACCCAATAAAAATTGACAAGTCAACATGTAAAACTTAGGCGTTTTGATAAAGTACTTGAGTGGCTGAAAAACGCCAAAGCCATCTTATAAATTATAGCAGGTTTTTTTTTCAATTTAACATCAGATTTTTTCTCGGTGTATATGTAACTGCATATGTATATAATTTCTTTTTATTCTTAGCAAAAAAGTAATATAGTATTACTAACTAATTACTCCAATTTTCAAGTAATAAATGATATAATATTATTACTTTGAAGAGTCGGTAATATGTACTTTCCAAAGTTATATGTCACAACACTGTGAGTGGCAAGTGAAACTAATACCTAAAAAATTGAAGATTTTCAAAGGGTTAAATAATATACTCATTAATTGAAAGTCAGACGATACATATCATACTATAACCATCATATCATATTCATCTACCTTACTTAGCACACCAAACTCATCATACTATACCAGCACACTATATCATACCATCATATTATCCACACACAAAGCCAAATTGGTTTCCATCATCAATTCTCTATGGTGTTCACAGAAAAAGACTGTCTTATTAAAAACAAAGAAAACCTATTTGAAACCTTGAAATTTTTTTATAAGGAAAATGATATTTTATTAAAAATAATCTTGTGTTTGATATGAAATCTTTTTTAAACAGAAAAAACTCTTATTAAAAATATATGATTTACTTAATGATTTAATAAGATTTCTTTTTAAATTTTATTTAGGAAAACTTTTCAAAACAAAACGGAATCTTGTTAAACTGTTACTTGTATCAAAACAACACATGCAATAACAATAGAGTTCAGCTACTACAGCTTTTTCGTACTTCCTTCGTATTAAACCAGTGCACTCTGCACTCTTCGACGGATTTAAGCGGCCATATGTGTGTCTTGGGTGATTTCAACCTTAGTAAAATTAAATGGATTCGGATTGCAGGTGAACTTACACCAACAAATGCTAATCAGCTTCATGAAATTAATTTTGTAGATAATTTTTTTAGTATCGATTTAGCTGAAATCAATTTTATATTGAGAATAATCTGGAAAATATTCTAGATCTCATTTTTGTTTCCAATAATATTCAATATTAATTATCTGAATGTATTTTTCCAGTTAGTCCAGGTGGCATTCATCATGTGCCTTTAGTTTTAGAAATTCAATTTTATGAATTTTTCTCATTTAAGGAAGCGCGAAATGTTTTTAACTTTAATTCCTGCAATTTTGATTATTTAACTTGTCTTTTTAACGACATTAACTGGTCAAGCTTATTTGATAGTCAAAATACCGCAACATGCTTTGATATTTTTAAATCATATATTTTTCATATCTATGCAAATAACATTCCAATAGTTGTGCAGAAAACCCACAAAAACCCGTGGTATACTAGTGGTCTCAAAAGTGGTCTAAAAAACCTTCGAAATAAATTCTTCAAACTTTTTCAGTCTACTAATGATTATAATTGCAAACTCAAATATGAACATTACTCGAGGGAGTTCAATTTCCTAAATAAATTTTTATATAAGCAGTATATTCTTAGATTTGATTCTAATATAATTTCTAATCCAAAAAGTTTTTGAAATTACATTCAAACATAAAAGAATGCATCTCAGAATCCAGTTTCAGTGGTTTTTGAGGGCAGGCATTCTTCTTTTACTGTTGATACAGTTAATCTTTTTGTCTGACTATTTTAAATCTATGTAACTTTGATGATGATGAGTCTTGGGTTGATAGTTCCATTTTGGATTGCATGGAGTCTAGACTCGATATTGGCTCCATGTCTGTATCAATTGAAGATGTTCGCAGTGCATTGTCCCTCCTCAAAACCTCAACTAAGTCTGATAATGACTGTTTGTGTGCTACTTTACTAAAACACTGTGCTCCTGCATTAGCTGAACCGCTTTGTAAAATTTTCAACAAGTCACTTTCATCTGGGTTTTTCATAGAGTCTTGGAAGATTGCAGCCATAACTCCAATCTTCAAATGTGGGCAAAAAAATGATGTTTGCAATTACCGCTCGATCTCCAAATTAACGAACATATCAAAGCAGATACTTTATTTTCTTTCAAAGCGTTGTATATGTCCTAAGCAGCATGGGTTTGTAGCTGGAAAGTTCACCATTATAAACCTCACCCTTTTTTAAATTTTTGCATTTCTTCTTTGGAATCAGGTTATCAAATTGAGCTTCGATAAAGTCTTCCATAAGCTGCTCGTGGCCAAGCTTAGGAAAATGGGCTGCCACTTGATTTTTCTGGAATGGATAAAATCCTATCTTAGTGGTAGACTTTGTTTTGTCTCGGTTGATAACACCCATTCATATTGCTTTCCAGCGACCTCTGGTGTTCTGCAGGGCAGTATATTAGGCCCAGTACTGTACTTACGCGGCTATAAAAGTTTCACTTCAAAAAGTTCAGAGGACAAGTGGCGTAAGTCCATGAATTTTATATCTACCTTATTTTTTTTTTTTAAACTTAACCAATGCTCAGAGAATGCCCGCTTTAAATGCGAAAGCATTGCGTTAATTCGGAAGACGAGTGACTGCTAGTTGGATGGTGGAAAGATGGAGTAGTGACTGTGAAGATTTGCTTTAAACTTACACAAATCAAAACTGCCGGGGAACACGCTCACAGGAAGATTATTCCATAATCTTACTTTGCGACTAAAAAACGAATTATCTCGGTAATGTGAGGTTCTATTAGGCACCTAGGCCCGAGTAGACCTAGGAAATACATGAACTGGTGGCGTCAGGCCATGTAGCTCCCTTGAACACTTCCCATGATAGAACCTATACAAAAAGCTTAGGCAACCAACATTGCTTGCCAATGCCCAAGAGAACTGAGAGAAGATAAAATGCTTTCATATCCTATCATATATACCGCACGACGTTGAATTCGGTCCAGAAGCTCCATATAAGATCTCGAAGCTCCAGCCGAAATGTGCGAACTGTATACCATTTTAGGCCTTATAAAGGGTGATTTTTTAAGAGCTTGATAACTTTTTTTTTAAAAAAAACGCATAAAATTTGCAAAATCTCATCGGTTCTTTATTTGAAACGTTAGATTGGTCCATGACATTTACTTTTTGAAGATAATTTCATTTAAATGTTGACCGCGGCTGCGTCTTAGGTGGTCCATTCGGAAAGTCCAATTTTGGGCAACTTCGATGCTAACAAACTTTTTGTTGCCAAAAATGGAAGAACTGAACTTGGTTGACATGTGGTTTCAACAAGATGGCGCTACATGCCACACAGCTCGCGATTCTATGGCCATTTTGAGGGAAAACTTCGGAGAACAATTAATCACAAGAAATGGACCGGTAAGTTGGCCACCAAGATCATGCGATTTGACGCCTTTAGACTATTTTTTGTGGGGCTACGTCAAGTCTAAAGTCTACAGAAATAAGCCAGCAACTATTCCAGCTTTGGAAGACAACATTTCCGAAGAAATTCGGGCTATTCCGGCCGAAATGCTCGAAAAAGTTGCCCAAAATTGGACTTTCCGAATGAACCACCTAAGACGCAGCCGCGGTCAACATTTAAATGAAATTATCTTCAAAAAGTAAATGTCATGGACCAATCTAACGTTTCAAATAAAGAACCGATGAGATTTTGCAAATTTTATGCGTTTTTTTTAAAAAAAAAGTTATCAAGCTCTTAAAAAATCACCCTTTATAAGAGGTATGGATCATTCGAAGATAAGATGGGGTGAGGCATCGCTTGCACCGTTTTAAGAAACCTAGACACTTGGCCGCTTCTTTTGACACATTGAAAATGTGATCATTCGAACGAAGGTCTGATTGTATCGATATGCACAGAACATCTACACCATTCATATTCAAGGGAGCTAAGGGGCAGTTCATCCACTTGTGAGTTAACAGGCAATTCTTGGTCTTGTTTGCATTAAACTCTTCTCTATTAGCAAGACCCCACTGTGAGATTTTTTTCAAGTCATTAGGAAGTGTGTCATTCATATTTTGCCTCTTACTCTCAATCTCCAAAGAACTCGGGAGTTTTTTGAAAAAATATGAAAGACTAATGCTGCTGTCGTCCGCAAATGAATGAATTTGGTTGTATGTTGAGTATGTTAACAACAGAAGGTCGTTGATAAAAACCAAAAACAAAGTGGGCGATAGGACTGAACCCTGCGGTACTCCAGCGTTGATGGCGTGCTCACTGGATGAAATGCCGTCGATTACGACACGGATAGTTCTGTCCTTAAGGAAGCACGTGATCCACCGAGCAAAGTTGCCAACGACACCGTATGCCATTAGTTTAGAGACGAGTGCTTTATGCCACACTCGGTCAAACTCCTTTGAAATATCTAGAGCAACAACTCTGCTCTCACCGAACAGGTAAACGCATTGGTTCCAATTTTCTGTAAGGAACGCCATAAGGTCACCAGTAGAGCGGGCCTTACGAAAGCCATATTGACGGTCACTTAGCAGTTCGTTGTGCTCCAGATAGTTCATAAGGTGAAAGTTTATTACGCTCTCCATAACTTTGGAAAGCGTAGAGCATATTGCAATGGCTCAGTAGTTTGCAGGATTCGTGGCATCGCCCTTTTTAGGTAACAGCTGGACATTTGCGACCTTCGAACAAGATAGAAATACTCCTGACCTGTAGGAGATGTTGAAAAGGTTGCGCAAAGGTGGATCCAGTGTGGAAGCTAATGTTTTAAGCACAATTGGTGGCATGCCATCGGGGCCAGAGGCTTTGTTTATGTCAAGAATTGCAAGGACTCTTTTGACTGCTCTCGTTCGAAAATATATTTCCTTCATTGAAGAAGAACTAATCTCGACAAAGGGCAGTGGCCTTAATCACATTGGGAGAAAGGGGGGGAGGGCTTGTCCGACTTCTGGAACTTAATGCTCTCATTCCTCATCAAAACATTCTATAAAATTTCTACAGCGCAAACGAGAAATTTTAAAAAATGTTCAGAGGACAAGTGGCGTAAGTTCACATTTTTTAACTAGTATGCAAAATTCTTCATTATTATTTTGTCTTATTTAGTTCATTTTTACGCTTTGAATAGCACTATTTATGCTCTTGATATAGCTTATAAGCAAAACAGAGTTTTTTGTACTTAGCATTTGTAATAAGAATTTTTCTAATATTCCATTTTCTCAAAACTACCAAACGTGAACTTACGCCTCTTGTGCTCTGAGCAGATCAATTTTTTCAATCACCTGAGTTTCTTTAATTATGGTAATTTTATCGAGCCAACCAACTAGGACATAAATGAATGATTTCAACTTACAATATGTACAATATACATGCAACTGACTAACTAACTGACTGCATTTTGTTTAAGGATAAGAATTGAAAAAAAAATTAAATGATTGAGATGCATCTAAATTTAAAACAAAGACAATATTTGGGAGTGTTTTTTGTTTGTTGTAAATGCACTATTTTGTGAATTTAATTGACACAATCGACATACAGAACAATTGAACGAATATTCGTCATGTATGGGGTACAAAAGGTATACCGACAACATCCACAGAACTAGCTATGATGGCTACTAACAATTTCTGCTATGCATGAATGAACGAATGAATGAAACTTCTTTTGTGTGCTGAAAGAGGTTTTCTTTTTTTTTTGCTTTTACCTTTTACACAGATGTCCTGTTTGGCTTGACAACACACACATACATTTAAATATACATCTATAGCTATAGAATTATCCCAATATCTGTATATGGTAAAGGTGTGCGGTATATGTTTCGTGGTACGTAATGAAATATGATAGTATCTTTCAAACATGGCAAACATGTTCATATCCAGCATTTGTTGTTCATTGTCCTGGCCATTGTAAGTATTTTTGCTATGACGTTATTAATTTTTTTTTTTTATTTGCATTGTTTGCAAGAATGACATGAAGTTGCATTTTTGCATCAGATAGCTAAATGCTAAGAAGCTTTGTTTGCCTCTTACGCAGCGGATAGTTTAAGGAAACTTATATCCATTTTTGTGAAGAAATTAAGGTGTGTTCTTTGAGAGGATTACGAAATAACGTTTAAGATATTGATTTAAAAAATTCTCTATGTTTTTAAAGAAGTATTTAATTAAAAAAAAAAAACATTTTGTTAGGTGCAAAGTAGGTGCATAGGATTTTGTAGACCTTACACTGAAAAAAATCGGCATGTTTTAAAGATGAGCACAATGTTATTATTTTCAATTTACATTTTTTCATATAAAATTTGAGATTTTTTTAAATATTCACATATAAATTAATAACATTATGTTATTACTTATTTGTAAATTAATTACGACCTTCTTTCATAAGTTTTAAGTTATGTGTTTATATAAGTACAATAATTTTTCAATTATTAAAGGTTATATTTTATCGAGCTTTCTTAAGAAAACAACTGAAGGAAAAACAACCAACAACAACAATACCCTATATAGAGTATCAATCACATAGACTAGACAGCTGTTTCGTTGGCCGCTACACCAACTCATCAGTAGCGTTTTTTCGTGATTCTTGCTGTGATCCACAAAGCTCTTAATTTTCTACTTGTTTCACGAATGCAATTAGTAAATTACCCTGAATTGCGGTACGAGAATACAAATGATATGAAAGCAGCTTAAAGTTCTTCTAATTTTTGAAGCATACTTTCAGGGAAAGTATGTTCTATTATTTGAAGATAGATCATAGCTTTTCTAAATACTCAAAGATGTTGTTGTGCTAGTTGTCTTCATTTCTTCATGTCGTCATAGTTTAATATCAGCTAACTAGCACAACAAAATCACACACACAAATGATAAAAAATAGCTTACAACGAACTTCGTCAAAATAAAAACATAATGTTATCAATTTATATGTGAATATTTAAAACATCTCAAATTTTATATATAAAAAAAAAATTGATAAAAATAACATTGTGTTCAATTTTAAGACATGCCGATGTTCAAAAAAAACTCAATGTCAATGTTTGACAAACAAGTTGCTTAAGGCTCACAAAATATTTCATGGCAATCGGCCAATTAATTTTAAAGTACTCTTGCCCACCGGGTATTTCTTGATGCTTCACGGATTTTGTTATTATTAAAAAATGTCACAAAAAATAAATGCTTTAATAAAATAAACATACATTTTTAAATTAATATCTTTAACCGTTATATCGTAATCCTCTCATAAAACCGTCCAAAATTTTAGACAACAAATAGATATAAGTCCCCTTAATAAAATATCTGAGATATAGCTATACCATAGGGCTGAGACTTATTTCATCGACTAACTTGGTTCCTGCTCTTCATGCTTAGCATTGGTTCTGTTCACATCTCCAGAAGAAATAAATAAAAACCAATTTTTGCCGGTTCAAAATTGGAAATATAATATAGATTCATTTGCTTAGGCGATGGAAGTGCTGTTTATGCTATACGAGTACAAGTTTACAGGATTCCATGTATTTGCAACACATAAAAAAATGCTATTGATATTTTTACGAGTTTCTACTTCTAGCTCCAAATATGAACAAAGCCTAAAGCAAGCGTTCTTACACTCAACGAAAATTTCTTCGTAAAATTGATAAATTACTTTTGTTATTCCTTAACAAAACCAAATTGCACAATCGATTAAATTTTATCATAAATGCTTCATATTTTTATCAATTCGAAAGAAATTTTATCCATTTGATTGAAAACTTAATAAAACGTTAACAAATTGAATGTGTTGATTTGAAGAAATGTGTTTTATTTGTTTGAAAAATGCTTTTCTCAACTTGATATAAACTTATTCACGATAACAAAATCGTCATCAGTTGGAATAAAAGTTTATAATTTTTATAAATAGTATTAACAAACTTACTTCATTGGTTTGATAAATAGGTTTGTTGTGCTGAAGAAATTATTTATAAAATTGATAATCCCTTGAGTCACGCGGATAATATTTCAATTTCGTAATGATGAAATGAATTATCAATGTAAAAAACTTTCAATCTGTACAACAAAAAGAGGGGTCTGGCATTACGGTAGCGTTATTTGTTGTTCGCAGAAATTATAGAAAGCTATTTTGTGAGTTGTGTACGTTTTATTTAATTTGTGAAACAAAAAAATTATTGCAACAACAATTCAGTGAGAGTAAGGAGTGGAACTAATGTAAAAATTACGTTCTTCTAGCGATACATTATAAATTTCGTTTTGTTATTTTTTGTAAAATTGCTCGAAATAATATAATATTTTATCTAAACAGCAAAACATTTTTGTATGATTGATAAATAAAATATATTTTTAACACAAAAGCATTTTTCTATTCAACAACCCATTTTTTCAATTCATTTATTAAATGTACAATGCAAACGCGGCATTCTTGATAAAAGCTTTTATCAAATCAATATATATATGTATATATAAAATTTTGTTAATATGATTGCAACCACTCATCTTCAATCAAATTGACAAACGCTTTTGTTGACTCTATACTGACAAAAAATTTATCAACTGAACCTAGGAATTTGTCAATGTGAAAAAATACTTCTTTGAGTGTACATACTTAACTTAGCATATCTCTATAGGAACAAACTAACTTGTTTTTAAAAACAACTAATTAAAAAACTAATTTAAAATAAACTACAACTTCTTTGAATTATATTAAGGTTACATCCACTTCAATTCTAAATAGTTTTTATTGCATTATATATGAAGTAATTGAAATACTACTTAAAAACAAATAATCTTAATTGTAAAATTTTAATTTCGTTAAGGAACGAAAGCTTGAAGGACTTTTTTTATTTAATTTTTTAATATGCATTATGCACTCACATAATGAATTTATGTATACATTTTTCAAGCAGACTTTCTTTCAAACTTTTTTCAAAAGACTTTTTTTATTTAATTTTTTAATATGCCTTATGCATTCACGCAATGAATTTATGTATTTTTTTTTCAAAACAGTCAAATAAATGATCTCTTTGATGTATAGAAATTTAAAATTTGTATGCTTTTAAATTCATCTTCAGTAAGTGGAATATTCAGGCATGTTCTGAAATCCGGTTCACATCGGAATCAGATTTATTTCCAATAACGTCTCATTGAAATTAAATCGGATTCCGAGATGAATCGGATCTCAGAACATGCCTGAGTAACTAGTTTTCAATTGGTTATTTTAAAGTAATTAAAAAAATAATTTAAATTTAACTAATTTAACAAGTAGTCGAAAATATATGAAGACGAAAGTCAATTGACTTATTTAGCGGACATCACTATACAAAATATGTTAGTTCGTTCTATGGAAAAAAGTCAGAATTTCAACTAGTTGTAGTTGACAAAAAACTACTCTATCAACTACTTTTAAATTAGTTGATTTTCCTACAGGGATTACATACTGAAGAAATTTCAACTTTTTTTCAACTACACCCAAAATAAATATATATCGATGGTTTAGCTTACAACAGTGATTAGTGAGAAATTGAAAATGTTCAGCAACGCTGATTTTCTTTTTGAATTTCAAACATTTTAGTGCAAAACAATTATTTTAGCCTTGCACTGATCATCTTCCAATGAGATTTCACTTAATATAATTTTACACAAAATAGATTATAACTTGACGAGTTGGAAAATGCAGTTAACCCTTTTTCGTAAAAAAAAGAGCACTTATCAATTTTGTGCGCTTAACCATCGATATATAGGGTAGAAGGGGTATCATTCGCCACCTTATTTTTAAGCTGCTGTAAAAAATTTACCGAACCAATTTTATCAGAAAATCTTTATCAGTCTGATGCTTATATTTGTTAACTTTTTAAGTTATCTTTATATATATAAAAATGAATGTATGTATGTGGGTATGTGGGTATGTGGGTATGTGGATATGTGTGTATATCACGTATAGACTCAAAAACCACCGAACCAAACTTTATGAAATTTTTAGGGATACTGAATCAACATTCTGGAAGTGTTCCTGTGAAGTTTAGTGTTGATTGGACAAGGGGGCGTGGTACCTCTTATACAACCCAAATTGGCTCTATCGCCCACAAACCAAAAAAAATTCTATATATCAGACGGTTTTAATCATATAAAACTAAGATTTGGTAATTTTGTTCAGATAGTTACTTTCGGTGACTCTACAAAAAATGGGCGTGGTCACACTATATCTACGCCCACTTTTCAGCAATTATTTTAATTCCTGAGATGTCCAAGTTTTGATAGTGAATCTTGGTACGCAGGTGCTATGGATACAAGTGGCAGTCACTATGTAAATATAAACGTTGTCACGCCCACTTTTACCGCCCACAAATCAGTAAAAATGCTTTATATCAGACGGCTTTTGCCGTAGAAGACAAAGATTTGGTAATTTATTTCGTATGGTTACTGCGGCCAATGTACAAAAAATGGGCATGGCCGCAATATATCTACGCCCACTTTATCGAAATCTTGCTTATTCCTGAGTTGTACACGTTTTGATAGTCAATCTTGGTATGCAGGTGCTAAAGGTCCAAGAGGCAGTCACTATGTAAATATTAATGTTGTCACGCCCACTTTTACCGCCCACAAATTAGTAAAAATGCTTTATATCAGACGGCTTTTGCCGTAGAAGACTAAGGTTTGGCAATTTAGTTCGTATGGTTACTGTCGGCCAATGTACAAAAAATGGGCATGGCCGCACTATATCTACGCCCACTTTATCGAAATCTTGCTTATTCCTGAGTTGTACACGTTTTGATAGTCAATCTTGGTATGCAGGTGCTATGGGTCCAAGTGGCAGTCACTATGTAAATATAAACGTTGTCACGCCCACTTTTACTGCCCACAAATCAGTAAAAATGCTTTATATCAGACGGCTTTTGCCGTAGAAGACTAAGACTTGGTAATTTAGTTTTAATCATTACTGTCAGCCAAGTGTACAAGAAATGGACATGGCCGCCCTATATCTACGCCCACTTTATTTAAATCATGCTTATTCCTGAGCTGTACACGTTTTGATAGTGAATCTAAGTGTGCAGGTACTATGGATCCCAGTGGCAGTCACTATGTATATATAAATGTTGTCACGTCCACTTTCAACGCCCACAAATCAGTAAAAAAGTAGAAGACTAGGATTTGGTAATTTAGTTTATTTGATTACTGTCGGCCAATGCACAAAAAATGGGCATGGACGCACTATATCTACACCCACTTTCTCGAAATCATGCTTATTCCTGAGTTGTACACGGTTTGATAGGAAATCTTAGTATGCATGTGCTATGGATCCAAGTGACAGTCACTATGTATATACAAATGTTGTTACGTCCACTTTAACCGCCCACAAATCAGTAAAAATGCTTTATATTAGACGGCTTTTACCGTAGAAGACTAAGAATTGGTAATTTTGTACATAAGGTCACTATCGGCAACTGTTAAAAATGGGCGTGGTTGCACCATATCTACGCCCACTTTTTCGAAATCATGCTTATTCCTGCGTTGCACGCGTTTTGATAGTAACACTTCATACGCAGGTGCTCTAAGTGGCGGTCAATATATATATATAAAATTTGCCACGCCAACTTGTACCACCCGCAAATAAAAAAAAAGCAACGCGAAATGGCCAATTTCAGCCCTTGAAAGGACTTTGACCGAGCTTCTTATGATGAATTGTGTTGTGCGTGTTGTGGAATGTTTGAACACAAATGATCGAGAACTGGACCTAAAAGTTTTATGCCGATTCCGAACGGCAAGAAGCTTTTCATGGCAGTTTTTACTCTCTGAGGTTTGCCATTGTCAGCAGAGAGGTGACGGCCGAACTGAAAAATTAATTCAATTGAAAAAACTTTCTGTGTCAGGTGGAATTCGAACCAGGGTTCGAACAGGTGGTTCGAAAACCACCCACTACGCCACGGCCGCCACTTTTTTTACCCTCAAATCAATAGAACTTCTATAAATCAGATAATTCTCATCGTTAAATACTAAAATTTGGTAATTAAGTTCATACACTTACTCTCGACAGCTTTGCAAAAAATGTGCATGGTAGCACTATATCTGTGCCCACTCTTCAGCAATAATTTTATTTAATTTATTTATTTATTTATGTATTATAGTTAATCACAATTTAACAATTATAACTAAGTAAGCACTAGCTGCCAGGGCTATCGGTTAAAAATAATTTAAATTCCTGAGATGTGAACGTTTTGATAGTCAAACTTGGTATGCAGATGCTATAAGTCCAAGTGGCGGTCACTTTTTATATAAATTTTGGTGAAAGTATATAAATCAAAATTTACAGTAAAAGTCGCACTTTATCTACGCCGACTTTTCAGAAATCATTGTAATTTCTGAGCTGTACATGTTTTGATAGTGAAACTTGATATGTAGGTGCAATAAGACCAAGTGGCGGTCACTATACATATAAATGTTGCCATGCCTAAATGTTTGTTTGTATACTAGGGCTCCTCACAAAAAAAAGGTGTTTGGGTCGGTTGCTCAAAATAACGCTTTTTGTTATGATGATCCCCCAAATATTTCGACAGTAGCTGGAATAGTTTGAAATAAAAAAAAAACAAAAACGAAATGGCCATTTCAGCCCTTGAAAGGGCTTTGACCGATCTTCTTATGTTCTTAATAACAAACGGTCGGACTTAATAGTTATTTCGTCTTGCCATGTTACTTTTGGTCAAATAAATTATCTATTCATGATAAAATATAGTGTAAAGTGAAGAATTAAATTGAATGAAATTACAAAAAAATGTACACATTTTTTACATTTTACAATTTATTTGACTAAAAGTAGTATGGGAAGAAATTAATTTGAATTTTAGTGAAAATAATATGAAAAAAGTTAAAACAATCCATATTAATCCGCATTATCTTTGGTCTAACGGAAAATATTGAAGATTTTTGATGCAAAAGAACTTTTTCATTACTCTTATTTTTGACCGTTTGTTCTTTTTTAACTACCATACCAGGCAATATTTTTAGTCGAAATTTTTTGGGGATCATCGTAACATAAGCCATGGATTATTTTGAAGAACCGGACTAAGCAACTTTTTTTTCTAAGGAGCGTGAGGCGACTTAATGTATATACGTATGTGGGTATATGTGTATAGCACTTAAGGACTCCGAAACCGCTAAGCCAATTTTTATACCAAAGCCTTGAGAGGGTTCCTATGAAGTCTGGTGCCGACCGTAAAAGGCTCCTTAAATACACCTAAAATTTTCGATATCGACCAGTTTTGGTTTTTTTTGTAGGTCGCACAGTCTCGGAATTCAGTATTCGACCTCAATTTACACATGCCGTTCCACTGGTAATATTTTATGGGCGTTGGTCGAGGGGCGTGGTCCTTTTTCGGCACCCCAAATATTCGGTATAGTTTTCGAAATAAGTCACACATCAATAAAACTCGGTACGAACTTGCTATAAAAGTATGGCTTCACTAAAGCTACACCCTCTTTTAGGGGATGAGCGCTGAGCGCAGCGAAGCGCGCCGGGTATAAGCTAGTGTGTTTATATAACTCCAATAATTTTTCAATTATTAAAGGTTATATTTTATCGAGCTCAAGGTCAATGTTGCTTTCCGAAGAAAACAACTGTAGGAACAACAACCAACAACAACAATACTTTAAGAGTATCAATCACATAGCAGACTAGACAGCTGTTTCGTTGGCCGCTACACCAACTCATCAGTAGCCTTTTATCGTGATTCTTGCTTTGATTCTTGCTTAATTTACAAATATTTGTTAACTTTTATAGTTTAGTCTTAAGGGGAGAGTATTTTTTTTTGCTTTTTACTTTTTCCATAATTTGCACCTATGGAGTACATACGCCACACCCATGGGGTATAAAACCCGCAAAATAAAACTTTGAATTTTTAGGAAATAAGTCGTGAATAGAATATATTCGGGAAGAAACAAATGAAAGGAAAATTAATTTTATTTATTTTATTTATTAAATTATACGTTAAAAACAAAAAAGCCATTTAGTGAAAAATGTTTCATATAAATTTAAGTTACTTTACATTGTAGTTCTTTAAATTTATTTCAAAAATAAAAGATGCCGTCTTCGAGATGTAACGTATGATGTTACGCCGGCGAAACTGTCTCCAATGCACTTCGACGTATGTGCTGGCACTCATACAAAAAAAAAAAAAAATTGATCTTTTCTCCATCTACAAAATTAATTGAAGCTATATATGATTGTATCAGGGATCAGGGGCGAACCTTCACATGGCAACGTGTCTGACTGCCTGAGCATGTTGCCTTTTGTGTAGCTTGTCTATGGAGCACTCCAACAACCGTTTAGCTATTATGCTTTCTAATGTTTTTGACAAAACGGGAAGCAAGGAAATTGGACGATATCCTTCAAGTTTGTTTGGATTTTTCCCTGGTTTTGGGATCGGTGATAGTATACTATGCTTCCAGTCATGCGAATATACTCCAGTTAGCAAAATGTTGTTGTAAAGGTTACACAGTTTTTCTTTAAGCTTAAATGAAGCGTTTTCAGAAAGGTGTACGTTATATTGTCATGGCTGGGTGATGTACCTTTAGTATTTTGAAGAGTAAGATCCAATTCAGATACCGTTATTTTCTGTATACGGCAAAAATGTGGAACGCTTCACGATATTGCGTGTCATCCTTGCGCAATATAATTCTTCTGTACGTGTGTATGTGACTCAACTCATCCTGAACGGCTGTACCGATTTTGATAAAATTTTTTGTGTATGTTTGAGTCGGTCCCTGAATGGTTCGAATTCACAATTGGACCCGGTAGGTGGCGATGCGATCGAGTTAAGCTGAATTTTTATCGAAACCTCTTATCCGCTTTGCATGAAAATTTGTATATAGGAATATTCGGGTACGATGAATTTTTATTATTTATCTATTCTGTTCTACCTTAAACACCAGAGGGCGCTGTAGTACAAATCTCTAGAGATATCGTGAAAAACTCCAAATATGCTCATTCGATTTGGATGAGAATTTGTATATAATCGTAAGGATTAATCTTCAGCAATAATCGTAGCGTATTGTTAGATGTACAACTTTCGATACATTCGTTCGGCACCGGGTATTCAGCTAGTATTATATAAAAAAATAAATATCGTCTAAGGGCCGTTTTGTTCTCCTCTGAATGTCGTTAACCAGCATATATTTCTAATTGTTTCAGTAGTTAAGTATTGCTCACCTCTGGATAGTGTATTTATTCCGAGTCTCCCTGATTATGTAAGCAGCTAATTAAGGTATCCAGAGAAAAAGTTAACCAGTGGAATTTGGCTCGTTATCTGAGATATCTAAAGATTTTAAAATATATTTAAAATATATTTTAATATATTTAAAATATATTTAAAAAAGAGCATTTTTAAGTAAAATTGGAAATATACAAACCTTGTTGAGATTACTTAAGGACCTCCGGAAGTTTTCGAAGAAAAAAACACACCATTTTAAATTTTTCTTTTTTTGAAGCTCTATTTTGTTTTAGACCAAAATTTTTTTACATTATTAAAGTGTAACTATTGAAGATTTTAAGACTGATTGAGACCTAAAAAAAAATCAGTTTTTTTCGGTATATTAAAGAGTTCTTGGGCGTTTAATCGTTGATTTTTGAAAAATTTTAATTTTTGACAAAATGGCGGGCGTAAAAAGAAAATTTTCATTATTTGTGCACAAAATTAAAGTCGTTTTAAGTTATAAATCAGAAAGTATGCATAAAAAAAAAATCAAACGATTAAACGCCCAAAAACTCTTTACTAAACCGAAAAAATGTTTGTTTTTGATTGCATCAACTCTGCTAAATCTCTGGCATGTGTTAACAGAGGTTAACAGAGTTTTGTTTCTTCATGTTTTTAAGTGAAATAACTCTGTTAACACTGTTAGCAGAGTTGATACAATCTCTAGATAATAAATTACACTCTATGTTTTAAGCGTCAAAACAAACGCATGCATGAAATCGGAAAGGTATCTAAAATGTTTGTTAAATTTTGTTTCGTGTGAGTTCTTTAATATATATTTTTGAAGCGAAGTTTTTTAATCCTCGTTCTGTGATTTGCTTGGAGTGAAATCTGAAAAATTTTCGACAGATTTTTCGCTACGCAGTAAGCTGTTGAAGGAAAAAATTTGTTCAGTGCAGCCAAGTTCACAACCATGTGTGGAGAGTTAAAATGGAGAGTCGCTGACATTATATGCCCGTTTATGTAATTGGCGTGGAAATTTGACATTCAATAATAAAAAATAAGCAGTAAATATGATTTCTGTATATATGTACTAAATTTTATGTTCTTTTAAATTTTTGAATTTAAAAGTTAATTTATTACAAAGAAAAAAAATTATTAAGCTATCAAATCTATGTAACTGCGAAAAAGCTTCGCTTCTCTCGTGTGTCCAACGACGCACCAGTGTTTTTTTTCAGATAAACCAGTCTGCAGATATCTTGCTCACCTCAAATTTTTAGGTCTTTCGCGGCATTGCTCTATTCTACCTTATTGACGAATATTTTTGGACCAAAATTTCAGGGGTAAATCTTTAATAGTTATACTTAAATAAAGTAAAAAATTGTTGGTCTATAATAAAATACAGCTTCAAAAAAAATTTTAAATAGGTATCTTTTCTTTCATCGAAAAACTTCCGAAGGCCCTTGAAAGTATGTTTTTTGTGTGACAATGGCTGTATATACAATAACAGAACTCATTTCACTATGAACGATTAAAAATCACTTAAATAAAAACTTAAAATTTGTACATCGAAGGCATAGTTGTATACATACATATTAAGCACACATTTGTTTTCAAAAATTTCGACTATTTTTTCAGTAGAGTTTTTCAGAAGGGCCTAAAATGAATCGGAAAGGCTTCGAAGCTTTTAAAATTATTAAATGGCTCAAGAAAGTACTTTAAGCCTCCAAATATCATCCCTGATGTGACCTAGATGTTGCTGAGTAAGCAAAAAAACGACATCAGCCCCAAAACCAACCTCTGTATAGTATTCAGACACGGTTAAATATTTTGAATTAAATTCTAAAATTCTGTATTTTATATATTACGGCACCGAAACCGTATTATAATTTAAACGATGTCAAATATTTAAAATTAATTCTATTCTCACATCACACATTGGTTTCATTCCATACAGAGTTTGGAAAAAAATAAACAGTTGGAATTACCTCTATTAGAAGTTATTAAAAATATGTTGAAATAACACAAGATTTTAAAACGATATATTTTTTTTGTATTGAAGTTATATCAAAACATCTCCCTCAAGAATCTGAAATATATAACGCACTCTATCTGAATATCTATCTGAACTCTATCTGAGAATGCTGCACTGACTTCGCGTGTGCTATGGCCAATGATATCAAGCGTATTATCAGCATTCGCTAGCAGCATAACACTTTAATAGGATATTGTGCCGCTTTGTCTGAGATCAGCAGCTCGAATGATCTTCTCCATAATTAGATTAAAAAAGTCGCACGATAAAGAATCACCTTGTCTGAAACCTCGTTTGGTAACAAATCGGGTGGAGAGGTTCTTCCCGATTTTAACTGAGCTGCTGGTGTTCCTCAGTGTTATCCTTCATACACGGATTAATTTTGCAGGTATACCAAATTCAGACATGGTGGAGTACAGGTGATTCCTTATTGGACTGTCGAAAGCGGCTTTGTAATCTATAAAAAGATGATGAGTGTCGATTTATTTCTCTAAGGTATTTCCAAGATTTGTTGCAACCCAATTAGTTGGTTTACGATAGGCTTCAGTCTTTCACATAATATGCTCGGCTGGACCTTATATGCGATATTTAAGAGGCTTGTCCCACGGTAATTGGCACAAATGATGGGATCGCCTTTCTTGTGGATTTGGCAGAGTACATTGAGGTTCCAACCGTTTGGAATGCATTCTTCCACCATATTCTGTATAGAAGCTCGTGAATGCACTTAAACAAAGCTACGCCTCCGTTCGTAAACAGCTCAGCGGGTAGACCATCAGCTCCTGCGGTTTTGTTCTTCTTAAGCCATGTTATGGCTGTCAAGACTTCATTATAGCCAGGCAGGGGTGGGGGTACAAAATTGGCCATAAACGTTTTACGTAATGTATGAACATACTCCTACTTAAAAACAAGCATGCTAAGGTTTTTGTTTTGTTATTATTATTTTTTTCCTTTAATAACTTACATTTGGCATTTTCATGTTTGCTGTTTTAAAATCCACTCGATAATAATTTCCTTAGTACAAGAAATTTTTTTAGTACTATAATAAGCCAGTGGTCGAAATTAGACTTTATCGCCATATCACCCCCGAGCGACGCCGAGTATTCCTGCTAACATTTTTCTTTCAAAAATATAAAAATATTCGGTGCACTCCTTCTCAGTACTTTGATTGATTCGTTTAAAAAAAAAAATCATCAAAATCGGCTGAGAAACTCAGCCCTGAATGGCTTACCACCACCGAGCAACGCCGGGTATTCCAACTAGAATTTTTCTTTAAAAATTCGTCGGTACTTCTTCCTACTTAGATTCATTTAAAAAAAAAATCCTCAAAATCGGTTGAGAAACACAGTAGAAAATGGTACTCAACCCTTTTGCCTTCGCCTGTTTATATAGAGATTGTAGATTTACGTTTTATTAAGAAAAATTGTAATCTTTTGAAGAGTTTGAATTTTAATTAAACAAATTTTTAAAATGCAAGATTCCTCTGATTCGATGAAAAATATGCCCAGATTTTTGACTGCATACCTAAATTGCCATTTCGTATTTGTATAAAATTTCTTATTTGATTTTATGACGCAACGGGAAAATGGGTGATGAATTTTTTTATTGAGAATCAGAGGCCTTACGGTCCGTTTGATAATTCAGTGAAAAATGAAACAAAGAATTATTTTTACGGTAAAAAAACGTTTTATTACTCAATAAAGTCTCCTTTTAGCTCGATACACTTCGCCCAACGTTGCTCCAATTTTTTGATCCCATCCGAAAGATACGTTTTCGGAAGATTCTCAAAATAGGCCTCTGTTTCAGTGATGAGCTCCTCTTCATTAGTGAATCTCTTTCCGCCAAGCCCTTTCTTCAGGTTTGGAAACAGATAATAGTCGCTGGTGGCCATATCTGGAGAATATGCTATATGAGGAAGCAATTCGTACTTCAATTCATGGAAGTTTGCCATGGGAGCTGGGCATGTGTGAACGCGCGTATTGTCTTGACGGAAGAGCACTTTTTTCCTCGCTAAAAAAGAACATTTCTCTTTCAAAGCGTCGTTGATATGGTCCAACTTGTCTTCATAGTATTCGCCATTGATCGTTCTTTTCGGTGGAAGGTAATCGATGTAGATTATACCGCGTTCATCCCAAAAAATACTGTCGCCATAACCTTTCCGGCCGATAGCACCGTCTTCGCATTCTTCGGAGCACGTTCGGTCGGTGAAGTCCACTGTTTTGACTGTTCCTTTGTTTCTGTCACACGATCGCCTTTATGGTCGAGAGTGAGCAAACGCGGCACCCATCTATCGGATAATTTGTTCATATCCAAATAATTTCGAAAAATGTTCCACGCCCATTCGTCTGCGATGCCTACGGCCTCAAAAATCGCACGCACCTTAACTCTGCCATCATACAACACGATATCGTGAATTTTAGTGACCATTTCAGTGTGGTGACCTCATTTGGGTGTCCAGAACGTTCGGAGTCACTTGTGCTTGTACGACCGCATCGAAATTCAGTGAACCACTTGTGAATCATTCCAATCGATGGTGCAGAGTCCCCATAGTATTTATCAAGCCTTTCCTTGGTTTGGCTGATGGTTTTTTTGCGCAAAAAATAATAATTTTTGATGAGCACACGAAATTCACTTTTTTCCATTTAACATACGCCAAAATTCACAAAATCGTCCGCTGTCAATGGCTACCAAACACAAACTAAGCTTCGCAGCGAGCTGAAATTTTGACAGTAGTCTATTAACGGATGTTAGTTAACAGAATCAGTGTTGCATTTAGAGTTACTAAGCGGGAAATTAAAAAATTCACTGGCTTCTCAAATTCCCCGTGTATGAATAATAGTATACTTTATGTAAAGAATTCAACAATTTTTGGGGCGCGTTTTGAAATATCTTAAAGGCTTTAGATCTTAAGAACTTTTTTATTATAATATTTTTGTTTGGGTTTTGAGAAAATCATCTCCACCTTAAATTTTTTTCAGAGTAAAATTAGCTTCATATTTATTTTTAAGCAGAACAACTTTTTTAAGCAAGACAAAATTTTAGTGTGTCGTTCCGAAAACTTTCTTAAGAAATTCTATATAAGTCTTCAAAGATATTATGGGATTAAAATTTAAAAAAACATTTCCCATTTGATTTCCCATTCCCATTTCTCATTTGATATTTAATTTCAACAATTTTTTTTGTTTAAAAAATATTTTTGAAATGGTCAAGTTCTTGAAAATTTGAGATCCTTTTAAAAAATGTTTCATGCGCTAACAAAATTTCGATCTTTGTAACACGGTGTTGCTATTTCGAATAGATCGATTTTACATTTTTCTTTCATATTGTTACTTTGTTGCATTTCCTAGATAGTTCAAAATAAACTTTTTCTATTTATCAATCATCTTTATTTCAATAATATTAACACAGTGTTTCATTAATGTACATTAAAATTTTTATATTATATTTTTAAAGTTAATCGGCAATTTATTTAATTTCAAACTAATTTACAACTAAAAATAAAACAAACTGGGTTGGAATACACGGTTTTGACAATGTAGACTTAAATTAAAAGTCGTATGAGTGACTTAGCTAGCAGCTTTTTATAATTATCCAAAATAAATGGTAAACTTAAACTGTATATTTAAAAAATGGGAGCATACAATTTTTTATTGGGTAACTATTATGTACAAAAAGTATTTGAACCGAATAAAATCTCTGCGGTGCGGTGCTTTATTTAACATGTGTAGTAGTCACGTAACTGTCAACTGCGTAAGTTTTTCACAACTCGAAGGGTCTGAACATGCCGCCTGATTCGGCACAGCTGTAATCTCAATCCTGTGAGTCGCCAGCATTGCTGTTGCGATCGGCAGAAGTGCCGCCATTCGACTCCGACTGATCGACATCTGCGGCAATGACGCCTGGCAAATAGCCGGTGCCCGCATAAGGTGCGGCTAAAAAGCGCTTAGCGTGAGCCTGCATGAACGGCGGATAGCGATGTGTCGGCGAACCAAAGACATTGGGTGGAACCAATGGCGAGAAGGCAGATTTTAACGGGAATGGCGGTGAGGGTGGTACATGTGATGGTGAGGCAGTTGCCGCCGCAGCTGCAGCTGCTGCTGCTGATGCAATTGCCTGCGATATATCCTCGCCGGAGAGCATGGCTTCCATGGCTTGCAGCACATCGCCGCGATAGCGTTGTAACAGTTGCTCCACATCGCTGCGGCGACGGTTTGGAAAAACTCGCAGCAATACGTCGACCGGCGAACGTTGTTGAGGCTGTTGAACAGCCGAGCTGGGATGTTGCGGATGCTGTTGTTGCTGCTGATGTTGTTGATGTTGATGTTGCTGATGCGATTGGTGGTGATGATGCTGATGATGATGAAGTGGCGAATGTTGATTGTGCGGATGTACAGGCATAGCGGCTGCTAGGAACTGTGTGTGATGATATGGTATAAATCCTTGCGGGTTGCCGTTGCTGAAGTTGCGCAGTAGATGCAGGCTATCCGAGGAGGGCGTGTTGGGCGGCGATGATGAATCTTCTTTTTTGAGACTGAGATTTTCAGGCGTAGCTTCATCGGGTGCCGAGTCGACATCAAGATCAGATTCAGGTGAGCTGGGTGGACCAGTGCGAGCTGGAGACAGGTTGCCGGACATGTTAAAATTGCTAACTTTAGTGCGTGGGCTGCCAGGGGATGACTCTGAGCCGGTGTCTTGATCGGTTTCATTGGATAGACGTGCACGTTTTGAACCTACAAGAAAGATAAAAAAAATTCACATTAGATTTCATAACAGTGAACAGCGTGTGAGAGAAAGTGTGTTTGGTGAGGACCACACACAGACTACTTCATTGATTCCAATTAAGCGCGCATAGCGCACATTCATCCTAAAAGGGTGCCCGTGCCCAAGTAACCACAATAAAAACAAACCTTACAAATAGCTTTTGTTTGCTTAGAATCATCCGTTAAATTCGATACATTTTGAAGTGGGGTTGAACTACTTAAGCCGCCTGCACACATGCACTCACAGATCAAGTATCTCTCTCAATTCAAAAGGAAAATCATTCAGCTCCTTTCATGGTGCTACCCAAATTAATTTAATTGACGTTTAAACCGTGCAGTTTGTTGCAATCGTCAGCTTATCCCTTAATAACGCAAACAAATAACAATTTTTCCATTTCTTCTGCTGTTAGTAAGTGAAGCAGCAAGGGAAAGGTAAACAACACAGTTGACGACGCCGACGACGACGACGACTCTCTTGTGGGCTACCCTGACAACCTTAAGTACCTGAAGTCCTAGATATGGAGAAATGCAGGAAAAAGTTATTTGATATCATTTTTTTATTTGCTGAATCACTTTTTTTTCTGAAGTTGAAATTTAATTAAACGCTAGAACCAACGCACCCAAAGGTGCGCCAGGCAGAAAAACCGAAGAAAAAAAAAAAACACAAAATTGCAGAAGTCTTTTTTTTTATTGATATTGTGTTAAGTTTCAGTGTGAGCTGAGTGTTGATATTCGAGGCAGGTCATTTAAACATTTGCAGATTTTGTTTGTTTGAGTAACTTTATTGTCGTGGGAACAAGTCTTTGCTGCTATTTGACTGTCGGGAGTAGCTATTTAATACTTTATTTTAGCAAGCAGTAAAAAAAATTTATACTATAAATTGATGTCAAGAGGTTTCTTGGGATTCTAATGAACCCTCGCTTAACTTTGGCTACTTCGGAAAGAAGCTTCTTTTCTTTAGTCAGGCATTAAACGGGTATGGTTTTGCTGAAAAAAGAAAATTGAAAAAATAGGGTTTTTGAAGAATTCTGCATGAATTCACCATGAATTCAGCCATGGGTTAGGGTTTGAGTTTGGGTTTTGTTACAACAGAAGTGAAATATCCAAAAGTTTTCAGATCGAATACGAGTATCTTGTCGCGCTGGAGCTTGGAGTCATGTTTGGAGTCGTACCAATTCCAAAAATCTTAATGTAGATTTTTAGTTGAATAATTTGATAGCGCCATTAAAGAAATTTTAAAATCGTAAATTTTCTACCCAGCTCGCAGAATTTTTGACGGATTTTCGGAACAACGATAGCAACAATAATTACTTTTATATTTATACACAGCAATATAATTAAAAAATTGTGTTAATTTACACTATGTGAAACCATTTTTGCACAATAGATGCCAACCTATTTATACCCCAACGCGTACTGCGTAAGGGACATATTAACTTTGTCATTCCGTTTGTAACGCCAAGAAGGAGGAGTGGCGAGTATAGAAAAATATATATATTTTTGATCAGCATTACAACAAACAACAATTACAAAAACTAACAAAACAAAAATTAAATAAATGTCTTGAAATTTTGCACTTTAGCTTTGATATATAAATGAACCATCTCTATGATATTTGGCAAAATCGGATCAAAACCACGCCTACCTCCCATACAAAGTGACTTAATTTTAACAGTAAAATCTCTTCAAAATCCACAAAAATTAATGAAATGCCTTGAAATTTTGCATGCAAGGTTTGATCTTCAATATAAATAATAGCAATGAAATTTGGAAATTAATACCACGTATAATTAATACCATAAAACCACGTCTAACTCCCATACAAAGTGACTTGTAACAGCTTTGATGGAGGTTGTCACAGCCTCATATATTAATTTTTTTGAGAGCCGTAATAATACGGCTAGAAGAAGCGATGTTATGATAGCATTACCAGTTCCGTTAGTGTAGATTATGGTGGTTTTAAAAAATCGATGTCGGATTTGTTTTGGGGGCACCCCCCTAAAATGTTTCATTTTGTTAGATTTTAAGATTGCCAAAGTTTGAGCACAATTGGAAGATGTTAGCCCGTGCCACTGGGGCCTCAAAGTTTGGAAAATCTCGATTTTTTTGGCAGTTTGGCGACTTCGGCGACCCATATCTCTTCAACGGCTAAAGCTATTTGCCCGTGTCATACATCAAATTAAAGGCCATACTGTTTTTAAAATTTTATTTTCTACACAATATATACGCAACTAGTACTGAAATCGAAAAAATAGAGTCAATGTCTCTAAAAACGTGACTAGGTACCCCTGAGAGCGAAGATGCGTTATTTGTATTATTATTGCTTATTATGTACAAATACTTATACTTTGGAATCCCATTTCATTTTAATATGTTTGCTTTTTTTTTTTGTCAGGTATGTATCTATTTTTTCCTCATAATGTATCACTGGCGACCCGAAGCAGGTAAAAACAAACTAGTTTAAAAATGTATTGGGTTACCCTACTATCTATGGTTGTACTTTAAGTGGAAGTCCAGGGGTTCAGAGTCTGTTATTAAAAAAAGAAAAGGATAACTAGGTGGTTCTTGATTTTATGATTAATTAGGTCGGTACCTACTAACACGTACTCTTTGTTTTAGTTAGTGTCATCCTGTGTCATTTATTCTTTCTTCTTGTGAACATTTTTATTTTTCGTAAAAGTGATGGCTTCTACATTTGGCATGAGAAGTAGAGGTAGAGACAAAATTTTTCTAATTGAATATTCAGCTCATCAGATAACTGGATGTAAGCTGCTCTCCAATCGACTTGCGTACTGTGGAGTTAAATGTGAGAGACTCTGCCACAACTACTGTTGACGAGGTTTTCGTTTTTTGGACAAAAGCTGGAATTCCTACAAAACAAAAGGTCCTGACGATGATGACTTCAGAAGTAGACAAGGAGTTTCTGTTGAAACAAAGACAGAAAGGAAGACCAGGCTCCATGCTCGGAGTTGACCTGAAGTTGACTCAAGCTGAAGAAAGACTACTACAGAAACAACGGAAGGTCTTGGACAAACAACTTGAAGCGGGAAATTTGGGTAAGCGTAAAAAAAAAAAATATATTTTTCTTGTAGCGAAACTTTATTAGATCTAGATCACTAGCTGAAATTTCCATCAATATTAACTTTATACTTATTGTCTCATCTCATTGTTCACAGAGACGGTGGAGCTCACGGACGACGAGACAACAGAAGAGTCAGAAGGACGTGAAACGCCGTATGAAGAGCTCGAGATGAACGTAGAATCTGAAGGACCATCTGCCTCCAAGAGAATCAAGCGTGGCTTCAAAGAGGTCCTAACCATGAAATTGCCATTGTTGCTGGACCGCTGTAAGGTGTCCGATAGGAACGCTACTCGTATAATTTTGGCTACAGTAGAAGCTCTCGGAGAGGATTCCAAAGAAGATAAGATCTCCAGAAGCGTTATCCGTGAACAGCGGAGAATAAACCGTGAAAAATACACGGAAGAAATTCAAAACAGACTTAAGATACCCCAAAACGAGGTTGTTTGCGTGCACTGGGATGGAAAACTACTACCAGGTATCCTCAAAACTGAGCAGAAACAACGTGTTGCAGTTCTGGTATCACATGGGACTAAAGAACAACTCCTGGGCGTTCCTGAAACTGACAGTAGCTCAGGGGAGGAACAAGCGCTAGCAGTGTACGAATGTCTAGAGGAATGGGGTCTCGTCAGCTCGGTCGTGGCTATGTGCTTCGATACAACAGCATCAAATACTAGGAGACTCAATGGAGCGTGCAATCTCCTGGAGCAGATGTTAGGTTGAGAGCTCCTGTACCTAGCGTGCCGACACCACGTTTTAGAAGTATTGTTGAGAGAGGTTTTTAACTGCAAGTTTGGAAGCACATCGTGACCTCAACCAGACATATTCAAGAGATTTGAAACTACTGCCCAAATAAGAAGTAGAGAATATTAAAGAAGAACTGCAAAGAAAACCAATGGAATGCCAGCTAAGAGACGACTACGAAGAGCTTGTTACAGTTGGCATTGATATATCTTGGCCATCTTGACGGAAAAGATGTGCGCTTCAGGTCTCCAGGTCCAGTACACCATGCCCGGTGGATGACAAAAGCTATTTACTGTCTGAAAATACAACTCTTCCGTGACCAGTTTAAGCTGACTTCCCAAGAACAAGAGGCCCTAGAAGCACTTTGTGTTTTCATCGTTCGAGTCTACTGTAAATCCTGGTTTAACGCCCCCAGAGCGTGTTTAGCACCACAAAAAGACCTAGACCTCATTGAAAATCTATTGAAATACGAAAGCATTGACAAAAAATATCAGAAAAAGTAATTAACAAAATGATAAATCACCTGTGGTATCTTAGACCTGAACTTGTTGCGCTGGCATTGTTTGACCCGACAGCGCAAAACACCGTAAAAAGCAAAATGGCGACAAAAATATTAACAAATCAAACAGAAGAAAATGAGAAGTGCTCTAGAAATATGCGACCCAAACTAAAAAAAGAACAACTGCCGAAATTCCTAGAAAAAGGTCTCCTAGCCCTAATTACAAGTGAGACTTACCTGTTGTTCAAGAGATTAAACGTTAACACCGAATTTCTGGAAAAAGATCCTGCAACTTGGCCACAGAACATCAACTACCAGGAGGGGCAAAGGATGGTAAGCAACTTGAAAGTTGTGAACGACATGGCAGAGCGAGGAGTCAAGCTCATCACAAATTACAACCAATTACTTACAAAGGACGAGCAACAAAAACAATACGTTCTCCAAGTAGTCAGCAGATGCCGTCAGCTGTATCCAGATAGCTCCAAAACCACATTATGTCAGACCCTTGAATAAATTTAAATAAAAATAAAATGAAAAAGACATTTATTATACTTGATTTTTGAAATTCATATTTGTTTTCATTCCAAAAATTGATAATATAGGAAGGAAAATGGGTTTTTTTCACAATAGGTTCCATCTTCGCTCTAAGGGGTACCTAGTCACGTTTTTAGGGACATTGGCTTCATTATATCGAATTCAGTACTACTTACGTATTTTTTTATTGAATATGAAATATTATAAGCAGTGTCGCCTTCAATTTGATGTATGATGTGTACGGGCAAATATATTAAACCGTTCTAGAGATATGGGTGGGCAAAGTCGCCAAACTGCCAAAAAAAATCGAGATTTTGAAAACTTTGAGGCCCCAGTGGCTCGTGTTAACATCTTTCAATCGTGCTCAAACTTTGGCAATCTTAAAATCTGACAGAAAGAAACATTTTAGGGGGGTGCTCCCAAAAAAATTCTGACATTTTTTTTTACCCTATGAGATAAAACCACCCTAATGTAGATGGATATGGGTCTAAATTATAGTTTTGACCAAGTAGTTCGGATTTCATTGCCTTACTTTTAACCATTTAATTTCTCCCCATATGCAATTATGTCATTATTCTTCTATATCGACGATTTGTGTCTTTCTAATCACACCATGATGAGTTTCTTTCTATTCAAATCCGAACCAAAAAGACATTATAAAAAATGACACTTTTTTCATGCAAATGTGTCCTTTAGCATTCCTTACAACAGTAATAATCTTTCGGTTTTGTTTGCCAAATTTTTTCTTAGTATTTTATAACATTTCCAGACTTATAACAACAGCGAAAAACAACAATAAGGAAAACCACAATAATATGTTAAAAATCTTCTGGACTACTGCGTGTCGTCTTTGTGGCTGCTACTACAAGTGGTTCGTTCCTATGTGAATAAATCTTTTGTGCCCACAACGAACGCTAGGCTTAATCTTGGTTTACGTGTCGTTGCACATTTTGACTGTTACGTTTACCTTTACGATTTGCTTTGCTTGTGCGCCATGTTTTGACACTTAATAAAAATTGTGTAAGCGTTTGGAGAAATTTTTTAATACAACTACTTGTTACGTCATAAAGTTGGTTTTTAAGAAATATGCGCTTCAGCGAAGCGTGTCAGCTCACAGGATTTGCAAACAAAGAATGTGACGGTTATCAAAGGATTGGGGGAAAAAATAATTGCTCTGAAATTGTTATAAAGCGGTAACGTTACACTTGTCGCAAGCTTACCCGGACTTTCGACATCGGTGCGATCGGGCGAGTAGCCCATTGACAAACGTTCCGAGCGCATACGCACATCCGTATCCGAATCGTTGCCATTGAACTGCATGCGTTGGCTGTTGCCATCGAGTCCGTCACTGGGAGGTGACGGTATGCCGGAGTGGAAGCCGCTGCCATTTGATGGTTGAGCGTTTGAGTTGGATTGCGTTGTGTTGGCGCCATTTTCGCCACCGTTTTGTTGAGAGGCAGGCACACTAGTGTAAAGCAGTCCTAACTCACGCGCTTCATTTTCTTCTTGCGCCTGTTGACGTCGCAATGCCACCTAGTGAGAGAAGATGGAAACAATTTTGTGTCTTAAATATAATGTTGCGGAAGGTGAATGTAGTTAATTTGCTTGAATTATACTTGAAAACGACAACACTTTTACCAAGCCTGAAAACAGTTGTTGGGGTGCATTTTTTTTTTTTTTTTTCAACGTACCTGTGCAGCCATAACACGTTGACGTTCCGCAATCAAGGTGCATTTCGCGCAAACACAGTCACGCCATCGGCAATAGCGTTTGTGACCCTTGAGTGCGCTTACCTGGAAGTAAGTAAAGAGGAGTGGTTAATGTTTAAGTTCAGTATGTAGAGGGTATTGAAATTGAGGTTTGGGAAACATTAAAGAATTTTTCAAAATGTTACTTTTAGGTTGTTAAGAACTTTTTTTTATAAAAAAATTATAATGACTTTTTAAGCAAATGTGTAACACTTGCTTGTGTAGCCATTTAATAGTAGAGTTGACTTTCTTAATGCTTTTTTTTTATATTCCATTAAGCAGCTAATGAATTATAATGTTGTTTATTATTCATTAAAAATATATTCGTTATAGTATATAAATTTCTACACGAAAAAAAAATAGCAAGTAAGCCCGAAATTTTTCTATATAAAATCGGGCATTAATACTAGGAAAAAATGCCGGAAATTTCGGGCGACTATATCATTTTTCGGGTGTTTGTGCCAAGAAATTTTGGGTCTTTTTTCCAAATACTTAAGAAGGGGTGAAAAAAATCGAAAAATAAGCCTAGAGCTTAGGCCCGAAAAAAATCGGTCATGTATCCAATTAAAATATGGAAATACGCCCGAATTTTTGTTTATTCTGAAAAAGTTAAAAATTTGAAACTCGTTGCGGAAGATAAAAAAACAACATTCCGTATAAGGAAAAATCGTTTTATTATAAATAATACACCATTTGGACCTTATTCGGAAATAATGCCTATGGACCCTGGTTCATGGAATAACACTAAAAGCATATAGAATGAAGGAAAGCTTTGCAGATATTTTCACAAATGTTCCAAATCTCAACAACAAAATAACAAAAAAATGTATTTCTAAATATTTTTTTTTTTTATATATTTTATTTATTTATTTATCTTCTTAAAATTTTACAATTTATGACTTAAAAAAAATATAGAAATATAATTAGTTAGCAAAACTAACATAAAGGTTTAAATTTAAATAAATATTAACATTGAAAAAGATCTGTCATCTATAGTTCACAAGGAAATAGAGGTGATAACAGTTACATAAGTGAGCAAAATTTTAAAAATAAAGATATAACTCAAGTACAGTGGGGTCAAAAGTAAATAAAACAAACGAAGTGAATGATAGATTTTTTTAAAATGTTTAATAAAAATAATAAAAGTAAGTGTATACAGAGAAACTCAAAAATTTAAAAGTAAATTATATATTACCTTAAAGCTATTGATCAACAATGAACATTAAGTAAACATCATTATAATCTAGTTCAAACAGCCATGATTTTACATTACGAAGAAACATGACTTTATTGCATATTCATCTTATACCAATGGGCAGACAATTGTAAAGTCTAGGAGCAACTGAAGTATAGAATTGCAAAAACAACTGAATTGAATGTTGAGGCACAGAGGCAAGATTGTGAGCGTTAATTCTTAAGTTATAGTTTATGGTGAATCGGCTTAACAAATAATCAGATTTAAGAAAGAATATCTTTAAGACTTTGAAAACATACAGTTGTTTTAAGGTAAAATGTTTAAGTTTTTAAAGAAAATCAAACTACTATCAAGGCGAAGTCTACTTCAAATCAACCGGATGACATGTTTCTGTGAAATCAAGAGATGACTGAGTTTATTTGCATACGCACCACCACAATATGCGAAATCATACTCTAACTTAGAATGAAAAAGCCCATAATATATGCATTTTAAAAGTTCGTGGCTACAAAAAGTTGTTAACAGATACAAATATCTAGTTGCAGCCAATAACAGCCTTCGACAGCGTCTCGCGACATTCTATCTGGCGAGCACTCGTGAAGAGAGGCGTGCCAAGTGAACTGATAGCGCTTATAAAATCCCAGTATGACGGCTTCAGATGCAGAGTGCTACATAATGGCATGTTGTCAGAACCTTTCGGCACAAACTCCGGCGTACGGCAAGGCTGCCTGCTTTCTCCGCTTTTGTTTCTAATTGTCATCGATCAGATCCTTTACGATACTGTCCAGGGAAAGAACAGGGGTCTTTTCTGGAACTTTACAGAAACTCTTGAGGATCTTGACTATGCCGATGACATATGCCTTCTCTCCGTGAAAAACTCAGACATGACACAAAAGCTGAACGACCTCGTTGTCAATTCCGAGAAAGCTAGTCAACACATCAACATCAACAAGACAAAAGCGATGAGCGTCAACCCCACAAACATTAACTCAGTCCTTAACATCGGCACGGAAGCAATTCAGTACGTAGAAGACTTTCAATATCTCGGCAGCATTATATCTCCTAACAACAGCGTGTTAAAAGACATACAAGCGAGGATAGGGAAAGCTAAAGGTGCTTTCGCCCAACTGGGAAGTATTTGGAACTCGTCTCTACTCTCTATTCATACCAAGCTCCGTATTTTTAAGTCCAACATGCTGTCAGTTTTTTTATATGGTTGCGAGACTTGGCTCACGACCGAGGCGCTGAAAAGCAAAATACAGAGCTTCGTCAACCGTTGACTTCGCCGAATTTTAAAAATTTGGTGGCCCAACACTATAAGCAATGACAGCTTTCTTAGAAAATGTGACATGCTTCCGATAAGGCAAACAATCAAACTGAGGAAATGGAGCTGGATAGGCCACACTTTGCGTAAACCACCCATCGAAGTATGCCGCCAAGCTCTCGACTGGAACCCGCAAGGAAACCGAAGAAGGGGACGCCCTAAACTGACATGGAGGCGATGCCTGGAAAAAGAGGTTACCGAGTAGGGATATTCCTTGGGCCAACTCAAACAGCTGGCTCAAAACAGAACGAGATGGAAAGGGGTTGTTGAGGCCCTATGCTCCGCCTAGGAGCACGAGGAAACGATGATGATGCCAGAAGCAAGATTCAACAAAAGTTTGTATGTTGTAAGACGATGCACACACATCCTTACTATACGAAAATTTATTACATTTGCAGCTACGAAAGTAAAACTGTGCAGAGTCAACTTCTTTACCTATTGCATTAAAATGCATAATGCTGGTTTTATTGCTAAGGACCAATGATTGCACTTTAAACCAATGACTTAGTACTTCTAGATCATGATTTTTATCAAAAGTAAGGTTTAAGAGAGTTATTCGTGAAAGTACAGGCCATGTAATCGGCAAATACATTCGTGCTGCTTTTGAACTTTTGCAAGAAAACAGAATTGATAAAAATAAGAAAAAGAATGGGAACAAGAACGGAGCACTGAGGGACATCTATTGGCGTAAGCTGAGAAGAACTGAAATTACCTTTGAACTTTACTTTTTGCTGCCTATTTGATATGTACGAGCCAAACCATTTTTGTATCGACCCTCTGAAACCAAAGTTATGCAATTTTCTAAGTAAAATATCATGATCTACCGTGTCAAAGGCTTAAGTTATATCAACGAAAAGAGCCACAGTTAACTTTTTATTGTTAAGACCGGAATACAAGTTCAAACAAAAGTTCAAAATAGCGTCTTCTGTAGATAGACCAGAGGGCGGATTGTGAAAAACGCTAAAGTTAAATCTCCATCGCTAAAGCTAAATTTATAGTTTTTAGCGATAATTGCGATTCTGAAAAACTCCATTTTTTATTTTTATGCTAAAAAATTAGAGACTGAACGAACTTTTAACAAAGAATAAAATCTAAGCTGTCATCGCTAAGTTTTTAGCGATTGATACGATTCTGAACTTTTTTTTAGCGATTTTCAGAAACTCTAATTTTATTTTTGCTATAATTTTGGAGTGCAATATTTTGTTGTCGCTAAATTTAAAATGAAAAGGTTTTTGAATGATAATCGTAATATTTTATTTATTTATTGAGAAAAATGAATGCTTCGTCTGTTCTGAATGTTCTCAAAGTTAAATATATATATTTAAAGCAGTTTTCTTCGAAAACTTGCTATTTGTATTTAACAATTATATTGTTAAACCTCTTGAAACTTCAGAAAATTTCATTAAATGAAATGGTAGCTTCACTCTTTGCTTGCAAGTATTGTTAAAATTAGTTAAAATTGATTGTTACAAGCATTGAATAAAAATCCACGCCTACCTCCTACAGGAAGTGGCTTTATAAATTGACACATATCCTTTGATGTACAAAATAATCTGAAAATTTTGTGTGCGAGCTTTTTTATTTATATAATTTCATTGAAAATTTATATGTTTATAAAGAAAAATACAGAACATTTATTCGAAATTTAAAAAGACTACAAAAGCATATGCTCGTCCTCTTCGCTATCGCTTTGGGTGGCTTGTTGTACATTTCTTTGGCTGAGCAGCAGCGGTTCTCTGCGTTTCTGCTGGCTGATTGGAGCGTGTGTTTGCATGCTGCAGCGCGCTCTCCACCTAATGCGTCAAATTCTCATCGCCGTCCTCATCTTCTTCAACCAATCGGTCTGAATCCATGTTGACCACATTTTCGTCGTCCACATCATCGCCTTTTTAAGGCACCTATTTTATGGTGGACTTTTGTGAATTTAATACGCCCATTTGAGCATCGATCGAGAAAACTGTATGATTTTTTGTTGAAGCATCTCCATCATCTTCTCCATCATCTTCTCCATCATCTTCACATTCGGAGCCATCTGATGCATCCTCCTGCTTAAGGTTATGTCCTTTTTGCAAGTATTCGTGTAAATTTTGGAAACTCAAGTGTCGCAGTTTTAGGGACGCATGCATTTGGTGAAGCTGACGCACTGACCTGCCTCCCGCGCTGCTGCATCTGTCTGGAACAACTCCTTGACACGTTCCACCACAAGCTTAGCTTGCTTGACAGTGGTCTTAGCGCACTGCAAAAGCAACAGCGAATTGGTCAATGTGCTGCCACCTAGATTAAGGCAGCACAGTTCACGAAGAGTTCAAACCCAGTATCATTTGAAATTCTGCGCAGCGCTCTTCCACAGCTGTAGGATCAGTTATTGCTATTTTGCCATCATCAAATGTGCATAATGTTACACACTCTGGATAATGACCACTGGATAAATACCACGGGAATAGGCTATTTTTCTGCAGCGGAGTGTATCTTAACCTCTTCCTTATCAATGCTCACATCGGGTCGCTTAAAGTGTGCCAGCGCACATAGCGTGGCAATTGAGCAGCAGTCAATTAAGTTTCCTTCATGATTAATTACATTGAGATCTACAAGCAATATCCATTGTCTATCCTCAGTGGTAACGTACAACGTTAGATCTGAATTGAGTCCCGCTTCGAAGTGTGGAGCTGCCATGGGCCCCAATTCGGCATTTATATACATCATGCCATCGTTTGCGTGTTGCTTTTTTCAGTCCCTTGGTTTCACCCAGTGAGATGAGAACGCTGCCCCAATCGGTACCAAAATTGATTTTCTTCGCACGGAATTTGTCGTTTTTGCGTTCATCCGAGCGTTGATTCTGTTTAATAGCTTGGGCAATGAAAGTTCTTTCACATGTTGAGAGCAGTGTTTGTTTTTAGTTTGAATAAATTTTGAATTAATTATTTGAATAAATTTTTTGACATAAGAATCGCTAAATCAGCGCTTACTGTGGCCAGTAGTAAAAGTAGTAAAGAATTTTTTTACATTTTAGCGATATAGATTTAGCTTTAGCTAGGCGATTTTCAGAATCTAGCCTCAGATCTAAAACCATATTGGCAATTATTAAGGAGATTGTTTTTTCCAGAAATTTAACAATTCGGACCTTAATAGCTTTTCCAAAGACCTTTGCAAGCACAGCAAGAAGTGAAATGGGTCTATAGTTATTAAAATCTTTACGATCACCCTACTTATAAAGAGGTGTGACCTCAACAATCATCATATCAGACGGAAATAAACTTGTTACAACACTTTTATTGAACAAATGACTTAAAACATCACATATATACAGGGTGTCCCAGACTTAGAGTACTATAATGTGGGGGCGGATTCCTCGTGATGAGACGAGCAAAAAATCGTATAGGTGGGGGTGGTTCGAAATGCCCCCCTAGGGGGCTAGGAGGGAAAAACAAAAAAATAGGTGTCGTAACGTTTTAATCCATAGCTAACATATCTCTGCAACGATTAAAAAAAACATAACTTTTTGAAAAGAAAATTAAATTTGCTTTAACTTATTTTTGCAAAATTTTTCCATAAAGTCATAAACAAAAAATGTATAAGCACCTGAAGTCAAAAAATTGGTTTTTTTCTTTAAAAATTCAACTTTCAAGGCAATTTTCTCAGAAAAAACCAAATGTTTTATTATTTTTTATGACGCAGTTTTTTTCCTTGGTCAATTCTCTAAAAATTTTCTAAAACCGTAACAAAAAATAATGTCTGCGTACTCTGAGTTGGAAAACATTATAACTCTACGATCGGTGAAAGAATGTGTCGATTCAGGCATGTGATGCACTTAATAATGAGAAATTGCTTTTTTTTTCTTAATTTCGTTAAATCTAACTGTTTTACTAGTTATTGTAAGCAACAAAAAAACAAAGTCGCCTTGCTTGCATTAAGCACCCCAGTGGGAGGAAAAAGTGGTAGAATCGGAAAATCGATATTATACGAAAAATATTATCTCTGAGGTATAAACAATGTATGACGGATTTTTAGAGAATTGGCCAAGGAAAAAAACTGCGTCATAAAAAATAATAAAACATTTGGTTTTTTTCTGAGAAAATCGCCTTGAAAGTTGAAATTTTAAAGAAAAAAACCTATTTTTTGACTTCAGGTGCTTATACATATTTTGTTTATGACTTTATGGAAAAATTTTGCAAAAGTAATTTAAAGCAAATTTAATTTTCTTTTCAAAAAAGTATGGCTTTTTTTAATCGTTGCCCACCCATACAATTTTTTGCTCGTCTCATCACGAGGAATCAGCCCCCACATTATAGTACTCTAAGTCTGGGACACCCTGTATAAAGATATTTCTTTATAAAGTTACTAGAAAAAGTATTAATTGAACAAGAATTAGAATTTTTCAGCGACATAATAATTTTATAAGCCTCAAACGAAGAAATCGGTTCATAGAAAAAACTCCTAGCTAGACAAGGTTCACTGGATAGATAAATACACTCGTTCCTACCGGTTGAATTCTCAGTAACTAAATCAGTTGCTACTGAAACAAAGAATTTGTTAAAGGAAATGGTTTTTGCATTGATGTTAAAAAATGCTAAGGGAGCAGGGGACGAACCTTTACATGGCAACGTGTCTGACTGCCTTCTCCTGGTGATGCCAGTATTATCCATATCGAAATCGTCGCAAGTCAACTCAAACCTCCTCGTGGTGTTCCCTGGGCAACGGCAAACTGGTATACGCTAGTTAGACGGCTAATTTGAGTGGAGGGTCGCTCCGTAGACCTTAAACATGGAATGTGCGCAGGGTTTAGGTCCCGCCACATTACTTCTGCCCAATGAAAACTAAACCAGCCTCGGATAGGAACCCCAATTACGTTGGCGACCACCGGAAACGAAAAACGGACAATGATTTACTGATGTGCACCAGGAATGTTCGGATTCTTTATAGGGAAGGTGCCATTATCCAACTGGCGGAAGCCCTGAAAACAATAAACGCAGACATCACCGCCATCCAGGAAATACGATGGAAAGGGCAAGGCCGCTCTAAAAAAGCACAAGTCTAGAAATCGGCGATAGTCATCGCCGACTCAAACAGGATCAAAGATTTTGCGACCAGAGCAGCTGCGTCAGTTTGCGAACTACCCATGACTCAGTTTTGTCGATCGAGAGAGGGCTCTGGAAGTTAGTTGCTTACTGAACCCGTAATAGCACCTATTAGCAATTATTGTTCTTCGCTTTATCTCCAGGCTGACTTCGTTGTTGTTATTAATGGCGGTGCCAAGGTATACGAACTCCTTGATTACTTCAAAGTCAAGCGCGCCCTTGTTTGTAGATAGCATATACATTTTTTACCCTCATTTATCGTCAAATTCACTTTGGCTGATGCCTTTTCAATAGCGGTGAAAGCAGCGGTAACATCTCTCTTGGTTCTGCCGAAAATATTAATATTAATATCATGAACACCTTTGTAGAAAATGGTGACATTACGATGCACAGCGGCATTTCGTACGATCCCCTCCATGATGATGTTAAAGAGATCGCGATCTTACCAAGTTTGCAGGTGTCTCGAGCTCAGACATTGTTGCGTATAGGCAATCCCTTCTCGGGCTATCGAATGCAGCTTTGTAATCGGCAAATAGATGACGTGTGTCAATTTGATTTTCATGGAGGTTTTCCAGGATTTGTCCAGGTCGAAAGCCACACTGATAATGTCCAATCAGTGTTTTTGTAATCGGCTTTAATCTTTCACACAGTACGCTTGAGAGAACCTTATATGCCATGGAAATAAGACTGACCCTTCGATAGTTGGCGCAGATTGTTGGGTCTCCTTTCTTATGTATAGGGGAAAGTACGCTGAGATTCCAATCGTTGGGCATGCTTTCCGCTAGCCATATTTTGCTGATGAGCTGATGCATACGCCTTATCAATCCATCGCCGCCGGAATATAAACAATTCAGCTGACAGGCCATCAGCACCCGCTGCTTTATTGTTTTTGAGTCGTTGGATAGCAACTCGAACATCTGCATGGCTAGGTGGTAGTACTTCCACTCCGTCAACGTTGATTGGTGGTGCTGAACTGCTTTCTTCATGGGCGGTATTGGTCGTCGTAGATTGGAACAATGCTGTCGCCATAATTTCAGCGCACACTGCGTATCTGTAACCAGATCTCCATTTGTATCCCTACAATTGAATGCTCCGCGCTTGAAACCTTGGGTTAGACGCTTAACCTGTTGATATAATTTTCGTGCATCCTGCACTTGCAATTTGCGTCTGAAAAGACGCCTCTCTTCCTTTCTCTTTTCGCGTTACAGCTGACTGTAGCGTTTTTCTGTAACTGGCGTTTTTTACTGCTGGTACGATGCGACACTCCTAATCGTACCATTGGTTCCGAGGTTGCGGGCGACGGAAACCAATGATTTCTTCAGCGGCAGCGCGAATGAAGTGAGATATATGTGCTCAAAGTCCGCCTGCGTTGGCGGGTTCAGAGGTTGTAATTGCTGCTTAGCGACATCTAGCTTTCTTTACATTCCCGTGCGTATGTTCTTCGCATTGCATAATCGCATGCGGATCTTGGCTGCAACAAGATAATGGTCGGAGTCAATGTTGATCCCCCGAAATGTACGCACATCTAGAATACTAGAGGCATGCCGTCGATTACATGATCAATTCGATTTCCCTTTTTTGTCCGGGGACAGCCAGATGGCCTTGTGGATGTCGAAGTGTTTAAATCTGGTGCTACTAACTACCATGTTTCGCGCCGCGGCAAAGTCGATCAGTCATAGATCGTTGTTCGTGGAGGTCTCTGAAGACTGAACTGACCGACAGTGGGGCCAAATATGCCTTCCATTCGACTTTTACATTAAAATCGCCGAGGAATATTTTCACGTCATGGACCGGAATGTGGTCATATACGTCCTCAAGACTAGCGTAGAAAGCATCGTTGATGGCTTCGTCCTTTTCCTCCGTCGGGGCTTGCGCGGAACAAAGTTAATAAAGAAAAATTTTGCCTTGATGCGGATAGTGGCCAATCTTTCGTTCACTGGTGTGAACCGGGAAACAGAGTGGCGTAGTTTCCGGCTAAAGACGAAAGTAAAAAATATCAAAAGTTTTCTTTTGAAAAAGTCTTTTTTAACTTAAATTATCTCTGAACACAATAAAAAATTAAAACGGTGTTCAAAATTTTTTCAAAAAACTGTTCTGTAATTAAAATGATTATTTTTTGTTTTTCAATTAATAAATTTTTGTTAATCAATGATCTTATGATTAATTTATGAATTTTGTACTAATATAAGTTTATGTTTCCTTTATAAATGAATTGAACTACATTTCTGAATTTCAATTAATAAATAAAAAAAAATTTATTAAAAATGTTTTGAATTATTTATTTTCTTAAAATTTTTCGAGCAAGAAATAATACCGGGATCCCGGGACTAAGATTTTCAATCCCGATAGTCCGGGAATCGAAAAAAGCTTCTGGGATTGGACTCCCAGTATGTACCCAAGGTGGGTCAAATTTTTTCGCATTCTGTCTCAGCGAAAATCGCAAAATACATATTATTTAAACTATCTTTTGCAAAGGAACCATAAACGTCAGATGAATTTAGACCTTGCAAATTTTCAAATAAAAAAGAAAACTAAATTTCTTATATTAAGTTTCTATTTTTTATTAAGATTCTTTCAAAGCAGTCACTATAAATGTTGAGAAACTTGTAGTAGAACTATGACCTTTGGCTTGTCAATTTCAGAATTTTCCAGCACCTGTAGTCATAACAGGTGTTTATGTATATTGTACAGTAGGCTGGGCCGTTGCTATATGGAACTTGTTTTTTTTTCTTCGAAACACAATAGGAACTAAAAGTTGCGTATTTTTACGTAGTTTCAAAATAAGTTAACCATCTCTTAATTTCATATAATATTTGACCCTCTACCAAGCTGCCCTTTTCACATAATAATAGAGGTGTACAGCAATTCTATTAAAGCTATGTTTGCTTGTGAATTTTTTTCTAAATACTTTTAGATCGCTTAGTCCGAAAATCATCATTGAAATTATCTTTGCTTAAAATTAAACACATTAAACAAAATAATCAAACAAAATTAACCACGATATGAAAAAAATCACTTACACGCCTCGAAAATAAAACATATCGAATTTTGCAAAAACTGTGCTTTTTATGTTGACTATTGAATTAAGTGCCTCAAATTAGTTAGTTGGCTGCAAATAAAGAAATTTAGAAAGATTAATTTTGCTTATAAGAGTCATAATCATTATATTGGAATTCATCTCCAAGGAGTTGGTATATTAAAAATCAGTTTCAATGCTCAAAAAGTCCCTGATATCCAGTAAAACATATATGTATATGAAAGTTATACCTAGAACGAATACAATTATGTTAATTGAAGAAAATTATCTCGACATTTTTTATGCCATATCTACCCAGCAAACCATAGTTGACGACTATGTCGAAATTCCGACTAATTCGTCACTATTTTGAGCTGTCTTAAAGAAATCATTACAATTTCGTTACGCAAATATCGGCTCAGTATCACTTTTTATACGAATTTATATAAAATTTCGTTATGCGACAGCTTGTACGACATATTAAAATGCTAACAGAGTAAAATTTCCTTTCTTTCAAACTGTCTGAACGAAATCGTAACTTTTTCGTAACATTTTCGTTACGACTCGTTACGAAACCATTACGATACTTCGTTACGAAGTCGTGTCAAACTCTTCATACGATTTTCCTTACGAGTTCGCAACGAAATCGGATTTCAAAATTGGAAAGGTTTCGAAATATTCTTAACGAAATCGTAACAAACATTTCACAATCGTTCTGATTTCGGAATCCGATTTTGTTACGAAATCGTAAAGAATATCGTATGAAGCGGTTGACACGACTTCGTAACGATTTCGTAACGAGTCTTAACGAAAATGTTACGAAAAAGTTACGATTTCGTTCAGCCAGTTCAAAAGAAAGGAAAGTTTACTCTGTGTGCATTTCAATATGTTTTACAAAGAGTCGCATAACGAAACTCTTTATAAGTTCTTAAAAAAAGTGAAACTGTTCCGATATTTGCGTAACAAAATTGTAACGATTTCTTGAAGACAGCTCGAAATAGTTATGAATTCGTCGGAATTTCGACAAAGTCGTCAACTATGGTTTGCTGGGAAAGCTTATTAGACCCAAAACTTTTGAAAAAGCATTCATTTGAGTGGGTTTTTTTTTTCATTTTTAAAAGTGCAAAAAATATATGAACTACGAAATTTAACACATTATGGGGTATTCCACGTAAAGCGAATGACTAAAAATTTTGACATCTAAAATTTCCAACTTGGCACAAAAATTTAGCCCTGTGCGAAGCCTTTTCCAAATAACAGGTTTCGGAAAGTCACCTTAAATCTAAATATGAAAAAATTTTTGTAAAACTTTTTATACAGTCCAATTTTATAGTGATTTCATGATTTTTTAATCATGTTACCAAATTTTCATAAATAAAATTAACAATTACAGTTTTTTCAGCTTCAGCATTTTAAAAATGTTTATTTTTATTATATTAAAAAATTAAAAAACAATTTAGAAGTTCAAAAAAGTATGTTTTTAGTGTTTTTAATATGCAAACAATTTAAATATAAATCCACAACCGATTAAATTCTTAAATATTCAAAAAAAGTTACTGTTTCTTTTTATAAAAATTTATCTAGCAGAGTAATTATTTTAATATTAACATGAACTTATTTTGAAGTGATATCTTATATAATAAATTGGGTATAAGATACTGGTGCTCTGCAAAAACCAGTATTCGAATTATGGTTTTTGAAAAATAGTCTGTAATTTAAATGTGACTTTATCGGAGTCGATTCCTCTTATCAAAAAATTTTAATGAAAAAATATATATAGTAATTGTTATTGGAATTGAATCATGAGAAAATGAAACTGTTAAATTTTTAAAGATCTTAAAATATTTTCTTTTGAATTTATTAAAATTGTCGAAATCATTTTCGAGAACAGTAATATTTTAGCCCTTAACGATAACTCGAACTGGGGTTCACACAGGTTCAAATAATTGTACACAAGCTGGGGATCAACAAAAGCGTAAGATAGCCAAAAGGAACACAAATCTAAAGACTAAAATTTTTTTCTCCCGTTTATATGGAATGTCCATAAAAGTTGTGAATACAGCTTCACCAGCTGAACTTATTAAAAAATGTTTGCATTTTTCATAGCTGATTTTAATTTTGATATTAATAAACTGCAAGGAATCTAACCTTTTTTTACCGTTCACATTAATATTGTTGAATTAGTAAAATTTTGTCACAGACATTTTTACTGTTTGTGCTAATTTTCGGAATAATACTTTTTAAAAGAAATTAAAAATTATCAATTTGGACCATTTTTCAACAAACTATAAGCAGAAATCAAATCACTTAGTACTCAAAATTGATTTGTAAAAAAAAAAAAAAAAATAAATAAACTCTGCTCATCTAACTTATGGTCATTTAAAAACAGGCATATTCACAAATAGTCTTAAAAAAAACGGATTTGCTTCAAAATTTTCATATCCTTTCTCTCAGTTATTACTGGTATCTACTTATAGATATTTTATCAAAATCCCCCTCCTAAGGTAAATCCTGGCTACGGGCCTGGTTACAATAAACAATTTTTTCGATGACAATAGTCTTGCGATATTTATGTTGGCTATGCCAATTCTTTAGCAATTTTTTGCTACTTAATATTAGATTTTTTTTCACTATTCTTCACAAGAAAGAAAGAATCTTAATAAAAAATAAAAACTTTTTATAAGAAATTTAGACTTCTCTTTTCAAAAGGTTGCAAAGTCTAAATTCATCTAAAATTCATTATCATAAAATTCTTCATCTAAAAACCAGACTAGACAGCTGTTTCGTTGGTCGCTACACCAACTCATCAGTAATCTTCTGTGGCCCATTTTGGTAGAAGTTCTGTTAATGGACTGCATGAGCCACAGAAGATTACCGATAAGTTGGTATAGCGACCAACGAAACAGCTGTCTAGTCTGCTGGTGCTTGTTCTGCAAAGACCATCGTTGTTGTGGCAACCTGTTGCTTCATGAAATTACTTGGCATAAAGCTCACGAATGTAATTCTTAAAAATTAATTTTTTTAACAATTGCTAAAAACTAAATGAAAATTAAAAAATGCCACAATTTATTTTTCATGTATAATTTATTAAATTGCTTAACTCAAATTTAAAAACGACTGTATGCCAGGCGTACACATTCAAAACAACTCAATTCCAAAATTGTTTATTAAATATTATAAAATCTACTTGTGTAAAAGCCCGTCCTACAACGGGTTGGAAGCATTAACACTCAAACTGTAATTATTTTTTGCCATTATTACAGTGCTTTTATAATATACTGTTCTGAAAAATGCTCAGCCTGAAAGTATGCACTAACATAAAAGGCAAGTATGTCACTGATAAGTATCAAATAAACTTTCTGTGCATACTTTCAGTCTGAAAATTTTTCAGGACAGTACATGTTGGGAGAAACTGTAATAGTCGCAAAAAATAATTGCAGTTTGAGCGATATTGCTTGCAGAGCATTGTGCTTGGCTTTTATATATTAAGATTTTACTTGAATTTCAAAACAGGGAAAGTATAAAATCCAGAACTCGCAATAATATTGCATTCAAAACTTTCTTTTGAATGTCATATCGACTCCGAACGCCTTATGTTCTCAAGAAGATTTTCATCGCAGTTTTTTACTCTCTGAGGTTTGCCATTGTCTACAGAGAGGTGACATCCGAACAGAAAAATAATTCAATTGAAAAACTTTCTGTGTCAGGTGGGAATTGAACCAGGGTTCTCTGGAGTTTGGGCCACATACTCTGCCCACTACGCCACGGCCGCCACGAGAGAGTTATTATTTGCATGTCATTTTTTCCGATGAGAAAAAAATTGAATCTTGACGGCCCTGATGGATTTCGGCATTATTGGCATGACATACGCCGCAAATCACTTCGTTTTTTAAAAATAAGTTTTGGCAGAAGGAATGTGATGATGTGAGGTCCATTTTCTGAAATTGAATGCTTACATTTGCAGTTCGTAAGTTGAAGGTTGAAGAGCGCTGACTACACTCGTGTGCTGGAGAGCAGTTTGACTCCATTTTTCGAAAAAAACAGGCAGACCAACTAGTTTTCCATCAAGATAATGCGTCAATCCACGTAAATTGGGAGACTTAAGCATGGTTTCAGGCCAGTCACATTGATTTATTGGAGTGGCCGGAATGCTCTTCCGATTCTAATCCCATCGAAAATATGTGGGGTATTCTTGTACGCCAGGTGTATAAAATAATAGACAATTTGGAAACGTGGAAGAACTGAAATTAATTATTCTCGAAGAATGAAGCAAAATTGATTTAAATACATTGAAAAATGAATTGCAAGTATGCCAAGTCGCATTTAAAATATTATTGGAGCAGTAATTTAAAACACTTTTTTGGTTTTTTATTAAATAAAAATTTTTTTATTTAATAAAAAAAAAAAATGCAGTTAAAAATGTGGAAAAGTGATATTTAGCTCTCTTGCTCAGTATTATTGTTGTGCATTGATGATCAAATTCGCAAAACATGGTATTTTGTTTAAGCTGCCCGTTACAAAAATATTTCAAATTTCGAAGTGGCGTTATATATATGAAGCACACCTTATATTAATTGTGTAGTAACCTGATATAAGGTTGTAAATAGATGATCTTGTGCAGATTCTTACAAAATTTTGAACTTTATACTGCCGTTTTTTTTTTCAATTCAAAATATGTATTTTACATGATGCTAATTTACGTACCGAAGTATCTACCATAACCTGGCAAATGTTTTCCATATCAAAAGGGCCAGGCGCCCAATCAGGATTTTTTTTTGGGGGAGATTTCAAAATAGGTCGGACTTACGTATTAAAATAACACGCTACTATACCGGCTATTGTGTACTGGTTAGTGAGTCGGATTTTTTCACTGATACTTCCTGGTAAAAACCTCAGCCAGGGCAAGCAACATCTTACCATTAAACTTCTTCACCTCCAGTGACGGACTGGCCATATTGGGGAATTCTTGAAGACATTTAAACTCTTTTGAAGCTTATTTATATTTCACACGAACATTGAAAACTTGATGTATTGAAAACTTAAAATTTCAATTGAATTGAAAATTTCAATTGAATGTTGCTTTAGTCAAATATCTGAAGTAAAGTCTTTAGCTCAAGTAAATACAAATAGGAGTGATATTCTTAAAAAAATTATTAACATTATATAAATACTAGTAAGGATGGAGCTTCGGCAGGGTACCGAAGCTAAAATACCCCCCGCGGCCATCTTAAAGTATATTCGAAATGTTTAGCCACGACATACACGATGACATTCAGTTTTATAAATTAACGAAAGCTTCCCTATTTTGATGAAGTCACTTTGTATGGGAGGTAGGCGTGTTTTTGATCCGATTTTGCCATATATCATAGAGATGGTTCATATTATATATCAAAGCTAATGTGCAAAATTTCCAGACATTTCATTAATTTTTGTGGATTTTTAAGATATTTTACGTTTAAAATAAAGCCAATTTGTATGGGAGGTAGGCGTGGTTTTCATTCGATTTTGCCAAATATCATAGTGGTCAAGACATTTTAAGACATTTCTTTGACTTGAGCAGATTTTTAAGAGATTTTACTTTTAAAATAATGTCACTTGGTATGGGAGGTAGGCGTGGTTTTCATCCGATTTTTCCAAATTTCATAGCCAGGATTAAGACTGAAGAGCAAAGCACACCTGCTAAATTTCAAGGTATTTCTTTAATTTTTGGTGGATTTTAAAGACATTTTACGGTTAATATAGTCACTTTGTATGGGAGGTAGGCGTGGTTTTCATCTAATTTGGCCCATTTTCGAACTTGATCTTCCTTATCAAATAAACTAAAAATAAACTTATATTTTGAATTCCATGGCGATAGCCTTAAAATTGCGGCTGTAATCGTGTCGACAGACGGACAGACAGACGGACACACGGAAATCGGCTCAGGAGATGATGCTGATCAAAATTATATACATTTTTCTATACCTGCCACGCCTCCTTCTTGGCATTACAAACGGAATGACAAAGTTAATATACACCTTACGCAGTACGCGTTGGGGTATAAATATGCAAAATATAAATTAGCTTCAGAGTAAATGAACAGGAGGCAGTTTATACGTTACAAGATGAGTTCATTGATCATGAACATTTTTTAGAATTGGTTCGTTTAATAAGTAAATCTGATGTTTGTCTCAAAGAATGTGCTAAAAAGTCAATAGTCAAGTATGCTATTAACACATTATAAAGGAAGAGGATCCTTAATTTATATATTTTTAAAGGCATCAAAATATAAATAATATTTTATTCCCACATTTTTTGCCCATTTAGGCTGGTAAGACGCCAGTTGTTGTTTTTTTAGATATGCGTGGAATTTTTTATTTTGGAATTTTGACTAATATTGACAAAGCTTATTGAGCTATCGCTTGATTCATTTGCGTTTTTATTTGAAAGTTATCTTCTTTAGAACATGCTGCACCTTTATTTATGACTGGAAAATTTCTTTTTTCTGAACTTTAAAAGTATCTTAAAACATTGTAACACGTTTTGAATATAAACATAATGAAGAATAATGCCTTAAGGTGAGAGGGCCGGTCAAATCATTATTTTCTAGAACAAATTTTAGGACCCAGTCCGTCATTGTACACCTCACAGTAGTAAATTGCAACTTTTGGGAGTAATATTTGTATATGAAAGTATGGTAAAGTTAACATACATAATAGCTGCATTCCCGTGGCACTGGATCAGATCAAATCTCAGTGGAACAATTTTAGTTAAACTTTATTACAATTCGGCAGCACTCGCGATGAAGTGTTAAAATACGAGTGCGAGCAGTAAGACGAAAACTCATCGAAGAGTTCTTCAGATTTGCCAACTATGTTGGATTTGAAAAAAATGCTTTAAAGTTGGCAGCATTTAAAGATCAGAAATAGAGCCAGGAAAAGCGCTGGTTCTAATTTTTGTTTTTGCATTGTGAATAAAATAGAGCCACGCTCTAGATCAACGACCACGGGAATGCAGCTAAATTCAGTTTACGCTTACTTCAGCGAGTTTATCTAAAATAAAATCCATTGATGGCGTGATATCTCTGTACAGATTAAGCAATGTGTGACCGTTTAATCTATCTTGCAACATCGTGCTTCTTAAATAAGCATTGTTAAATAAAATATATTGGAGAATATTTCTTTAATGCACAGTTCTAAGGCTTCAAACACTGTCTCTTTTCCATCGTTAGTTTTATTACTAACTTTATACCAAACTTTCAGTTTCATTTTAAAATTATCAAAATCTCCTACCAAATCATCTTAATAAAATCCAATTAGTTTTTCAAAAACTCCTAAGGCGCCATATCCAGTGGTTTTGTATCGTCAGGAAATAGTGTTGAAATGAATAGTGGAAATAGATGTTTTTAAAATCTATCTCTTAGGTTTGAGATAAATCAAACGCTTGTCAAAAAATTTTGTCTTTAGTGTCAAATCAATTTTTATTTTGTTGGCTTTATGCTTAGAGTATAATAAATAAATTCTATACAATATTATATTGTAAAGTAACAAATTGCATGTGCATTAATTGAATAATAAAGTATTAGTACTTTAACACAGCTCTATCTAGGGAACTAAACGCGCTTCACCATAGATGGTCATTCAATAGGTGGCGCCATTGCAGTGTTGTTTTCCCATAGTTTATGCATTTTTATATTAAATACTCGTATATTGTTAAAAATTAACAAAAAACATTCGTTTTGCTAATGGGGCTTGCTTAAAATTAACCATCACCTGTTTTTGACAGATCTAGGGGCATTTTTGGTGAGAGAGATACGCTACCAAATAGAATGAGAAATACGCTACCACTTTGTTTCTCACACCATGCTCAAATCAAAGAATTGTCAACAATACTCCAAGTGGTCAGAATTATAACTAAAAATATTTAAACACATGTATTCTGAACGAATAAAACATGGATAGTTTAAAAGATTACGGTTCAACGACAATAGAATTGAAATTTGTATTTTAGGCTTTCATTCTTTTGTTAAAAACTTGCGATTATTTTTCGTGTGAGTCACTTTCATTGTGTCCTATTTCCCTTTTTTGCTACGATAATTGGGGGAAGGGTGTTTAAACCCCAAAATTCCCCTTTGGTTGTGCTTCTGAAAAGGACAGTCCTGCTGCAGTGGATGCCTTTAGTCAAAGCAAAGAAAAAACTGTATGGCAGGGGGAGTTCATCTAATCCCTGTTCAGAGTTATAAGGGAAAGTTTTTTAAAATTCACTTAAAATGGTGTAATCAGCTATACGTTTACAACTTCAAAATTAATGGAAATATTTCCAGATGAACAAAAATGTGGACACAGGGGCAGTATAGTGAATGTTAACGATCATATGTTTTGAATCCACGACAAAGACACTTTATTATTTAACAACATATCCGGAGTTTAGCTCCCAAAAGTCTTGAACTTAAACTTTGGCTGACCAGTTTTCATAGGTTTATGGAGTGCGGTTGTATATTAAATTGACTTATTATTTAAAATATCATATTTTTATGTTACTCGTATTAATCTGTGCTTAAGCACTGTATTTCGATGAGCTAAACTCTCATAAAGTAAACTTAAGTTAAACTAGTTTTGAAAAATTGACTTTAATATTGCTTTCAATATTACAATTTAAAGTCGATCTTACTTTAGCTAGTAACTCCGAACAGATTATAGTCGATAACTGGGAGGTGTCACAGAAGGAGTCGTTTTCCGACCACTTTACGATACTCTTTACTATTGACTACGATCCCCAATTAAAGAAACATTTTAGGAACCCATTAAAAACTAACTGGGAAAGGTATTCAGTCTGGATAAGCAGAAATATTGCAGACCCTGACACAGAATACCTCCCAACCGATGTATCTATTGACAATGCAGTCGAGTTTATAACGGGAAAAATGAACCAGGCTTTCAAGAAGTTCTGCCCAAAGTCTCGAAGTCGCAAACCTGCAAATACGAGTTGGTGGACCAGCGACCTCAAAAAGAGGCGATCAGAGGTTAGAAAACTTCACCGGAAGGCCATCTTAAGCAAACTAGAGCAGGACTGGGAAATCTACAGATCCATGCTAAATGCTTACACTAGGGATGTAAGAATAGCTAAGCGAACATTTTGGACAAAATTTTGCGAGTCCATTGAGGATACCAGTGAAGCCGCCAGACTTCGAAAGACGCTATCCAAAGACCCAACGGTCCCGGGATACCTTAAGAGGTCCGACGGATCCTGGACAGAATCCAGCCAAGAAACGCTTTTGCTTCTCATGGAAACTCACTTTCCAGGTTGTACAGAACCGTATCAAAACGATGCTAACAACAACTTGGAAATAACAATGCCAGAACCTTTACAAGAACTGCTCAACATTACTACAAGGTCAACTGTAGAGTGGTCGATCGGATCCTTCAAGCCCTACAAATCTGCGGGGCCAGATGGTATCCTACCGGCCATGATGCAACATGCCCTTCCTAGCATCATGCCCTGGCTTATAGCAATCTTCACCGGCTGCCTCAAGACAGGATATGTTCCGAAAATTTGGAGAGATGTGCGAGTTGTTTTCATTCCTAAAGCTGGGAAACCGATACACTCAGCACCAAAGGATTATAGGCCTATTAGTCTCTCATCGTTCTTTATGAAAACGCTAGAGTGAATAATAGATCTTCACATAAGATAATCTGTGAACGATAATAATCTCTGCAGTGTACAACATGCCTACCTTAAGGGTAAATCGGTAGAAACGGCACTGCATGAGGTGGTTTCGGTCATTGAAGGAACCCTTCATCACAAAGAATATACTTTAGCAACGTTTTTAGATATCGAAGGCGCATTTAACAATGTAAATACAGATTCTATAAGAAATGCTTTAGTAGACAAAGGAGTTAACAGTAAAATAACCCAGTGGATTTATAAAATGCTCAATAGCAGACGTATAAGCTCACAAATGGGAATGAGCGTTGTGAGGAAAGAAGCCACAAGAGGCACACCGCAAGAAGGAGTCATATCCCCCCTTCTCTGGCTAATTGTGGTTGACAAAATTCTCACTACACTCACAACTGAAGGAACAAAAGTGGTAGCCTATGCCGATGACGTTGCCATCCTAATATGCGGGAAATACCTGCAAACAATTAGCGAACTAATGTCTGCGGCATTGAATAAGCTATCGCGGTGGGCAGAATCGAATGGACTTGGTGTTAACCCAGTAAAGACCGAACTCGTTCTGTTCACAAGAAGAAGAAAAATAGAAAGTTTCACATTACCGAAACTTAACGGAGTAACTCTGAAGCTTTCCACGGAAGCCAAATACCTTGGAATTATCCTTGATAACAAGCTGAGCTGGAAACGCAACACAGAGGAAAGAAGGAAAAAAGCACTGTGCGCTTTGTACGCTTGTCAGAGGACATTTGGCAGGAAATGGGGACTGCGACCGCACATAATCCACTGGATGTATACAGCGATCGTGAGACCCATTCTGGCCTACGGTGCTCTCGTATGGTGGACGATAACGCATAAAAAAAGCTACCTTAGCTTCCTAACAGGAGTTCAAAGGTTAGCGTGCATAGGAATAACAGGAGCCATGAGATCTACGCCACAGGCGGGTCTAGATATGATGCTAAATTTTCTTTCCGTAGAAGAATTCCTTAAATGTTCGGCGACCAAGAGCGCGATTCGCCTCAACGAATCACAAGCCTGGAAAAGCAGCACATTCGGACACGCATCTATTCTAAATCTCTTTGGAACCGAGGAATCGAAAAGAGCAACCGACTATATCATACCCAGTGTAAGATTCGGTACAGAATACACCACATCCATTCCCAGCAGACAAGAATGGGAAGAAACGGCTGTAGAATCTTCATTTATATACTGATGGTTCCAAAATGGAAAACGGAACTGGATCGGGTGTATACTGTGAAACGCTACAAATCAAAGAGTGTTACAAACTCCCGGATTACTGTAGCGTTTTTCAGGCAGAAATATATGCTATTGAAAAAGCTGCACGGGCCATTTACAGGAAAAATCTTACCCCCACAAGGGTAGTAATTTTTGTGGATAGCCAAGCGGCCATCAAAGCACTGAACAGTAAAACGACGAAGGCTCGAACGGTGCAAAACTGTAAACTTGCACTGAACAGTATCTGCAATACCCACAACGTCACTCTCTGCTGGGTTCCCGGACATAGCAATATTGAAGGGAACGACGCAGCAGATGAACTAGCAAGGCGTGGAGTAACCGCAAGTACAAACAGAGCTGACACAGATGTGCACATTCCAATAGGCGTCGTCAAAAGGAGTATAGAACTAAAAGCCAGAGATATTGCCAACACAAACTGGGCTTCCAGAGGTGACTGCAACATATCTCGAAGGCTTTGGCCTGAGCTAAATGAGAAAAGAACTAGAAGCCTTCTGCTTTTGGTCAAACGGGAAATCCGGATCCTTGTTGGAGTTCTAACGGGTCATTGCCCCATTGGGGTAATGGCCAATAGAATAGGTATAACAGCGCCAGACTTTTGTCGGAGCTGCAAAGACCCGGAGGAAATAGAAACAATAACTCACCTACTATGCGAATGTCCAAGTCTACAGAATCGTCGACTCCGACACATGGGGAACAGATTTTTCAAAGACTTGGAAGAGTTGGTGAACACACCACTGCTAGACATCTGGAGGTTCATAAAAAGCACAGGATGGTTTGAGGAACAAATCGGAACAATGGTTTAACTTGGTACCACAACTATAAAAAGGGATTCGTAATGGACCTATAGGCCCCCGCGGAAGCGCCGGTAACGGTGCACGACCCTTCATACCTAACCTAACCTAACATTAAAATTAAAGATAATGTTCAATTACTATCCAGATATCCTACATCTCTTAATGCAAAACAATGTATGAATTAAGCAACAACAAAAGCATCCGAAAGTTTTTGTAGCTCATATTTTTTTGTTCCTAAAAGTTATCATGGATAAAACATTGAATTATTCAAATTGTTTTTGTTTCAAGTACAATGATTGGGGCTAAGTAATTATAGGTTAGCTTTAAATTTCTCCGACGGCATTTTAACATTGACCAAGGCCATCCCACTAGTAAGGGAATAAGTTGCACTTACAACTCCATGATTGCGACATCTCGCACACTTGGGCGTTCGCTGATAACGTTCAGATGCGGCACGTAAGAAGAACGCTGGTGGAAGAGCACCCAAGACCGGATGCTGTGACATGAGATTCTGCATATCCACGCCGCTGGGTAAACTCATAATTTTATAGTTTTTTAACAATTTTTAGGAACAACTCACACGCACTTATATTAGTTATTTTTTTTTTTTGCGGTTACAGAAGAATATTTTAGTTATTTTAAAGTACTTGAAATTTCTTCATGATACAAAACACTAGTTTTTGGTAAACACAGTTAATGTTTTCATTCACAAAAATTACTTTTAACCAACTTCTTGTTGTTGTAGTTTTGAGCCTACACGTAATCCGGCAACTTGGCTTCCAACGCGGTGACGTTGTTTAACGTTGAAGTCTGAATTGCAACTGATTCAACTTGGTAATCGACTATGTAAACCTGGTTAACAAACAACCACAACAACAACAACAGCAACAACAACAATTAAAGATGACATTGACGCAAACGTCGAGGGTTGAAAAGCAAAAATGTTGCTTGCCAAAGAAGGACTTCCTTCGACGGTGTATTTCTGGCAACGACTGTAACATAGTTTGCACAATACAACAACAATAACCATACAGCAGCAGCACCATCAACACCAACACCACCACCACCACCATCACCATCAATAGTAGCAACAACACCATCTACCAACAACAACAAAAACAAATAAAAAAGTTTCAAAATCCAATTTTGTACAGTATATAAAATTTGTACACTCACAAGAGTGGTTGATCGTAGTGGTGGCTTCATGTTGCGTCTTCGTTGATGTCGTCCTCGTCTTCATAGTTTTGTCTTGATTCATTTTTTGTTTTTTTTTATTTTTTATTTTTATTTCCTCTATGTTTCACCTCTTGCTCACACTTTGCATGGTTCAGTGTGTTTCTTCCATATTCCGGCAACAGTACCAGTTGTTGTATTTATTGTTGTTGCTGCTGCGGAGTTTCGAGATGCAACAACCAACCAAAAACGTTTGTTTTACCATCTGCCTTCAGGCTCTGAAATTGTTGCCTGAATTGGTGGTGTTACAGTTAGTGTAGTTGTTGTTGCTGCTGCTGTTGTTGTTTTTGTTGTTGGCGGTGGTTGACATAGCAGTTAACGTGTATTCATTGTTGAACCAATACCATTGCATAGCATCGACCACGCGGCTTTAAAAAGAACACACTGACAAATATTTAACAGCCTCTTTCAATAGGTGGAACAGCAGCACTGAGCATGGAATATTTTATGGTATGTTGGCTCGCGTTGGCTGCCATGTTGCTATCAGTGGGACTGAAGGGCTCTAAAGAAGGGGATCTCACTTCAGTCTGGTATGGTGGATATTTGTTGTTGGGATTTTTGAGTTTGTTGCAAAGCGATTTGAAATTGAAACTGGTTTTTTTTTTAAACACTTAAATTGTTGCATACTCCTGCTGTGTACAGTGGGACGAATTGAAAAACAAAAAATTACAAATTTAAATTTGAAATCTATATTTTTTTTTCGCAAGAGCATTTTTGGTGATGACTGACAAATCTATACTTTAGAAGCGATTTTCAAAAATAGGGTAGCAATTGGAAGGTCTGGCTCTGTAGATGTGCAATAAGGTCTTATTTTTTCTTAAATATTCTGTATTTTTTAAAAAAAGCTCAAACAATTTCCTATGAAACAAGCCTAATGTCTTTGTGATGCCTAAAAGTATGTGATAGATTTTGATTGCAATGCTATGAGAAGTAATAACTGAGCTACTAAGCAATTCAACAGAAACAAAGAAAGTTTCCATGTAATTCTTGGTTCAAAGGTAAAAATAGTTCATAATAAAAAAAACAAAATTACCTATCACTAGATAATTTTTATTTTTTGGCGTTTTAACGCCAGACGGGATTACTAGTATTTTTATAATTTTGTTTTTGAAGAGAAGTGAAAAATAGTCGTATTGAGCTGAGTCAAGAGTTTTTAAAGGGCGCTTTCTTAGAAATTTCGTAAATCGGATTATCGGTTACTGGATTCGTCAAATTTTCGAAAATTTTGACTATTATTGTTATTTTTTACTTAATTATAAAACCATCATAAATGGTACCATAAGCATAATTTCAGCTCAAAGACAACACAGTGCAATTAATCCAAATATTTTGACTAGATTTTTAAACGGAATCTGAAATTTATTCTGCCTCATAGTTCTTGTTCTTCCATAATTTGGTCAGGAAGTTTGCGATCTTTAAAACTAATGAAAAAATCTTTATATTTGATGGCTACGAAATCAAAACGAAGTTTTATTTCGTTCATTTTGTAAAAATCGTCTCTGAAAAAAACACTTAAGAGGCTGTTCATAAATTACGTAACAGCTTTTTGTCCAATTTTGATCAGTTTAAGCGTAGTTTCAGGTGTATAAAAAAATGAAAGTAAAAGAAAGAAAGTAAAAGAAAGAAATAAAATTTAAAACTTTGAAAACAGAATTCAAAAATTTTTTGTGATGTAACGCACGACCTTACCCCCGATCTTATTTTACACTTCGTCACAAGCCCCTAAAAGTGGAAGAATTTTCAACTGAAATAATTAAAAAATAGAATTTTTACACTATAATTGTAAATTAATGCTAGCGAGAGAAAAAAAAAAATACTTGAGATGTTTATTGATAAATACACCAAAAAAATTGAACGCCTTAAAATCAAAGCAAAAAGATCTTGTAAAACTGTAACCAAAATATCTTTACCACAATGAAAAATTCGTTGCAATAATGGTTTATCCTTTAACTATGCAATTGCTGCATCATTAAAAAAAAGACTGAAGTTCTTTGAAGCTAAATCAATGAAACAATCTTTGCCGTGAAGATAAAATATTTACTATAAAGACTTAATTCTTTGTAAACAAGGAATTGAAAAAAGTATGTAAATACAACAACTTTTCTTTGTTTTTTAGAGAATAAGCTTCATTGTTTCAAAGATAAAGTCTGTTACTTTAAGGAATGGTTTCTTCGAAATCATATCTGTATTCGAAGAATAAGAAAATTGTGTGCGAGTGAATAATTTTACTTTGCTGCCCACGTCGTTTTCTTTTTGAAGCGAAGCTTTTTTTTTACTCCTCGCTCTGTGATTTACTTGGAGTGAAATCTGAAAAATTTTCGACAGATTTTTTTTTGGAAATTTGATGGTTTCTTTGTTGCTAGCGCTTATTACAACAAGAAAATTTAATACTTTAATATTTAATATATTTTTTGGCCTATCCGTGGGGATCGAACCGTCTTAAATGAGAGTCCAATACACTATCCACCAGGCCACAAAGACTTGTTAGAAATAGTTGTTAATTCAATGCTAATTATAACAGAAGCTATGCTGCAGTAGATCCTCACCATCTATCAATAGAAAGAGGATTGTGTATTTGCTATGCTACAACTATCAAAAATTTGCTTTTATTTGCCGCAAGGTGTCTCCAGCATCGGTTTGTTTGTATTGTGAATGCGTTTGTCGTGCTGTTGGTACGAAGAAAATTAGCAATGCCCACAAGTGCGTTGACAAGCGCGTTTTTAAGTGTCAAAAAAATAGATGATATCAATAAGTATGGAATTAACAAACGCATGCATGACGTCGGCAAGGTATCTAAAATGTTTGTTAAATTTTGTTTCGTGTGCGCACTTTAATATATATTTTTGAAGCGAAGCTTTTTACTCTTCGTTCTGTGATTTGCGTGGAGTGAAATCTGAAAAATTTTCGACAGATATTTTCGCTACGTAGTACGCTGTTGAAGGAAAAAATTTGTTCAGTTTAGCCAAGTTGACAACCATGTGTGGAGAGTTAAAATGGAGAGTCGCTGGCATTATATGCCCGTATTCAACATTCAAAATTCAACACTAAAAAAATAAAAAAATAAGCAGTAAATATGTTTTCTGTATATACATACATATGTAATTTATTTTGTTATTTTAATATTTTTGAATTTAAAAGTTAATATATTAAAAAGAAAAAATTATTATGCTTTCAAATCAATGTAACAGCGAAAAAGCTTCGCTTCACTCGTGTGTCCAACGACGCACCTGTGTTTTTTTTTCTTAACGTGTATTTGGAGCCCTTATGTTCGGTCTCAAATGGCTTAGGAGAAATAAAATCTGAAAATTTGAGAAAAGTTATCTTTTTTCGTATACGAAATATCCATATATTTTATACAGAAGAGAAGTTCTAAGAATAGAGTTTACAAACTATTCAATATTAACTGAAAAATTCCATCGCATCCTTTAAAAACTTCGAAGTATTGAAATTGGATCAGTGAACGATTCCTATGATCATACAAGTATTTCAAAATTTGTAATGTTTGATTTAAATTGGTGCCAATGACGATTTCACTTTGATTCGTTAATAAAATGAAAGTGGTTTGTAATAAAAAAGTTCAAAATGCACCAAGAGCAACATTTTTAAAATTCAAGTGTTTGTGATTTGAAAAAGGTAAATATATAAAGATTAACTATACACATTTATTTTTATGATAAGGAATAGTTATAAATCGTTTTAGATAACTATGTAAATTTTTCAAAAGTTATGTATGAAAATAGTAAAAAGAAAATTTATATATAAAATAGCTGCGACTTTTAATAAAATTGTTTTAATGAACTGTTGATATCACAAAGAACAAGCGCCGCAGGTAAAAAATTTTTATTAAAAATCACCGTGTTTATGAATGTACAAATTTTGTCATAATTGAACTTCAACCTATGAGAGTTAAAGCTGATTGTATTTTTAATGATAATTTTAAACTGTTTTTCCTTGTAAATTTGATCGTATCGATATTTTGTGAAATTAGCTTTCACGTACTTACAAATTTGCACTGAATTTTCAAACTTTCACGATTTTTATAACCTAAACCATTCGAGACCAACAAAATGTTTTTGCATCAATTGGTTTATAAATACAAATAAATAAAAACAAACTTAAAAATAAAATTATACCTTCGTTTGAAGGTTTTTCATTTCCATTAGTTTTTAAGGTTTTTTTAAAAAACTTCGGATGTCACAAGCTGTGTTCCTCTTGATAATTTTTTATTTATTTACATGCGTCAAGTTACCTTAGTAGTTTGAAACGAAGTTTCTTGATAGTTTGTTCAAGACACAAACCATAATTCTGTAAAGTTCCCTGCATATAGAAGGCATGAATGCATCAAAGCATGCTTAATGCGTACATAATTCACACTTGTTGTATGTGAGTTTTCCCCGCAGCTAACGTGTGTTTAACAGAAACGTCAGATGCTTTGATGCATGCAAGCCTTCTGTGTGTTATGGGCTTAAAAGGCAAAATCTTTACGTGTTTTTCGTACTCTTTTAGTTGCTATTAAATTTATCAGTTTTCTAGCCCAAGAAGGGTGGGGGTGGAACGGCTTTTAAGGCTTATTTTCATTATTTTCCCATACAAAAAATACTCCAAGGGGAGTCTAAAGCCCTTTAATCCCGTATGTAGATCCGCCACTCCTCATATCTGCATTTATAAATTTAACAGGAAGAGCTCGTAATCCAGAGGAACAACCTACAAAAAGTAGGTTTTATTAACCCACTCTTTTCGTGAAACATCATAATACAATCGCACCAAAAAATTCTTTATTATCTCGAAACGTGTATTTATAATAAGCAAAAAAAAAATCCCATAAACCTTTCACCGTTCTTCTTAAAAAAAAAAAAAAAATTTTGTGAAAAATTTTTATTTATTTAATTTAATTTATTTTAAAAAAAGGAACTTAAGGACTCTGAGATTCCTCAGACTTATAGTTAATGTTTTAATTGTTTTTTATATTGAATTTTTGATTAATTTTTAATTGCTTGGTATAAGAACTCTATATATCAGAGAATATTTTTTAAAAAAATTTAAATTAATTATATTTGGTAAAATTTTTAATGAAGTATGCAAGTAGCTAAATCATATACGTACAATTTTTTCCCTCCGTGTAATTTTCCATCTCCAAGTGAAGTTGACATCAGTTTAGAAAAAATGAACCTAACATTTTTAGTTTTAAGCTTGTTTCCTTAAATGAACTCAGGTCTCAATTACGACGTCTTTTTTGTTTTGCTCATTAAAAAACGTATTCTATCCACTGTGAGTTGTTATAAGAAACTCCATTATGTGCATGAATATGTGCTTATAATATCCCTGTAGGAAAATCAACTAATTAAAAAGTAGTTGATACAGTAGTTTTTTGTCAACCACAACTAGTTGAAATTCTGACTTTTTTCCATAGAACGAACTAACATATTTTGTATGGTGATGTCCGCTAAATAAGTCAATTGACTTTTGTCTGCATATATTTTCAACTTCTTGTTAAATTAGTTATATTTAAATTATTTTTTTAATTACTTTAAAATAACCAGTTGAAAACTATTACTGATGGTCTAAAGTTAATAATATTTGATGAAATAACATGGTAAAATATATATAAACTTGTAATCTAATAAAAATTTGCAATTAAAAGATGTCAAAATCAGAGTAGTTGCCGCCTTAATATAATGCAAAGTAGTTTATCAATCATTTGTTTTTAAGTAGTATTTCAATTACTTCATATATAATGAAATAAAATCTATTTAGAATTGAAGCGGATGCCGCCGTAATATAATTAATAGTAGTTCATATACTGGTTTATTTTAAATTAGTTTTTTAATTAGTTGTTTTTAAAAACAAGCTAGTTTGTTCCTATAGGGATGTGTATGATATTGTTTGCACATAAATTAACTGTGTGTATTTAAATCTTTGCTAGCAGCCAAAATACCAATAATAAACACAGAAAATTTTTAAAATTTAATACTTTTACTACTGCGTTACGCTCATTTACACTCTCCAACTTTTTCTTTTTCTCTCTCTCTCTCTCCCTCTCTCACTCTATGTCTTTGTTACGCAGTCAGCAAAAATTTTACAATTCTCTGCATTTGCAGTCGTTTCCAAAATGGCGCAACTCCCCAGCTAAATTGGGGCTGCTTCTGCAAACAAACAAGCGCAGGCTTTTTGAGTGTCTCTCTCTTGTGCAGATCCGTCCCCATCTCATACATATTCAGTAGGCTACTGCATTGGTATTTCAATCACCTAGCTTTAGCTGTATTAGTTTGGCGCATAATTTATTTTCTACAAGTACGAGTATCTTTAGCAGAATATTTGCAACTATCTTGCTCTTGCTGAATGCCTCTAGTTGGCTGTCTAGTTGTATTGCAGGATGGCGGAAAGGATATGCAAAACACAAACAGTTGAAACTGTTCTCGTTGTTCTAGTGGTTCGTAATTATAATGTTGCGAATGTATGCATATGTCTGAATATTCTGATATTACTTGGGTAGCTTAGGACAAGGCAACTCACCGTTATTTTATGCCTCTCTACAGCTGCGGTTCTGTTCATTTTTTTTTTGTATAAAAAAGTTTTTTTTATTGGATTGTTCTAGATTTGTTTTGTTGGCTATTATAGTTAATTTGCTTATATGGGCATTTCTACAGAAAAGTCCACCGTAACCCAAAAATTAAAAGTTATTAAAAACTTATTATTTAATGATATGCATTATCTTGATTTATTGATTTAAGCAATTTGTACATAAATTCAGTCACCATAATGATCAAATACCTGCGCTGTTTCACAAATGTAATTTTTATTTTAAGTTAATGTTTAGAACATGTTTCGTAAGCGTTTTTGTTTTACTTGAAATGGAAGGCATTGTCTAAAAATAATGAAAAATGATTGAGGCAAGGAGGGGCAAAACATATTAAATTTGGTTTTGAATTACTAAAGTACATAATTACTCAAACAACTAATAACTTAATTACCCAATTGAATAACAATGCAAATTTAAGTAACGTAACTCCAGTAACGACACGTCAGACGACTAGCCCAGTGGCGTAGATAGCTTTTGGTTCTGGGGGGATCCGTAAAAAATTAATATATTCAAAAAATTTTCTTTTGAATACCTGAATACCGGGGTGTTTTGTGACGCCGAATGTCTGTTTCGAAATCTCATCGAAAGCTGATCAGTACAAGGCTAAAATAATTGTTTTGTACTAAAATGCTGAAAAATGCGATGCTTAACCATCGATATATTTATATTTATTTCTGGTGTAGTTGAAAAAATTTTCTTCAGTATGTCATATGATAAGTTTAGTATGTTGAGTAAAGTATGTAAACAACACCTGCTATCAGCTTTGTTCATATTTTGTTCGCTTTGAAACAAGAGAGTCAATGGTGCGATGGTAGCTTTTTGAACTTGGAGCCGTATGGTACGCGATTCACAAAATATATAAATCACAAAAAAATATGTGTGTGGCCGCCACGCATGGAAGAAGTGAAACTTTTACCCAAAAATGTAATTTCTTGGAAGATTGCTAATATATTTTTTTAACAATCAATCCTTCAGTGCAACCAAATGGTTAAAAAGCAGTCTGCCTTCATACCAGTAATAGTTAAGAACTGTATTTTTTCATAAAGCCAACTAGTATTTTCAACATGGCGATATCATGGGAAATATCAATTGTCGCTTTTGTTTATGGACAGTTACTGAAAACTTCAATATTCACGTACAGAATTCGATCGCAGTTTTTTTTTTTACTTTTGTGACACAGTTGGTTATCAAGAGGATTAATTATATTAATTTGATGACTTAAGTAGTGCCCAGGCTCGATCCTCATGACACATACGACAGATATTGCGGTTTTATTTTTTTGTTAATTATATTTATATTTATAAATATTTAAAAGAAAAAATTTGTAGAAAAACCTGTGGCGGGAATCATGCATTTTTCCCTTTCCGTACTTGCATCGAAACGCATACAATTTGACTGCAAGTTGAACGTGCTGCCATCTCACCATTGCTTTTGCATCAAAGCGAACAAAATACGAACAAACCTTGAAGCATGCAAGCCCTTCTTTCGTGGTCAGAAGCTCTGACCTCATGCTACCACGCATACTTGTTTGGGTTTATTTTACCGGTCGTACACAGTTAAAAATGTTGATGCGTTTTTCGTTACAAGATTTTGCATCGTCGTTTATGCTGCATTTGCAGCAATATTTAATGCTAAATGATGCACACAAGTATATATAAAGAAGAAACTCCACATTATCACAAAAATTGTGCTATTTCCCGCACGGCACAAAATCCGACTTTGATATCGAAAATTTAAAAATTTACGAATAGTTCGCGATGATCGCGAACAATCGAATTCGATATCGATTACGATTCGAAAAAGATACGTTTGGCGGACGTAACGGTTACTTCGTAAACGATGGTTCGCTTATGTTTCAATTAATTATTTGTTTACAATTCCAAAGCGATTAGTTCTTCAACACAAATGCGAAGATATATATTTATAATATATTTATTATATATAATATAATAAAATATATAATATATATAATAAATATATTATAAATATATATTATAATATATTTATTACTGTAAGGTGGATGCTTTCGGATAACTTTCTTAGCACTTTCAGACTTACTTTTATTATTAACGACTGGTATGAAATAACTTCACTTGCCAATTTTTATTTGGGTGATAAATTAACCAACTCTACAAAAAAGGGAGCTCGGCGTTTAGACTCCCAAGTTTCATCCGGCAGCTATAACTTTGAAGTAGTCAAGGAGTTCGTTTACCTTGGCACCGCCATTAATACCAAAAACGAAATCAGCCTGGAGATAAAGCGAAGAACAATAATTGCTAATAGGTGCTACTACGGGCTCAGTAAGCAACTAAGTTCCAGAGCCCTCTCTCGATCGACAAAACTAACACTCTACAAGACGCTCGTCCTACCTGTGCTGCTTTATGGCGCTGAGGCATGGGTAGTTTCGCAAACTGACGCAGCCGCTCTGGGGGTGTTCGAGAGAAAAGTTCTTTGCAAAATCTTCGGTCCTGTTCGAGTCGGCGATGACTATCGCATCCGAATGAACCACGAGCTGTATGAGCTCTACGATGACATTGACTTAGTTCGGCGTATAACTGTGCAGCGACTACGCTGGCTGGGTCATGTCCATCGTATGAACGACGAAGCTCCAGCGAAAAAGGTGCTCGAGGCGAGGGTCGCTGGTCAACGACGACGAGGGAGACCATGCCTCCGATGGATGGACCAGGCTGAGGAAGCCGTAACCGCACTTGGTGTATCCGATTGGAGAAGGCGCGCGCAAAACAGAGGCGCCTGGCGAGAGCTGATGAGGTCGGTTGAAACCCGGACACGGGTTGTTACGACAACCTAAGTAAGTAAGTAAGTAAGGTAAATTAACCAAGTATTTGGTAATTTTTTATACATAATTTTTTAAAAAAAAATAATCGAATTTCAAGAATGTCACTCTTTTCTGGTTTTGGTTTTTTATTTTCCTATTTTTTGAAGCTGCCGCCTCTCGTTCTGTGATTTGCTTGACTGAAATCGGCAACAATACAAATTTTTATTTTATCAACACCGTTTTTTCTTAGAAATTAATGACTTCTCGGCTTGCTTGCGGCTTGACGTCTATTATAACAAGAACATTAAATTAAATTAAATTAAATATCAAATACAAAAATTTTACCTTCGCATGCCGTTGAGATTCGAACCCACAACCAATCGATACCACTGTGCATGAGTTCACTACACTGCGCATTGAGCCAAACTCCTTCGTTACGCAGAGTGATTTATTCAATATTAATTACAACTGAAGCTATGCTGCAGCATACACAATAATCTATTAAAAGATTATTGTTGTCAGGCTATCAACAGAATACTGCGACATACTGCATCTGTTAATACAGCATCTGTTAACATAGCTGCAGTTGTGCCAGGAAGTAGTAGGAAAGCTGCTTGGATCATTTGGTAGAGCCATGGGCTGGCACCAAAAGTTCCAGGCTCGATTCCGCACGGCGAACAAAGACTTTTCTTTATTTTTTCTTTTCTTTTTGTTGATGAAATGTAATAAAATTTACTGATGTGAATATTAACGTGATGTTTTTAATTTACTTTATGTTATTTTTGAATTTAAAAGTGGTTTTGTTACAAAAAAAACCATTAAATTATCAAATCTATTCTTCTCACGTGTGTCTAATGACGCAGCTGTGTTTTTTTTTTTTTGCAGAAAATAGCTCAAAACTATGCTTAAGCCATCCATGCTAGTTGTTTTATAATTTTGTATTTTTGGATTATGGGCTTAGGCGAATCAAATATTTTTTTTTTTTGGCAAGGTATTGAAGTATGGGCTTTCAAAGCAATGTATTAAACAATAAATTGCTTAGGTGAATAAGCATAAATTTATAATTCCCATACAATTCTCTTTACCCAAGCCGACTTAGGTGATTTACCTATTGCTTTTTTTCTCGGTGTATATTCGTAGTATAATGAGAAGTTTTAAGCCTACAAAAGTGGGTGGGATTGGACAAGGGGCATGTCAATTTAGTTCTAATCGCACTTGCTCTATACCATTTGTCCAATTTTAGCCAAATTTTGCAAGTATATTCTTTACCATAAGGAGCAGTCCGTACTTTATAGAAGAGAGCGTGATACTCTTATTTTAATGGAACTCCTTCTACATCGTTTTTCTGACTTGAACCAAATTTTGCAAATACATTCTTTGGAATAATGAGTCGTGATTAGTCTAAAAAATTGGACGGAATTAGACAGGGGCGTGCCGCTTTAATTTTAATCGAACTTCTTTAATAGCCTTTGTCCGGCTTCTTCCAAATTTTCCACACATTTTAAGCCTCGGTAGCGGTTTTCGGTTTTTTTCTAATGCACTCAACTCAAAAGAGCGTCAGAGAAATAATTGTAAGAAAAAAAGTTTTCACGCATTTCTAACGTGATTTCTAACGACGCAAGGCATCAGTGATGTTTTCTTTGAATTGGTGCTTAGAAGATTTAACAAAACTGCCTAACTAAAACGTGCTTAAAAATAACAATACAGTTACGCAGTTTTGGTGAATCAACTAAGCACCAATTCAAAGGAAAAAATCACTGATGCTTTGTATAAATGCGTTTAGGAAGTAAGACATTTTTGTTTTTGTGCTCTGAGTTTTTACTACAATTTTTGTAGGAAATCTGTTGTCAGCAATTATTGTAGATATTTCTCGTCAATTTTTGTTAAAGTGAAGACTTTCCAATATTAACCTAGTCGACACAATAATACACTCTATTATTTATCCTACTACATCATTTAAGTTTAAATTAAATAAAACTAACTTTTCTGAGTATTTATTAAATTTATTAAGTTACTGCCATTATATTCTATAATATTTTCTGTCCAGTGACTGTGATAATAAATAATTGAGTGCATACATTTTTTTTATTCTTATTGTTCTCCTACATTATTTCAACATACTGCTTTCTTAGCAATGCTTACAATACAAACATAGAGCTATTCAGACAAATTCTCATAACAAAACTATGAACAGCACGTAACGAATTAAAATTGCTTACAATTCCAACATGCGAACAAAAGGGCAAGTATTTCGAATTATATACCACAGGGAGTTTAATGGAGCTGGGGTTGGGTGAAGAGTCTGGTCGTTTGCTTTTCAAAGCTGGCCTGTTATAATGTTACAAAATAATTGAAACACTCGCCATATCAAGGAGCAGCACAGCACGTTTATGTGTGCATTTCACGATATATAAAAATAAGTACGTTTGTGTTGGTGACTTAAACTCCGCCTTCTTCATTCGCAGGAGGGGCTTAAAACATGCGCTTCTCTCTGCGCTCACAAAAAAACATGTTAAAAAAAAAAATTAATTTCAAACTGAAACACATATTAATCTATTCACAGCTACCAGTTTGACAGGAAACTTTGCATTGGCAACTCTGTTGCGGCAGTCAGTTTTTTGGTTGGATCAAAACGTAGTGCTGCATTGAGCAGTAAAGAGTAAATTGCTGTATATGCAGAAATTTTCCATACAGTACTAAACTTTTTGTATAATAACTGTTGTCGAAATATTATATTTATATGGTGAATGGTTTTCACTTTTAACTATATGTCACCAATTAATAAAATATTTATTGAGTATCGAACAGAATTGTGACAAAATGATAAACTGCCAAGTATCATACTTACATACCCTGCAGGAAAATCAACTAATTTAAAAGTAGTTGATAAAGTAGTTTTTTGTCAACCACAACTAGTTGAAATTCTGACTTTTTTCCATAGAACAAACTAACTTATTTTGTATGGCGATGTCCGCTAAATAAGTCAATTGACTTTCGTCTGCATATATTTTCAACTACTTGTTAAATTAGTTATATTAAAATTATTTTTTTAATTACTTTAAAATAACCAATTGAAAACTATGACTGATGGCTAAAGTTAATAATAGTTGATGAAATAACATGGTTAAATATGTATAAACTTGTAATCTAATAAAAATTTGCAATTTAAACATGTCATGTAATTCAAAGTAGTTTATCAACCACTTGTTTTTAAGTAGTATTTCAATTACTTCATATATAATGCAATCTAAACTATTTAGAATTGAAGTGGATGCCGCCTTAATATAATTCAAAGTAGTTCATATACTAATTTATTTTAAATTAGTTTTTTAATTAGTTGATTTTAAAAACAAGTTAGTTTGTTCCTTTAGGGTAGTTATAAAATTATCAATAAAAACCGATCTTTTGATCTCATGTTTTTACTTTAGTACAGATCATTAATTAAAAAAATAAATAAATACAATACTTTTTTTTTTTGCAAAACTCAAAAAAGTGCCTGTATCCATTTCCGCACATGTATGGAAAATTATTTGTTAACTATATTTTAAGTAATGGGTGGTTTTAAACTATATTTTAATTTTAAGGGCCGATGTTGATTTTGAATAAAACACAAATTATTTAGGAAATAATTGTTATTTCTTTCTATTATGATAATATTGGTGTGGTTCAATTATGTACGGAACAAAATATTGGCCAAATGGCTGCCGCAACCTCGGCGGCACACCTCCATCCGATGGTCCAAATTCGATGACCCTGAGGCATAAGTGAGGTTCTCTGTCGTTAATGTGCCGAATTATCTCATCCTCTAGCTCTTGAATTGTTGCTGGCTTATCGACGTACACCTTTTCTTTCAAATAACCCCAAAGGAAGAAGTCCAACGGTGTCAAGTCACATGATTTTGGCGGCCAATTGACATCGCCACCATGTGAGATAACAAGGCCACTGAATTTGTCGTGCAAAAGAGCCATTATTTCGTTAGCTGTGTGGCAAGTGGCACCGTCCTGTTGAAACCACATATCGTCCACATTCATATCTTCCAATTCGGGCCATAAAAAGTTAGTTATCATCTCACGATAGCGAACTCCATTCACAGTAACTGCCTGACCGGCCTCATTTTGGAAAAAATACGGCCCGATGATGCCGCCAGCCTATAAACCGCACCAAACAATCAGTCTTTGTGGGTGCATTGGTTTTTCGACAATCACTCTTGGATTATCATTCGCCCAAATGCGGCAATTCTGCTAATTGACGAATCCACTGAGGTGAAAATGTGCCTCATCACTGAAGATGATTTTCTTCGAAAATTGATCATCCACTGTTGCCATTTCTTGCCACCATTCTGACCATTGACGACGCTTGAAATGGTCAATAGGCTTTAGTTCTTGAGTCAATTGCACCTTGTAAGCGTGTAAATGCAAGTCTTTATGCATAATGTTCATCAACGACGAGCGTGAGTGGTGCAATTGTTGGGCACGATGACGAGTTGAGGTGGACGGCTCTTCAGCCACACTATCGCGAACAGCAGCAACATTTTCTGCAGTACGAGCTGTACGAGCTTGCACTGGTGTTTTCACATCTCCTACAGACCCGGTTTGCTCAAATTTTTGCACAATTTTTCCGATTGTACGCACATTTGGACGATTAAATTGACCGAAAAAATCACGAATCATTTTCATAATAAGCCTGAATAACTTTAACGCTTTGCTCGATTGTGTATTTTTCCACAATCGTTCAAATTGAGTTAGTCTGAAATTGAGAAAGGTCAAATGAAATGCAGAAAAAACTTGACGTTTAGGTGTGGTTCACATTCAACATCGGCCCTTAAAATTTAACCACCCTTTATATGGTTCATAGACTCTTAATTTTAATGACACTTTTCAACCAATTTTTGTATGGTTATTGCAGGAATACTTCTATGCTGTTCATTTATTCTTACCCCCCTTCTTTAGACGATACCCCATAAGTTTTCAATCGGGTTAGCTGGGTCAGAGTTTTGCGCCAGCCACTGCAAGACCTGAAAATGCCGTTTTCGTAGACATTCTTTAATAATTTTGGAGATGTGTTTTGGTTCACCATTATGTTGAAAGTGTATTTCCTCTTCTCTCCTCTATTCCTCTTAATCTGGTAAACTATCTTCCAAAATTTGAAGATAGTCACTGCTTTCATAAATCCTTTCATCGTTACTTAAAGTCCAATATGCCACCAAGTAAAGCAGCTCCAAGCCATAAGGTTGCCACCAACATTTTTGACGTATTGCCTGGCTTGGTCCTTTTGAATAGTGTCTTTGGATCGGTGCCAGTACCATCTGACTTGAATCTATTAAATTTCGTTTCGTTGGACCTAATTAATCGTTTCCAGTATTCCACACACCAATGTTTATGCTCTTTGCAGGAGTTTAGTCGAAGCTTAGTAGCGCTTTCTCATTTTTATCTAATAATGAAGGTTTTTTGTTTAATAGCTGATACAAAACCAATCCTACGAAATGCTTTGCATTCGGCACTTTCGCTAATGCTTTTGTTGATCATAGCTGCAGATAAATTATGTGTTGTTAAATGATTGCAGCTGACGCAAATGATAGAGCGTATCTCGCGGACATCTCCTTCCTTTAGCTTTCTGTGTTGGCCTCCCATGATTATTGTATGCTTAGTATTGCCCCATTTTTGGACACAAATAACTTCTCTGACTTATTTTCAAAGCTTTTGCTATAGTTCTTCATGACTAACTCCACCACGTTAGTATCAGGATGCTGCTGCCTGCCTGTCCAAAGCTATGATGAAAAAATTAGAATGGTTTCAGATAAGATGATTTGAGACGAATCATGGTTGCCAACATGAACTAGTATTGTCTTATATGAATAAAAGAAGGGCCTACCTAGGAGCCTGGCGTCGGAGGCCTTCCCTTGAAGAAGGTATGGAAAGTGGGTATATCACTTTAACAAGAGCCTGCGAATGGAGTAGAAATTGTTCATGTGAAATTATAGGCACAGGGATTGTCTTCTCCACTAAAATGATGAAAGACCTGATATATCGCTGACATAAAGATCTTTAGAAAAGGAGTTTTATGTAATGCAAATGAGACATACCCAGATAACAATTTCACCTAAATATTTGATGTTATTCCAACTCAACTCAAAAAGGCCTTGTATAAAAGGTAATTATTCAATCTTTAATTGGAAGAGCTCTTAAAAGCCATTCTTTTTTATAATTTTTTACATGAACCTTATTTCCATAATACATTTTAGGAAGTATTCAAAAAGATTTTTACTCTAGTATAATTTCTTATAGCAAGCTTTATTAAAGGAGGCATTTTTAGGAAGTATTCAATAAGATTTTTATTCAAGTAAATTCAAGATTTTTTTACTTCAATAATAGAAAAAAAAAATAAGCTTGTCAGTGTCCGAGGTCGAACCGCAGAACTCTTGTCTTAGATCGCAGGGCCACCCAAGCAATTTATGGACGGCAAATTAAGTGCTTATATGAAAAGATAATGTAATGATGAAGTGCTTCAGTGTAGACTTTTATACAAGTTTTACTCGAGAAAATTTAAAAGCAAATAGTTATTAAATTTTAACGGTATTCAAGCAAATCCTTCAAAAGACGAGTGTATAGCGTTTGCGGCTGCCGATAAAAAGGTTCCGAGTTCAATCCATGCCGGGTGATGACCATGGTAAATATATAAAAATTGTTAAAATGTACAAAATTTTTGTTCTAAAATGAAACTCCGCCAGGTTAGCAATTTAGTTGCGCCTGCCTGTCCAAAGCCAGGATAAAGAAGGATGGTTGTTTGTAGAATACGTCCTGCAAACGTTAAAACTGATAGGGCCAACCAAGAGCTCGGGGTGGCGCCCATCTTGATAGCAGGTCATATTTGGTATATCAATATAAAACAAGCCTACGAAGGTATAGCAATTGACCTTAAAACTTGTTACTACGGAGACAGTCTTACCCGTCAAATGCGGTAGACCCTATCTCTCCACCGCACTGAGAATTTAAATGGCCGATAACAATTTGGATGTTGAGTGTTTTGGCATGCGTGCTTTACATGTCGACGCTCGGGCTTTCCTTAGGGGTTTGCTCGTCGACGTTTGACTTAGTCCCTCAAACTGGCACGGCGGTCACTGAGGTGAGTGATGAAATGGTGTACAAACATGGGTTCTCATACTGAGCACGGCAGTCCCTGAGAACAAGGCCAATACTCTGTCTGGATGTTGAGATCTTTAGATCATCCGGACTGCCAGAGTAAGAGTGGCAACAAAAGGTCCTCCTCTATAGGTACCAGTATGTGTAATAGTTTGCAACTGTGCTGTGAGCTGTTAAAATGGCCCTTTCAGTGCTCATTGAGTACGGTCACGCATAAGAATGCACTTCTTCGTAATTGCATTAGTGCATTTTTGGTCTCTTTGAGGGGATGTTGTGGATCCTCATTGACGGGATCGAGTTGCCCAGATGACTGTCGTGGGCTGGCCCTTCGGGGAGTCTCGTACTGGTGGTGGTTGTGTGAATGCTACATAGGTGTAGATTGACCGGTGGGGTCGCGCAGTGGTACGACCAGCTGGCATATCTGTCTTAATATGCAAGAGTTTGGATATTTTTTTATGCAAGTTGTCAGTAAATGAAATAAATAGATATGAAATAAAAAAAAAACTAAAACATAATTGACAAAGAAGTGTTAGCTTTCTCTAAAACAAAAAACCTTTTAAAGATTTTAATAAAAAACTAACCTATGCTCAAACTTATTAACTAAAGTAAAATGTATTGAACTAAAGTTAAATTTTCTTATATTATATGGAAAAAAAAGAACAATGTCAAATACGGAGTAACAATTAATTTCCCTGCAATTTTGAGAGAAATTCAATTAAAAATTGGTGACGCCCAGTTATTTCAAGAATACTACGTTCCGGCAACTTAGCTTTGATACGCTGAAATAGATCATCGCGATTTCGTGAGCCCAGCTTCATTTCGATCAGAATAATTTTGTCTTCATTGCGCGTCCAGGCAGGCTCTGGCTTCGATGTGCGATTTATTAGCTCTTGCGGTGAATTTGTCAAGTCAAATGTCTCAGACGTGGAGGAACAACTGGCAGCTTCTTCTGCAGAGGCTGTGCACAATGTAGCAACGATATCGAGTTTGCAGTCTTCATCGCTATCGATATTTGAGGATGAGACAACATTATGATCTTCTGCTGATGCTTTGCATGCAGTTGTAGCTGTGGGTACCATTAAGACTTCCTCCTGTGTAGAATCATCATCCATTTTAACTGTCGGAAATGAGCATTGCGCCAAAGACGTTGTGACATTGACATGTTCAGGAAGAAATTCAAGATCATCGGAGTTTTCTTCAATTTTGACAATAGGTGTTGTTGCCGGTGTGTTGTCTAGTGCAGGCGAATTTTCAGCGACCACCGGTGTTTTAGTGTGTTTTGCTCTTGCTACTATTGCTATGCTCGCCTTTGTATCAACGTCACTCTCAGAGCCATACTCTATGAGCGATTTTAACTTTTTGGCGCAGGCAATGGCTGAATTTTGCTCGTGTATTACAACCATGGGTTGCACGTTGAAAGCACGCTGCTTGTTGGTGGGTACTGATTTCGTGCTGTTGTTCGTATTGGCGCTGTTAGAACTGTGCATTGAGCCCGTCTTTTTAATGGGTGATTTGCGTTTTTCGCGCTGTGCTTGTGGGATGCTGCTTGTGGCCACTGCAACATTGGGTGAATTAGTAAGATGCGCGTTGAAGCCACCACTTGATGAAAATGCTCCTACAGATGACTGCTTGCGTGGTGACAGTTTGATATCATCAGCAAAACTCAAAGAAACACGCTTTGCGCTTGCATGGTGGGTGTGCTGTTGTGTATTTTGGCCAGTATGTGATGTACTCGTGGTAGCAGAAAAGCATGCATTGCTATAGTAATTCGGATTCAGACGTACAGCATGGGCATGCAATGTCGCTTCATCGCAAGCTTCAAACCTAGACGAGCACCCACTCTCATCGTCGCCAGTTGAATCAATTACCAATGCTTTGGACGCATCTTCCTCTACAGATTTTTCATTATCTTCACTACTGCTGCAGTCAATTGTTGTTACTGCTGCGGCTGCCACAGCTGCAGCCATTGTTGCTGCAATTATACGTTGTTCACCATGTTCGCGTATTGCATGTATGCAGCCATCATTGATTTCTATCGTCGTAGTATCGACTTTTTGTTTCTTTTTTACTGGCTGGCTCTGTTCGGCATACTTCTGTGCCATGAAGGACAATTTGGCAGGTAACGTTATTTTAGAACCGTAGAATATGCGTCCGTTGATATATCGCAATTGACACTGTGGTGTTTGTTGTTGTTGCTGCTGGGTTTGATCTTGCGTTGGTGAATCCAATAGATTCATAACTGTCTCAAAGAATTCACCGGTTTGATTGTTTTGAGCTTCTTTCAGGTTGACATGTTCTGGCGTAGAGAGCAGTCGCTCTGGTGGTGGCACCTCTGGAAACAGTTGCATAAACCAATCCTCTAGAAATTTATTACCCCTGAGCAGTGGTAAAATTCTAGATTCAACCGTTTTAATGGTAACATTTTCCTCATCGGCCAATTCGCTAAGACAGTTAAAAACTTTGCGCATCTGTGCTGGTTGTTTATGAAAGTATATGTTGAGTTTATTGATGAAAGTCTTAATATTTTCAGCCATGAAATGTTCAAAGAATTTTCCAATTTCTGCTGCTTCAGAGGGTAGCAGAAAGGTGAGAAAAACCTGAGCCAATTCGGGAAAGTCAGGCAAAAAGAGCCGCTCCAATTTATAATACAACTCTGAGACTTTATCACGTTTGGGATCAAAACTCTTGAGTATATAGTTGAACCTCTTGCAGTCCTCAGGGCGATTGGATGATTTTAAGACTTCTTCAACCTTTTCATAAAAATTGAACGCGTAAATTGCATCCTTGCGATTTGCATCTTCTGCACTATCCGGCAGTAGCATATTTCTAAAATTCTCTTCCTGCCGATTTGTTTTTTTGATGCGCCCACCGCTGGCCTCATCATCCAGTTGCTGCATGGGTATACTACGTGAACGCTTGCCCAATCCAAGCGGACTACCTGATGATGCAATGACACCAACACCATTTGAAGTTGCAGCTAAATTTTTGCAACTCATTTTAAGTGAAGTAAGTAGATCACTGTACAAATCCAAAGCCTTGAACTGTCGATAGAAATATTGAATAAGAGGTTTGCGTTTAAAGCGTTGCACTTGCTTTTGCAAATGTAAGCGATAACTTGTTAGCAATACTGCGTAGCGTCTGCGCAGGTTTTGTGCATGTCGATGTTTCAATGAAACGCTGCGGAGCCGCTTGGAAATATTGAAAGAAGTACGCGGCTTGTGCAGTTTCTTCAATTTGATTATACGTTTTTTCTTGGCTGCACTCGAGTTGTGCACACTTTCCAAATCTTCCCAGAAGCTGCTCTGACCAACTTGTTGAATAGTGTAGTAATCTGTAAGCTTAGTTTGTGTTCTATCCGCTGGTGATGGCGTTGTGGGAAGAGCTGTGGGAAGAGCTGCTACAAGAGGCTGCCAAGTGTTTCGGGCAATGTCATAGTTATAGGCTACAACTGGCGGCTGTTCTGTATCTGCTACGGATACAGATCTATCTTGTGCTGTGCTAGATGCTGGTAAAATGGTGCTGGTGCTTTCATTAGTTAATGCAGTTTCAGTTGCTGCAAGGTAGCTTGAGTCAAGTATGACTGGTGCAGCTGTATTGCTACTATTGCTGTTGTTTAGGAGACTTGTTGACGCTTCAGCTCCAAAGACGTAGTTAACGTTGATTGTCACCGTCTGTTGTTTAATGCGTTTTTCTCTTTTATTACTTTTATTATGCTTTTTGGATTGTTGTATTTGCGATACTTCATCAGTGGCTGTTATGCTAGCTGATGTGGGAGGAACACTTGCACCGTATAGCTCCGGCTCATCTGCAACCATAAAGCTATCAGGCAGATATATGTCCTCGCCAACTGCTTCGCGCACAAATTTCAAGTAAGATGCCCTAGCTTCATTGGATGCACATATATTTGCCGTTGTAATTGATTCTGGTGATGTATTTGATTCTGGAGCATCAACTTGTGATTTCTCAATTAGGTATTTTTGCCAAGCTAGCGGCAATTCGGCTATTCGTTCTTTTGGTGGTAGTACAGTATTGTTTGGGAATGTATAAATTTTGCACTCGATAGGCGGTGGCAGACCATGTTCAAAGAAATACTTGACCGGATTATAATAATCGGCATTGCGCAAAACTTTGATGCGATCCCAAATGCGACGTGGTGTTTTTCCAAAAATAGTATCCTTGCTAATGCGTTCACAGGCACGACGTAGCGAGATTGGTTTATTTTTGACGTTACGTCCGTGCTTCATATGCTTCTCTAAGCCCATAGCAAGCAGGTGTGATTCAGCAGGAGCGAACACTTCATATCTTTTATCTTTGTTTCTAAGTGTGAAAGGAACACGCGGTAGGAATTCGGGATACATAAATACCGTGCTGTTCAGCATCTGCTCCATAACGATTGGAGGAAAACGTGCTATTTGACGAGTATTTTTATTGGTTCTTTCCACCTCATGGTTAAGAAATTCCATCATATCGCGATTTTCTTGGCTATCTTCGGCACATTTCTCTTTCCATGCCGTTACCAAATCGACTGCTGCATTAAGATTCCAAGCATTAAATGAGGCATCATGCTCAGCACGCTCCTTTAAAGCGAATAACATTTGACAAGGCTTGTCGGCCCATTCCCAGAGAACCGGATGACTGTAAGTTTGCAGAAAATTTTGCGTCAATAGCTGCGTATGTATGCGTAATTGTTGCTGCAGTATATCATGTTGGTGTTGCGTGAAACCAACAGCTGCATTTGGCAAATTATCTACCGGTCGCAACGTTTGGGTATTTCTTAAATTCTCAAACTTTTGCATATACTCGGAATAAACGTGCTTTTTAATGGAAATGTACTTCCAGGTGTAGTTGGTGTCATAAGGAGTGGTGTATCGAGTGTCTGTAGTATTCTCTACTTGGCTTTGCTCCAAATTATCTGTTGCTGACACAACCTTTGCTAGTTGAAAGCAATTCGGTTGACCTTGCACACGCACCGCAATAAGTTCAGGGTCTGTCCTCACAGCCGCCTCAGGTAATGTGATCATTTGTGAAACTATGTGATGGTTTGGCACATTGGCAATAGGTATCATTGTTGTGGGTTCGGGGTTTAGACTGGTTGATGGTGTGGACATGACATTCGGCTGAAAGGAATATTCATTTTGTACTAGATTAGTCGAGGAGATGGTTGCATCGGAAACACAGCTGTTAAGTGCAGGAGTATTTGTCATCAACTCCGACTGTTGTTGGGCTTCGAAGTCAATCTGTCGCGTTACCACATCACGTTCCGGCAATGTGGCGGTGGCGGTGGCGGAGGTGAACGGAGGTGTTGAAGGTGTAGTTGGTATTTGCTGCTTGTCGCCACTAGTGTTATTTTGTAGAAACTTTTGTGGCGTTTCTAGCTCGAAACTTTCTAGTGAAATGCCCTCATTTAGCAAACCTTCAAAAAGTTCTGCTACCAACTCGGTGAGCTCTTTTTTAGATATGTTTACATCGCGAAGTTCCTCAGCATCAACCGTTATTTTTTCGGCCGCAATATATTCCGGATCATTTACCGGATCATCATCATCACCCATAAATGTGTTGTTTAATGGCTTGGAGAAATCATTTAAGAACTGCATCCAATCTTCATCATTTGCTGCTAACTCTGCCGCTTCCTGGACGTCCAAGTGTTCTACATCGGGCGGTACAAACTCAGATTGCAAATCTTCGATTGTAGTCTGCTGCAGACAAAATTTGGAACGCGTGCGTGTTGCTATGCGTAAATTGGCCTGCCTGTCGAAGGGTACCTTAAAGCAACCATCTGCGCTCAGCTTTACTGGCGAGTCCTCGTACTCAGTCTGTGTGAGTGGTGTGCCGGGTGTGCGCGGATTCGATTCCATATCGGATATGGTAGTGTTAGGATCATCATCAGAAATGAAATCGTCCTCCTGAAATTTATACTCTTCGTCATCCTCATCGGAGTGCAGTTCATCAACTATAAGTGATGCAATTTCCGTTGAGTCGTTAAGCGAGGGCAATGCTATGGCAGGTGTGCGATTGAGTTCTTTGGCTTTGGCACGTGTCAATTTCGGAACAGAAGGTGTGTCTGTTATGATGACAGCGCGCTGCTCAGCTTCACGTTGCTCCCGCGCCAGCTCATCCTCTGCTTTAAGCGTGACAAATGCCAGAATGTGCTCATTTTTTACAAATTTCTGCAGCAATTTGCGCATTTCATCATCGCTCAATGCATTGGTACGCGCTATCTTACGCAGTTTCTTCTCTATAGCAATGGCATCCTGCATGTTGCAGTCTTCCAATTCGGACTCCAACTCATCGTCATCACTTTCTTTCGAAATCTCACATAGCTTTCTTTTACGCGTTCTGCTTCTGCCACCACTGCGGCTGGAGGACCGACTTCTGTTGTTATTCTTCTGCATCGAGTCATTGTTATTGCGTTTTGTTGGGCTTCTGGATGGGGTGGGCATTTTAGTTCTTTTATTCTACTTTACCACTGCATTTAAATATTTGGAGAAGGCTTTTTATTGTTTGGACTAATTTTGGACTAATTTTGTTTAATTTTTGGATAGGTCTCGTCTTCACCAGTAGATGCATTGTAAGGACGTCACTACTGAAATCTAAACTGGTACTGCTATTACGTGCAGTATGTAATTTATTGCATAATGCTCCTAATCGGCAGAGCACTGGGTGATGCTTTGTGTTTGTGAAACGGCTTCCATGTTCGTGTTGCTACACCGGATGCCCCGTATGTTTTACTGGTTAAAGCATAAACGGGTCCGTGTTATGGAGTTTTGAGGCTAGAGGGTTTTTAACTAACTCATTTCATCCTACCTGTATGAGACTGTGGAGTTTTGGAGTTTTAAATTTTAACTTTATAGAATTAGTGCAGGTAATAAGTAAATAGATACAGGTACTGATACTTGATATAGGACTTAGGAAAGCACTACGGTATGGAAAGGCTTATAAGGAAGTGCTATTCGGATACAATCTCAGTTGCTATAATATCTCATTAATTGGAAATAATAAATTGATTCGAAAATCATGAAGAGAATTAGTTAAAAAGAATTGACTGAGGAGTATTTAAGAAACAAAAAACAGGAAAATGTTCTAAGGTACGTTAAAAGAAAAATAATCTTCGGTATACCATTAGACATAGAAGAGAAATTATCTTTTTTAGTCAAAAAATTAAAAAAGCGCTACAGCCAGTATAACTACACGAAAGAAAGATTTTATAAATATAACGAAAAATGGCTGGAATTTGAGATTACTGTGCAGAGAGCTTCAAAAACTATCGACAAAATCATTACTTGATCACACACCACAACGCTTGCTACATTCATTTAAAGAAATTGAGTTGAAGCAATATGGAAACTGCAAGTTAATTATTTTTGCAAATATTGAAGTGATGGTTCTTCCAGACAAAAACAATACAAGCAATTGTTATGCAAAAATTCCTTGGACACGGATATGTTCATGGTGTCATTTGTACCATTGCGATTAAAAAAGATTTTGGAGACTCAGAGCCATCGACCAGCACTACGCACATCAGGGATATTTGAAAAAATCGCGCACCATTTTCCACGAAATACTGCAGGCCCATCAAATTTGAATTCAAAAAGGAAACCCAGGATACCATTAAGAAAGAAGTAAGCGATATCAGAGCCCAAATTGCACAGTTTCATCCATTACAAATAAAAATTAACTGGCACGAAATCGAAGTAAGCTACCAATTAGTGTTTAGAATTATTGATGGAAAAGTAGGCCAGGCTTTGACTAAAACAAAGGGTTCATCCAGCTGCATCATATGTCAAACAACATCAAGCCAACTAAACAAAGTCCCAGACAATTAAAATAGATAATACTGATGCATATAAATTCGGATTATCACCACTACATGCAAGAATACAATTTATGGAATACATACTGAAAATCTGTTACGATTTGGTATTCGGATCTACAGGATCAGTAAGAAACAACGACACCAACAAGGAGTTACGAAGCTTACAAAATAATTTGACATGGACAGTAAAACATCAGCATTGGTACTCCATTGTCGTCAACGACGTCTTCAAAGACAACGTCTTCAAAGATGATTTTATGTAATTTATGTGTTTGTATATCAAAAATTTAATGAATTCTCTTATGTGTACATTAGAGTGTCCCAAAAAAAAGAAATATTCTTTTCGAATTCCATAGACCCTTACCCTTTGTTTGAAAGCTTATGGGGTAAAGTATTAGTGAGATTTTTTTTCAGATTTTTTGGAAAAGGTTAGAGGTTGCGCTAATTGGTTTTTCGGCGATTATCCGAATTTCAAGCATAAGTTGGACAATAACAGTCATTATCTAGTTCTGTGAGTCATCATTTCGAAAGACAAATGTCAAAATTTTACTTAAATGTACAAATATCAGAAGTTTTGCCAATTTTTTTTGATCATGTGGGTGTCATATTTTTAATTTTTTCTTAAAATTGGCGTACATTTTTTAAAAAACGCTTTGTAATTTTTGAAAATTCTACAAAACTAAAAAAAGTAATGATGCAGTTTGAAATATAGTTAAAATCTAAGCAACTAAAAGGAAATATTTTTGATTTTACTCTTGCCGTTCCAAAGATATAGCCTTAAAAGCTTTGCTTAAAGCTCAACATTACTCTGGATATTCTCAGTTATGAAGTGTTAAAAAATCTAAAACATTTGTAAAAACAATTCTATTACTAGAGCGTAAATATGAAGAAGGATATTAATAGCATCAGAAGTGTGAAATTTTAAGTATAATATTCGTGCCAGAGAACTGCACAAACTGCACTACTTGAAATCGATTTCAAGTCCTTGCTTAAAATACAAGTTCCAGCTTCCTTGAGCTTGATAATTTTCAATCATGTATGACTTGAATATAAATAAGCCTACGATAGCTTGCAAGTTGCAAGTATGTTAGCTTACAAGCAAACGGCGCGAGGCTGCAAGTAAAGGAAAAAATTTATGCCTTCGACAAAAAGCTTGAAAAGCTTGAAATTGAAGGCAAGTATCCAATAAAAAAGCAATTGTCCAAAAATATTCAATGAGCTTGTGTAGGTAAAGCTTAAGCATATTTTGACTTTTAAGGGTTCTGTGGACTCCGTGGTTGGCACGGATGTTTAAGAGTTTTAAACATCATTTAACAGTGTTAGAATGTCGCTTACTTCGAATCTGATGTCAGAATTAAAAAACTCAAGAGTTAGGGTTGACACCTCCATTTGTTTTATTTTTACGAATTCGGTGCTGGAGTGAACACTAGGTAAAAATGGGTCACTGAATCCGAATCCGTTGCCAGAATTTCAAATTTATGAAATTTTTTGATAACAGTGTTGCCACCTTCTAAAATGTACTGCTTTCCCTTCGAGTAAAAATAAGAAAAAGTTAGGTGGCAACACTAGTAATCATCTTGAATTTTAAAATTCCGACATCAGATTCGAAGTCAGTGACATCCTAAATGATGCTTAAAAATACATTTTACAAGGTGGCAATACTGTAGTAAAAATTTAGGTGGCAACTCTTTCATCAATCTTAAATTTTAAAACTGTGACATTAGGTTCGAAATCAAATCCGTTGTCAGCATTTAAAAATTACAAGAATTCGCAAAAATATAAAAAAATATAGGTGGCAACTCTACCCACCATCTTGAATTTAAAATTTTGATATCAATTCCGAAATCAGCTACCCCCCAAAACTGCCAACCACGGAGTCCACAGAACCCTAAAAAGTCCGAATACACTTAAGCTTTTCCTACACAAGCTCATTGAGTTTTTTGGATGCTTGCTTTAAATTCAATTAATTGGATACTTGCGAGCTTACAAGCTTTTGCCGATCGTTTCAAGCTTTTCAACTTTCTTACCCGACATAGTAAGCCTCAACAAGCCAAGCCAACGAGAAAATATGACTTGTAATTGTTTGGTAGTTTTTGTAAGCAGACTAAAGCTTGCTTTTTCAAGTTTGGATACATACTTGAATTCAAGTCCTTGAAAAAGCTTTTCAAGTAGGTTTGTGCAGTTCTCTGATTCGTATCATGTTTACAACACCAAAAATCTCCAAAAAAAGATTTTCATAGGTCACATTTTTATACCCCAAAGCGTACTGCGTAAGGGGTATATTAACTTTGTCATTCCGTTTGTAACGCCAAGAAGGAGGCGTGGCAGGTATTAAACAATGTATATATTTTTGATCAGCATCATCTTCTGAGTCGATTTCAGTGTGTCCGTCTGTCTGTCCGTCTGTCGACACGATTACAGCCGCAATTTTAAAGCTATCGCGCTGAAATTCAAAATATAAGCTTATTTTTAAAAAAGGAAGATCAAGTCGAGAATGGGCCTCGAATTAAAAATTATAGAAATGCCTCGAAATTTGGCGTGTAAGCTTTGCTCTTCAGTCTTAATCCCGGCTATAAAATTTGGAAAAATCGGATGGAAACCACGCCTACCTCCCATACAAAGTGGCTTTATTTTAAAAGCAAAATCTTTTAAAAATCTGCTCAAATTAAAGAAATGTCTTGAAATTTTGCATATAGGCTTTGATATATAATATAGACCATCACTATGATATTTGACAAAGTCGAATGAAAACCACGCCCACCTCCCATACAAATTGGCTTAATTATAAACGTAAAATCTCTTCAAAATCTGCAAAAATTAAAGAAATGTTTTAAAATTTTGCACATAAGCTTTGATATTTAAAATAAACCATCCGTATGATATATGGCAAATCGGATGAAAACCACGCCCACTTCCCATACAAAGTGGCTTTATTTTAAACGTAAAATCTCTTAAAAATCCACAAAAATTAATGAAATGTCTTGAAATTTTGCACATTAGCTTTGATATATAATATGAAATATCCTTATGATGTATGGCAAAATCAGATCAAAACCACGCCTACCTCTAATACAAAGTGACGTCATCAAAATAGGAAAATTTTCGTTAATATATAAAACTGAACATCATCATGTCTGTCGTGGTTAAAAATTTCGAATATACTTCAATATAGCCGCGGGGGGGTATCTTAGCTTCGGTACCCTGCCGAAGCTCCATCCTTACTAGTTTTGTATGCGAATGCCAGAATCAATTTCAAATTTGTAAATCTTCAAACGCTCGTGGTTTATTGAACTGTGGAATGAGATACTTTTTCAAAATACCTTCATTTTCGATTTATAACATGTGTTTATACGTATTTAAGTGTTTTCTATTATTAATTTTTTACCATGTTTTTAGGTCTTTTTACATGCTTCGAAAAATATAAGTCAAAAGAAATGCTTACAACATTCTTATTTGCGGCTTCTGTTACCAACTATTAATATGAGATAAAAGTTATTTTATCAAATGATTTTAAATACTAGCTACCATCGTCTCCAAAAACTTTTTATGCCGGTTTGCTTCTTAACATAGCTATTTCTTATACTTTTCATCTTCTGTTTTGACAACGTATTCGCGTTTTTCATGAAGCTAGTCTTAAAGAACAAGTTCTGCATTTGACAGTGTAAAATTGTGAAGTACTGTTCATGTGTCCAGAAGACAGCAGGATAGACTTTCTTCAAATACCAGGCTAACATTCAAGACCATCCATAGAAGGCGACCAAAGCAACTGAAGCAAACCCAAGATAACAACAAATACAGCTAAAACTGCAACAAACACGGAGTGACGACAACATTGGAAGGAAGGAGGAAAAACTTTGAAAAGAATTTCAAATGTTGAAACAGAAGAAGAAAAGTAATTTTATGCTACACTCTCACACAGACGAACATACATAGATGGCGACAGCTTCCGCTTCCGCTTGTGTTGGAAGAACAAGCGCTGAATAAGAACTGCAAAGAAATAAGTTTTGCAAAGTAAAATACAATTTCACGCCATGTTTAACAAATACAATTTATTTATTTGTTTTCTTTTCCTTTTTTGTCCTTTTGAAGTAGCAGCAGCAACCAACAGCAACAACAAACGAAACAGAGACGAAAAAGTAAAACTTTGCTGCTGGGCTAACACAGGGTGAGGTTGATGCTATTGTTACGATGTGTAGAGGGTCGAGTGGACAAAAATGGAATTGTGTACTATGTGAAGGGTTTGGTTGAATTCTGCATAAACAAATTTTTATTTGTTTATTTGTTCCTATTTTGCAGGAATAATTAAGATAAAAATTTAAAAAAGTTTATTTGAATTAAGAAAAAAACCCGTTTTTAATTAAATTCGATTATCTACATTTGAGACAGGATACAAAAGAAAAATTGCAATGTTCGCGCACTTAAGTGAAAATGATATTTTCACTGACGTAGCTGCACTTGAGAGTAAATTAATTTCTTTTTTCTTTACTGTGTGAATTTGAATGTCATTGAGTGTATCTGACAGTTGCAGAGCTATAATGTTCGTTGTTATACAAATTAAGAGCAATTCAATTTGGGTATTCGGTGAAAAGCAAGAATGAGAGCAACTGGAAAAATACTACGATACCCGATATACGAGTATCAAGCCAAAGATTGAAAACAGTTGAAACATTTGGAAAATAATAACCGAAAATAAGAAAGCGTTTGAAATGCTGATCAAATATTCAAAAAATACATCATTAAATAAAGAAGAAGCTTCAGGCTTTAGCCAATTTGCTGTTAATTGGTGACATCAAAATTATTTGTTAAGCAATCTGATTTTACTGAGTACAAAAATACAAAGTAAAATAAACAAAAATTGTTACCCAAATTCGAAAATGTTGACATTTTAAAATAGCTTCAGATTTAAATATTAACGTTTATCTGACTTGCTGTAGCATTTGAGCAGCGTGTTCAGATTTTTAGACTCTTAATTAAACAATTTTGCAGCCAGTGAAGAAAGTAAATATTTGTCCTCATTTTAAAGAATGTTGTTTTTACGTTTTAAAACTTGAATTTGTGCGTTGTTGCAACTTTTGCTGTAGTCGGCTTAGCAGCCTTATAAGAGGAATACGGTATACTAGGGCAATTTGAGAAGTCAGTGATTTTTTAAATAAAATAAAGATATTTTTTTGGAAAAGAGGTTATTATCTCCTCTTTATTCCAGTGTTTTTCCATTTTTTTTATTCTTTCCAAATAATATGTTTTATCAAGATTCTCTTTTTTCGACTAAAAGTCTTACCGCAGAGCCATATCTCCACGTTTGGAAATAGAAAGTAGTCGTAGAGGACTAGAACCAGTGATGTGATTCAGACATTATGAAAAATCCCGAATGTGTAAGCAAAAGTCCCACTTTATCCCGCCAGAGGTATCTTAAAATCCCACCAAAAATGTATAATTAAAAGTACATAAAACTTTTTTCCAACTTATTTATATTACAAAAATATATATATTATATCACTCGTATATAACAAAAAAATAATATAACATTTAAAATCTAAATTTTGATTAAAAAAAAAAATAATATTTCCTCAGAGCTTGCTTGGTTTCAAACAAATATCATAAAAAACAAAAATTTTATTTAATAGTCTTAAATGTTCTTTGCGCTTCATTTAAATGAATTCGCATCTATATTGGTTTCTTAATGAAGATTTAATAATACAAATAGCGCTTAAAGTATTTTCGCCAAGTCCATTTTGGTTTTTTCGTTTTTATACCCGTAACTATTGAGAATAACATTTCGGCGCTGGAGTGCGGTAAAGACAGAACATAAGTTGACAGTATTATTAAATTTGAAAACATCGGAGCTTAGGGTCTTTCTGCGGGCCCACCTCTTTCCAAAAACTCGAAACACTATAGGCTAGAGATCATTAAATTAAAATGGTAAATCATTCTATTCATCTTCTAGTGAACATTTGTTTACTTCCACGTAATCTGAGATTGAACGAAGATCCTTAGAATAAACTCTATTATCAATATCCAAAGCAATTTTTGGGTCCCATTTTGGGGCAAAGCTGCCAACTAAGATTGTTGTTTTATTTTGACAGGTATGAAAATCCCACTTGGAAGCGGTCAAAAATCCCGAAAAGTGGGCGAAATCCCGCCAAATCACATCACTGACTAGAACTAGAGAATATGCTGAATGGGGTAGTAGTTCGTAGCCCAATTTATAGATTTTAGCAATGGCGAGTGTAGACATGTGCGTCGTTGCGCTGTCATAGTTAAAGAGCACTTTTTTCGCCAAATGGGTTTTTTTTTGCTTCAAACCAAGGTCAAATCTGTCCAACAGCTGTGAGTGCAGGTGTATGCACAAGATTTTTCCCGGTTTTATTGGTAAAAAATACGTAATTTTCTAGAGAAACAAATTTTTTTTTATTCAAAATATTGGCTATCGGCTTTTATACATTTCGCCCATCTTTGAGGTAATTTATGAGTAGCATGCCAGAAAAACTGCATGTCTTTTTTACGCCAAACCATTCGTCGATCCATTTTCCAACTTCATCGAAATCGCTAAAGTGCTCCTCTGCGAGTGCGTGCCGCATAGATGTGAAGAGGTGATAGTTAGATGGACCCATGTCTGAGGAGTACGGCGGGTTCAGAAGAATGTCCCATTCAAGCCTTTAACTTGTTTTGCTGTATTAAACGACGCGTTGTTGTGCAACAAAATCACTTTACGAGGTTTTGTGGCCCATTTCGATCGTCTTTCGATTAATACTTGGCTTAAATTAACCACTTGTGCGATATTGTTCTGTAATAACGGTTTCGCCGGGCTTCAAGAGTTCATAATACAAAATACCCCTCTGTTCCCACCAGACACACAGCATGGTCCTCTTGCCGAAGCGATTTGGCCTTGGTGTTGAAGGATCAGCCAAAATATATCCGTTTTTTATCACCCGTTACAATTCGATATTTCCTTTCGTGGCGTTGAAGAAGCATTTCACAAGCGACTTTGCGATTTTCCATTTGACGTTCATTTAAATCGTGTGGGACCCATTTACAGAGTTTATTGATCTTTCCCATTGCTTGTAAGCGTCAACTAATTGTTGCATGCGTCACATGAAAAGCTTCTGCCAGTTGTCGTTGAGTTGGGTCATTATCCAATAACTCCTTCTTGATTTTTGAAATCACCACTTTTAAATTGTCGAATCCATGTCTCACATGTTCTATTTGATCTAGCGTGTTCACCATATGTTTCTACCAGCAGACGATGACTTTCAACAACCTTTTTTTTGTGATTAAATAAGAAAAGCAATGCGTGCCTTAAATGTTCTTTTTCAGACACAAAACTCGACCTGATCACTGAACGGTGTGTTAATAAACTTGTGTGTTTATAGTTAAATGTCAGATGAACAAAATTACGCATGTGTCAAACAAAACAAAATGCAAACAATATTTTTAATGCATAAAATAAAAATCAGAATTTGCCCCAATATTTTTTCAGCACATATAACCGTTAATTTTTTATTTTAAAACTTTAAGCAAATTTAATTGTAAGCCTTTTTGAATTGCTTACACATTCCGTAATGTTTATCGCTATTTATTTCAGGTTGCGTTACCACATCACTACTTAGAAATATGATTTTGGAAATACTGGTCATTATCAAATGAAGAAGGTTCTACAATCGATACCAGTAATCGAAACACCTTTTTAGAACTGGACAGTTACAAAAGAGTTATTGTTAGTGTGGAGACTAGACATGAGTAACGCATTTAAAATCGCTGCGTTGATACACCATCTCAAACGCAGTTTACTGTATCAGCGGAATGCGTTAATGCAATTGCGCCATAGCGTAGTTTGAAATTCTATGATTCCTATATCAACAAGAATGTAATCCACGCAGTGAGAATTAGAGAGAGTTTGAGTTGACAAACGCGTTGAATTATGTGGTCAATTTTTCGAACGCTGAGAATTTTGTGGTGGAATAATAAGCGCAAATTGGCTTCACTTAGAAAGAATAAGTGAAATCTAAAATCTAAGAAATCGTAATGCTAATAGATTCATATAGTCAATAATCAATAGATAATTAAACGAATCGCATATTAGAGCATCCACCAAAAATTTTGATATATTGAACTTCATGCATGCAGCCAAACAGTATTTCGATTTGATGCGAGTTATCAAACAGATACTTACGCGTTCCTGGTGTACAAATCAAGTTCGAAGTTTGATTCAATTTACTTCTACTTTGAACAAGTTCAACATTATAACATTCAACACACTTCAAGCATTCATGCTTATTTGCATCTTCCCCAATGGACAAGGGTATACATACAGCCCTTATTTACTTACTTACTTACTTAGTTGGTCGTAACAACCCGTGTCCGGGTTTCAACCGACCTCATCAGCTCTCGCCAGGCGCCTCTGCTTTGCGCGCGCCTTCTCCAATCGGATACACCAAGTGCGGTTAGGGCTTCCTCAGCCTGGTCCATCCATCGGAGGCATGGTCTCCCTCGTCGTCGTTGACCAGCGACCCTCGCCTCGAGCACCTTTTTCGCTGGAGCTTCGTCGTTCATACGATGGACATGACCCCTTACAGCCCTTATTTATACAGAGAAATAGTGTTCGCTTTCAACTTTCTGTCCCTATGTACAATTTGTGCAATTTTTGCTCGCTGCATAAATATTTTTTACTTTTGCGTTGAGCGCGTCATTTACATTACGGCGCTAGTGCGTTACTTTTATTACAACAAGTGTATCAACGCAGTAACGCATTTGAGTGCTTCAACTCAATAACGCAACGCAGCACTGCGTTACCCATGTCTAGTGGAGACTGATTGGCTAACATAGAGTACTGGAACCGAAAAAAGTATGAAAATCCTTGACTTATACGATTAGTTTTAATTATGCACAAACAAAAAAAAAAAAAAAAGACAGTGTCGATAGTATCCTAGGTGTGGACGTAGAATTTTTTCAAAATTTTAACAAACAAAATATATTTTCATAAATAATTCGAATTTATTATGATATTTTAATAATAAATGAGGTTTATAATAGCATAACTACCATGCCAGTCTCCAGTCTCGATATATGTTAATCTGCATAGCAGAGGTTTTATTCAAACAATTTTTTGAAAATCGAACTCTTTTTTAATTGATTTTTGTTGTACAACTTCTGGAAAATATATAAAAAAATTTGCGCCAGAGTACCAACTGATCAAACCGAAGCAGCTCTTAAAACGCTTGATGTACGCTGTATATGTGTATGTACGAGTGTATGTGTGTTGGGAATGTTTCCTGCAGGCCATGGCATCATTGACGAATTTGTGTTTATGATTTCATTCAAGAAACTTACTGTATAAGCCAGATTTGCAGAATATTTTTTAACTCATCTGCATTGGTTTCGTCAACATTAAAAAAAAAAACAAACAGAACAAAGAAACAACAAAAACAGTAAAACACGCGCTAACTGATAACTCTTCTCTCTTGTATTTCTTGTCGACAATTCTATAACGCGTCTGGCTTGTTTTCGTTCATTAAAAAATTTGTCGAAAATTTCCCTACAAAGTCTAATATTTCTCTTATATTTCGGGGTAAGATTCCCTTATATATCAAAGATTATAAAAATCAAAGAATATATAAAAAGAGAAAAAAGAAGAACATTTTTTTTCATATTTCTGTCTTGCTTGTTGACGAAAGTTCCCCGACGATTCAGTAATATATTCATGCACGAAAAATCTCAATATTTCTGTATTGCGTTCGTGCACGAATTTGGGATTTTTGTATGGGATTTTCGTCAATGAAATGTATGGCCGAATCAGCATGTTTCGTCAAAGATGAACAAAAAACGTTTATGATTCGCTTTTCAGTTCTTTAAGACTTGGACTACTTGGATTCTATGTTTATATACTATATAAACTAAATTATACTACACTCTGAAATAATTACAAATTTACTATAACTATAATACTAGTTTTTTGTTTGAAATTCAACTGAAGTGTAATTTCACTGCAAGTTTAATTGTAAGTTTTCAATGTTTATAATTATATACGAACTATAGTAAAATTAAGCAAGATATGTTGAATTTTGCTGCAATATTAATATTAACCTATTTTTTCATCATATATTTCATTGCATATAGACATATGTAAGTGTTGAATTTTCAACATTAATTGTATAATTGCATCATATAATCATTCAAGTTTGGTTATGAGCAAGAAAGCAGCATATTATTCAGTCTGGTATCCGCTTCTCTATTTACAAAAATTGTGTTAAATAACGTGTTTTAATTTTAAGCTAAGATTGTAAATATTTTTTGCCTTGTAATGTACTTAATATATATATTGAAAAGTGTGCGAGAAGTGCTTAATAAATATTCAAAAACTGATTTTAAAAATGCTTTGTTTTATTTCTTTAACTCTAACGCCAAATTGATATAGCTTCTTGGTGCAACGGACTTGAAGGTTTTTCTTTTTTTTTATTCAGATTTGTGTGTTTTATAAATGTTGAATCAATCATAAAATTAGTTGAAGCTTACTTCAGTTTTAATTGCATTTTTATATTACTACATTATTGTAGTAAAAGTAAACAAAAGTTGTTGAATATTATTCATATAAAGGTTGTAATTTTGCAATAGTAATCCAAAAATAATAGCAACATTAAACAACTAATGTTTTAGTTAACTACAATGCATGTATTAAAGCTTAAATATTACCATATATTTTAAGCAAAATTAAATACCAACTACTGAATTTTATTACATAATAATAGCAAACAACAAATGTTGAATTTTATAAAGGTGTGTAAATTTACTACAGTTATAGTAGCTAAACTGTTGCCTACAACTTTTGTAGTAAATTTCAACAAAAACTTTTAAGAGTGTATATAAAAAAATATTTAATTGTTACAGTTTTATTTGAGTTTGACCGCTTTAAGGATTGAAGCTTTAAATGCGTTTTTCTCGATACATACTTTTGAAAACGGCCCACACTACTGCAAGCAAACTAATCGACCGATTTTTGTTCTTTTTTTTAATCTGCTTGTAATATTATTCTATATATCTTTTACCAAAATGACCGTCTTTGAAAATTTTGTCTACATTTTAACAAGCAATAATATGGACAAAAATGACGTAAATTTTACGAATTTTTTTCTACAGTTCATAATTTTCATTCCGTTTTGGTAAAAGATACTAGTAAGGAATTGAGCTTTGGCAGGGTACCGAAGCTAAAATAGCCCCCACAGCCCTATTAAAGTATATTCAAAGTCCTTAGCCGTCTTTAAAATGTTTATGCATAAAAATATTTGTGTCATACGCCTAATTTTATTTTACCCTTTACTGCCACATAGAGTAATTTGTAGACTGGTCATTATGTTAAAGAATATAAGTGCAAAATTTGATTGGTAGTAGGAGCAAATTCATACCAACGGTGCAAAATAATTTCGCTTAATCTTAAAGTGGCACGCGCCCCGTTCAATTCCGCCCAAATTTTTTGACTACTGACTGCTCATTATTCCAAAGACTATGGAAAATTTGGAAGAAGTCGGACAAAGGCAATAGGAGTTCGATTTAAATTAAAGTGGCAAGCCCTTTGCAATTCCGTCCAATTTTTTAGACTAATGACTGCTCATTATTCCAAAGAATATATTTGCGAAATTTGGTTGAAGTCACAAAAATGGTGTGGAAGGAGTTTGATTAGAATTAAATTGACACGCCGCTTGTCCAATTCCACCCACTTTTGTATGCTTAAAACTTCTCATTATACTAAAGAATATATGTGCGGAAATTGGTTAAAATCAGAGAAACGGTGTAGATATAAATTTTGAAAAAAAAGTGCCACTCCCCTGTATAGTACGCCCACTTTTATGAACTACAGGCTGATTCTAATGCCAAATAATATTTGAGCAAAATTTGGCTTAAGTCAGACAAATGGTGTAGAGGAAATTCGATTATAATTAAATTGACACGCCCCTTGTTCAATCCCAACCACTTTTTTAGACTTAAAATTCTCATTGCACTAAGGAATAACATATTTGTAAGAAATTTGATTGAAATCGGAACTGTTAAAATAAAGTCACTTTGAATGGGAGGTAGGCGTGGTTTTCATTCGACTTGGCTCATTCTCGGACTTGTTCTCCATTTTCAAAAAAGATTTTTATATTTTGAATTTCATCGCGATAACTTTAAAATTACGGCTGTAATGGTGATCACAGATGGACATACGGACAGACAGACGGACACTGGGAAATCGACTCAGGAAGCGATGATGATCAAAAATATATATACATTTCTGTACCTGCCACGCCTCCTTATTGGCGTCACTAACGGAATGACAAAGTTAATATACCCCTTACGCAGTACGCGTTGGGGTATAAAAATATATGTTAAACAAAAAAATTTTTCGTTATACTAATAATGTAAAATAACATGCAAATTGAATTTTTTGTAAATATAATAAACATTTTTAAAAAACGTCTTCTTAAGCTTGTCTTAATTTTAACTGCTTTTGCCGAAGACCTCCCTTAATCTTGCTGAAAATTAATAAAAACAATAACAAACTACAAAAACGAAATAAATATTGAAAAATATTCGTAAAACGGTTCTTGATTTATATAATTATAATGGTTTTTATTTAGTACCGCTGCGTTTTAAAAATATCAAATATAAACTAATATAATTACCTCTAAGTAGGCATTGGCAGGTGTTCGAAGCACTACTAGCAGGCCTTGAAATGGATATCGGAGGCCTACCCTACTCGTAGCCAAGCATATTTACTTTTTTATATGAAATGGGAAAATTTTTCTTGTGTTCCGCTCTCCCTTTAGAATGGCTAAAATAAGGGATTAACAAAACAGTGTTAAGAGGTCGCTGACTTCGAATCTAATGTCAGAAATTTAAAATTCAAGATGGTGGATAGGACTGCCACCTAGGTTTTTTTTATTTTTACGGTTTTGGAGCTGGAGCTAACACTAGGTAAAAATGAGTCGCTGAATCCGAACAATTTGTCAGAATTTCAAAATGCAGTAAATGTTTTTGTAATAGAGCTGCCACCTAGTAAAATGTATTTTTAAGAGTTTTAAACATCATTTAACGGTGTAAAGGGGTCGCCGACTTCGAATCTGATGTCAGAATTTTAAAATTCTAGATGGTGGATAGGATTGCCATCTAAATTTTTTTATTTTTACGAATTCGGTGCTGTCGCGAACATTAGGTAAAAATGGGTCGCTGAATCCGAATCTGTTGTCAGAATTTCAAAATGATGTATTTTTTTAATAATATGGCTGCCACCTTTATAAAATGTATTGTTACGAGTTTTAATGAAATTTGATGATGATGACACTGTTAAATGATGTTTAAAACTGTTGACAATGCATTTAAGTTGGTGGCAACACTATTACAAAAAATTACACAATTTTTAAATTCTGACAACGGATGCGGACTTAGTTAAAGTTCCGACAACGGTTTCGGATTCAGTGATTAATTTTTACCATCTTGAAGTTTGAAATTCTAACATCACATTCGAAGTCAGCGACCCTCTAACACTGTTGAATGATGTTTAAAACTCTTAAAAATACATTTTACTAGGTGGCATTACTGTGGTAAAAAATAAGGTGGCAGCCTTATCCTCCATCTTAAATTTGAAAACTGTGACATTAGATTTAAAATCAAATCTTTTGTCGGAATCTTAAAATTACAAGAATTCGCAACAATACAGAAAAATCTGTGTGGCAATCCTACTCGACATCTCGAATTTTAAATTTTGACATCAATTCCGAAAACAGCTGCCGCCTAAAACTGCTAAACACGGAGTCCACAGAACTTTGCTTCCAAATAAAAACTTAAAAAATTCGAAACTACTTCGAAATAGCTCGAATAGCTCAAAACAACCCGGGTAGTTCGGGTATTGACCCTGGTAATTCGAACTACTCGGGTAGCCTGGATACTCGAAATACTCGTAAATCGAGAGCCCTAACAATAATATAGAATATAAATCGATGGTTTCCTTTGATTATTTTATCTTGCAATTGTGTTCCATTAAATGTATGAATTTAAGGGGGGAAAGTGGGTATGGGGTAAGGTTAATTCTGCCTAAAAATTACACATTTTTACGAATTTTTTCACATGTATCACTTAAATTGATGTAGGTATAATAAAGCAACATTTTAAGAATATTTAGTACGAAATGCCGGCCATTTTTCGGAAGCACCTCCAAAAAAAAGTGGTTTTGCGCTGAACAGCATTGCCCATCAGCGAATCAACTGAAATCAAAAACTGATTTAGATTTTTGGCAAAATTCGATTTTTGACAAAAAAAAAAACGACATATTTCTTACTGTAAAATGAAAAATATGCAAAGAAATAATAAAAACTTGACAGCGTTACCTTATAAAGTTAGTTGTGAATGAGTGTACCAAATTTCAAAACAAACAGTTCAGTTGTTTTGGCTGGAGAGTGTTCACCAACTTTGAAAATACGAGTCGTGGGAAAATCGCTTTAAAGTTTTGTACGTTCGAAATCGACGTTCGAGGTCCACTTAAAAATTCATATCTCCGTTAGTTTTACTCGGAACGACTTCAAATTTGGACACAATATTTTAGAGATTATGCAAAAAGTATAAAAACCTTACCCCCATTAAATATAAAAAGAGGATAACTATATCGTACTTTACTTACCATTAACTCATTTTTTTCCAAAAGTGAACTTATACAACTTTCAAAAATAACGGCACATATATTTCTTTTCCACAGTATGTTCAAAACCACCATAAATCGTTCAGCATCAAAGTATCTGCCATGTCTTGAACTTGAAGTTGATTTCCACTGTGTTTTCGTTGATTTTGTAAAGATGTTTACATTTTTATTTTAAGTCAATATTTACACATTTGTATTTTTTCATATAGTCGTTCGTTGTACTGTTGTTTTGATGAATATTTCGTTATTGTAGCCGCCGACTTCCAACGCTATGTTGTTGTCTGTTAAGGATAAAAATAAAACACATGAAGCCATCAACGTTGCCACTTGGCTATATTGTCGCCTAAACTAATTTACATATGAAAAGTTGACTACCATATTACTTGCGATCATTGTGACTGACAAGTGGATGCCACCTAGTGAGTAATTTTTAATGGACATTCTTGCAAACAAAGTGTAAACAATGATTGTTTCTTACACTTACGTATGGAAATTTATCATTAATGTGTTTAAGCATAAAGTTTTCTTGTGGAAAATTTAATATTTTCTTTATATAGGAAAAAAATAGATTTAGGTTTGATGATTGGAAAATAAATATGGCTTCGATTGGTCAAGTGCGTTAAAATAGATTCTGCTTTAAGATAGAAACCTTTAAATGACGAATCGACGTTGTTGAGTCATCATCAACGCTGACCGCTACTATAGCTATGTTTTCGATCAAACGGGTGGTACGGTGACGACCTCTCCTTTTCACGTCAAATTGATTGATTAAATTGAGAAGTGTGCAGATTTCGCGAATCGTATCCGCAAATTTTCACTATTTTGATAGTGAATTTTCACAATTTGCACGCGTTGCTCCTGAATTTCTCCATGACCAAACCTCCATCCTTGTTGGCAGCTGTTATAGATTTAGAACTCTGGACTTGTTACAAAAAAAGTAGTGCCTAAATCAAAATATTAGTGACTTTTAGGACAGCCTTTAGAAGATACATAGATACATTCTTCTGATTATTTTATCAAGAATTTATGCTCCATTAAATGCAAAACTTCAAATATAAAATCACGATATCTATATCATACTTAATTTAACATTAACTTTCTTAACATTAAATTGGACTTATAGCACATTAAAAAGTAACGTCACATATCAAAACAGTTTGTTCAAAACCACCAGTCATAACTCAAAAAAGATATAGTACATACCAGGGTTTGAAAAGCAAAATATTCAGTTCGTTAGAATCCAAACCATAAAAATTTCAATAATTTTTATATACATATATAGATTTTGGAAAAATGCAACTTGTGGGTGATAAAAGTGGTAGAAACTAAAAAAGTGCTAGATTTACCACAATTGTGGAAAAGTGACAATACTGATGATTCTTGTAGCAAGTGGCTTAGCAGCTACCCAAACCATAAAAATCTATTAATCAACTCTTGTAGCAAGTGGCTAAGCAGCTACCCAAACCACACAAATACCTTAATATATTATTGGATGAGCTGCAACATAACTTCAATTGCACTTAATACTAAATCAATGACATAACGAAGGGAAGGTGTTTGGCTCAGTGGATAGAGTATAGAACTTCCAACCTAAAAGATTACGGGTTCGAATCCCCACTGCAGGTGAAGAAATGCTTTTTTATATTTGTTATATTAAATTGTCTTGTAAAAAACAAAGAAACAAAGAAACCATATAAAATTCTAAGAAAAAATATGTCGAAAATTTTTCAGATTTCACTCCAAACAAATCACAGAACGGGTAAAAAGCTTCGCTTCAAAAAAAAATCGTAACCTTTACGGTCCTTAATTAAAGATATATGCAAAATTTAAATATATTTAAATAATATCTTTAAAATAATAAAAATATTTAAATAATTTAATAAGAAACGTTATGATTTTTGAGTATTTCAGAAAAATTTAACATTTATTTCAGAATGATAACAAAAGATATTAAGAGACATTATATTATATATCACTTTATTATAAACTTAAAAAACAATAAGTTAAACAAAACAACAACATAAATATTTTAACATAAATTGCAGTTAGTAAAAGGATGATGTGAATAAAATTTTCTTTTTATAGTAAGAAAAAACTATTTCTACTAACAAAAAAAAAACACTTAGTAAACAAAACAAACTGAAATATCGATTTTCAAAGAGTATAGAAAAATTTTATTAATAAAATGAAGGAGCTTACATGAATGGCAATCCTCAAAAATTTTTGAAGAAAAATCTTAAAAAGATTAAGGCATCCATCGTCTCATCCGATAAACTAGATCGCACTTGATTACAGATATATCCTGAGGTGGAGAAACACCTTTCAGACTCCATACTAGTTGGAGAAATTGTCAGCAAATATTCGTACAAGTTTTTACCATTTTGGCAGCCAAAAGTGAACAAGTCTATCCTCTACATCAGCAATTCGTCGTAGCTGTGAGTGGCTGAGGTCTGTTGTGGATTTTTTGGTAAATCACGTTCCATAATTGCATTGTCCATCATTTTTTGCAGGGATTCATGTGCTTCTGAACAATTGAAGTCGCTTGCACAACTCAAAGTTGAAATATATTGTTGTTCTGAAAATCCATTTAATATCTCTACCAGTTCTTTTTTTATTAACGAAACTTTATACGACATTACGAAATCAGGCTTTTCTTTATTTAGATTGGTTATTATCGTTATTTTATTCGAGCTTTAAGTGCTTTTAATAGCGGCTTACTTAAAAACACAATTTCATAACTCTAAGACAAAAAACTTCTAGAGTAATTTTTAAGGGTTTGAAAGTTTCAACAATATGATGTATTACAGTTAAAATATCATTGCGTTTGGATAACGTTTGTGCATAAAAATAAAAGGGTAATTTGATAATAAAAATGCCATTGAAAACATTGCAGTGGCATTTATAGTTGTTGAAATTTTTTTTCAGAAACAGAAAGAGATTATAAATAAATATATTTAAATAAATAACAGAAGATAAGAATAAGTACTGAATTGTATTTTGCATCCCTGACCACTTACTTACTTACTTACGTGGCGCTTACAATTGTAAGCTGGTTTTGGCCTGTTGTAAAAATTCCCTCCAGCCATTTCTATTTTGCGCTTGCTGGCGCCAGTTGGAAGCTCCAAGTTTCGTCAGGTTGTCCTCTACTTGGTTCTTCTAACGTAGATGCAGTCGTCCTCTTCTGCGTTGACCGCCGCTGGGTACTTACTAACTTACTTAGGTGGCCGTAACAACCCGTGTCCGGGTTTCGGCCGACATCATCTAATCTCTCCAGGCGCCTCTGCTTTGCGCGCGCCTTCTCCAATCAGATATACCAAGTGCGGTTAGGGCTTCCTCAGCCTGGTCCATCCATCGGAGGCATGGTCTCCCTCGTCGTCGTTGACCAGCGACCCTCGCCTCGAGCACCTTTTTCGCTGGAGCTTCGTCGTCCATACGATGGACATGACCCAGCCAGCGTAGTCGCTGCACAGTTATACGCCGAACTACGTCAATGTCTTCGTAGAGCTCATACAGCTCGTTGTTCATTCGGATGCGATAGTCATCGCCGATTCGAACAGGACCGAAGATTTTGCGAAGAACTTTTCTCTCGAACACCCCCAGAGCGGCTGCGTCAGTTTGCGAAACTACCCATGCCTCAGCGCCATAAAGCAGCACAGGTAGAACGAGCGTCTTGTAGAGTGTTAGTTTTGTCGATCGAGAGAGGGCTCTGGAACTTAGTTGCTTACTGAGCCCGTAGTAGCATCTATTAGTAATTATTGTTCTTCGCTTTATCTCCAGACTGACTTCGTTGTTGTTATTAATGACGGTGCCAAGGTATACAAACTCCTTGACTACTTCAAAGTTATAGCTGCCGGATGAAACGTGGGAGTCTAAGCGCCGCGCTCCCTTGTTTGTAGATAGCACATACTTTGTTTTACCCTCATTTATCGTCAAACTCACTTTGGCTGATTCCTTTTCGATAGCGGCGAAAGCAGCGGTAACATCTCTCTTGGTTCTGCCAACAATATCAATATCATCAGCGTACGCAAGGAGCTGGACACCATTATAGAAAATGGTGCCATTACAATGCACACCGGCCTTTCGTACGATCCCCTCCATGATAATGTTGAAGAGATCGCAAGACAGTGGATCGCCTTGCCTGAAACCTCTTTCGGTATTGAAGGTTTCGGAGAGGTCATTTCCTACCTTGACGGAGCTGCGTGTGTTGCTCAACGTAATTCTGCAAAGTCTAATCAGCTTTGCAGGTATACCGAACTCAAACATTGTTGCGTATAGGCAATCCCTTCTCGGGCTATCGAACGCAGCTTTAAAATCGACAAAGGGATGGTGTGTGTCAATTTGATTTTCGTGGGTTTTCTCCAGGATTTGTCGTAGCGTGAAAATTTGGTCTATCTTTTCGCGAAGGATCTTTTTCTCGAAAAAGTCCAAAGTCTTTTCATCAGAGCTGCTCAATGTCCAGGTTTGTGCTGCATATAACAGGACGGGCATGATTTGTGACTCATAGAGCATGACTTTTGTTTGTCGAGGGAGGGTTCTGCTTCTCATTTGCCAACTGAGCTCAAAGTAACACCTGTTGGCAAGAGGTAAATGAAGTTCTTTTGTACTCCCAAATAAACTTTTTCATGAAACAGCCTTGGGCAGTTTAGTAATGTCCAAGGAAAAAGTTCCACCAGGAGATGTTAGCTATACTTCAATAAACATGTTGGCAGTCTGTTGCTGGTCACTTAACATTAAGCCGATGATAAGATATATAAACAAAAAAGGTCAATTAAACATTTTTAGAGAAAGAAAAAAAAAAAAAATAAAATGCAAAAATTAGCGTTTTAATACGATTACTAAAAATTCGATAGTGCATTACTATTTCAGCCGATTGAATTAAATGATAACTTGTTGAACGCAAAATTAAGCAGGCTTTTAGAATCCTTCCAAAATTAATGGTGCTACAAAACAAAATTTGTTAACAAAACATTGTTAAAATTGAAAAAATTAAAAAAGAAAACGAGAAATTTTGAAATGATTCTACCTGTACCTGTGTTATTTCACTCGATAGAAAAACGATCTCTTAACTGTTTTAAACGTCTATTTTCTTTTCTTTTCTCAACATTTAATTTTTTTTAAATTGAGCTAGCTATAACGCAGTTAGATAACAAACTATACATGCTCCTACTTAAAATCAGTTTTTGGACCACAAATCTCGGTTTTGAGGGTATATTAAAAAAACTGAGTACGCAGTTATCTTATGTTCAACCATAGCTACTACCTTTATTATGCCTCGAGTCAAGTTTTTTGACTTTTTCTCATTTTGTAACACCGTGTAATTATTATTTTTTGCTCAAAACTCTAATAGTCAATATATAATTATTACTTTTTGCTTTTTATTATACAAAATGCATAATTGGAACGGTTTTTTTTCAAAAAGAGACCAAGCTGCGCTAATTTTACCAACTAATTTAATAAGCTTACCGCACATTATAACGCAACACGAAATCCAATTCAAAATCAAACTGTGTTGCCAAAAGTTCTCTTACTACAGAAATCAAAGCATTTCAAACTACGTCATAACACACTTGCGTTAACGCATTTCGCTGATACAGCTGATACAGTGTGCCTGAGTTAGAGTATCAGCACAGATTTTTTTGCTGCCTTACCCATACCTAACACAGATGGTATTAATAACAGTGTCAAATGGTAAAATTTAATTTTCGGAGACCTCCTTAAACACTTTGTTAAGTGAAGGAGAGAGAGAAAGCACAATAGTGACTCGAGTTTCAAAAGATTTTCCTTGCGAATTTCACAAATACAGCAGCTATTTTTTTATCTTAAACAAAATATACAAACATTTTAAATCTTGAATTTGACACTGTTACTCATGCTTTTGACAAAATAAATTCCTTTGTTGGTATATTAGTAAAAGGAACAGAGTGAAGTTTTTCCAGTAACTGCCTTTTTTTCTAATACAATAAATGATTTAATAATATGTAAAATTGAGCTCATTTAAATCCTCTTTTTTTTTGTAGTGTGCCTGGCTTGAAATATGAAGCCATAACCTGGATCCTGTCCCATTTATGTGCGAATCTGCAACATAATCGAGTTGAAAGTTGTGCCGAGTAATAATGTCGAAGACTGCGACAACTTTGGAACAGAGAGGTAATGTTTTTTGTTGTTTGTTTTTGTTTTTTTAATCAAGAGCACACTTTCGATGCTAATCGGGTGTTTGTTTGCATAAATACTGTTTCCGATATGATACTCGTCTCATATGGCAGACAAAAATGTTATTGTTGTGAAGTGTATGTATATATATATATGTATGTGTGTGTGAATAATTTTTTTAATTTTAATAAAGTACGCCTCTTTTAACAGCTCACTTTTCTTACTTATTTGTTGTTTTTTTTTTTTTTTTTTTTTTTTTGCTGAGTTTCAGGGGTGACAAGACTTAATCGAAGGGAATTACCTTTGTCATTGGTAACAAATGGTATCAAGTAGGCAAGGATAAAGGAAACAAGAATGTTGGGAAGTTATTTCACAACTACCCGATACTGTTATTAGTTTCAATACAATGCTTGTTACGAGTATATAATAAATATTTAATTATATGCCGATACGCAAGGAGTGACTCACATTTGGCATGAGAGCCTTAGGAAAAAAAGGTGAATTCATTGCCTGAGGCTCTTTTATTGTTGTTGGCTTAATTTGACATGCTGGTTATTTAATTTGCTATTTGTCAGAAATGTTTATTATAGCAATATGTGCATTTAGAACGTTCAAATGTCAAAAATGTTTGGGTGTCGAAAAAATAGAAACCATGAAACGAGTTGTTGATATCCTTGCTTATTAGACTCAAACCCAGAAGGAGTTACAATACATAACTGTGGTAGATTTGCTTTATAAACGCTACAGAAAATGACTCAACATCCAGCTGTGATTTTTATTTGATTAAATTAAAAAAGTTTTTGGCAGGTCAGCCCATTCTCTGTGCTGTGCCTGGGGGTTTTTTTTACTTCTTATTTGTTTTTTCATTAAATGAAGCCATTTAACAGGCTTATGGAAAATTTTTTATCTATTTTTTTTTTTTATTTCAAGTATATAACATTGTAAAAGTTTTAAACGTTGCCCCCTCTTTTATACCTGTGAAATTTGATATTTTTAAATATATTTATTCTCTGTTCATCATAATGAAATAAAAACAAATTTAGTGATATTTTCTCTTTTTAATTTCTGCCTGCCTTTTTCACTCACCTGTGTTCACTTATTCGTAGAACATGTATCTATTGTGTACGATTTTCACTTAGTTTTGTTTAACTGTGAGAATGTCGAGCTCATCCATTGTTTCTGTATCGCTTACATAAACATTTTATTGCGCAATTGAAATTGTTACTTCTATCTGTTTTGTTTTTTTTTTTTTTCGCCCCCGTCAATACTTGTTTTTCATACTCATGTGGCTTTATTGTATTTGCCAATGTAAATGATCCTTTGATAACATCTTGTATAACCCACTCAATGTTTTTACCTACTGATTTATATAAACAGAATCACAGTTTACTCTGTTATATTTGCACTTTTATTTATCAGTATTTGTTTGCGGTTCCTAGATAAATATCGGTGGAGTTGTTTGCTTTGATTGCACCTGTACGTACTTCAGAGATTGAATTATGTTAGAGACGAAAACTGCAGCGGGTTACTTTAGTATCGTGGGAACATTAACTTTATTTGACTTTTCTCCAATTTCGCCAAGTAGGTATATGTCGATGATTTAAAATAGAATCTTAATGAAAGAAAACGATAACGTATAAGAAGTTTTTGTCATCATAATGTTGTAGAGCATAAAAAAACTTTTTTTTTATATATCTTTTTTTTTTTTTTTGTCAAGCTACCAGTGGTCTTGTGACAAAGAACATGTTGCCATCTCAATTTAGGCATCAATTCCCAGAATATTGTGTAAACTTTCGTCTAAATCAGACAAAGTAGTAGTTAGAGGTAGGGTTGCCAAGTGGTCGGGATTTGTCAGAATTGTCCAGTTATTGTAGTGCTTGTCCCGTGTCCCGTTATCGGACAATTTGTCCCGGAATCTTAAAAAAACTGACATTGAAAAAAATATTGGCTGTACGAAAGCAACTGTACGCTACCATTTTATATGCCAATTCAACAAAATGTGTCTATGAGCTCTAAAAATTGCTTTCAAGTCTTGACCAGTGTAAAAGGTTTTTGGAGTTGAGCTTTTAGGTTCATTAAATCTGAGTTTTTAATCTGTATATAAATAATAAATATGCTAAGGAAAAACAGTTCAGTACCATTTTCTCCTGAGTTTCTTAACCGGTTTTGATGATTATTTTTTATATGAATCAAAGTAGAGAGGAGCATCGACGAGTTTTTAAATAAAAATGCTTGCTGAAATACCCGGCGTTGCTCGGGGTGGTATGGCATTCAGGGTGTTTCTCAACCGATTTTGATGATTTTTTTTTAGATGAATCTGAGTAGGGAAAAGAAGTGCACCGAATAGTTTTTAAAGAAAAATGCTAGCTGGAATACTCGGCGTCGCTCAGTTCGAATTTCGACAAGAGGCGTACTCTAGTAAAGCTAAATATAAACGAATCTTGTCTAAATTTCCAGAACTTATATCAAATTTCACCAGACGGCGAAAAAATGTTTAAAGCATCTCGAGCAAACTGAAAATACGTTAAATAAATATATTTTTTATTTTGAGGAGCAGCAGAAAAAAAAAACGGAGATATCCACAATGAACTTAAGTGGCTTTTTTCGATTCGGCATTTTCAACCATCTCCGGATCGACTGACCAAAATCACGAATTAAACATTACTTAAACCCCTTTAAATGTAGTCTTAAAATGGTGTGTAGGAACAAAAGCTACTTTTATTTAACATTAATGTTTTATTGTTGTAAACTGTTTTATTTTTTATTATTTAGTTTTTATTTATGACCATACTGCTTATGATTTACATTAAATTTATGTTCATTTTTCTTATGCTTTAGTTTTATGTTTTACAAATACAAACACTAGCACGCAAATGTGATTTTTTTTTTGTTGTCCTGACGACTTAAAAAAATCCCGGCATTTTTTTGACTTGTCCCGACAACAAGCTTTCAGGATATGGCATCCTAGTTAGAGGAAAAATTTTAATTCATTAAAAAATTAACTGAGGAACTATCTTCGACTTGGCCGCAGTCTAAATATCCAACAGGCGTGCTTAAGTTTTTTCGAAGTTAAAAAGATATTCGTAGTATAGCCTTGGGTTTTATCCAAAATTCAAACTTGGAATACGTTTTATGTATCAAAGCTTACGTGCAAAATATCTTATTAATATATACATAATCTATATATTTATTCCGGTAAGGGTCCCCTTATTTCAGCAAATCTACAAACGCTACAGCAACACTTGACATGCCATTAGAAAGGTCGTGAGGTAAGCAGAAAATTATTAGATTTTTGATAACTAGTAGCGTTGAGCAGATATGAGCGTTTAGAGTTGAAAAAATGGCAAAAAGATTTAAGACACGAACTCGCTCTAATGTGAATGATAAAGTTGATTTCCAAAGCGAAGTAGGGAAGTACTCCCGGTTCTCGGGGCGTTATCACTAGTTTCCATAAATTTGTATAGATTCTACTATAAGTCACTTTTCGTAGGATGTTGGTGGAGTTTCCATTCGATTTTGGAAAATTTCAAACTTGGAATACATATGGGCATTTCCGCCGAAAGGTCCACTCTGAACAAAAAATTTAATTTCAGTAAAAACGTAATATTTTATGTTATTATCTTAGAAAAACATTTAAATTTTATTGATGTAAGCAATTTATACATAAATTCATTTACACATGATGATTTTTTTAAATAAGTGTTAAGTAAATGTTTCGTAAACGTTTTTGTTTTAGTCAAAATGGAAAGTATAGGCTAAAAATAATAATGAAATGATTGTGGCAAGGAGAGAACAAAATATTTATTTAATTTGTTTTATAATTTCTTAATTCCATAATTACTTAATTACCTAATTACTTAATTACTCAATTGAATCATAATGAAAAAAATGTCACGTTCGAAATGTTACTATTGTAAAATGTATGTTACAAAATTTACAGGATTTCTTCGATCACCATTCAATAAAATTATTAATTCCGTTACACTTGTCACTGGGTGAGCTGCTTTTTTTCCGACAACATTGCTGTTGGTTGACACTGCGACTAGTGCTGAACGGGCAACAGATCGTCTTTCGATAAGACCACAAAGTAGGTGTTCACACATCAATCAAATGATTGAAGTATATCGCGATTTCTCTCTCTCTTTAACTCTCTCTGAAAATTCTGATTGACGCTTGCTGACACACGATTTTTGGATTGAAGCTTCGACGCAGGCATTTGGTACTTTTCTGCTACCTACTATTTTGTGAATTTATAACGTGATGTGTGCATCACTTTATTTGGGTGTTTATTTAATTATGTTGTTTTGTGCTCATAAAAATTTTCCAAATTGGAAAGTAAAAGCGGAAATATAGTTGATCTTTTAGGTTTAAAATTGATCACATTGAAAATCAATACGCCGGAAATTATACCTATTTGAATGACCATCGGATGCAAGTCATAAAAAAACAAAAGAATTAATGGAATTATGGCAGGAACTGAAGAAACTACACCTTTTTTTCTCTTCAAAAAACTACTTTTGTTTCCAGTTAACTACTTTTCTTGATATAATTGCCTACTAAAAAACAGACAAGTAAAATAATGCAAACCCTTTGACTGATTGATGCAGGTCTGGAGCTCAATCAAAATTTGACTGACGAGAGAAGATGCTGGATTTCATTTTCGCTCTGAGATAAAGTTTATTTTTTTACATAGGAAAGCAACAACAAATTTTGATTGATTCAATCATTTGACTTGATCAAAAGAAAATTATACATTGCTATGTCTGCTATCTATTCATTACTATATTTTTTCGATTTTTTTCAGCGTTGAGTCTTCGGTACAAAACGAATGCATTGGTTGTAGCCATGTCAAGGAGATGGTAGAAAATCACGGTTGCCATAGCTTGTGTTTAAATTTTAGGTCCATTGCGACCCATACAAGAGTCCATTAGATCGACACCACCCCTGTGTGCGCTGTAATCACGTATAATTTGTGGACAATCAATGTCATCAATAAAATTTTCAATAGCTTACTGACAAAATTGGTTCTCAGGAAAGGCTTTGTAACAACATACGTTAAGCACTGTTTGATATTCTTCATGTCCTTCCAGAAGCTTGTTGGAATCGGCTTAGTCTAAAAGAGATTTAATTAATACAATGATTAAATATTTATTTTACATGGAAATGCATTTTGAAATACTTACCACCTCCAGTGAATTGATGATATTAGTCTTGGTCCTGAGGCTTCTATACTTGGTAATGGTAATCGGACTCTTTTTCCTTTGCTTTAACAAGGTTGTCGCTTTTGTTTGTGGTTCTTGTTGTGCGGATTCTGGTAATCCTATTGCAATTTCATTCGGTGGCATTACATTATTCTCTTCATTTTCAGAAATATTTGATATTAATTGTGGTGCATCAATTATGTTGAATGTATTCACAAACGTTGTTAATTAGAATCCATTACTTGCAAACTCTTGGTTTTCACATTACCTTCAGGTTCGAGCTTACCACAAAGATAATTGGGATCTTCGATACTGTTATCAGAGTATTCAAAATTATCATCAGAGAGATCCTCCATCTGACACAGAAAATTTTTTCAATTGAATTCATTTTTCTGTTCGGCCGTCACCTCTCTGCAGACAATGGCAAACCTCAGAGAGTAAAAACTGCCATGAAAAGCTTCTTGAGAACATAAGCCGTTCGGAGTCAGCGTAAGACATGTAGGTCCAGTTCTCGATCATTTGTGTGCAAACATTTCCAATCACACACAACGTAATTGATCATAAGAAGCTCGGTCAAAGTCCTTTCAAGGGCTGAAATGGCCATTTCGTTTTTTTTTTTTTTTTGTTTTTAAATTTTGCCTGCTTATTGCACCCATTTTTTCATGAGCTTTGTCGTGAAATTTTCTGAGACCAACAACAATTGAACACTACAAGTATTGAAATATGCTTTTTTAACTATTTTAACATTAAAACGTTTGATTCGGTAAAAACAATGAACAAAAGTCTAACAAAACAACACTAAAGTATAATTATATTGGTGTAATTTTTTTCACCTAAGCCACTAAGAACTTCACTTAGGCATTGATTCCAACAAAAATATTTCTCTACAAATCAAGCTAGCTACAAATTATCAAAATAAAATATTAAACATCTTTCCAAAAAAAATTCCGAAGCCAATTAAGCTTCTGGAAAGAATTCTATTTTCTATTTTAATTTTAACTTGCAATAAAATCACTAATAATTTCCACGCTTGTTTTCACAAAAATCTTTATAGAAATGGCTGCATCTATCAAAATATTCAACTTGGCGCATTCAAACCGCCACCGTTTGATGGGGATTCACACTGACGAAGAACGTTTTTGGCAGTTAGAGCGCGAAAAAAATTTGAGTTTGAATTGAATGGATACTTTGTGATGACCTTCTGTAGACGGTCTTAGTAGTTAAAGGGTTAAAACCAAAAAAAAAAGTGCAGAAGATATTTGAATCAAACAAAATACATTCTAAAATTAGTTGCACTAAAAAATTGTTTACAGATATTGCTGAATTCTGGCTTTCTATATATGAACACCAAAACTACTTCCATTTTTGTCACGTTCGAATTTTTTTTGGTTTTTTTTTTTTTAACCAGGAGCCGAATCGCCGACTGTGAACATATAACTCGTCACGTAAAATTGTGTTAATTGAATGCAATTCACCGCCGAGTTGTACATTCGCGTAAGCGACTATTCGGCCCCAGGATTATTCCTTTTATAAACTTTGACACTAATTAAAGTGCTACCTAAGGGCTTTAATGCAAACTAAAAAGGAAATGCAAATATGTTAAACTTTGCCTGTTTTCTTAATTTAAAATTAAGCGACGGTCACGTTCGACATATGGAAATGCCCATATTAAATACCAAAGCCTATGTGTGAAATTTGAAGTCATTGCATTCATTAACTTTTTGAAGAGATTTTACAGTTTTGACAAAATAACTTTGTATGGGTAGTAGGAATGGTTTTAATTCAATTTTGTTAAATTTTTTATAATGCTCACAGTTTATGTGCGAAATTTCACGTCATTCGATGGTGTTCCAAAAGTTTTAAAAGTCTTAACATTTTGATAGTCACTTTGTATGAAATGTACGCGTGCACGGAAAAAGCTGTTTGCTAAATTTGTGTGGAAATTAACCAAGCCTTGAGCATAATTCTCAACTACTTTAAGACTTTGCTTGTCTTCGGTAAAAACTAATCAAAAGTTGCTCTTTCATTTTATAAATAACTAAGCATGTGTGTGCTTAAATTTAATCAAATTTTGCTATTTCATTATGCATATAACTAACCAAACAAAAAAACGAAAAACATTACGTATCAGCCGTGTGAAATGAATCCGGGCTGCTTCGTTTACAAGGCAAGCACCACAACCAGTATGTTATGGCCACCGCATCAAAATTGGAAAATTTGGTTTTTAACCGACTTCAAAAAGGAGGAGGTTCTCAAGTTCGTCGGTTTCTGTTTTTTTTTTTTTTTTTTTAATGTATGTACATCGATAACTCCTAAACCATATGCCTGATTGCCATAATTTTTGGGGAACAGATAGATAAGAAAAAAAGTCAAACAATAAGATTTCATATATAATAATATGTTTAAATAAATGATCATGTTTAAATTAAAAGGAAAAGAATTTTTTAAATTATTTTTTACTTTGTAGTGATTTTGTAGTCGGTTGTTTTTTTTTAAAAAGTTTTTATAAATAACTTATAATAGAAAATTTTAGCAAGAATCAAATCAAAGTCTGCTATTTCCTAAATATACGAGGAGTGATTTTAGATAACTAAACTTTTTCTAAAACCGCACCGTAATTGGGCAAACATTTGCAGATTTGCGATTAAGCAAAACAATAGCTTAATTCAAGCAAAATAATTTGCTCTGTGTGGTTTTTATTCAATTTTGCCCACCAAGTTCAGAGAGCGTATTTAGGATCAGAGTTTATGTGCGGAAATTCAAGTCACTAGAATATTTTTTGTGGAATTTTGAAAGATTTAACTGCTTATTCATTTTTTATTTATTTGTAATTCATTATTCATTTTTTAGTCATTATTAATTTTTTATTAATTATTCATTTTTTATTCAAGCTTCGGTGAAAATGATTAATTTTTTGTTCATGGCTTTGGTGCAAATGATTAATTTTTTATTAATGACCTCGGTGCCATGAATAATGAATAATAAATAAATAAAGAATAATTCAAAAATTCTGAAATTCTTTGTGAATTGCATTCATTGTGAATAGCATACATATGAATAAAAATATGTGTGTGGCCGTCACGCATGGTAGAAGTGAAACTTTTACCCAAAAATGGAATTCCTGGGAAGATTGGTAATTTATTTTATTGATATTCTTTCCTTCAGTGCAACCAAATCGCTAAAAAGCAGTCTGCCTTCATACCAGTAGTAGTTCATGAACTGTCTTTTTTCATAAAGCCAACTAGTATTTTCAACATGGCGATATCATGGAAAATATCAATTGTTGATGGACAGTTACTGAGAAGTTCAATATTTACGTAGAGAATTAGATAACAGTTTTTTTTTTACTTTCGTGACACAGTTGGTTATCAAGTCATCCCAGGCTTGATCCTTATAGGACAGACGACCGATCTTGCTGTTTTATTTTTTTGTTACTTATATTTTTATTTATAAATATTAAAAAGAAAAACATTTGTCGAAAACCTGTGTCGGGAATAATGCACTTTTCTCTTTCCGTACTCGCATCGAACCGCGTACAATTCGGCTGCAAGTTCAACGTGCTACCATCGTACCATTGCCTCCCTTGCAACAAAGCGTACCAAATACGAACAAACCTGAAAGCAAGCATAATATACATCTTCCAATTTATTCTATAGGCTTGATGCCAAAAAGAATTTATTGTTTATTCAAAATAATCATCAATCGATTATTTTATTTGGGATTTTTTTTATATAATTTACTTTCAATTTTTCATAAAAAAAAAACAAAATCTGCCGGAATGATTGCAAATATTTTTAATTTAAAAAAAAGCACAAAATTTCAACCGCTACCGTGCATACTTGTGTGAATTAATTTTACCTTGCCTACACAGTAGCAAATGTTGATGCGTTTTTTGTTACACGACCTGCATCGTATTTTATGTTGCATTTGCGACGATATTTAATGCTAAATGATGCAAACATGTATATTTATTACAGCCCTGCATGAATATGTTAATTCAGTGAATATACCCTGATTCTCTGCTGTAGCAGTCACTGTAAGCAAAGCTGCAAGCGAATAAATGTAAGCAACAGATCGTGTAGCAACAGGTCCTGTAGTGCAAGAGAATAACTTTTTATTTGTCCTCCGTTCTCTTTTCATACACTTTTGCACTGAGGTGAGCTTGGGATCTAGCCGTGTTTTCAGTTATTTCTCTGAGTACTTAATAAACTACATGAATACTCAGGAATCTGCTGCAGTGACCTGAATAAGAATCAGGTATGTTGGTTTTTCCCCGCAATAAGCTTTATGTTATTCTTAATGCATATTTGTGTTATTTTTTGTTGATTTATTCGCTACCTTCGATACAAAAATACTTAAACTGTCGAAACCATTCACCATCAGTTAATTCCTTGCCACTAAATAAGCCAGCTTTTCTAAACACTTCCACTGCATCCGACTTGAAATTTATAGCACCTATAGCAGCTTCGCGTAGAGTTATTGAGCGATTTGGAACTCGTGGACTATCACAGAATGGGAAAACAGGATCCAAAAGCTTAAGTCTGCTAATCAATTTGAATCTACCACAGTATTCATCAAAGGTTTCCCTCGAAGACATCTGTATTCTCGGTGCGAGAATACTTCTTAAAAAAATTTTGCGTCTCCATCTCCGATTGCGAGAAAACATCTCGAATCCGTGCAAAATTTAGCAGCTTTAAAGTTATCATGCCCACCAAATACGCTTGGCTGGTCCTGAGTGCCTCCGATGGAATCGAAACTCTTGGCACTATTACAATATCAAAGTGGACAGATAAGGCCGGGAGTACTCCGAAAGTATATAAAACTAGCAACTATAAGTCAAACTCATACACGAGCTCTAACATTAAAATAAGCAATAATCCTAAGCACAACACCAATAAACTTAAAAATTTGTCTAACTCTAACATAAATACTAATTCTTACTCTAAGAATCCTTCTAAAAGTAATTATAGTTTTAGCTCAAACTCTTCTCATTCTAAATCTAATCTTAATTCTACCTCTATATCCAATTTGCAATTTAAGTCCCATCATAGTTTAAATACTAATTGGAATCTTAAAACTAACATCTTCCCAATATTCTATCCTATAGTCAACCGGAATACCGCTCCAACTAACAATACGGTGAAAAGCAATCTAATATCGAAAAAATCTTCCAAGAATCCAAGACGGGTTTCATTTAATCTAAACAACAATGAAACCAACAATGATAAGTATGCGAACTTCATCCACTCCCATACTGTAAATCCATCACCACCAACCGAAAGTGTCTATAAACTTATTCCGGTTCTAAGTGTGCCTTGTGATCAACCTGGTAGCCCTGCGTCATTTCTAGATCCTCTACTTCCTCCCAAAGTCAAATTGACATGAAATTTTTGCGCAGACACTGAGAGCAGATATGCTCTTTCTCGTCTAAGGGAGAACAGTGTGTACAACAACGTTCGTTTATATCTTGCTTATATGCATAAGGCCCCAGATTCAACATGCATTGAAGGCAAGACCAAAACTAATCTTAGAGTATTAATTCAGCAAGAAGGGCTACCTACCGATGTTGATGACTTACGAAACCTTTTTGTTTGCTTTCACGAACAACTTGGCGTAACGATTGATCAAGTCAAGGCGGATCTAGACACATATGGTGCTCACGTCAGAACTAAACACGTGTCTCTTCTTCAAAAATCATGCAAAGAGCAGCAGCAATATTATCCTCCCTAACTCAAATTTGTTAAACATATTTTAGCATAACTGTGGTGGCATGAGAAGCAAATTACAAAATCTTTATGTTGACGCCAAATCATGCCACTTCAATGTACTAGTATTCACTGAGACATGGTTAAATGATACTTTCAATAATGAGTAAGTTCTTGACAGTAATTGGACTGTCTTCAGAAATGATCGGGACTACTCCTCAACAGGTCTTTCACGAGGAGGAGGAGTCCTGATAGCATCTCACAATTCTCTCTCAAGTGAGCTTATAGATACACCTACCCACAAGCTCTTCGATCACCGAATAATTAGAATTTGCTTAGGAAATAGTCTATATTTGTACATTGGTGTCGTTTACATTCCTCTCTGCTCAAGTGAAACAACATACAACGAGCTATGTGAAACACTGTCCGCCTTTATCTCTACTCTCAATGAGGACGATAAAGTTGTCATTCTTGGTGACTTTAACCGTCCAAATATATCGTTTGTCACCGATGGAAATGACAACTATCTTCTTCCTGTTAACCTTTCAAATATCATAGATTTCACATTGCCAAGTACCTTTTATGTCAGTGATCTGCAGCAAGTTTGTTCTGTACAAAATCAAAATGGGAGATGGTTGGACCTAGTCTTTACTAACGCATATCAGGAAATGAAGGTTAGCCCATGCAGTGATGCAGAAAATTTGTTAGCTAACTCTGTTCACCATACAGCCTTAACGGTTGCTTTCTCTTCTAATGAAGTTACCTTTACCCAATCTTATAATAACTCCATTGCGTACGATTACCTCAACGCCGATTACGAAAGCATAAAATGTTATCTTAATGCTCTAAACTGGAATTATATTCTTTCCAACTTAGACGTAGATAACGCTGTCTCTAAATTTTATCAGCACATTTTTACAGCTATCGAAAGTTGTGTGCCAAAAATAAAGAAAAAGAATAAGCTTTCAGAGTCATGGCTAGATATAAATCTCAGATTTTTGAGGAATCAAAGAAATAAAATCCATAAACTTCTCAAAAACACTGATAATGTAAGCGATGAACTCAAGCTAAGGTGTGACGAGCTATCAAAAGAGTTCTCTATCAAGTCAGAAGAAGCGTACAATTTGTACACTAACCTTATCGGTGAGAAAATCATCCAAGAACCGAAAAAATTCTTTGACTTTGTTAACTTGAAGCGTAAATCTAGCGGCTATCCATCGTCTATGTTTAAAGGTATTGTCAATTCGTCCAACCCTCATGAAATCAGCAACTTATATTAGGATCATTTTAAGGAGGTCTTTTGTCAATCTACTACCCAATTTGAAGCCTCTTCTCCCAGCTCAAATATTGTGGTGGATAGTATAAATTTAACGCAGGAAGAGATTGCTAATGCCATAAAAGAACTGGATTTATTTAAGGGACCTGGACCTGACCTTATTCTTACAAGCTTCCTGGTGCGATGTTTAGACCAACTACTAAGAGTGGAGATAAAAGGTCTGTTGAAAATTATAGAGGCATAGCAATTTTATCAGCCATTCCAAAACCTTTTGAAAAAAGTATTTGTGATAAGCTAACAAGTACAATCAACCCACGTCTAAATGAGCAGCAACACGGCTTCCGTAAGGGACGATCTACAACATCCAATCTCATGATCATGGTATCGGATGTTTTAATAAATATGGAAAAAGGGCACCAAATAGATGCTGTTTATACAGATTTCAGTAAAGCCTTCGATAGAGTTGATCACAGCATGCTAACATGTAAATTAGAAAAATTCGGTATTAAGGGACCCGTTCTAAGTTGGCTAAAATCATGTCTCGACGGCAGATCCCAGTATGTTAAATTCCAAGGAATTTTACCAAAAAAAAAATTGCAGCCTCCTCAGGAGTTTCGCAAGGCAGCCAACTTGGTCCACACCTTATGTATGCAGATGATTTAAAAATGTACTATGCAATCAAATCAGAGATAGATGCAAATTTTTTACAGTCAAAACTGTTGTCTCTTGAGCAATGTTGTATCCAAAATAAACTGCATCTTAATATCAATAAATGCAATGTTATTAGTTTTTCTCGTAAGGACAACATGGCACTACATACCTACCACCTCAATAGTACCGAGCTTAAAAGTGTCAATCATGTAGTGGATCTTGGAGTAGTCTTGGATTGCAAGATGCGCTTTAATTTGCACTGTGACAAAATTTTGTCTAGAGCCAGCAAACAGCTTGGTTTTATAAAAAGGCGAGCAAATGAATTCAAGAATATTTGCGTCACTACATCCTTATACTGTGCGTTAGTGCGGCCAATACTTGAATATGCCTGCATAATTTGGAGTCCGTCCTTCGATTTCCATAGCGAAAGAATCGAGTCTATTCAAAAGCAATTCTAACTATACACGTTGAGAGACATGTACAACCCCCGTGATTATAATAGCCTTCCTTCATATGAATACAGACTCAGCCTTTTAAACTTGATGCCATTATCATCATTATTGGGCTCATGTTTCACATTCGATGTTATTAACGGTGCTATTGACAGTGAATATATTTCTAGTATGATATGCCTCAACGAACCAATAAGACGTACTAGGCATACTCGGCTGTTAACTGAATATCAGCATCAATTGATGCTGTAGAGAATTCAATAACGTTTCCGTATACCATTATACCTCCCATGTCCAAATCCTCTTTCAAGCAAACCCTGTCTAAGTTCCTCGATAACCAAAATGAACTCAGGCTTAAGTTAAATTACCTGTATATAGTTACCCGTATGTATACCACATTTAAGCATGCCCTATCTAAATTTGTTGGAAATAAGTACTATTCAAGTCTCTCTCTCTTCCTATTTAACCCAGCCTTTTATCTTCTCTCTTTTCTTCTCCTCTTTCTAGTATGTAAATGCCTTTTACTCTTATTTTTAATTTTCTTTCTGCCCCTCCTTTTTGACGTGTTCGTGAAATCATGTCATTTAGGTGGGCGGATTACGCCCACTTCAATTCGTACATTTTCGGACACCAAAACAAGGACAACCATTCTATAATCCTCTCAAATCATGATTGCTGCAAATATGTATTTTTTCTACGTTGTGTTGTGAGGACAATGTTGTCCTCTTAAACATATTAAATATGCAGCTTTGATTCTTTGACTGGCCGTTAATCGGCACCCATTTTTTTTATTTTTTCAAAAGATGTTATCTTCCAAAGTTCCCTTAAATTAAAATTCAAAACATCCAAACCTTGTTACCTAAGCTTATTACGCAGTTCTTTTAGACAAAGATTTATTATTTCCTTATTTGACGCATGTCTACTGAGAAATTTCTACTTGAAATAAGCTGTTATTGATACAAATGTTAAGTGTGTGGAAGGTTATATTTTTTCAATTAGAAGACCTCTTATAGCTATATTATTTTGAGCACATGCCTTAAACACAAAATTTTTTCTATTTCGTTTGACGTATTTCTACTGTGGAATATTGTTCACTTTAATACACTTTATTGACACAAATGTTGAGTGTGTGGAATGTATTATTTTCGGCAATTGATAAAACAGCTAAAAGATATCTTATAGTCATATTATTTTGCGCGCTTACTTGGTTTGACACAATATTATTTTATTTCCTTTGACGCATTTCTACCATGGACTGATGGTCAAATATTCTTATCTGTCAAAATCTGACCTTATTTACTCTTTAGTCAAATATATAGTTATTTTGTTAATATTATTGCCTTTTTACTTTTGATTTCCGGTTAAATTCCGCTACTTCCGGTTGGACAAACTACTAACAAGATGATGACTGCTGTAATCTTAGGATTGCCATTTGGTCGGGATTCGTCCGGATTGTCCAGTTATTGAAGTGCTTGTCCCATGTTCCGTTATAGGGCGATTTGTCCCGGAATATTAAAAAAACTGACATTGGAAATATTTACTGTACAAAAAGCAATTGTATGCTAACATTTCATACCCAATTGCCGCAATTTGTCTACAAAATCTGAAAATTGATTTTAAGTCTTGACCAGTGTGAAAGAAGGGTGTTTGGAGTTGAGATTTTAGGATCATTAACTCTGAGCTTAATATACATTTTGTCTAAATTTTTAGAAATGCTTGAAGCAACTCGTGAAAATCAAAAATATGTTAAATGCATTTTTGAAGTGAAACTTTTATAGCCGCGTATACAACAATACGGCGAGCTAGATGGGGGGTAAAACCAATGTAACGAAATGGTTCTTATGAAAACAACAACACAGCAATTCGCTGCACAAGTTGTATAAGAACGAAAAATTGCTATTTAACACATCTTTGTTTCCACTGAGTATTGAACACGGTACGCTGTGATCCATAGTTGGCTGCTCTACCCACCTTAAATCTTAAATCAACAATCAGCTCATTTTTCTTTTCTGTTCTTATGATTGAATTGAGTCTTAGCATGTATATATTGCCAGCTCTTTGTAACTCTCGCGTCGACTCATGGTAAAATAAAGAGGGTAAATGCATGGCTTCGAGCCGAGTGTCTGAACTTTCAAACAAAAAAACGCCAAGCAAACACAGAGTGGAGACTCAGTTTGCCAAGTGACGGAAAATTATTGCATTGGTTTTGACCATTCTGACACTGTGAAAGGAAGCATGATCAGAACTATTATTGCTCAATTTTTGGTGCTGTTGGTAATTCATTTGCAAAAATTTAAGCATTACCAACTAAAATGTACTTCTTGCTAACGTAAGAAAAGCATACAAGCGGAGGCTGTTTATGAATATGTCAAAAAATATTCCTTGCAATTGGAAGGCGAAATGATTATTCTAATGTTGATTAAATTGTTTTATTTGATTGTTGTTTGTTTCAAAGCTTGCAGGAACATTTTTTTATTTATTAGGCTGCGATGTTAAAAACAACAACAGTGCAAGGTCAGCTGCAAAAACTGAATAGTATTTCAATTAATTAAAATCAAAATTCAAAAGAAATTCCCGAAGCTGAAGTGAAAGCAATAGTAGATGGTTGCCTCGATAACAACGAGCAAGGCAGTCCAGTTGATGTTTGGATATACCGTACCCAACCGTGTCTTCTGAATAGCACAGTTGGTCAGAAGACAAAGGATTAGATTCGGGTCGAAATGCGAAAAAAATGATAATTTTGTATGAATATCAGAACTCCACTCCCCAAAGCAAAAGTTTTCATCCTGGATGTTTAGCATATGATAGCTGATGCCAAAAGGATGATTTTGTATCTTCTTCCCCAAATTGCCATCAATCGTTCTTCATACCGTTAAATGACCTAGAATTAAAATTATGCCTATGTGCTTAATAAATTGAATTACAAATTCAACACCGACACATACTTACTGCTTATTTTTTATTGTTGAATGTCAAATTCCCGCGTCAATTAAATATTATTGCCAGCGAAATTTTTACATTTTAACCACACATGGTTGTGAACTTAAGGCGAATTTACACGATTGGTAGATACAATATGTTCGTTCTGGACCAGGTGGCTCGGTGGCTCAAGCCGATGACGTCACTCCGGTCCAGCGCCATCTAGTGGGGGGTTTTTTGCTAAAAATCGGCAAGTTTGGTGTATGTCTGAAAGGAGCAAGGATCATAAAGCAGACGGAACAACAAGGATCAAAAAGTCCCTCATGAAACTTCTGATTTACCTTAGTAACTTTTTCCAGAATTTCATAGTAAGAGAGAGAAAAGGAGATTGCAAATAGCGCGATCCTATACAAATAATACTTCAGACTCAACCTAACCTAGTTAGTTAATTAAGTGAGGAGGGAGCAAGTCACCTAGTTACTGCGGCCTCAAAAGCCTATTGTAGCAAACCTCTATAAGTTATAGTTCATCCTTAATCGTTAAGTGCGTTAGGAACCGAGCGATGTCCTTGGGTGAACTATCCGCTATTAGATGCGGCTCTAGGTACAATGCACCTAAGTAACGAAGACGGGTCCTGATTAGACCGTTACATTGACACAAGATGTGCTCTGCTGTTTCTTCATCTTCATTACATAGTCTACACAGATCTTCCTGGACTATACCCATGGTTGATAAGTGTTTATTTACCTTACAATATCCAGTTAGGAAACCTGTGACAAGTCTGATAGATCTTCCACTTAGAGTCAGTAATTGTTTCGTTCTTCGGAGCGAAGTAGTTGGCATGAATGTTTTCGCCTGTCTGTTACCTTCAGTTTTCCTCCAGTAATGAAGTGCCTAACTAACCTAAGCCAATGCCATAGGTATAGGGGGCACTCTATACCTATATTCCATATATATTCAGTCTCTGTTAAGTCGCGATTCTAATCAGACGTACATCATGCTGTGTACTAAGTGCAACAAGTGCATAAATACCAGAGAGTTCATTTCTTGCAATTCGTGTAAAGTTGAGTGCCATAAACAGTGCTTCGATTTAAACGACAACCAATGTGAACTGATATCAAATCACTCTAATATCTTTTTTTATTGTGACCATTGTTTAATTAAACCTGGTGATCTTCACTCAGTAATTAACAAACTAGTTCATGATGTTAATGATCTAAAAACTATGTGCAAGCAGTCTATGTACTGCGAGGGCAATGACCCGACGCATCTCTCTACTGTAACTATTAAAAAGGCCGCTGCAACTACTGCTGAGAATTTTTGTAATTCTGTTTCTTTGGATCTCCCCGCCTAAGTGCGCGAAAAACGGCTGGTGAAGTAAACAAAGCGTCTCGTGGAGCCACTCACTCTCGCGGGCGCTCCTCATAACCGGTTTCTGGTGGTAGCACTCCCACTACAGTTGCTGCGCCAAATTCTTTTTCTGCGCTCACCTCTCAGAATGTGCCTGTAGTCGTTATTGATGATATTGATGACTCTATCGGCCAAGCTAGTCGCGCTGTTTTATCATCTGTCTCTTGTGATGCTGTTGCTGCTGCTAGTGCTTCAAATGCTGTTATTGATGATATTGATGACTCTATCGGCCAAGCTAGTCGCGCTGTTTTATCATCTGTCTCTTGTGATGCTGTCGCTGCTGCTAGTGCTTCAAATGCTGTTGTTGTTGCAGCTGATTCATCTACTGTTCATCTACATCTACATTCATCTACAGAGCTGACGCTGCTGCTAGTGCTTTAAATACTGTTGTTGTTCCTGCTGTCGAGAAAACAGCTGATTTATCTACTGCAGTTGTTCCTGCTATTTTATCATCTGGTTCTCGTTGTATTAACGCTGGTGCTTCTTATGCTGCTGTTGTTTCTGCTACCGAAAATACAGCTGATTTATCAACTAGCGCTAATATCGTTGACGTTGCACATGGTGTTTCTACTGCTGTTGTTGTTGCTGAACGTAAGAGAAGCAATAAGCGACATTCTCAAGAAGTTCTTCTAGTTGGTGTAAACAACAACCATGAGCTAGAAGTTGTGCCCAAACTGAGGTTTGTTCATCTATCCACTTTTAAGCCGAATGTCACTGAGCGTGATATTATGAATTATATAGTTAAACACACGAATATTGAAGAGAAGAATCTGGCGTGCTACAAACTTATAAAAAAAGACGTTGCTCGTGAAGATGTAAAGAAAATATCGTTTAAGCTCGGTGTTGTTGAGCAATTTTTTGAGACTATCCTCAGTCCATCGCTTTGGCAGGAAAACATAAAAGTATCTGTGTTTAAAAATTTTCGGACGGGACCGAGAAAAATGCAACCAAAATAGAATCCTGTGAGCACTCTATTGCTAAATCTATAAACAACTCATCTGCGTCATCTGCTCATCATAGCTATTTTTCTTTATATTTCCACAATGCTGGTGGTATTCGTACTAAAACTAATCAATTGTTTTCTGCCGCAACTGCTCATGATTTCGACGTGATAACTCTTGTGGAAACTTGGTTAACGTCACATTTTTGTTCTGAAGAGTTATTTGACGCGGATTATGAAGTATACCGTAGAGACCGCATACTTTGCCCAGGTGTGTCAAGAGGAGGCGGTGTATTAATAGCAATTTCATCAAAATATGCAAGTAGAGAAATTCGCTTACCTCGCGAGCGTGATAATATTGAACAAACTTGTATTGCAGTCAAATTTGCCAATGATCCTGCAATCAGCATCAATGAAATTGTTTTTATTGTAAGTTATATTCCACCAAATAGCGATTATAATTTATATAATGACCATATTTTCAATATTTCCAATATTGTATCGTCTTTAAGCCCTCAGCAAACTCGTTGTGTTTTAGCGGATTTCAATTTAAGTAACATTGAGTGCAGATATAGTAGTGATGACAAAATATTAATGCCTTTTAACGTTAAAAAAGATGTAGAGTTGTTACTATGTGACTCACTTTATTCCTTAGATATGTTTCAGATTAATGAATTCGAGAACGAATTGAAAAGAATTTTGGATTTAGTTTTTATGATCTTAAATACTCCACGAATATGTGTCATATGCCGCTTACCTGCGAGTCAATTCATCACAAAGCACTCGAGCTGAAATTTAGTTTTTATAAACCAAATAATATTTTAGATAATTCTTCCAATTTATCTTATAATTTCAAGAATGCTAACTACCTTGCGCTAAATAATTATTTTGACTCTATAAATTGGAAAATAGTTTTTAATTCTATGGATTTATACGCTATGTATTTCACATTCAAAAAAATTCTAGAAGAAGGCTTATATTTATATGTACCAATCAAAAAATGTAATCGGCAATTTAACTTACCATGGTATAATTCTCGATTATTACACCTAAAAAATTTAAGAAATAAAGCGCATAAAAAGTTTAAGAGAACAAATACTGATGTTGATAAAGCAAATTTTGTTTTACGTCGCAAGGAATTTGGCTTTCTTTCTAACTTCTTATATAAAAAGTATTTAAATTCTATCGAATCTGGAATTAAATCAAACCCAACATCTTTCTGGGTGTTTATTGATTCCAAACGTAAATCTCATGGACTCCCGAAATCTATGGAGTTCAAAAATAAATCTTCAAATAATCCGCAAGAATCTTGCGAACTATTTGCAGACTTTTTTGGGTCTGTCTTCAATAATGCTACATTACCAAATAATTATAACGATTTCTCAAACATTAACCAAATTGTAAATGTGTCAAGTATGACAATTTCTTACGAAGAAGTCTTTGAAGTTTTGCGAGGTGTGGACACTAATAAAGGCGCTGGTTTTGATTTGCTTCCTCCGGTGTTTTTTAAGCAATGCGCTTCAACACTTTTTATTGCTTTAACGCTTATATTTAATAAATCACTCTCCACTGGCATATTCTTAAATGAATGGAAAACTGCATTTATATCTTCAATTTTTAAATCTGGTCAAAAATTTTTAATAGAAAACTATAGACCGATTGTTAAGCTATCAGTTATTCCTAAGCTTTTAGATAAGATTGTCAATGTGAGATTGTTTTCGGAGATCAAAAATTATATTGTAACGCAACAACATGGTTTTTTCGCGGGTAGATCAACGTGCACTAATCTAACAATTTTTACAAATTTTTGTATCAATTCAATTGCGGACGACTTAAAAATTTTTATTAAAGTTGGGCATATTTCTGATTGCTTCAATTTGCAGGAAGACATAAGATCATTTCTCTTATGGTGCAATAAGAATGGAATGAATTTAAATTATTCTAAATGCAAAGCTCTGACTTACTCCAATAAGAGTTATCCTATTTTATATAATTACTAGCTTATACCCGGCGCTTATCCCCTAAAAGAGGGTGTAGCTTTAGTGAAGCCATACTTTTATAGTAAGTTCGTACCGAGTTTTATCGATGTGTGACTTATTTCGAAAACTATACCGAATATTTGGGGTGCTGAAAAAGGACCACGCCCCTCGTACAAAGCCCAAAAAATGATACCAGTGGAACGGCATGTGTAAATTGAGGTCGAATACTGAATTCCGAGGCTGTGCGACCTACAAAAAAAAACCAAAACTATTCGATATAGACAATTTTAGGTGTATTTAAGGTGCCTTTTACGATCGGCACCAGACTTCATAGGGACCCTCTCAAGGCTTTGGTATAAAAATTGACTTAGCGGTTTCGGAGTATTTACTTGATATACACATATACCCACATACGTATATACATTAAGTCGCCTCTCGCTCCTTAGAAAAAAAAGTTGCTTAGTCCGGTTCTTCAAAATAATGCATATGGCTTATGTTACGATGATACCCAAAAAATGTCGACTAAAAATATTGCCTGGTATCGTAGTTAAAAAGAAAACAAACGGTCAGAAATAAGAGTAATGAAAAAGATTTTTGTATCAAAAAATCTCAAACTTTTTCTGTTGGACCAAAGATAATGCGGATTTTTATGGATTGTTTTAACTTTTTGCATATTATTATCACTAAAATTTAGATGAATTTTTTCCCATACTACTTTTAGTCAAATAAATTGTAAAATGAAAAAAAATGTGTACATTTTTTTGTAATTTAATTCAATTTAATTCTTCACTTTACACTATATTTTATCATCAATAGATAATTTATTTAACCAAAAGTAAGAGGCAAAACAAAAAAATTTTAATTTGAATTTTAGTGAAGATAATATAAAAAAAAGTTAAAAAATTATTGGAAATCCGCACTACCTCTGATCCGACTGAAAAATTAAAAACTGATTGGTGCAGATAACTATTAAGTCTGACCGTTTGTTATTCAGAACATAAGAAGATCGGTGAATGTTCTTTCAAGGGCTGAAATGGCCATTTCGTTTTTTTTTTTTTTTTATTTTAAACTAATATTTGGGGAATCATCATAATATAAAGCGTTATTTTGAGCAACCGACCCAAACACCTTCTTTTTGTGAAGAGCCTTGGTATACAAACATACATTTTTTACTGATAGATAGATGAGCAGAAAAAGTGCACATGGCAACATTTATTATAAATAGTGACGGCCACTTGGTCCCATTGCACCTAAATATCAAGTTTCACTATCAAAACATGTACAGCTCAGAAATTACAATAATTTCTTGAAAGTCGGCGTAGATAAAGTGCGACACGCCCATTTTTTTAAGGGTTCTGGCAGTAACCATATGAACTAATCTACCAAGTTTTAGTCTTTTACTGTAAAAAAGGTCTGATATGGATTTGTGAGCGTTAAAAGTAGGCGTGGTAACATTTATATATAAAGTGAACGCCACTTTGACCCATAGCACCTACATACCAAGTTTGACTATCAAAACGTTCACATCTCAGGAATTCAAATTATTTCTAACCGATAGCCCTGGCAGCTAGTGCTTACTTAGTTATAATTTTTAAATTGTAATTAACTATATTACATTAATAAATAAGTAAATAAATAAATTAAATAAAATTATTTCTGAAGAGTGGGCACAGATATAATGCTACCATGCACATGTTTTGCAAAGCTGTCGAGAGTAAGCGTATGAACTTAATTACCAAATTTTAGTATTTAACGATGAAAATCGTCTGATTTATAGAAGTTCTATTAATTTGTGGGTAAAAAAAAACCAAGCGGCAGCCGTAGCGTAGTGGGTACGTGTGTGTGGCCAATACGCGAGAGAACCCTGGTTCGAATCCCACCTGACACGGAAAGTTTTTAAATTGAATTAATTTTTCTGTTCGGCCGTCACCTCTTTGCAGACAATGGCAAACCTCAGAGAATAAAAACTGCCATGAAAAGCTTCTTGAAAACATAAGCCGTTCGGAGTCGGCATAAAACATGTAGGTCCAGTTCTCGACCATTTGTGTTCAAACATTCCACAACACGCACAACACAATTGATCATAAGAAGCTCGGTCAAAGTGCTATCAAGGGCTGAAATTGGCCATTTCGTTTTGTTGTTTTTTTTTGTGGGTGGTACAAGTGGGCGTGGCAAGTTTTATATATATATATATTATGTTGCGACCACTCCCATTTTTTAACAGTTGGCGACAGTGACCATATGAACTGATGAACTGAATTACCAAATCTTAGTCTTCTACGGCAAAAGACGTCTGATAAAAAGCATTTTTACTGATTTGTAGGCGGAAAAAGTGGGCGTGACAATGTTTATATTTGCATAGTGACATCCACTTGGACCCATAGCACCTGCATTCCAAGATTCACTATCAAAACGTGTACAACTCAGGAATAAGCAAGATTTCGATAAAGTGGGCGTAAATATAGTGCGGCCATGCCCATTTTTTGTACATTGGCGGACAGTAACCATACGAACTGAATTACCAAATCTTAGTCTTCTACGGCAAAGGCCGTCTGATATAAAGTATTTTTACTGATTTGTGGGCGGTAAAAGTGGGCGTGACAACGTTTATATTTACATAGTAACTGCCACTTGGACCCATAGCACCTGCATTCCAAGATTCACTATCAAAACTTGTACTACTCAGCAATAAGCATAATTTCGATATAGTGGGCGTAGATATAGTGCGGCCATGCGAACTGAATTACCAAATCTTAGTCTTCTACGGCAAAAGCCGTCTGATATAAAGCATTTTTACTGATTTGTGGGCGGTAAAAGTGGGCGTGACAACATTTATATATACATAGTGACTGCCACTTGGACCCATAGCACCTGCATTCCAAGATTCACTATCAAAACGTGTACAGCTCAGGAATAAGCAAGATTTCGATAAAGTGGGCGTAGGTATAGTGCGGCCATGCCCATTTTTTGTACATTGGCGGACAGTAACCATACGAACTAAATTACCAAATCTTAGTCTTATACGGCAAAAGCCGTCTGATATAAAGCATTTTTAATGATTTGTGGGCGGTAAAAGTGGGCGTGACAACGTTTATATTTACATAGTGACTGCCACTTGTATCCATTGCACCTGCATACCAAAATTCACTATCAAAACTTGAACATTTCAGGAATTAAAACGATTGCTGAAAAGTGGGCGTAGATATAGTAAGACTACGCCCATTTTTTGCACAGTCACCGGAAGTAACCATCTGAACAAAACTACCAAATTTTAGTTGTATATGATTAAAACCGTTTGATATAAAGCATTTTTTTTGGTTTGTGGGCGATTGAGCCAATTTGGGTTATATGGGAGGTACCACGCCCCCTTGTCTAATCAACACCAAACTTCACAGGAACAGTTCCCGAACTTTGCTTCAGTATCCCTAAAAATTTCATAAAGTTTGGTTCGGTGGTTTTGGAGTCTATACGTGATATACACACATATCCACATACCCACATAACCACATACATACATTCACTTTTATATATATAGATAAATTCTTATGGCAATACCCAGTGGGCAAATGCAGCAGTCCGAAGGCCGTTTAAAAGGCCTGTATTTGCATTCGATAGGCCTTACACAATCCTTGTAAGCTCCCTTGTATTGTTTGTATGAAACGAGAAAATTTGTTAGTACTTCCGCACTCCCTGCTTTAAAGAGGCCTGCTATAAGCACTCCTTTAAAATGGCTTAAAGAGGGGTTAACCAAAACAATTAAAAAAATATTTTTTTTTATTTCTTTTTATGTATACCTTCCTATTTATTCTGTGATTCTGTGATTTTATTTTATTTTACATATTTTTGCCGGATAAGAATATTTCTAAGTCATGACGTTGATTATTATTGAGTATATTTGAACTAACATATATTTTAACTTTTAACGAAAAAGTAACCCTGAAATATAAGCAGAACCAGTTTTTGTAGGAAAAATATAATTGTTGTACTGCCCTGTGTAGCAGTCACATCACAGAGAAATAACGAAAACTTCTTGCCTTCCTTTTAGCAGGCAGGCCTTTTAGGAGCCCTCACCGATGCAGTGATGTTGTTAAGTGTGTTGACGCCAAAAAAAGCAGTTAATGCATGCCTTTTTTTCAAGAGGCCTGACTGAATTGCCCACTGGGTAATAACGTTTTCTTAAGAGATAAAATTGTAAAAGATTTAGGTATATATTTTGATACCAAGCTTTCTTTTAGCTACCATCGTGAGTTAATGATATCCAAAGCTTGTTCTCAACTTGGATTTCTAAAAAGAAATTCGAAAGAATTTTTAGGTCCTTTGACTGCAAAAACACTTTATGTTAGTTTAGTTAGATCTCAACTTGAATACTCAATTATTGTGTGGGACCCTTATTATGAATGTGAGGTCAGTCGTATTGAACGAGCTCAAAAAAAATTTTCAAGATTTGCTCTACGCCGTAGGTTTTCATTTGAGAATATGCCATCTTATGATGAGCGTTGCAACTTATTAGGCTTGCAAAACTTGTCGCAAAGAAGGCATGCACAGAGCGTTTTATTTATTAAGCGCATTTTAGATAGCAATATTAATTGTCCGGAACTACTTGCTTTAGTTCCATTCTATGCTCCGATACGACCATTAAGGGATTGTTTTACGTTCCATTTCATAGAACTAATTATGGCATAAATGAGCCCATATCTAGATGTTTGATGTATTGTAACGTCATTGCGAATTACATTGATTTTAGTAATGATTTTAATGTTTTTAAAAGGAATGTTTCTGAAATGTTTAAATAACTATCACTGGTATTATATTATAGTATTGAATCTATAATTATTATCACTGGTGGAAATATTTTTGTAATTATGAAATAGTCTGTAAGGTGTTATATCAGTAGACTAAATTTAAAATAAATAAATAAATAAATAAATAAGTATATAGGCCACTCTATAGGTATAGACTATCAGTTTATAACGAATACGCATAATGTCAATAACAATCTCTTTAAGCGGAACCACTTCAACTCTTGTTGCCAAATATTTTCCTCCGGTTGAATTGCCTACGAGATATGTTTGTGGACTTTTAGACTTTGTATCAATTAATTCTATACCAAATGTACATGATCACAATAATTTATTCCATATTGGAAAACATACTGTTACAATTCCAGTTGGTTCATATGAACTGAAAGACATTGTTTCTTTCTTAGAGTCAAGTATAAAATCCATTGATGATTTAATTTACTTAAAAATTTAGCGAAACAGTAACACCCTAAAAACTGAAATTACTTAATCCGAAGACATCGATTTTTCAAAACTAAGCAGTGTAGGACAGTTGTTGGAATTCAGTAAAAGAAAGTTGATAGGAAATGAGCTACAGTACGAGGAATTTATCAAAGTGGTTACTATAGAGCCGTTACAAGATATAGAAAAACCAAAATATATAAATATTGGTCAGTCAGACAAAACTAGAAAATTTCAATCTGACTTACCTTTGAATATTATAAATGTAAATTCAATACGTATCGAAAGCAACTTGACAGATGGATCATATATTAATAGCACTTTGGTTCACACTATTCATGAATTCCTCCTCTAGATGTTCCACCCGGATATAAAATTAAAGAGTAACCTCAAAATGTAATTTATTTACCTGTCAACTGTCAACAAGCAAACAACATAACGCTTAAAATCTTAAATCAAGACGGTGACCTTATAAATTTTCGAGGGGAAAGATTACCGTAAGACACTTCAAGCCAGAACAATTATAATTATGATTATCTTCTTATACTTATATATCTATCTATCTTCTTATCTTTATATATAAAAATGAATGTATGTATGTGAGTATGTGGGTAAGTGGATATGTGTGTATATCACGTATAGACTCAAAAACCACCGAACCAAACTTTATGAAATTTTGGGATACTGAAGCAACATTCTGGAAGTGTTCCTGTGAAGTTTGGTGTTGATTGGACAAGAGGGCGTGGTACCTCCCATACAACCCAAATTGGCTCTATCGCCCACAAACCAAAAAAAAAATGCTATATATCAGACGGTTTTAATCATATAAAACTAAGATTTGGTAATTTTGTTCAGATAGTTACTTTCGGTGACTGTACAAAAAATGGGTGTGGTCACACTATATCTACGCCCACTTTTCAGCAATAATTTTAATTCCTGAGATGTTCAAGTTTTGATAGTGAATCTTGGTATGCAGGTGCTATTGGTCCAAGCGGCAGTCACTATGTAAATATAAACGTTGTCACGCCCACTTTTTCCGCCCACACATCAGTACAAATGCTTTATATCAGAAGGCTTTTGCCGTAGAAAACTAAGATTTGGTAATTCAGTTCATCAGTTCATATGGTCACTGTCGGCAACTGTTAAAAAATGGGCGTGGTCACAACATATCTACGCCTACTTTTTCGAAATCATGCTTATTCCTGAGTTGTACACGTTTTGATAGTAACACTTGATACGTAGGTGCTCTAAATGGCAGTCAATATATATATATATAAAATTTGCCACGCCCACTTGTACCACCCACAAAAAAAAACGAAATGTTTTACATGTTTTATGCCGACTCCGAACGGCTTATGTTTTCAAGAAGCTTTACATGGCAGTTTTTTCACTGAGGTTTGCCATTGTCTGCAGAGAGGTGACGGCCGAACAAAAAAATTAATTCAATTCTACACACTCTACCCACTACGTCACGGCCGCCCCTTGGTTTTTTTACCCAGAAATTAATAGAACTTCTATAAATCAGACGATTCTCATCGTTAAATACTAAAATTTGGTAATTAAGTTCATACGCTTACTCTCGATCTATATCTGTGCCAGAGATCTGCAACGAGTCACGTTTTTGCGACTTATAGTGATTCATGCAAAACCGAGTTGTAGTGCGTGCACTTCAAACAAAAACCACCACTACTACTCGAAGCACTCTTGCTACAGAAAGAAAATCATAGTTCAATGTTTGATTCGTCAATCGAACGTCAAAGTCTACCAAATACTCTGCAACATCAAAGAACTTGTTATAAATCATACCGAAAACCCATAGCTCAAACAAAGTACTCATAGCTCAAGCTAAAGTCCCATAGTTCATTAGGAATGCGTGCGAATTTTTCCATTCAAACGCAGTGGCTGTTTTTGAACTTACGCTCGCTGTTAGAAGAGAAGCAGGGTTACCATAGAATTTTTTATAACGAAATACATTTAATTGGATTTTAAGATGCAGTAAACACTTTTTATAGAATTTCGCTGTGCGTTTCACGAAATGGTGTAAAAGTGAAATAACACACCTTGTATATAAAGGGAACTTCTCCAAAAGAAATAATAAAAATAAATTTCAATTTAATAAAGTTTGTTTATTTAAATTCAGCAAAATAATTATATAAGTAACTTCACGCTTATTATAATAAAACAGAAGCGTTGACCTTCATTTCGTACCGTTATAGGAAGTGTTACCATATAGTCAATAGCATTAGAACAATTCAATAATAGCATTTATCAAACTAAAATTCTTAATTTATACCAGAGCTGGTAACCCTGAAAAACACATCATACCTTTGAAGTGCTTGTGCATGTTGTTCACAACATGTTGTACTTATTGAAATGAAGTTAGAATCATACCGACTACGTTCGACTGTGAGTCAGAGTATGACTCTTGAAGCATTGGATTTAAGTTGCGTGTTATGAATGCTTCAACATTTTTGATAAGTCTGAATATGAAGTAGAAGCCAAATTAATGCGTATATACTCGAGTCAACTATGTTTATAATGACTTGCTGCAGATCTCTGATCTGTGCCCACTCTTCAGAAATAATTTTATTTAATTTATTTTTTTACTTATTTATTAATGCACTATAGTTAATTACAATTTAAAAATTATAACTAGCTGCCAGGGCTATCGGTTAGAAATAATTTGAATTCCTGAGATGTGAACGTTTTGATAGTCAAACTTGGTATGTAGGTGCTATGGGTCAAAGTGGCGTTCTCTTTATACATAAATCTTACCACGCCTACTTTTAACGGTCACAAATCCATATCAGACTTTTTTACAGTAAAAGACTAAAACTTGGTAAATTAGTTCATATGGTTACTGCCAGAACCCTTAAAAAAATGGGCGTGTTGCACTTTATCTACGCCGACTTTTCAGAAATCATTGTAATTTCTGAGCTGTACGCGTTTTGATAGTGAAACTTGGTATGTAGGTGCAATGGGACCAAGTGGCGGTCACTATATATATAAATGTTGCCATGCCTACTTTTTCTGCTCATCTGTCTATCTGTAAGAAAATGTATGTATGCATACTAAGGCTCTTCATAAAAAAAGGTGTTCGGGTCTGTTCCTCAAAATAATGCTTTATGTTATGATGATTCCCCAAATATTTCGACTGTAGCGATAGCCGTCCGTGAGCTGGAATGGTTTGAATTAAAAAAAAAAAACATAAACGAAATGGCCATTTCAACCCTTGAAAAGAATTTGACCGAGCTTCTTATGCGTGCATAATGCGAAATGTTTGAACACAAGCCATCGAGAACTGGATCTACAAGTTTTATACCGACTCCGAACGGCTTATGTTCTCAAGAAGCTTTTCATGTCAGTTTTTACTCTCTGAGGTTTGCCATTGTCTGCAAAGAGATGACGGCCGAACAGAAAAATTATTTCAATTGAAAAAACTTTGTGTGTCAGGTGGAATTCGAACCTGGGTTCTATGGCATTCAAGCCACGCACCTCAACCAGTATGCTACGGAATGGTTTGAAATATGCTGTAAAAATCGAGTTTTTTATAAAAATATTTACTGGTGCGGTAGTTAAAAATAACAAACGGTCATGTATGTATGCATACTAAGGCTCTTCATAAAAAAATGTGTTCGGGTCTGTTCCTCAAAATAATGCTTTATGTTATGATGATTCCCCAAATATTTCGACTGTAGCGATAGCCGTCCGTGAGCTGGAATGGTTTGAATTAAAAAAAAAAAACATAAACGAAATGGCCATTTCAACCCTTGAAAAGAATTTGACCGAGCTTCTTATGCGTGCATAATGCGAAATGTTTGAACACAAGCCATCGAGAACTGGATCTACAAGTTTTATACCGACTCCGAACGGCTTATGTTCTCAAGAAGCTTTTCATGTCAGTTTTTACTCTCTGAGGTTTGCCATTGTCTGCAAAGAGATGACGGCCGAACAGAAAAATTATTTCAATTGAAAAAACTTTGTGTGTCAGGTGGAATTCGAACCTGGGTTCTATGGCATACAAGCCACGCACCTCAACCAGTATGCTACGGAATGGTTTGAAATATGCTGTAAAAATCGAGTTTTTTATAAAAATATTTACTGGTGCGGTAGTTAAAAATAACAAACGGTCATGTATGTATGCATACTAAGGCTCTTCATAAAAAAATGTGTTCGGGTCTGTTCCTCAAAATAATGCTTTATGTTATGATGATTCCCCAAATATTTCGACTGTAGCGATAGCCGTCCGTGAGCTGGAATGGTTTGAATTAAAAAAAAAAAACATAAACGAAATGGCCATTTCAACCCTTGAAAAGAATTTGACCGAGCTTCTTATGCGTGCATAATGCGAAATGTTTGAACACAAGCCATCGAGAACTGGATCTACAAGTTTTATACCGACTCCGAACGGCTTATGTTCTCAAGAAGCTTTTCATGTCAGTTTTTACTCTCTGAGGTTTGCCATTGTCTGCAAAGAGATGACGGCCGAACAGAAAAATTATTTCAATTGAAAAAACTTTGTGTGTCAGGTGGAATTCGAACCTGGGTTCTATGGCATTCAAGCCACGCACCTCAACCAGTATGCTACGGAATGGTTTGAAATATGCTGTAAAAATCGAGTTTTTTATAAAAATATTTACTGGTGCGGTAGTTAAAAATAACAAACGGTCATGTATGTATGCATACTAAGGCTCTTCATAAAAAAAGGTGTTCGGGTCTGTTCCTCAAAATAATGCTTTATGTTATGATGATTCCCCAAATATTTCGACTGTAGCGATAGCCGTCCGTGAGCTGGAATGGTTTGAATTAAAAAAAAAAAAACATAAACGAAATAGCCATTTCAACCCTTGAAAAGAATTTGACCGAGCTTCTTATGCGTGCATAATGCGAAATGTTTGAACACAAGCCATCGAGAACTGGATCTACAAGTTTTATACCGACTCCGAACGGCTTATGTTCTCAAGAAGCTTTTCATGTCAGTTTTTACTCTCTGAGGTTTGCCATTGTCTGCAAAGAGATGACGGCCGAACAGAAAAATTATTTCAATTGAAAAAACTTTGTGTGTCAGGTGGAATTCGAACCTGGGTTCTATGGCATTCAAGCCACGCACCTCAACCAGTATGCTACGGAATGGTTTGAAATATGCTGTAAAAATCGAGTTTTTTATAAAAATATTTACTGGTGCGGTAGTTAAAAATAACAAACGGTCAGAAATAATAGTAATGAAGAAGTTCTTCCAATCTGCACCAATAAATTTTAAATTTTTACAGTCGGACCAGAGATAATGCAGATTTTCATTAATTTTTTAACTATTTTTTTGTATTGTTTTCACTAAAATTCAAATGAAAATTTTTTTTTTGTTTTGCCATGTTACTTTTAGTCAAATAAATTATCTATTGATGATAAAATATAGTGTAAAGTGAATAACTAAATTGAATGAAATTACAAAAAAATTTACACATTTTTTACATTGTACAATTTATTTGACTAAAAGTATTATAGGAAAAGATTCGTTTGAATTTTAGTGAAAATAATATGAAAAAAGTTAAAACAATCCATAAAAATCCGCATTATCTTTGTCCAACGGAAAAAATTTTAGCCGAAATATTTTGGGGATCATCATAACATAAGCCATGGATTATTTTGAAGAATCGGACTGATTTTTTTTTTTCTAAGGAGCGTGAGGCGACTTAATGTATATACGTATGTGGGTATATGTGTATATCACGTAAATACTCCGAAACCGCTAAGCCAATTTTTATAATAAAGCCTTGAGAGGACTCCTGTGAAGTCTGATGCCGATCGTAAAAGGCACCTAAAATACACCTGAAATTTTCGATTTCGAACAGTTTTGGAATTATAGGTCGCTCAGTCTCGGAATTCAGTATTCTACCTCTATTTATACATACTGTTTCACAGGTAACATTTGATGGGTGTTGGACGAGGGACGTAGTACTTTTTCCGCACCCAACATTTTTGGTAGAGCTTTCGAAATAAGTCACACATCAATGAAACTCGGTAAGAACTTACTATAAAAGCATGGCTTCACTAAAGCTACGCCCTCTTTTAGGGGATAAGCGCTGAGCGCAGCGAAGCGCTCCGGGTATAAGCTAGTTTATAATAAAAATAAGATACAAAGAGGATTTTCAGTTAGTCCTACATCAACACTGGAACGAGGAAGAAGAGCTAAAAAACCATTGACAAGATATAATATAGAATTTTTAAAATCATTCGGACTTAATCTTGGGAGAAGAGTCAACAACAACTATTACTAAACTGCTAAACTGGTCTATACTATTCAACAGCTAACTGTTAAAACTGATCTGTGCTGTTCAACAGCTAACTGCTAAACTGGTCTGTACCACTCAACAGCTAACTGCTAAAACTGATCTGTACTGTTAAACAGCTACCTGCTAAAACTGAACGAAATTCAATCAATCAATTTCGATATCGATAATCAATCAACCAATAATTCAATATGAATGAAATACTCAATGTACTTCAACAACCTATGTACGATGAGAGTATTATAAAAAGATACTATCGAGTTACTATCCATACCAAAAATCGTTTAACAATAATGATGAGATTCGTATACCCATTCAAAATCAGGATCTCTTTGTCTTACCAAGTGAGAGTATGATTTACATTCATGGCTTTATAGTAAAACAGGAAGAAGGAAATGATGTAGTAACAACAGGTGTGAAATTTAAAAACAACTTTGTTTCATATCTGTTCGATGAAATTCGATATGAAATTAATGGATTTAAAGTTGATCGTACACGTAATCTTGGAATTTCATCAACCATGAAAAATTTCGTATCATTGAATTAAGCTGAAAGTGGCGCATTAAGAAACGATTGTTGGATTCCTGACGAAAGTTTCACATTGGAAAAATCTCATTTTAGTTGTTGTGTGCCGTTGAAAATGTTCCTGGGCTTTGCTGGAGGTTATAATAAAATAATATTAAATTCGAAGCATGAACTTATCCTTCAACGTTCTTCATATAATGATAGATCATATCATTCTACAAATGGAACTAATCAGTTAAAGCTAACAAAACTGGACATAGTTTGGAAAATGCCTCATATACAATTATCAGACTTTGCAAAACTGGAAATGTACAAGATAATTAAAAACGAAAATTTGCTAATACCAATGGCGTTTAGAAGTTGGGACTATCATATAAATCCTATACTACCAAAGGAAACAAAAGTTTTATGGAATGTAAAGCTTTCACCGCAAAAGACCACGATTTCTTATAATCGGTTTACAAAGAGAAAAAAGTAAATAGTTAGGAAATATATTTTTGATCATTGTAATATATTTAATTTAAAAGTATATATAAACTCTGAATCATATCCCTATGATGATTTAAATAGTCGCTTTGAAATGGGACAGTATGCTGTACTATATGATATGTATGCAAAATTTCAACAAAGTTATTATATGCGGGAACCTCAACCATTGCTTGATGTCGTTGGATTTAAGGCTATTGCACCACTTATTGTTTTTGATGTAACACACCAAAATGAAGCAGTTAAAGTTGGACCTATTGATGTACGAATTGAATTTGAAACCGAAGCAAACAAACCGATTCCAGATAAAACCTCAGCCCACTGTTTAGTAATTCATGATCGATTAGTTGAATATTCATCTCTAACAAATGAAATCAGAAAAAATTAATCAAATGTAAGATCACTTTTTTCCATTAATAAAATTATAAAATTTGTTTATATATATAAATAAAAATAAAAATAGTAATAAAGAAAAATTTAAATAAATTTTTATAAGAATTTTACAACAAACATTCGTTTATTTTAGCTTTAAACTTCTTCACAGCTCCCTTATCTTGAACTTGCGATTTTTTTTTGTTTGAGTACGCTTACTATGCTTATTATGAAGCTTGGCTCTTATCACTTTAACCTTGAATTATTTTTATATCGACTTAATATTAATTTAAAATATAAATAAAATTAAAATCCGTATCGGGATGGGGATGGGTGACGTCATCCGCATACAATGACATAAGTCGGCTTCTAAAATGTTTTTGAAGTTTCTGAATCTCGAAGCTTTACAGACTCTTGAATTTATTTAAAATATAAGCCAGAGGCGGATATTTTGCTGGACGACTTGACCGGGGGATTGAGACTTCTACCTCAGTGTACCCCACTTATATACGCCTATGTTTCAAATGGTTGTTATCCAATTCTTAAACTACTTATGCAAATATAATACACGCACCTAATACTTAGCACCATTTCGATAAATTTATAAACATTTCTTTAACCCTTCAACCTTCGCCGTACCTAAATTGCTTCAACCCATATTAATGCATATATTTTCATAAAGCAAGTCATATCATTTAAGCTAAACTCGTCAAGAAGAATTTGAGTCATTGGTATTAGATATGCGAGGGTTAAGAAAAAAAACAAAACATGCAAACTGCCACTACCGATAATGAAATAAACAAAATTATGATCAACGCTTAAAAGCAGAGACATACCCCGAAACTTGCCGATTTTAAAAGTTGAAAGCAAAGACATACATCAAACTTGTCGATTTTAAAAGTTTAAAGCAGAGACATACCCCCAAACTTGCCTATTTTAAAAGTTTAAAGCAAAGACATACATCAAACTTGCCGATTTTAAAAGTTTAAAGCAAAGACATACACCAAACTTGCCGATTTTAAGAGTTTAAAGCAAAGACATTTTTGTCGATTGCCGATTTTGAGCAAAAAAACCCCCCACTAGATGGCGCTGGACCGGAGTGACGTCATCGGCGTGAGCCACCGAGCCACTTGGTTCAGAACGAACATATTGTATCTACTACAATTCACTATCATTGTTTACTTTAGCTGAATCATCCGGATTGAAAAGTGTAAATTGAGTTTCATCTTTAAAATGAAGATGATTGTCATCCGCATTGAACGGTGATAGAAGTAGAAGTGTTTCCTACTTTCGATGAAAGTGAAAGCAAATCGTACTTATGTGTCATCCGTAGTGTCAACCCAACAATCCTAGAACTATTATTTTAATTCGGTTTTTTATTCTTTTAGACGGCATTGCCATTATTTTTTTATAAGTCAATAAAATAAATCAACCAACGAATAAATTGAACACTTTCAACATCGAATCATCCATCTTATTTTAAATTTACACATTGAATAATGTAAAGTAAAAATTGATTCACTGTCATCACTCAACGTTCACTATCATTATCTCGAGTGAAATGTGTAAATTCGCCATTAGCTACACTGAACAAATTTTTTCCTTCAACAGCTTACTACCTTTCCGCTGCCTGTTCGCTGTTAAAAAACTCAATGTACTTCTTATGGGAATTTTGCTTTTGTTTTTGCAGCATACTGAGATTTAGGATAGATTTTTGAGCAAAAATTTGAAATGAGAATTTTTGTTTTAGGGTAAATTTTGGGGTGTAGAATTCTGATAATCATTCAAAAATTCCTTTTTTTCGCACTTTGGCCCAAATTTCCCAAATAGATCCGGGCTTAGGCATGCCACCAATCGATTTTAAACATGAAGGCAGATGTTTGAGCAAAAACTCAGGATTAAAACTTTTTTTTGGCTATCTCTTATCTAGAGAAAGAGAACACAGTGCGAAATGCATCCACCTTCTTTTATTCTACCATGCGCCGTACAAACAGGCATCGTCTGACTTCAGCCTATGCTGACATCTAGTACAATATACAAGAGAATGAGAACGATAAAGTTAAAATTTCTGCTCACTGTCAGAAACTACAATTTTTTGTCTAAGTAATTTCTGCTGGCAAAAATGGTAAGTGCCAAATTTCTTTAAATCTGCTATTTTGAAATAAATAAAGAAGAATAAACAAACAAAAAAACATATTAATTCTATTATATAGATAAAAATTTTAAAATGGAAACTGGAAACATCGTAAATTGTGTAAAAATCAGATTAAAATGCGAATTTGAGTATGTGTCGATTTGAAAACTATGCTACTCCATTGGAGCCACTTCATTAACTTTGAAACAAATGATTTATTTAACAGTTTGGACATTTTTAGTCTGACAACAGTTTCCGTACTTTTTTGTGTTTTGCTCTGTTTCTGAGAGATTTTTCCCTACTTTCTCGATTTTGACACTTTTACAACTCTTATTCTGAAAAGCACGGAATCAGATCAAAGTTTTGATAATCATTCAAAGGAAACTTCATAATTTGTTAGGATTTAATTATATTTATTACAAATCCTGATTTTATTAACAATTTTAACGCTTCAACTGTTTTAAAACGTACTCCTTTGTCTTCTGACCAATTGTACTATTCAGAAGACACTGTTGGATACGGTATGCCCAAGCATCAACTGGACTGCCTTGCTCGTTGTTATCGACACAACCGTCAACTATTGCTTGCACTTCAGCTTCGGGAAAATTTGATTTGTATTGCTTGACCAAACGATCAGTGCGATATCCTCCGTCGGCGCAGAAGAGTTCCAGCCTTTCAGCACGACAAAGAATGTATTTTCGCACGGACTCTTCATCGGAGAACTCCAATTTTTCTATTTTAGCAATATTCTCTTTCGAAACTGAATTGTTTACGATACATTCGGAGTCAATGGAATGGACTTCATCAGAGGACTTAGGAGTCCAATCATCAGCTGGTATCTGCATTAAAAATATAATTAAGATTAATTAAAATTGCGTTAATTTGTACGCTCAAGTTGCAAGGAAGATGGAAAATCTTCCTAAGGAATCATATTTATGACTTTCAATGATGTAATTTAATACTAACCACAACGACAATTGTCAAAAATACTACAAAGAATCATATCACGATATCTCTTGATCCATATGCTTTCTCCAGGCTAAACCAAACTGCTAAGCGGGCTTCAAAGAATTCCTCAATTTAAAGCTTTGCTCATAGATAAATACATATTTTGGTGCTATGTTCTGAGTATCCCAACATAAGGTTTGTGTAACTAAGTTCTAAAAACTACCCAAATATTCGCTTGTAAAAAATAGTTTGTCTGTTGATTAGTTCGTCAACTTAATATTTGGTCCTCATCTATCAATCTCACATAACAAAACTTAAGTGGTATTCTCTATGTACGGTGCAAGAATAGGAAATATGTAATCCGTACAAATGCCGCAACACTGGCCCGATTGCATATGTTCTATTCTTGCACCGTGCAATGCCAATATACTTGATATAGACAATACCCCGTGTACAGTGTACTGCCAAAGATTTATCAAAATTGGGCCTTTTTTATCAAAAAAATTCCATCCGCCATTTGGCAAAAAAAAAAGCGAACGCAAATTTATCAATGATTTAACGAGTCAAGAATAGAAACAACTTAAAGACATGTGAAAAACAAAAATGCTCGAAAAAGTCTGAAAATCAAATTGACGAAAATGCAGCGAAAAAAAAATGTTACTGCATTACAATGGACGACGAGATATATGAAAAATGGACTCTGCAGCCTTGCCAGGTCAGCAATTCTACACAAAACTTAAAGGGCGAAATGTCGATGACTCAGTCAGCAAAATTCAACTAGAAAAATTTGGCCAGAAAGTTCTTCTCTGTCAAGGTACTTACAGTTGCGGCCTTAAAACATAAACTTTTAAACAAAAAGCACAATAAGTGCTGAAATTTGCCAGAAGGAGTGCTTGTTCCATTTTACAAGCGCCATAAAGGTTCAACAATATTTTGACTTGACTTGGCAACAGCCCCATACACGAAGTCAACTATAGAGATCAAAATGGAGCTCAAGAGGATAATCCACCAAACTCTCTAGAGCTTCGCCCCAACGAGCGTTATTGGGCTGAATCCAAGAAGTTTTGAAAAACGGGCAGGGCATTTCTTTTGTTGGGCGTTATTTCATCGAGTTGCTGTTTTTTGAACATTGTTCACCGGGTTCGTACTCGAGACGTTTAAAATAATGTTTTTAATCAAAGAGGAAAAAAAATGAATTTGAACTTAGGTGGCGACGAATAAAAAAAAACCAAAAACAACAACATGTGTACACTGAGCCAATAAAGTCCCTACAAAAATTGCAAAAAAAAGCTTTTAGGTATCTGACGAGGATCAAGAGGTCCAACAAAAAACTATCCACCACTTTGAGTGTGCGACACAAGAAAATACTAAAAAAATACAGACAGCAGCAATTACTTCAATATTTACCAATTACACAAATGAAGTCAATTAAATTACAACTGACACGGAAATATCGAGTTTGTTGTAAGGGAGCTAAGCGGTTTATAACTCCGTTTCAGTTATTTTTTTATTACTTACGGTTTCATCGCAAGCACTATTTTCCAACCCTGATGTAACACGACAGTGAAGAGCTGCCAGAATTGCCAAACAGGCCAATGCAAAAAATGAATTCATAGTGTTTGGTTCTTTTATCTTCACAACTATAAAAGAATTAGAAATGATAAAATTGAAGCTTTTGCAATGGCTTTTATATATATTTTTTTTTTAATATAAAAAAAATTTATATTTTAATATAAGTCGCAAATATTTGATCAAGAAAACACATTTTGTTTTGTCATTGACTTATTTTTTATTTCAATTTCTTTCAATATCCATTATTTTCTTTATTCTATCATTAAGTCAAGCTAGAACGTAGCTGAGACTAAAATTTTGGGGGAGCTCAAGTTGGCATATTTTGTTTAAAATTCAACTTCTTTTGCTTATACTTAACTGTTAAAAAAATTGTATCTGTAATATACTATATTTTTGATGCGTTTCAAAAAATCAGCGGAAAAGTTGTACGGGAAGTAAGTTAGAATGAATTGAAGAATGAACTAGATTATTTTAACATAGACACATTAGCAAATATATGAACTCGCTAAGAACAGGTTAAAAGATGAAGCGCTCAGTGAGTTGTCTCCATAAAAGCAATGGACAAAATGTGTTTAGATATCCTTAAAAGTTGTCAAATTATTTTACTAATTACTATGAAGTACAAAAATTTCCTCAGATTTATTGTTTAATGTGTTATTTTCCCATAATTCAAAATTCAAAATTAGAACCATATATCGATGATTAAGCTTACAAAAGTGATTATTATTAAATATTGTAATGCACTGTTCAGGACACTTAAAACTTTGTTTTTGTTTTAATATTTCAATGTATTTCAATAATAGTGAAAATTCTACAGCAATAATTAACTTCGATAACATCTGGTTAAATACAGAAGAAATGAAATCCATTTTTGTTTTTGAATTTTATGTTTTTTAACTTAAACCTTACGAAGAAGTAGTTTATTCTTTAATTTTTTTTTAGTTAAGACCTCACCGTGGAGTATGTTGACATTTTTAACAAGCAGCAAACTCAGTTAATTTATCAAAAATGTTAAATGAATTGGTCATACGGCCTTTCATAAAAAAATTCTACAAACGCTATAATGTTTTTTTGTTTTTAATTTATACTGACCTAATACTGTAAACGGCTTTCTTTTCAAGAAAAGAACCAAATAGATATTTGAATTTTAATTTGATTTCAGTGGTTTGATAAATTTTTCTTTAAAATTTTCAATCGCCAATTAGTTTTATCACAGTTTCCCTGGCTTTTGTAACTTTCACTTAGATCACGCCAGAGGCTCCAGTTTCGAGTCTATTTTTAAGTCGACATTCGTGAAAATAATATGCTCCGTGCACAGATCTATATTTTCATGTTTGTATATAAAAGGGGGGACTCTATTCGTCTTCTACCACCGCAACTACGACGTGTGTGCTTTCAGATACAAACATATTACTATATTGGCATAAATATATATGTATGACTATAAGCATATGTGTTGTGTTCTACTGAAAACACTTTTTCAACTTCATATATTTTTGTTTTATTTGTATTTTTCAGAACAAAAAACTGCATAAAGTTTTAACCTTGGTTGCAATAGTTGAATAATAAAGTTCCCCAACATCTGGTTATAGAATTTTTTTAAGATAACTCTTGCTTATTGTATTATTGAGAATAAAAATTTTCAAAAGCCAAAACTGTTTAATCTTTTAAAGTATCAGCCTCGAACACATAAGGCCGCTAAATAAACAGGCGGATCAAATCTAACATCATCCTACAGTAATAATAAAATTCCCCAACATTTGGTTAAATACAAATAAAAATTTCATCTCAGCTTAGAGTTCATTTAAGAAAACAAAATGCATACAGTTAGAAAAATTTACTAGAGTTAACTAAAAAGTAAAATATTTGATACTTACATATACATCAAAGATTAGAGATCTAGAGCAGTGTCGGGCAAAACAATACATAAACATGCAAGCTTGTGTCTGTGTCCATGAGAGAGCGACAGCGCTGGTTTTATTTGCACTGTAAATAAAATGCATTTTTTTTATGTTTTATTTATATAATTGTAATTATTATGATTTATAATTATAATTATTATTATCATTTTTTATTACTTTAATTATTATTATTATCATTATTATTATTATTATTATTATTATTATTATTATTATTATTATTATTATAATTATTATTATCATTATCATTATTATTATTATTATTATTATTATTATTATTTTTATAGTAACTTTTCAAATTCTATTATATCGTCTATATTTATGTTGCCTTCATAACTTTTAATGCGCAGTAAATCTGAGATATGTTCATCTGATAAACGGTTTCTAAATTTATGTTGGATAATTTTGAGGGTTGAAAATCCAACCTCGCAATCGTATGAGGAACTGAACATAGAATATATTTTGAAGATTTCATGTTTAATATTTGGATATGTTTCCTCTCTTACCTGTTTCCAAAAATGTTGACCCATTTCCAAGGGAAGGCTTATATCATTGCGCAGCATTGTTAGCTCTGCGTGTATTTCTGTTGGTTGGTCGTTAATTTTGCAAATTAAAGGATTATTATGCAATTCAATTGCGGTTTTAATTATCTGAAAATCTTGAAATCTTTTGTTATAATTTATTAATAACTCTTCAACAATCCTTGTATAGTCTATTAATTTATTAAAATTTAAATTATCTGACCATATTATCCTGGTTTTATCCAAATTGGACAGATCATTATTTTTTAATTGAATTATTAAAATATTTAGTTTGCGCTCAAAGTGTTCTACAATAGGCACTAGCTCAAAAATATGTCTGTTTTTACCCTGCAGTGACAGATTTAATTGATTTAATAAAAGAGTAAGGTCGCATAAAAAGGCTAAGTCTAATAAAAAATCTTTATTCTTTAGATTTGAAATTAAATCATCCGATTTTGAAAAGAAATTTTGTTCCAAAAACAGTAAAACTTCATTCCTCAAATCAAAAAGGCGTTGCAAGCTCCTACCACGGCTAAGCCAACGAACCTCTGTGAACAAAATTAAATCACCAAACTCGGCATCAAGTTCATCGAGAAAATCTTTTAATTTTCTGTGCCGTAGTGCATTATGCCCCCCTCGAATTGCATTAATAATTTTTATGGCTATTTCCATTACATAGGAAAGGTTTAACTCTTTCGAAAAAAGCGACTGATGATGGATAATGCAATGAAAAGCTGGAATTTTTATATTATTTTTCATTAACCAACCTATCAGCCCTTGATTTTTTCCAGTCATCACTCTGGCTCCATCAGTACAAATCGCAGTCAACTTTTTTTTGTTAAAAAGTGAAAAAACATTTTGTTGTAGTATTTTAAAGAGGTTTTCGCCTGTAACATGCCCATGCATTGAAACAACGGAGAGTATTTCCTCTGTTGTTTGTAAGTTTTCATCAACTGACTTAACACATATGATTAATACGCTTAAGTTATTTATGTCCGTGCTCTCGTCAAGACATATAGAAAAAAATTTGCAGTTTAATAACCTTTGCTTAGTGGTAAAATATAAATATTTACAAATAACTTCCGTTCGGCGAGTTATTGTTCGTCTGGATAAACGTATTTGTTCTACAATTTGTTGCATTTCATTTCCTTGCTCCCCAAAAAAACTGAAAACAACCTGACTTAATTCTTTAAAAAACATACCATCTTCATACGGTCGGCATTTTTTTGCCAAGGCCAATGACACAGCATATGACACAGATGCCTTTTTAAATTGTAATGAAGAAATATTATGATGAATATAAGAATTATTTATATTTTGATTAAAATCATCAGCAATAAACCTTAAAAAATATTTAGCTTTTAATTCGAAAAGCTTTAGTTTTCGTTCTTCTCCTAAAATTAAATTGAATTGTGCGTGACAAACCGAGTAATGCCTTTGCACATACATCAATACGGAACGAGAAACAGTGCGTTCGCATATAAGACATTGCGCTACAGCGTTTGTATTTTCTATAAAAAAGAAATCTAGCATCCATTTATCATTAAACATTTTTCTCTCTGTAGTTGCGAAGCGAGCAGAAGCGAGTTCTTGCCTTCTTGAATGCTTAACGTCAACTGACATGATTTGAATAGCAAAATTAAGCTCACAGCTTCTCATAAGCACGAACCAAAGTCATAACTCGGCTACTGTTCGTACGCCACACGAAATTTTTATTGTGTACATATGAAAACATTGACGTCGGCAGCAAATCTAGCTCAATCACATGTGAATAGGTTTTTCAATTTTGCCCGACACTGATCTAGAGTTTTAAAATTTTTTATCTAAAAATATGTGGTAGCAAGATGATGTGGCGGCCGTAGCATATTGGTTGAGGTGTGATAGATTCCAGGTTCGAATCCCATCTGTTCAGCAGTCCGCTCTCTGCAGACAATGGCAAACCTGAGAGAGTAAAAACTGCCATGTAAACCTTCTTGAGAACATGAGCCGTTCGGAGTCGCCGTAAAGCTTTGTAGGTTCAGTTCTCGGTCATTTGTGGACAAACATTAAAGACACACAACACAAATGATCATAAGAAGCTCGGTCAAAGTGCTTTCTAGTGATGAAATGGCCAATTCGTTTTTTTTTTTACGGCAAGATGAAGATGCAGCAACTGCCTTTTACAGTTATTAGCCAATTATTATAAGCATAATAAAAGTCAATACTAAGCTTAGTCCAAGCTATTTGATAATTATATTGAAAAACTGTAAAAAATTTTTATCTTAAATTCAAAGTCGCTTTTATTTTTGAAGTGAAACATTTATAGCCGCGTATACAACAATACGGCGAGCTAGATGTGGGGGTAAAACCAATGTAACGAAATGGTTCTTTTGAAAAGAACAACACAGCACTTCGCCGCACTGGTTGTATAAAAACGAAAAAATGGCTATTTGAAAATTTTTCATATGCTTGCTTTCACCGAGTATTAGAGCCACGGAGACACATTTTATTGTTAGCTCATACTTATGTTAAATTTTACAATTAGTAGTTTTTTCTTTCTTTTATGATTGAATTGAGTCTTTCGTTCAATTCTCAGAATGTACATTACGGTCTAAAAATTTGAATCTGAACGTAGATTTTTCAAAATATTAGCATACTCTTAGGCATTTCTAAAATTGAGTTTTGATAAATTCAGAAAACAATTTTCGAAGTAGGCCTTGCATTCATTGATTGATTTGGAAACAGCACATGCTGCAATATTAACGAATGATTCCTATCCTTCTTTTATGAAATATAAATCTGTTGAATCGGATAGCGATAATAGCATTTGTAATTTTTTCGCTGACTTTTTCAAAGCGACCTATTCATCTTCATCCTATGATAATCTAAGCTATCCATTAAGTGTTCAATCTGGGGATATTTGTCTCCCAACAATTGATACTAACACGGTTTTATCATACTTAAAACGTCATATAAAAGTGGTCCCGACAATATACCGTCATGTACATGCAATAACAATAGAGTTCAGCTACTACAACTTTATCGCACTTCCCCAGCATTAACCCATCTAAAGCCACTACCCAGTAATCGTTGAAAAAAAAATATTCATGTTATGGATACCCGTGACCACAAACAAGTTAATGTGGGAAAAATTTACCCACCAATAAATGGGTTGGGCTCAGGGACAACACAAGACGTAACAACTAACCATGCGTATACATGATCTAATTACACAACTAATTTTAATCTACTTTTGAGTTGACCTTTTGACAAATTAACATAAAAAACGCTACAATTGTTAACAAATGAACTCATGCGACTTAAAGGAGCAGTAGCCATATAATTTGTTCTACTAAATGGCAAATAAATGAAGTTGTTAGCGTTTCTACTGCTTCTACGGTTAGTGTTAAAATTTATGTGAGAAAGAAGTTCTGGAGAATCGAATACACCTGTAATGAGCCTGTGACCTGTGTAAATAAACTATATCTGCCGATTTCCTCCGATCACCTAAAGACTGCATTTTTAATAGTTTTAAACGATCCTCATAAGGAGGAAGGTCTAATATGTCAGTTCCACTTAAGGGAGTCCTCTGGTAATCTATGCCAAATTTTAGCCTTTTTTCAAAATATTGTGGAAAGAGAACGAGTAAAGATTTTTTAGTTCCGTTTTTTGATTTGGGTAGCTTAATTTATTGAAAAAAATACAAAATTTTGAAAAAGTGAATTTATGGACCGTTCAGAAAGTTCTCGGCCTGGTAACGAGGTTCTCCGGAAAAAAGGTGGGTCCAAATTGCGCACGATTCCAAGTGTAAACATCGTCTGAAAAAAAAAAAAAAATATTCAGTTACTTAGAATGAATGTCCCTATAGCCCCTACCTCGGAAACAAAAATCGAAATTTTTTTAGGGGGGGAGCCGCCACTTTGAAAATGAAAAATCGAATTTCGACCTTTTTTTTTGTAGTCTAGTGTAGAAAAAAAATAGTAAACATTATTTTTTCGGCAAGTTTGAGGTAGGGGCTATAGCGGCGTAAATTCTGCGTCGTTTCATGCCTCATATATCAAAATCGGTCAAAAACTGTTTGAGTTATCGTGCGCAAAGTTTTGAAAAACATGGTTTCGAGAAAAACGCGTTTAAAGTTTTGACTTCAATTTTGAGGCACACAAATGACATTAACACATATTTTTTTAATACAATACTTACGAATATTAATCGGCAATTCCAGCCCCATAAAGTGTGCCTTCCTCCATCTCATAAAACGAGTTTTCCATGGCTTTTTGGGCTCTGCGGGCTGTGCGACCCTCTTTCGATGATGCGTACGTTTTTAGCTCTGAGCGTTGAAGTCGTTTTCCGTCGCGAGATTCAGCATACATCTCGGCTTGTGGGCCGATGACAATACCCATTGTTGACATTATTTTTAAAATACTCGAAAATAAACTGAATCTCGTTCGTTTGCTTCTTTCATGTGAACACCTGGGCTCAAAATCATTTCAACCCCTAAATCAAAACATGCATGTATACATACTGCATGTATACATACTGTGTGTGTATATTTTGTAATATCAATACATATTTTGGAAGAATTCCACAGAATTTTCGACTAATGACTGCAGGCAAATAAACAACTTTGCTGATGCGTTATTTTGACGAAAACATACCTACACAAAAATGCCTGTATCTCCTAAACTATTTCGAATTTTGAAAAATCCTTTTGGGAAAATGTTTTTGAGTATCTGAGCAATAGAAATATGAAAAAAAAATTGAAAAAAATTTTTCGGATTACCAGAGGACCCCCTTAAGCCCCTTGGAGCAAACTGAACAAAACGTTTTTGGATTCTTTCTATTCGATCAACATTCACATTGTAACTTGGGGACCAAACTTGACTTGCATACTCTAAGTGAGGACGCACGATTGCATAATACAACGTTGTAGTTGTAATCATATTTAAGCTATTAAATTCTTTGCCCAGCGTTTTATAAAACCAAGCATTGAAGATGCATTTTTACAAATATTATCAATATGAATGTTAAACGACAGCTTAGAATCCATGCATATACCTAGGTCTTTGACGGTGTCTACACGACTCAAGGCAGTATCTTTAATCTTATAATCAAAAATAAAATTATTCCTTTTTCGCGAAAAGGTCATAGTTTGGCATTTATCTGGATTTAAAAACATATTATTTTTAGAACACCAAACTTCAAAGGATCTTAGATCAGACTGGAGCAGATCTGAATTATCTCTAGAATTAATCGTTCTGTATATTTTCATATCATCGGCATAAATAAGCAGATGAGAGTGTTCAATGACGTGAGTTACATCATTGATAGCTAAAATAAAAAGAAGAGGACCAAGGTGACTACCCTGAGGAACACCTGATCCAGCAATAAATTCAGAAGACAATGCGCCTCGGAAACGTATTTGATAAGATCGCTCCACCAAATACGATTTAATCCATTTCACAAAATATTGTGGAAATCCCATTAATTTAAGTTTAAATAAGATTAGATTGTGTGGTAGCTTATCAAATGCCTTACTAAAGTCAGTGTAAACACAATCGACCTGTTTACCAGAATCAATAGAATTTAAGCAGAATGTTGTAAAATCGAGAAGATTAGACACAGTGGATCTGCCATTCACAAAACCATGCTGACGAGTTGTTATGACTTCCCCACAGTGAATTTTCACCCGATCATACACCATCCGCTCAAAATGTTTTGGAATCGATGAGAGCTTAGCGATAGGCCTATAGTTACTGACATCGTTCCTGCAACCCTTTTTAAAAATAGGACTTATAAATGATTTTTTCCAAAAAAGTGGAAAATAACTTTCGTTAATAGATTTATTGAATAATAAAGAAAGTGGTTGACTCAAAACGGAACGGCATTGTGTTAACACTGCGGCAGGAACACCGTCAGGTCCAGCACCAAACTCCTCATCGATCGATCTAATATACATTAAAATATCCTCTGGAGTGAAGGATATATGTTCCAAAGATACTCTGGGTTCGGAATTCATATATTCAAAGTACTCTTCATCAGGATTAAAAGAATCTGAACTGAATGATTCTTTAAAAAGATTGGCGAATAGGCCACAAATTTTGACGGGATTGTCAGTAAATCCCTCAGGAGTTCTAAATGAAGAAGTAAATCCATCAGATTTCTTCTTTGTGTTTACGAATCCCCAAAATTTCTTTGGATCTGTCAATATTCTCAGCTTAACATTATCTAAATATTCGTGATATAATGTAGCTGAGCGATTTTCAAATTCCAGAAACAAACGTTTGTAAGTTTCTAGGTCGTTTGAGCCTAAGCTACAGATGTATTTCTTCCATGCCCTATTCCTGTTGTTGCCAAGAGTCTTTAAATCCTTTGTGTACCAAGGGTACGTAGAATTCCTCGCAAATTTGAGACTATAAGGTACGGATTGAGAAAACACAGCAAAGAGTTCCATATAATAAAAATGTATGGAGTCATCAAGGCAATTTCCATTTATATATTCTAAAATTGCTTTAAGTTTACCATGAAGCAACTGATTCAACTTCAAAAAGTCAGCTTTTTTAAAATTGAATTCATAAAGCTTATCTGCTGAATTAAAATTTACTATATTTGCTCTGTCGGATTTGTACCAAATACTCAATGGTGGATGATATTCATCAACAGTAGTTAGAGCATGAAAGGCCCTCTTAACAACAACATTGTTACTGTCTGTAGTTAAGACCAGGTCAAGAAGTCTTTCAAGACTATTATAAATACAACTCACTTGTTGTAAGTCTGAACATATATTATCAACAAATATATGTTCTTGGCGGGTCTTCGAATTAGATGCACAATAGTACGTATCATCGTCAGAAGAATGCCATTTTAAATCAGGTAGATTAAAATCGCCCAATAATAAAATGTCGTCAATAATGTCAAGTAAATCAATTATGTAATCTATGCACTCCGCAAGGCTTGCATAGACCTCTACACTACTCTTAGGAGGAACATACGCATTAATAACATATACATTAGAGTTACAATGTATAACTTTAACGCGAATTAGTTCAATATTAGAAGAGCAGGGAATGTCAACAATAAAGTAGACAAAGCAGTTCCTTACAGCCAAAAGGACACCACCACCGACAGAAGAAATATTGTCAGTGTATCTGTCTTTTCTAAAAACTTGAAAACTATTGTCAAACAATTCCAAATCAGTAATGCTTCCGTTCAGCCACGTTTCTGTTAACGCGATAATATCCTCAGAGCAATTTTGAGTTGATAGAAATAAGCTCTGCGTCTTAGCACGTAGTCCCCTTACATTTTGATAGTAAAGAGACAGCCTATTTAGTTTTTTGAGTCTGGCGGGCGGCTTGAGTCACCCTTTTAGACTTATTTTTTGGCTTGAACTCAGTAACAAGAATATTATCGGCCCACAAATTAGAGTTAAGAACAGTTGTCAAATCTTCGGCTGCAACTGTTAGAATAAAAGAAGCATGGGAAGGCTTATTACCAATTTTTTTGTATGAACAGAATGAATTTGAGTTCACTAACTTGGATTGCCTGACAAACGTCAATATATTTTCTATTGATGTGTCGGGCTGAAGATGTGAAATGGAAACATTTCTGGTCCTCGAAACTGCTCTTAAAGTATATATGTATACTAAAATATTGCTGTGATGAATTAGTAACTCCAATCACTTTGCTTTTTTTTTCTTCATTAAAATCTTGCTATTTTCCAGTTGCCTGGAAGCCGTCTTTTATTATTCCGTTGCACAAGTCTGGTAAGTCTTTAATCGATAACTATCGTGGAATTGCAAAATTAAGCGCTTTGCCGAAGCTTTTCGAGGCAATCATTACTTCACAATTATCACATAGTGTTAAATCTTTATTGTCTCCACTCCAACATGGATTCGTTTCTGGAAAATCTACGGTTACAAACCTACTTGAATTTACTTCCAAAATCATTGAGAATTTTGGAAAAGGTTTACAGACTGATGTTATATACACAGATTTTAGTAAAGCTTTTGATGTTGTTAATCATAAACTCTTAGTCTTAAAGCTATCTCTTACTGGATTTCCCACAACACTTGTAAGATGGATTGAATCTTATTTATGCAATAGAACACAACGTGTTCTTTTTAAACTTGTGAAATCTCATGAGTTTCCTGTCACTTCTGGTGTACCTCAAGGAAGCCACCTCGGGCCTCTTCTTTTTTTACTGTATATAAATGATTTGCCATCTGTCATAAAACATTCGAGTGTTTTAATGCACGCAGAAGACGTGAAACTATTTCTTCCTTTCAAAAATGCTAATGATGCCGTTCTCTTGCAAGCTGACATAGACCATCTTTATAGCTGGTGCAACGTGAATCGTATGAATCTTAACATGAAGAAATACAAGCAAATGGCTTTCACTCGAAAATCTCCTGTCACATGTATTTATAAAATTTGTGACCATACATTAGAGTCTTTAGATGTCTTTCATGATCTTGGAGTAACTTGGATACTAAAATTCGCTTTCATATTCATATTAATAAAATTATAAATCGAGCAAATAGTACTTTAGGTTTTATTAAACGATGGGCAAAAGAGTTTAATGATCCCTATATAACAAAAACCTTATTCACCTCTCTAGTGCGACCTATTTTAGACGACAATCGAATCTTGTCGACATAGAATCGGTTCAGAAAAAGTTTCTTTTGTTCTGCTTAAGCCATCTTTACTGCAATTTTAACTATCACCTACCACCTTATGAATATCGTCTGCAACTTTTAAATCTTCCTACTTTAAATAATCGGAGAATTACGCTAAATGCTACTTGGATTTTCAAACTTTTACATGGATATGTAGACAGTCAATATTTTCTGAGCAAAATTTACTTTAATATTCCTCTCCGACCTAGAAGATCTTTTGAGTTACTTTACATGAACTTTGTAGAACTAATTACTTGCAAAACGAACCACTTAGAAGCGCTTGTGGGGTCTTTAATTTTGTTTCAGATGCAATTTCTTTAAATGAATCCGTTAACTCAATTAAATTTATTATTTTAGATTATCTAAAGTATCGCCACTAATCTGGATCATTCTTTCCAAGGATACTTAATATTTTCCTGTTATGTTTGGTAACAACTTATACAATCTAGCTGTGTAGTTTAATATGATTATCCAGAGCGAGACCACGTTCGTCTCGCCTGGCATATGCCGGTTTGACGCCGTTACAACTAGATTTGCATGTGTGAGCTGTGCTCTAATCCATATTTATATAGATATACACGCTTTAGATATATTTTGATTATCCAGAGCAAGACCTCGTCTGTCTTGCCTAGCACATGTATGATCTCGACCTCGTCCTGGCATATGGGAGCACCGCTCTAATGAATTCATTCTATTTATTATTAAGAAGCTAACCGGATTGCAACTGTATATACCTGAAATCTTGACAATTTTACATTTTTATAAAATTTAATTGTACATAAATTAATTGTATCATATTTATTTTGTCTAATATTAATTGCTATAAAGCCATATGTGCTAAGCATTCAAATAAATAATAATAAATAAATACGTTAAGCACTGTTTGATATTCTTCATGTCCTTCCATAAGATTGCTGGAATTGGCTTAGTCTAAAAGAGATTTAATTATTACAATGATTAAATATTTATTTTACATGGAAATGCGTTTTGAAATACTTACCACCTCCAGTGAAGACACCAGCGGATGATATGACTCTTGGTCCTGAGGCTTCTATACTTGGTAATTCTTGTTGTGCGGATTCAGGTAATCCGATTGCAATTTCATTCGGTGGCATTATATTATTCTCTTCATTTTCAGAAATAGTTGACATTAATTGTGGTGCATCAATTATGTTTAATGTATTCACAAACGTTGTAAATTAGAATCCATTACTAGCAAGCTCTTGGTTTTCACATTACCTCCAGGTTCGAGCTTACCACAAAGATAATTTGGATCTTTGATACTGTTATCAGAGTCTTCAAAATCATCGTCAGAGTTAATTGAGTTCATTAAATTTTCAATTTCTAAATCACTCATTATGGAAAGTTTTAATGTTGCCTGCTTATTGCAGCCTTTTTTTCTTGAGCTTTGTCGCGAAATTCTCCGAAACCAACAACAATAGTACACTACAAGTATTGAAATATGCTTTTTTAACCATTTTAATATTAAAACGTTTGATTCGGTAAAAACAATGAACAAAAGACTAACAAAATAACACTAAAGTAGAATTATATTGGTGTAATTTTCTCCACAAATCAAGCTAGCAACAAATTATCAAAATAAAATATTAGACATCTTACCAAAAAAATTCCCAAGTCAATTGAGCTGCTGGAAAGTATTCTTATTTTAATTTTAACTTGCAATAAAGTCACTAATAATTTTCACGCTTGTTTTCACAAAAATCTTTATTGAAATGGCTGCATCTGTCAAAATATTCAACTTGGCGCATTCAAACCGCCACCGTTTGGTGGGGATTTACACTGACGAAGAACGTTTTTGGCAGTTAGAGTGCGAAAAAAATTTGAGTTTGAATTGAATGGCAACTTTGTAATGATCTTTTGTAGACGGTCTTAGTGGTTAAAGGGTTAAAACAAAAAAAAAAGTGCAGAAGATATTTGAATCAAACAAAATACATTCTAAAATTAGTTGCTCTAAAAAATTGTGACAGATTTTGCTGAATTCTGGCTTTCTATACATGGTTTCCCGCAATTGAGTTCAACTATTTACAGAGCTGAAAGGCTATGTAGTTTATCTCTGAAACCGTTCATCCGATTTGTATATAGAGATTTTCGGATACGGTGAGTTCTTATGACTTATCTACTCTGTTCTATCTTGAACACCATAGGGCGCTGTGTACAAATATTTTAAAAAAACGTCGAAAAACTTCTAAGCTGATCGTAAAAAATCGTGAAAAAGTAGAAAGCCGCTCATCCGATTTCGATGAAAAATTTTATTAAAGGACTTTCGTGTACGGCAACTGTTTTGGCGTTTTCTCTTTTGCTCTGTCTCGAAAAGTAGTGGACGCTATTGGTCAATTTGTACGTGTGTGTGTTATTAAACTGTTCCTAAACGGCTGCACCGATTTTCATGAAATTTTTTGTGTGTGTTTAAATGGATCCCTGGATGGTTCAGATTCGCAATTGGTCCCGGTTTACATGAAAATTTGTATTTAGGGGTTTTCGGGTACGGTAGTTTTTATGGCATATCTATTTTGTTCTATATTGAACACCAGAGGGCACTACCCTTCAAATGTTTTAAAAATCTCGAAAAACTCCTAGCTGTGCATCGGATTTGCGTGAACATTTGTACATAGGAGTTTTCGGATACGGTGGGTATCTTGGACTTTTTTTTCTGCGCTATCTTAAAAACCAGATGGAGCTGTAGTACAAATTCCTTAAGAAATCATAAAACACTCAATAACCGCTCATCCGATTTAGATTAAAATTTGTATATATATAGGATATATCGGATATATAGCAAAAAACTCAAAACAACTCATCCGATAAGTATGATTTTTATAAGTGGTTTTCGGGTGCGGTGAGTCTTTTGGCGCTATGTATTTTGCTATATCTTGAACCCCAGAGGGCGCTGTTCTACAAAATACAGTAAGGCGTAGCAAAGCGCGAAGGGTGATAAATATCTTCTTTTCTTCTTTATGTGTATTTATATTCCACTTTCTTTTTTCGCAAACCAGGACAGCTGATGCCGAATTCTGTGGCATTTGAGTACGCATCAACACATGCGCAAGTCAGTTGCGTCGTAAGTTGGCGTTATTCTGACATTTCAATTTCTATTTTCAATGTTTATTTAATTTTTGTCCAGTTTCCTCGCGAATTGCCGAAAATTCGTTTCATCTCTAATTTTTTTCAAAAATGTGAAATCTATCGAATACAATATAAAACTTGAAAATATATTTTTGCAAGCGATCGGCGGCACGCACACACAAATCACGATTTCCCTAAATTTTTCACATAATATTCAGATGTTGAAGCTACATTTTGCTCATTTCGCCGATGTTACCTGTTTGAAAGAAGCACACAAAATTCCTTCTAAAGTTTGTGAAAAGTTTTTTCAAATCGACGAATGGAATCGAAAATTGTTTATATCAACTCCCGAGCTAAGCCGGGTATTCAGCTAGTTTTGTAATAAGTATAGTTTTTTTAGTACAGCCGACTTTTTATTTTTAAAGATATGTTTATGTTTCTGTTGTCATTGAAAAGAAAATTAAATAAGTTACAAAATTGATCAAAAAAAAAAGATTCATTTATTACGCAAAATTCTGAGAAATATGTACTCAAAGTTGAAATTTGGTAGTTTCAACCGATTGATTTCATCTTCACACGATCACAGATCGGTAACGGTTAAGTTGGTGGGGTTTGTTGATATACCGTTGGAAAGGTGATTTCATTGCCTTTATAATGAGTTATTAAAATTTGTAAAGTTTTATGTAAGTTAGTTTTTCTGCTAGGAACAATAACGTGAATCAAAGTCGTGAAATATTAATTAACCCTGTAGCTCCTAAGAATGTGAAAATAGACCCCCCTTCCCATACGATTTTTTGCTCAGCTCGACATAACCTTCCAACTCCGTAAATAGTTGCACTCAATTGCGGGACACCCTGTATATGAACACCAAAACTACTTTCATTTTTGTCACGTTCGAATGGCTTGAATTGGATTTTTTTTTTTTTTTTAACCAGGCGCCGAATCGGTGCTTCCGTGAACATACAACTTGTCACGTAAAATTGTGTTGATTGAATGCAATTCAACGACGAGTTATACGTTCACGGAAGCGGCTATTCGGCCTCAGAATTATGCCTTTTATAAAGTTTGACACTAATTAAAGTGCTACCTAAGAGCTTTAATGCAAACTAAAAAGGAAATGCAAATATGTTTAACTTTGCCTTTTTTTTACTTTAAAAGTGTGCGACGGTCTCGTTCGACATATGGTAATGCCCATATTAAATATCAAAGCCTATGTGTAAAACTTTAAGTCATTGCATTCATTTACTTTTTGGAATTTGAAGAGAATTTACAGTTTTGATAAAATAAATTTGTATGGGATTTATTCAATTTCGTTAAATTTTTTATAATGCTCACAGTCTATGTGCGAAATTTCACGTCATTCGATGGTGTTCCAAAAGTTTTAAAAGTCTTAGCATTTCAATAGTTACTTTGTATGAAAGGTACGCGTGCACGGAAAAAGCTGTTTGCTAAATTTGTGTGGAAATTAAGCAAACCTTGAGCATAATTCTCAGCTACTTTAAAACTTTGCTTGTTTTCGATAAAAACTAATCAAAAGTTGCTCTTTCATTTTATAGATAACTAAGCATGCTTAAATTTAATCAAATTTTGCTATTTCATTATACATATAATTAACCAAACAAAAAACCAAAAACATTACGTGTCAGCCGTGTGAAATGAATCCGGGCTGCTTCGTTTACAAGGCAAGCACCACAACCAGTATGCTATGGCCGCTGCATCGAAATTGGAGAATTTAGTTTTAAATAACTTATAACAGAAAATTTTAGCAAGAATTAAATCAAAGTTTGATATTGCCTAAATTTACGAGCAGTGATTTTAGACAACTAAACTTTATCTATAACCGCACCGTAATTGAGCAAACATTTTGCCGATTTGTGATTAAGCAAAACAATAGCTTATTTCAAGTGAAATCATTTTCTCTGTGTGGTTTTTATTCAATTTTGTCCACCCAATTTCAAGTTTAGAGTGCGTATTTGAGATCAAAGTTTATGTGCGGAATTTCAAGCCACTAGAATATTTTTTTGTGGAATTTTTAAAGATTTAACTGCTTCTTCATTATACATTTTTGAAGCGAAGCTTTTTACTCCTCGTTCTGTGATTTGCTTGGAGTGAAATCTGAAAAATTTTTGACAGATTTTTTCTTAGAATTTTTTGGTATTAGTATTTTTTTCTTATTGATTGAGTTTCTTACAACAAGAAAATTTAATACTTTAATATTAAATATTAAAAAACACAGATGCGTCGTTGGGCACAAGAGAGAAGCGAAACTTTTTCGCAGTTACATAGATTTGATAGTTTAATAATATGTTCTTTTTAATAAATTAACTTTTAAATTCAAAAATTTAAAATAACAAAATAACCCTATAGGAACAAACTAACTTGTTTTTAAAAACAATTATTAAAAAAACTAATTTAAAATAAACCAGTATATGAACTACTTTGAATTATATTAAGGCGGCATCCACTTTAATTCTAAATAGTTTTCTTTGCATTGTATATGAAATAATTGAAATACTATTTAAAAACAAGTGATTGATAAACTACTTTGAGTTATATTAAGGCGGCAACTACTCTGATTTTGACATGTTTTAATTGCAAATTTTTATTAGATTTCGATAAGTTTATATATATTTAACCATGTTATTTCATCAAATATTATTATCTTTAGGCCATCAGTAATTGTTTTCAATTGGTTATTTTAAAGTGGTAAAAACAAATTTAAATTTAACTAATTTAACAAGTAGTTGAAAATATATGCAGATGTAAGTCAATTGACTTATTTAGCGGACATCACCATACAAAATATGTTAGTTCGTTCTATGGAAAAAAGTCAGAATTTCAACTAGTTGTGGTTGACAAAAAACTTCTTTATCAACTACTTTTAAATAAGTTGATTTTCCTACAGGGAAATTACAGAATATACATACTCAAAACATACTTACCGCATATTTTTTTATTGTTGAATGTGAAATTTCCACGCCAATTACATATACGGTCATATAATGCCACCAACTCTCCATTTTAACTCTCCACACATGGTTGTGAACTTGGGTGCACTGAACAAATTTTTTCCTTCAACAGCGGACTACCTAGCGAAAAATTCCGCTGCCTGTTCGCTGTTAAAAAACTCACTGTACTTCTTACGGGAATTCTGTTTTCGTTTTTACAACAAGATGTCACCAGCATCGGTGCTGGTGACATCTTATTGGCATAAGCCAATACATAGTCCTCTATCTATTAATAGATTGTAACGATCTACTGCAGCATAGCTTCTGTCATACTTAACATTGAATCAACAACCGCTTTTAACACAGTTGGTGGCCTGGTGGACATAGAGTATAAATTATTGTCTAGAGATTGCATCAACTCTGCTAAATCTCTGGCATGTGTTAACCGAGGTTAACAGAGTTTTTTTCTTCATGTTTTTAAGTGAAATAACTCTGTTAACACATGATAGAGATTTTAGCAGAGCTGATGCAATCTCTAGTTAATAATTTATACTCTATGTGGTGGATAGCGTATAGAACTCGTGATCAGTTGGTTGCGAGTCCGAATCCCCACAGGGTCAAAGGAATATTTTTAAATTTTAATTTTCATATTAAAGTATTTAATTTTCTTGTAATAAACGCAAGCAATAAGAAACCATAACATTCCAAGAAAAAATCTGTCGAAAATTTTTCAGATTCCACTCCAAGCAAATCACAGAACGAGGAGTAAAAAGGTTCGCTTCAATAATTCTTTGCCCTACTGCGGATTTGAGCACGGGCCCAGTTGATTTCGAATTCTATACGATATACACCAGTCCACCAAGCTGTGTTGGATATAGTTGTTGATTCAATATTAACCATAGAGTTCAAATTATTATCTAGAGATTGCATCAACTCTGCTAAATCTCTGGCATGGGTGAACAGAGTTATTTTACATAAAAACATGAAGAAAAAAACACAGGTGCGTTGTTGGACACACGAGAGAAGCGAAGCTTTTTCGCAGTTACATAGATTTGATAGATTAATAATTTTTTCTTTTAAATAAATTAACTTTTAAATTCAAAAATTTAAAATAACATAAAATAAATTATATATATACAGAAAACATATTTACTGCTTATTTTTTTATTGTTGAATGTCAAATTTCCACGCGAATTACATATACGGGCATATAATGCCAGCGACTCTCCACTTTAACTCTCCACACATGGTTGTGAACTTGGCTGCACTGACTCATGCATGCGTTTGTTAACATAGAGTGTAAATTATTATCTAGAGATTGCATCAACTCTGCTAAATCTCTGGCATGTGTTAACAGAGGTTAACAGAGTTTTTTTCTTCATGTTTTTAAGTGAAATAACTCTGTAAACACATGCCAGAGATTTAGCTGAGTTGATGCAATCTCTAGATCATAATTTACCAACAGCAATGCCAACCAATGCCAACAGCACCACAAACGCATTCACAATACAAACAAACCGATGCTGGAGTCACCTTGTGGCAAATACAAGCAAATTTTTGATAGTTGTAGCATAGCAAATACACAATCCTCTATCTATTGATAGATGGTGACGATATACTGCAGCATAGCTTCTGTTATAATTAGGATTAAATTAACAAATGTTTCTGTGTTGCCTAGTGGATAGAGCGTTGGACTCTCGTGTAAGAGGACGTGGGTTCGATCCCCACGGGGCAGGCAACAAAATATTTTTAGTATTAAATATTGAAGTATAAAATTTTCTTGTTGTAATAAGCACTAACAATAAAAAAACCATCAAATTTCCAAGAAAAAAATCTGTCGAAAATTTTTCAGATTTCACTCCAAGCAAATCACAGAACGAGGAGTAAAAAGCTTCGCTTCAAAAAAACTCTGTTAACACATGCCAGAGATTTAGCAGAGTAGATGCAATCTGTAGATAATAATGTAAACTCTATGCCATTGGTTTGATACAAGAGTCATCAGTGTTGTCTCTTTCCCACAATTGTGGTAAGCCTACCACTTTTTGGTTTATACCACTTTTATCACCCACTATATGCATTTTTCCAAAATCTACCACTTTTTATATATTTTGATATAAAAATTACTACATAATAACTCAAATTTTAGAAATTTTATTACAATTAATATTTAAAGCCTTTTTGTATATAAAGATTGGAAACAGAAGAGGAAGAGTGTTTTAAGAACATTATATGAGAATTATTTGCAATAAAACTAATTTAGCGTGAAAATCTTACTTTATGGTATACTTCTTATGATTTTTTTTTTGTAGGGCTTCAGTCGAATTTTTTCTTAACAAGAGAAATATATTCCAACTTTTTTTAAAAATTTTGCACTCATTTTAGACTCAATCTACCACTATTTAAAACTTGCAAATAACAACACTAGTCATCATCCTCTATTTGTCAACGCCATCTGTTATTAATTGTAAACATACATAGCTGCACTTATATTTGATATGCAGTTATATTGATAATCAATGTGTGGAGTTAACAGAGGTGTCTGGATCGGTGGAAGTAGTGTAAGATTTTCAATCAATGGAATACGGGATCGATCCTCACGTAGGACAAAGCAGTCTTTTTTTTTATGCGAATGCGTTTGTTTGTTGTTGATACATGATTTTGTTTTTGCACAGTGCGAAGAGAAAATTAACAATTGCCCACAAGTGTTTTGAAATAACAATGACTGTAACATGTAACAAATAAACAAAATAATAATGAAATCTAATAAAATTTGGAGGGAATATTAACTTGTGTTTTTCTTAAACTTACTTTATGTTATTTTAAATTTTTGAATTAGAAAGTTTTTTATTGCAAAAAAAACCATTAAATTATTAACTCTATGAAACTGTGAAAAAGCTTCGCTTTACTCGCGTGTCCAGCGACGCACCTGTGTTTTTTATTCATTAGTAATTCATTATTCATTATTTATTCATTATTATTTTGTTATTCATTATTCATTTTTTATTCATGGCTTCGGTGCAAAAGATTAATTTTTTGTTCATAGCTTCGGTGCAAATGATTAATGTTTTATTAATGGCTTCGGTGCCATGAAAAATGAATAACAAATGAATAATAAATAAAAAAGAATAATTCAAAAATTCTGAATTTCTTTGTGAATTGCATTCATTGTGAATTGCATACATATGAATAAAAAAATATGTGTGTAGCCGCCATGCACGGTAGAAGTGAAACTTATACCAAAAAATAAAATTTCTGGGAAGATTGCTAATCTAGTTTATTAACATTCCCTCCTTCAGTGCAACCAAATGGTTAAAAAGCAGTCTGCCTTCATACCAGTAGTAGTTCAAGAACTGTATTTTTTCATAAAGCCAACTAATATTTTCAACATGGCGATATCAAGGAAAATATCAATTATTTATGGACAGTTACTGAAAAGTTCAATATTTACGTTCAGAATAAGATAACAGTTTTTTTTACTTTCGTGACACAGTTGGTTATCAAGTCATCCCAGGCTCCATCCTCATAGCACAGACGACCGATCTTGCTGTGTTATTTTTTGTTAATTATATTTTTATTCATAAATATTAAAAAAAAAAATTGTCGAAAAATCTGTGTCGAGAATAATGCACTTTTCCCTTTGCGTACTCGCATCAAACCGCGTACAATTCGACTGCAAGTTGACCATTGCCTCAAAGCGTACAGAATACGAACAAACCTGAAAGCAAGCATAATATACATCTTCCAATTTATTCTGTAGGATTGATGCCAAAAAGAATTTATTGTTTATCCAAAATAATCATCAAACGATAATATTAATTGGGTTTTTTAAAAAAACAATTACTGCCGGCATGATTGCAAATATTTTTAATTTAAAAAAAACACAAAATTTTAACCGCAGTTAGGACCACTGAACCTTCGCTTCGTGGTCAGAAGCTCTGACCTTATGCTACCGTCCATACTTGTTTGGGTTTATTTACCTTGCCTACACAGTAGCAAATGTTGATGCGTTTTTCGTTACACGACCTGCTTCGTATTTTATGTTGCATTTGCGACGATATTTAATGCTAAATGATGCAAACATGTATATATATATATATAGAAGAAACACCAACATTATCACAAAATATGTGCTATTTTCCACAAGGCACAAAATCCGACTACGATATCGAAAATTTAAAAATTTACGAATAGTTGGCGATGATAACAATCGAATTTGATATTGATTACGATTCGAAAAGAAACGTTTGGCGGACGTAACGGTTACTTCGTGAACGAAGGCTTGCTTATGTTTCGAAAAATTATTCGTTTACAATTCCAAAGCGATCATTTCTCAAGCACAAATGCGAAGATAATTAACACTGGTTAAAATAACTTGGTATAAAATAACTTTCAATTTTTGATCGCCAATAAGGGTATTCTTTTCAATTCTTTTCATTGCAAACGAATTTTCGCCGGGTGGGTTACATATGCATTGACAAGTGCTAATTTTCGGTAACAATATTTTAGTAACATATCCTTCTTATGTTTTAGTTTCGACCAACATATCGTAGGTAATGTGCCAGTTCAGTTGGTAATGGAAGAGCTTGTAACCAGTAGTTTGTGTGTTAAAATACTGCAGCATGCAAATATTTTTTTTATTGCGATATAAATGTGAGTTAACAACTGCATTTCAATTATATATTTATATGGAAATTCACAGATCTAAAAATAAACAAATTTTGAATTCGAAGTTGAATTCGTTAATATTGCAGCATGTGCTGTTTCCAAATCAATCAATGCAATCAATCTGAATTTATCAAAACTTAATTTGAGATATGCCTAAAAGTATGCTATTGTTCTGAAAAATAGCTACGTTCAGATTCAAATTTTTAGACCGTACTGTACTTTCAGAATATTGAACGAAAGACTCAATTCAGTCAGAGAGAAGCACTGATTGTTTATTTAACATAAGTATGAGCTACTCAACTAAATATGTCTACTTGGCCGAGTGGTTAGAACTGCCGACTATGGATCACATAGTGAAAGCAAAAATATAAAAAGATTGAAATATAATTAAGTACCTAATTTTTTCGTTTTCATAAGAACCATTGCTGTTGTTTTCACAAGAACCATTTCGTTACATTGGTTTTACCCGCCATCTAGCTCGCCGTATTGTTGTATACGCGGCTATAATAGTTTCACTTCAAAAAATTGATTCATTATTCTGAATAACGAAAATGAACAATTTTTGAATCATTGATTCAATCAATTTTTGAAAATTGAATGTGAATCTATGAATCAATTCTCTGCATTGATTGAATGATATTCGTATGTCGTTCTTCAGTTGCACTAAAATTCTGAATGGATTAACTCGAGCGTTTACTGTGCACCATCAGTGCACGCAATTTTATCGTACGGTATTTATTGCTCACGGGAAAAATTAAAAGCTATTATTATCGAAAATGTGTCTTGCATAAGTGTGTTAAATATGTAGCTGCGCACCAATAGATGCCGCTTTATATGTCTCTAACGAAGGCTTGGCAGTGACACAGTGTGTCCAAAGTGGAATATAATATTTTGCATATTTTGCCATTGGAAAGCATATTTTTTTTTTTAAGCATGCAGCATAAAATTTGGAATATTTTTCGTAAATCACAAAAAATTGCCATAGAAAATTGCTATTTGATTAATAAATGATTATGTTTTTGTTAAAGGCATTTTATATTTTTTCTACTCCGAAATCACCTTGTAAAACGCAAAATAAAGAATCTTTTGGTTTTTTCATGTTTAAACATGGCTGCATGTTCAAAGAAATTGTTGCAATACCTCCCAAATGCCTGACAGGTTAATAAAAAAATTTAAAAATACGAATTTCTATGATAATAATACAAGCAACAATTTAAGTATTGATCTCGAGATGTGGCTTCAGTTTAATTTTGTAGATTATATCCGTGGGCACAAGTCATTACAGCCTAACTCAAAAGATCGTAAATACGGGATGTTTTATTTTCCTTAGATTGTCTGTTTCCCGGAAGTTAACTGAACAATCGAACATAGAAATTGTAGATACGGAAATTGTATTGCCTGATCCTGAAAGGCTGTTGTCGGGGCAAGTCAAGAATATTCCGGGATTTCTTATAAGTCGTCGGGACAAAAAAAATCACATTTGTGTACTAGTGTATGTATTTGATAAGCATAAACATAAAACTAAAGCATAAGCAATATGAACATTAATCGAATCTAAATATTAAGCAATACATCATAAATGAAAGCAAAATAATAAAAACAAAAAAATTCACAACAATAGAGCATTGATGTTTCATATAATTAAGATAACGTATAAATTGTGGAGCAGCAGAACAAAACCGGATAAGTTAATTTGTTTATTTAAATTTTACAGGAGATACCAAAATATAAATGTAATTTCTTAGTTTTTGTATTACTTAAAGGAGTTTAAGTAATATTAAATCCGTGATTTTTGGTCAGTAAATCGGTGATGGTTGAAAATTCAGAATCAAAAAAAGTCACTTATGTTCAAAGTGGATTTGATCTGCTGTTCCTCATTTTTTTTTTTTTTTAATTCTTAATTTCACTAATTGAAGTATACAATATTATATAAAAGTGCCTCAGCGCCTTTAAAGACTTTAAAGAGGATTTTTGACAACTTCCTTATATCATTATATCATTCCATAAATTTATACAAAAATACTTTATACATCCGAAGCAGTTCTACACTAAGAATCATAAGTCTACGCTCCTATCTCATAAAAACTTTTCTTAGCTAAAAAAATTCAAAAGAACTTACGTTTGCTTCAATTTATTATAATTTGCTCTGTACATCACTAACATACTTTTTTGAATTCGTTCAGAGAGCGTTAGAAATAACAGCAATGATGGCGCCAGAGTTAAGCAATGTAAGTGTAAAAATTGTACGCTCATTGCAAATTATTGCAAGTTTTGCGCTTGTAAGCGCGGGTAAATTAGTTTTTTTTTTTGTAAATGTATTCGACCTCTTTTCATAAGTTTTTGTGTTATTTTTATAACTCTAATAATTTTTCAATTATTAATTAAGAGTTATATTTTTGAGCTCAAGGTCTATGTTGCTTTCTGAAGAAAACACCCAACAACAATACCCTTTGTATAGAGTGGCAATCATACAGCAGACTTGACAGCTGTTTCGTTGGCCGCTACACCAACTCATCAGTAGCCTTTATATGATAGCGATGATAAACTTAGCCGTTCATGTCTATTTGTTTTGATAGACAATGTTAGAGAAAATTACTCTGAATTACATTGTACACACAAATGATACGAAAAGCAGCTAAAGTTCTTCGAATTTCCAGATTCACACTTATTTGGTGTAAGCTCTTTCTCCGGCATGTTGTAGTTTAGTTGCTGTTCTTCTATTATTCACTGTCCGTCCTAGTTGCAGCAACCTGCTGCTATTAAACTATGACGACATGAATATTGACGACCGAAACAGATGTCTAGTCTGCTGTATGATTGCCACTCTGTACAAAGAGTATTGTTGTTGTTATTGGTTGTTTTCTTCAGAAAGCAACATAGACCTTGAGCTCAAAAATACTCGTATAACTCTTAATTAATAATTGAAAAATTATTAGAGCTATAAAAATAACACAAAAAGTTTTTTTTTATTGGTTTTAAGTATTAAAAAGTATTACATATTAAAAGTTTCTTATAGTGGCAGCTAGTAGAAAAGAAATTTGTGTTAGTGAAAGAAAAATATTTATAAAGATCTGAGAAGAGGGCCAAAACTATCGACAAATTGGTAAAACAGTTGGCAGAGCATGGAGCTCGGTCCGAACAGTAGTTCAGAACTTTCAAAGTACGGGAATAGAACAATTACTTCAAAGCCACGTCCAGGGCGCCCACCTAAGTTATCAGATCGAGAATTTCGCAGTATAATTTCACTTGTGAAAAAATTCTAAAATTACTCTCTTGATATCAATCAAAAGTTTAGAAAGACTATAAGTGTATCTACTGCTAGAAGAATTTTGAGAAAGGCCGGATATCATAGAAGATTTGCTCGAAAAAACCCTTCATATCATTGGCAAAGAGACAAAAGTGTATTGCCTTTGCAAATCAGTATGTAAACAAACCATCTGAGTTCTGCAGAAATGTCATGTTTACAGATGAAAGTAAGTTCTGCATTTTCGGAATAAAAGATTGGCAGATTGTGTGGAGAAAGCCGGGTACAGCCCTCAATAAAGTGAACTTATTGCCAACTTTTAAGCATTGTGGTGGAGGTGTGATGCTGTGGGGGATGCTGTGTATTTATTCAATCGATTATGGATAAATTCGGTTACTTAAACATTTTGAAAGAAAATTTAAAACAAAGTGCAGAGAAACTTGGTTGTCAAGTGAGTTTTACTTCCAACAAGACAATAACCCAAAACACACGGCTAAAATCGTAAAGCTTTGGCTATTTTACAATGTACCAAAACAGCTGAAAACACCTTCACAGTCACCAGATCTTAACCTCATCGAGCACCTGTGGGCATTGCTAGAACGGAAAATTCGAATACGTAGTATTACAAGCCAAGATGTGCTAAAAAGAGTCATTATTGAAGTATGGCAAAACATCACTGTGAAGAAACATCTAATCTCGTCAACTTAATGCCAAAAAGGCTAAGAGAAGTCCTTCAACGCAGTGGCTATCCAAAAGCTACTGACATGAATGTACTTTCATTTTGTTTCTATAAATTTTCAGTTTTATATAAGAACGTCTTTGAGGAGCTTAGACTTTTAAGTCTATAATTTCTGAATATGTTTTTTGAGTTTTTTAAGCTTTAATTTTTTTTGACGGTAGGAGCGTAGACTTGTGACTTTTAGTCAGTGTGGCCACGAGCTAAATAAAAAAAGCTAAATTAGCAAAAAAAAAAAACAATTAAAAAAAAGCTAAATGGTTTGAAAAACAGAGTTAAAAAAAGCCAGATTTTTTCATACAACTTTAAGTTTTCATTTTATTTTTAACATACAATTTATGTTTAATAAATAGGTATAAAATTGAAAAAATAAAAGTGAAAAATTCATATATTGTTACAAAAATAAAAGTTTGGAACATTATCATTATTGCACTAGCAGCTTATATTATTCCACCATGGATTGATTATGTTTCAAATATATTTAATTCCTCTTTACCAGATCAATGGGATGAACTGCAGCTTACATAAGCACTAGACATCTGCACGAATACAACCGAACGCCTCTTCAAAACATTTGCTTGAAATTCGTATCATTGTCAACAACCAACTACGAGTGAGTATACCACAAAACTAATGTAAAACATTCAAGTACTGTACTCAAAACCGAAGTGTTTTCGATATGAAATTTCCTTGCGTACTTATGCTCGTGTACCAAGAACATGTATATAAGTTAGATTAAATAAAAGAATGTGAAAATAGTTTATACAAATATTAAAAAAAATATAATTACATTTTTTTAAAATAAAATAAAGTTAAAATAATGTGAATAAAATTAACTAAAAATAAAGTAGACTTTTTTAGACATGATTTTTTAACATGATCTTCATATCTATTTCCAGCGGTACAGAAAATCTACTTGGTGTACTTGCTATGTTTTGAAAAGTAGTCTGCTGAAAAGTAGCTGTGCAACTAATCCAAAAATGTGTACACACTCTGTTAAGATCCAACCGGATGTTGTACAGTACTCGCTTCATCCTGTGTTTAATTTGAAAGTACTGTACAGAAGTTTGAAAGATACTATACAATTTAGTACAGTACGAAAGTGTACACCTTGCTGCAGGCAAAACAAATGTATTCATGCAGATATCTCATAAGCACTACGTGAATCTAACAAACTAATGAGACCATCAGTAACTTTGAAGTCATGACAAAATTTTTGTAATCTTTTTGGTAAACATCGAATATTAAGCAACGAGTTATTGCAATTCTATAATTATTAACTTACATAAGTGTCAATATTATTGAATACCTGGTTCCTTTCCTGACGCTTGCATTTCACTGCCTAAATCTTTACAAGACGAGCTTTCGTTGCAGTTTTCATTAAAATTCACTCCTCTGTCACGTTTTATACTAAATATGGCCTGGCCTAAAACCATAACGCTCAAAAATAAAAAATGAACTATCGCCAAGTAAAATGTTTGGGCAATAGTTCATTAGACTCATTTTGGGTAATAGTTCACAATGAATAATCAATCGCCTGTTGGGCTCCTCCCTCTGAGGATACCCGTAGGTCCTTCGTCGTGACCCAAAAGTGTTTGCCTGACCTAACACGTATAGAGTCTTCTCTCCAGTAGAGAAGTACGCATCCTCCTACAATTTCCCTAGGATATAAAAAAAAGCTTACCTTATTTTTATCCGGCAGGGTAGCTGCCAAATGAATAGGCAGCCGTGAGGTTGCCAGAAGATTTCAGGTGTGTATTGTATTGGTTCACCAGCCTTACTCAATTTATTTATAGGTTCCACTGTATTTGCTCCCAAAAGAGGGAAAAGTACTTGGTGTCTTTTTGCATGTTAACGTACTATCTTCAGACTCTTTATTCATTCTCCTCATTTTTAGCTGAAGCACAGATATTTATAACAAATATCTGGCTTCCAAAATCTTTACATTATCGCTTAATTTTACACTATTATAATATTGTACAATTGGCAGTTTTTTGTCACATTGCAATCGACATTGCAAGTAACAATCTTAACTTATATTACTTCCTAGTTAAATTATATCCACATGCAAACATACATACATACATACATTGTTTATTGAGCTTGTACAATTATGCATTTTCAGTTGGTATGAAATAAAGTAGATCAAATATAGAGATCACTGCTTGTATGACATTTCCCAATTTCATCCAACAGTAACGCGACTCAGGTATCAGGCGCATAGCGTCGTTCACCTGTGTGTCATTATTTTGTTAAGTCATCATATTACTAATTACTGTTATAACTTAAGCACGCGCTCTGAAGTGCTTTTGTTTGTCGTAATTTGATCATGTCTGGTATCATGAATTGAGGTAGGTCGGTGCTTAAAGCAATTTGTACTGCGTATTATATTACTATCTGTTTATGCATGGCGCAATTCATGGTCAAGGTTAGTCGATATTTGCTATCGGCATTAATTTATTAAAGTTTTAATTGGTTTGTAACGAATGAGTCTCAACACGCCCAAAATTTGACAAATGATACAATTCCTACAAGGTTTCCCACAATTTTTTGGCGTTCGTTAATGATGCAAGATTGTCCAATTTCTTTGCTTTGGGCGTTTGTACATTTTGGAAATTTGGGCGAATATTCATTATGAACGATAAAAAAAAAATAGGTGTTTTTGCCTAAAATGTGAAATGAATAATCAGCCAAAATTATTTTTGGCACTCGTTCATTTTCGTTTTTGGGCGTAAGGGTTTTGGGCGATCATTCGGACAGGCCACAAGAGCTATGTTAAACTAATAAGTTTTTAAACATGAAAATGCCATAGACTTTCTTTTTGCTTTGTAATATTACATTAAGTCGGCACATTTATAAATTGGTAATAAAACCAAAAAAGGCTGTTTTCAAACTGAAAAAAGGCTAAAAAAAAGCCACAAAGCTAAATCGAAAATTTCGATTCTAAGTCTATAAAAAAAGGCTAAAATGGCCACACTGCTCTTAGTGTATGTGTTGTAATAAAAAGGTTTTTAAATTTTTTCCAATTAATTAATTAAATCATTTGATAGTTTGTTATATTCGTAGGGTCCAGCATATTCAATTCTTTGTAATTTCTAATCTGCATCTTGCAGTTTTTGAATTTATTGCATTAGGTGTATTAAAATTATCTTGATTTCGACAAAATGCAAGAACATGGTACACAATACATGTTGCAGCGAAAAATTAATGGTGTTTCCTCATTTATATTATGTGTTTCCTTCATTATGAAATTCAAATAAAACTGTAACTTTTTATTTATACTATTGAACACCCTGTAACGCTCAAATGTAGCGAGTAGGAAAATCAACTAATTTAAAAGTAGTTGAAAAGTAGTTTTTTGTCAACCACAACTAGTTGAAATTCTGATTTTTTTCCATAGAACGAACTAACATATTTTGTATGGTGATGTCCGCTAAATAAGTCAATTGACTTTCGTCTGCATATATTTTCAACTACTTGTTAAATTAGTTATATTTAAACTATTTTTTTAATTACTTTAAAATAACCAATTGAAAAGTATTTAATATTCCACTTACTGAAGACGAATTTAAAAGCATAAAAATTTTAAATTTCTATACATCAAAGAGATCATTTATCTGACTGTTTTGAAAAATACATAAATACATAAATCATGAAGTGATGAGGTGTTTGCTGAATGGTTAACCAATGCATCAATTTCCGTACACAGTCCAAATTGTTCAATGTTTGCTAAACACTACCAGTTTGTAATTTGAATATCTTAAATAATAAAGAATTTATAATCGTTTCACAGGGTTTTGAGGCTTTTCACAGGCGTTTCACAGGGTTTTGATCAGTTTTAAAGTGTGTTTACCACGTCTGTCTTGCAGTTCAATGTCGTAAATAAAAAAATTTGTCTTTTTGAAACAAAATGTTAGTGAAGCCTAAAGTTAATAATATATGATGAAAAAACATGGTTAAATATATATAAACTTGTAATCTAATAAAAATTTGCAAATAAAACATGTCAAAATCAGAGTAGTTGCTGCCCTAATATAATTCAAAGTAGTTTATCAACTACTTGTTTTTAAGTAGTATTTCAATTACTTCATGTATAATGCAATAAAAACTATTTAGAATTGAAGTGGATGCCGCCTTAAATTTAATTCAAAGTAGTTCATATACTAGTTTATTTTAAATAATTTTTTTAATTAGTTGTTCTTAAAATCAAGTTAGTTTGTTCCTATAGGGGTTTGTTCCTATAGAATTTCCACATTTTTAATTTTAATGAAGCCGAAGCAAGAGCAAATATGTAAGCATTTTTTTATTTTGTAAACTTCCATTTTGTACCATTTTTAAAATAACTCATTTTTAAAACAGATAATAAAACTCAAAATACAACGTTAACCCGCCGAGTTCTTATTATTTTGTTCCATTTAAGTTGCTGCCGCAACAATACACTTCAAGTTTTTATACATATACACTACCAGCTGATATTTATACAGTTCAGTTATAGCGAGAATTGTTTTTGCAAAATGTTTAAATAGATTTATAATAGAGTACTATTTGGTAAATTAAATACAACTTTTAAAGCGCGATTCTGATGAGATTGCAAACTTTTTAGCTGCTGGCTATGCTTGTAGGCAAATGCAAGCGGAAGATATGTTAGATGACTATGTACTAACGCTTCATAAATTACAATTTTAACTGATTGGCTTAGCTTGCTTCGGAACTTATACAAAACGCCAACAGCTGAAATTTTTGATTTCAAGTAGTTAATATGATTCTGCCACGAAAGATTGCAGTGAAAATGAATTCCTTAATATTTAATAGAATCAGATTCTATAATTTCCTCTCCATTTGTATTTGCTAAGGTTTCCCTCAGATCGTCTAACATAGGGTCTAAACTTGATGAATTTGGTTTAACTTGCATTCAAAACCAGCTTATTTATGCGCGGAAACTCAAAAATAATAGCCGCATCATATTCTATTGCAGTGACGCATTTAACCAACTGATTCTATAAAATATGAATTAAGCAAATCAGCTTTAGTTTTATTATCTGTTACTAAATTACCGCCACTGTCATTCAATCTGCTAGTTCAATTCATTCAATCATTCAATCACTAGTGTTCAATCTGCTCAAGTGTTGAACAGATGTCGCTTTGCGCTGCAAATTTGAAGCTAGTGTTAAAAATAAATCAAAATATAAACTAAATTGTGCACATAGAAAAAATATTGCAAAATTTTTTAGTGTAGCGCGCTTCGCTGCGCTCAGCGCTTATCTCCTAAAAGAGGGTGTAGCTTTAGTGAAACCATACTTTTATAGTAAGTTCGTACCGAGTTTTATATATGTGTGTCTTATTTCGAAAACTATACCGAATATTTGGGGTGCTGAAAAAGTACCACGCCCCTCGTCCAACGCCCATAAAATGTTACCAGTGGAACGGCATGTGTAAATTGAGGTAGAATACTGAACTCCGAGGCTGTGCGACCTACAAAATAAACCTAAAACTGTTCGATATCGAAAATTTTAAGTGTATTTAAGGTGTCTTTTACGGTCGGCACCAGATTTCATAGGAACCCTCTCAAAGCTTTGGTATAAAAATTGGCTTAGCGGTTTCGGAGTCTTTACGTGATATACACATACACCCACATACGTATATACATTAAGTCGCCTCACGCTCCTTAGAAAAAAAAGTTGCTTAGTCCGGTTCTTCAAAATAATCCATGGCTTATGTAACGATGATCCCAAAAAATTTCGACTAAAAATATTGCCTGGTATGGTAGTTAAAAAAAAAAAACAAACGGTCAGAAATAAGAGTAATAAAAGGTTCTTTTGCATCAAAAAATCTTAATTTTTTTCCGTTGCACCAAAGAGAGTGCGGATTTTTATAGACTGTTTTTAACTTTTTCCATATTGTTTTCACTAAAATTGAAATTAAGTTTTTCCCATACTACTTTTAGTCAAATAAATTGTAAAATGTAAAAAATGTGTTCATATTTTTGTAATTTCATTTACTTTAATTCTTCACTTTACACTATGTTTTATCATCAACAGATCATTTATTTGACCAAAAGTAACATGGCAAAAAAAAAAAAATTTTAATTTGAATTTTAGTGAAAATAATATAAAAACAAAAAGTTAAAAAATTAATGAAAATCCGCATTACATCTGATCCGACTGAAAAAATTAAAAACTGATTGGTGCAGATAAGTATTAAGTCTGACCGTTTGTTATTAAGAACATAAGAAGATCGGTCAATATCCTTTCAAGGGCTGAAATGGCCATTTGGTTTTTTTTTTTTATTTTTATTTAAAACTATCCCAGCACACGGATGGCTATCGCTACTGTCAAAATATTTGGGGAATCATCATCATAACATAGATCGTTATTTTGAGCAACCGACCCAAACACCTTTTTTTGCGAGGAGCCTTAGTATACAAACATACATTTTTTACTGATAGATAGATGAGCAGAAAAAGAAGGCATGGCAACATTTATATATATAGTGACCGCCACTTGGTCCCATTGCACCTACATATCAAGTTTCACTATCAAAACATGTACAGCTCAGAAATTACAATGATTTCTGAAAAGTCGGCGTAGATAAAGTGCGACACGCCCATTTTAGGATTCTGACAGTAACCATATGAACTAATCTACCAAATTTTATTCTTTTACTGTAAATTTTGATTTATATACTTTTTACGGATTTGTGGGTGTGACAAAATTTATATAAAAAGTGACCGCCACTTTTACGTTCACATCTCAGGAATTAAAATTATTTCTAACCGATAGCCCTGGCAGCTAGTGCTTACTTAGTTATAATTTTTAAATTGTAATTAACTATAATACATAAATAAATAAATAAATTAAATAAAATTATTGCTGAAGAGTGGGCACAGATATAGTGCTAACATGCACATTTTGTGCAAAGCTGTCGAGAGTAAGCGTATGAACTTAATTACCAAATTTTAGTATTTAATGATGAGAATCGTCTGATTTATAGAAGTTCTATTGATTTGTGGGTAAAAAAGTGGCGGCCGTGGCGTAGTGGGTAGAGTGTGTGGTCCATATGGGAGAGAACCCTGGTTCGAATTCCACCTGACACAGAAAGTTTTTTCAATTGAATTAATTTTTCTGTTCGGCCGTCACCTCTCTGCTGACAATGGCCAACCTCAGAGAGTAAAAACTGCCATGAAAAGCTTCTTGAGAACATAAGCCGTTCGGAGTCGGCATAAAACTTGTAAGTCCAGTTCTCGATCATTTCTGTTCAAACATTCCACAACACGCACAACACAATTAATCATAAGAAGCTCGGTCAAAGTCCTTTCAAGGGCTGAAATTGGCCATTTCGCGTTGTTTTTTTTTATTTGCGGGTGGTACAAGTTGGCGTGGCAAATTTTATATATATATATACTGACCGCCACTTAGAGCACCTGCATATGAAGTGTTACTATCAAAACGCGTACAACGCAGGAAAAATCATGATTTCGAAAAAGTGGGCGTAGATATGGTGCGCCCACGCCCATTTTTTAACAGTTGCCGACAGTTACCTTATGCACAAAATTACCAATCCTTAGTCTTCTACGGTAAAAGCCGTCTAATATAAAGCATTTTTACTGATTTGTGGGCGTTAAAAGTGGACGAGACAACATTTGTATATACCTATATGTATAGTGACTGTCACTTGGATCCATAGCACCTGCATACTAAGATTCCCTAACAAAATCGTGTACAACTCAGGAATAATCATGATTTCGAGAAAGTGGGCGTAGATATAGTGCGGCCATGCCTATTTTTTGTGCATTGGCCGACAGTAATCAAATAAACTAAATTAACAAATCCTAGTCTTCTACAGCAAAATCCATCTGATATAAAGCATTTTTACTGATTTGTGGGCGTTTAAAGTGGGCGTGACAACATTTATATATACATAGTGACTGCCACTTGGATCCATAGTACCTGCACACTTAGATTCGCTATCAAAACGTGTACAGCTCAGGAAAAAGCATGATTTCGATAAAGTGGGCGTAGATATAGTGCGGCCATGCCCATTTTTTGTACATTGGCCGAGAGTAATCATATAAACTAAATTATCCAATCTTAGTCTTCTAGGGCAAAAGCAGTCTCATATAAAGCATTTTTACTGACTTGTGGGCGGTAAAAGTGGACGTGACAACGTTTATATTTACATAGTGACTGCCATTTGGACCCATAGCACCTGCATACCAAGATTGACTATCAAAACGTGTACAACTCAAGAATAAGCCTGATTTCGATAAAGTGGGCGTAGATATAGTGCGGCCATGCCCATTTTTTGTACATTGGCCGAGAGTAATCATAAAAACTAAATTATCTAATCTTAGTCTTCTAGGGCAAAAGCAGCCTCATATAAAGCATTTTTACTGATTTGTGGGCGGTAAAAGTGGACGTGACAACGTTTATATTTACATAGTGACTGCCACTTGGACCCATAGCACCTGCATACTAAGATTCCTTAACAAAATCATGTACAACTCAGGAATAATCATGATTTCGATAAAGTGGGCGTAGATATAGAGCGGCCATGCCCATTTTTTTGTACATTGGCCGACAGTAACCATACGAACTAAATTACCAAATCTTAGTCTTCTACGACAAAAGCCGTCTGATATAATGCATTTTTAAAAATTTTTGGGTGGTAAAAGTGGACGTGACCATATTTATATTTACATAGTGACTGCCACTTGGACCTATAGCACCTGAATACCAAGATTCACTATGAAAACGTGTATAACTCAGGAATAAGCATGATTTCGATAAAGTGGGCGTAGATATAGTGCGGCCATGCCCATTTTTTGTACATTGGCCGAGAGTAATCATATAAACTAAATTATCAAATCTTAGTCTTCTACGGCAAAATCTGTCTGATATAAAGCATTTTTACTGATTTGTGGGCGGTAAAAGTGGGCGTGACAAAGTTTATATTTACATAGTGACTGCCACTTGTATCCATAGTACCTTCGTACCAAGATTCACTATCAAAACTTGAACATATCTGGAATTAAAATGATTGCTGAAAAGTGGGCGTAGATATAGTGTGACCACGCCCATTTTTGTACAGTAACCGAAAGTAACTATCTGAACAAAATTACCAAATATTAGTTTTATATGATTAAAACCGTCTGATATATAGCATTTTTTTTTTGGTTTGTGGGCGATAGAGCCAATTTGGGTTGTATGGGAGGTACCACGCGCCCTTGTCCAATCAACACCAAACTTCACAGGAACACTTCCAGAATGTGGCTTCAGTATTCCTTAAAATTTCATAAAATTTGGTTCGGTGGTTTTGGAGTCTATACGTAATATACACAAATACCCACATACATACATTCATTTTTATATATATAGAAACATGGTGATTGAGAAGCTTGAGCGGCGAGAAGTAGCCTTAGATGCTGTGCTGCTTGGAGTTTAAGAGATCAAAGATGAGAACCTCTCTGTAATATACAACAAACTGTGTTTTACCATCGGATGCAGACCTCCCGCACTAAAGAGCATTTTTCGAGTGAAAGCAAACATGCGTAAAAGAGAAGGGACACATGCACCGATCATTTTAAAGTTTTTAAGCTCCCATGAGAGAGACGTCGTTCTTCGGTCTGCAGCTGTGTTTCGTATTACTAACCGGAGAAATATGTTGCTGAACGATGTTGGCATAGAATCTACATCCAGTTGTTACCTGAATGAGAGCGTTACAAAGCGCGGCCGTCACCTCTTGCAGAACGCTGTTAAACTGAAGCGGAGTAAAAAATTAGTCTCCGTGTATGTTAAGCGAGGCTTCATCCAGAGAGTATATATATAACAGAGAATTTATTTCGCTCTGAAGTTTAACATCACTCCAAATGTAGCAAGGAAATGAAGACTTTGCAGTTTTGTTTTCGAAATTAAATGTGCGCAGAAGCAATCTGCGCAGAACAATGTGCGCAGATGCGCTGCCGATATTTGTGCAGGCGCCGCGATGATTGTTCTTTTGTCTTTTTATATTGAAATTTTTTCCTGCACAATGTTTACGTTTTGGGCTAGACACTTGCTGCTTGAATGAATTTATTTCAATATGCCAAAATTTATGCTAGTTTTAGGTATTTGTATATTTAAAAATATAAAATGATTTTTTTCAATATTTCAATAATTTTTTCAATATTTCTACAATGAGTATATGAATATTTTTTTACGTCAAATAGAAAATTTTTCATTTATCCAATTTATGTTATTTTCAAATAAATTGGATAAATGAATTTTTTCATTTTTTAGCTGCTTTTGCTTGCATAGATTTATTTCAATTTCCCAATTAGATATTTGCAAGTTCAAAAGGTTTTCAATCAACTTGCATGTATTGAATTGAGAAGTTGAAGTATAAAAATATGAAATGTTTTGAATTATCTGAATTTGATCGAGTTTATTGTATTGAAAATAATAACATTTTGGAGGAATAAATAACATATTTTTACCTTGCATGCATTTATTTCAATATGCCAATTAGATATTTGGCAAGATTCAGGTATTTCTTTGTAAATTCATTTTTTTTTAGGTCAAATAGAAAATGTAGCATTTTTAATCCAAGCTCTTTCATTTTCAATAAATTGAATAAACAATAACTTATAGCAGCGAATTTTTACATCAAAAGAAAAAATAATGCGCCGCCGCTGTCCCGCTTCGAACCCGGGCATTTTGATTGCAAGGCGAACACGTTAACCAGTCGACCACAACTCAACTTAATAAATCTTTTCTTAATTACAAATTAAATGAAGTTAGATAAAATCGAATACAAGTTTTCTTAAACAAATTTAAAAAGGCTGAAAAGAACGTGTGGCAGGAAAATGTTTCATTTATATTCATTTACATGTATAAATTACAAATTTATTTCAACTTCCCAATTAGATATTTGCAACTTTCAAAGCTTTTGGAATAACTTGCAGGTATTAAATTGACAAATTAGTATTCAAAAAGGAAAGTATTCAAAATTAAATCTTACTTAACTTGTTATTTGAGTAAAACACTGCAATGATATTTTGCAGATTTTTTGGCATTTTAGAAAAGTACAAATATGCAATCTGCAAGATCGATTGCAGTTGTCTGTACTTCTTATGATAATAGCTATGTCAATTGTTTATTGCTATTTTTGATTTGTCTCAAAATGTCACTTAACTGCTTTGTAAAGAGTTGTCCGGGAGTGAATACGGAAGGCAAAATCCGGCTGTATGGATTTCCCAAAAATCAACCTAAATTATTGTCCAAATGGATAAAAAACTTGGACGTAAAAAATGTCGATGAAATCAACACGAGCAGCCGATTGTGTGCGCGTCACTTTGACGCCTCGTGCCTTGGCTCGAAGAGGTTAAAACTTGGTTCAGTACCAACCCTGTGCTTAGGTAAGTAGAGTGAAAATTTTTGATCGCGGGGCTCTATTCCCTAAGTGTGTACAAAATAAATTAATTGTGTAGGTACTCTCTTAAAAAGTAAAAAAATTAATTTTCTGTGCTAATCAGAAAGTGGATGTGTACACAATATTCAGTGCACACTGATTGTTTCACAATTAGAGAATGGGGCCCTGGATCAAGTCTAGTTTAATGAACCCGCTTAAATTTCTGAAAGTTGTTTAGTACAAGGCATGGCAGAATTATAATTGTATCATGCGTACAATGTAGCATTTTTTTCGTAGATTGCAATGGTTTTGAAAAAAAAACTACTATCCCTCCCTGTGTCCCCCCTGTGACCAAAGCAATCCCTTGAAATTTAGTGGGTTCATTAAAGTAGACTTAAGCCAAATATCTTTCATATCTATCATAATAAAAATAAATAAAAATCATTCCGTGATCATTCTTTTTTCAACCAGAAATGTAACTTTTTAATCGTTATTTTTTCGATCAGAAATGAAAATCATTTTGTGATCGTTTCTTTTGTATCAGAAATAAAAAATATTTTTTATCGATATTTTTCAGATCAGAAAAAAGTTTTTCGTTCAAATTAAAAAAATTATTTTTAATCGAAACTATATCGATAAAAAAAAGCAACATGTATATGGGCATTTCCGCCGAAAAGTCCACTTAAAGAAAAATTAGGGACTTCGTAGCTTTCCTCACCAAGTTAAAGCTTCCCAAAGGGAAACGAAATTTCTGCATCGCAGGTTTAATATTTACATTGAACTCAATGGTGTCCTTGGTTCAAGATATGTTGGAAGAACCAAAGATTTCATTCGTCATGCTTGGACGATTGAACCAGGACCAAATCGAAAATTATTTCGCCGTGATTTGATCACAATTGGGTAACAATGTGAACCCATCAGTGCGAGAAGTGCAATAGCTTTCAGCTAGGCTTCTTTCGATGAAGATTCTAACTCATCGTTATCAGGCTCGCAATTCTAATTGTGAGGCTGATAACGACTTGATGTTAGATTGGAACTTCAATCATAGGGAGGAATGTGTACGAATGACTTCTTCGGATGACGAAATTGCTTCGGGTGGATTAGAGGAGGAAGCAATTGCCGATTCCGAAGAAGAGGAAGCGGAAGAAACGCCATTGACCGACGTAGAAGCAGCCGTTGGCCGTTACTTTGTCGGTTATGGATTACGAGAGAAGCTCATGCGCAAAATAAAATGCGAATCTTGTGCATTAGATCTGGTCAAACTTGACCAGATGCAGTTTGACAACGAGCATTTCATTTCGGTCAAAAATTTCGGTGACGGTAAACTGTTCCTAAAGAATCCGACGGATAGGTTCTTCCAAATATGCGAGCAACATTTGGCCATATACAAAAATATGTTTCAGAAGACTTGCCACCTTCCAAAGCTGAAGGAAAGGATAATGGTAGCTTGTGTTGATCAAACGAACCTTTCTCATCCCGATTGGTTTGATGTTGAAGGTGATTGCCTTGATCATAGATTGTGTATTCTAGAGTTTCTGATTCTAGTTTTAATTAGAAAAATTCTAGATGGATGTATAAGAAAACTGTTTCTGACGAAGCTAAACGTCTAAAGAAAAAGAGAGTTTTTACAGAAACAAACAAAACTAACGAGACAAACAAAGTTAGAAAATTTTTGGTTTAAATTTGGTATGGTAGAAGTAATTAAAATTTGTTGTCAAAATTTGTTCGTTTAGATTTTAGATTTTTAGCTTAACAGTTTTTTTATGGCACAATATATCCTCAAGTCAATCACCTCAAGAACGGTTCGTAATCAACCTTTTGAAACATATTTTTTGCAAAATTCCTTTTTTACCGGCGCTGTTATTTCTGTCCGAATATCTCTCAGTATGAATGCGTGAATGTCTGTCTGCTTGTATGTGTGTATGCCTGTCTCTATGTATGTCTGTCTATCCTATTTTCGCTTGGCTGTTAGTATATATTGCATTTTCGATTTCATTTGTGTTCAATGAAAATAACATTGCGGTAAAGTAGGAATTTCGTCCTTTTGGATTTTTTAAACTAGTCGGGAGCCCTATTGAGTCCATGATTTTTTTTATTTATTAGAGCTCTTGTTTTGGGAAGTGTGTTAGGATCATTGTCATATGGTTTCAGCCCTTAATAATATGTTTGACATCCGCTAAGGTTCCGATGTCCGTCCGACCATCCGTCCGAATGTCCGTCCGATTGTATGCATGTTTTAATGAATGGTCGTATGACTGAATGTTTGTATGGAATATGTAAAGTATTTTTAACACTTTTAAAAAGTCAAAATTTTTTTCCAAATTAAACTCTCGCCTGGCCTTTTCACTTCATCATCTTCTTCGCCTTTTCCCACATTCAATTTGCTCCTCAAACTCTTTATGCTTCTTCAGAACTCGTGTCATAGGCTCTTTAAGCACTTTCAAAACTTTCTTCTGGCATTGCTTACAAACCTTGGACTCGTTGCAATTATTTATATTTTTCAAAATTTTCTATCTTCAATTTCTGGTTTTAAATTTTTTTCACAACATTATTCTATTTTTCCAAATTTTCTATTTTCTATTTTTGGCTTTAAATTTTTTTCACATTACTTTCAGTCAAAATACTTGCCGCATATTAAGTTCTTATATGATATAATAAGATTTCACTCTAGTATGTAAGTTATTATATTATACTCGTATAATAAGATTTCAGTTCACTTTGGATCTTATTATATGATATAATAAGATGTCACTTCACTTTCGAAGCTATTATATGAGATAATAAGATTTCACTTTAGTTTGTAAGTTATTATATTATATAATAAGAATTTCATTCACTTCACTTCACTTTGGAAGTTATTATATGATATAATAAGATTCCACTTTAGTTTTTAAGTTATTATATTGTATAATAAGCATATAATGGTCAAATACCTTCCATACTTGGCTGTAGAAGTTAGTTACAAGTGTCACGTACGTTTCATCAATGAAAAGTTATTTTTTCAGTGCACTTTTTTATGTTAAACTTTACATTTATTTAAATGATTGCAGTTAGTTTTGCATTAGCCAAAGCTTATACATACAAATTTTGTGAAGATAGTTTATGAAAATTGTTTAAAATATATTTATATATTATCCACATTTAATCCTTAATATTTGAATATATATACATTGGATTAAATTAAACATATTGTATTTTACTATGAATAAAGTCTTATGTCTATTTTCCACATATTTTGTGAAGATAGTTTTTGAAGAATGTTTCAAATATTTTAAATATATCAATATATGTAATTCATTTGATTAAATGAAACATTTCACATAAATAAAATTTTGTAGATATGTTTTTCTCCTTGTTTTTATTTTGATTCGTTCTGTAAAATTAATGAAAAGAAATTAAATGAAAAATTAATGAAAAAAAATAGAAGTCTTTTTTTTTATGCACATCGTATACATTCGAAACGAATAGCCGATCAAGTTTCTTATATGAAAAATTCTTCCTGAAAAATTCTCGTATTCGTTTCAACATATTTAACAACAGCAATCGCCGAATGGGTAAGGTGCTTATGGGTGACATGGTAAGTTTAAAATTATAATTTTAACATGTAGAGTTTTTCCGTCAATGTAATAATTTATTGGTTATTAAAAACCTCGAAAATTAATTTTTTTTTTATTTTGTCACGTTTTGGTAAATATCTCATATTTTCGCCAGTTCGAAAACGTTCCGATTGTTCCAAAAATTGTATTTAATTTAATTTTAAATCTCGTTTCGAAAACGTTTTGATTATTCTAAAAATCTCGTATTAAATTGTTATACCTTGCAAGTTAAAGTTGTATTCCACCACTTTTTTAAAACATGTTTAAAATATTTCCAATATATTTTCCACATTTATTCCAATTTATTTGAAAATATAATATGTAAATTGCATTGAGTGATGTATAAAATATAATATATAATAAATTGGATTAAATGCAACATTTTCTATTTGACCTAAGAAAATTTAATATAATTACAAACATTGAAAAAATAAGATTTAATTTTTCCATACTTCAATTTGTCAAATAAATACCAGCAAGTTGATGGAAAAGCTTTGAAACTTGCAAATATCTAATTGGGAAATTCTTACATATTTTTACATTTACAAAAACTTACAAACATTTAAACATTGAAGTAAGTATCTATATCTATTCTATTAATAATAATATAATAATATCTAAGGTTTCATATATATATATAGCTACAGGCGTTTCTCGATTTAACGATCATTCGATTCTACGAATAACGCATTTAACGAACAGTCAAATTCATTCCATTGAGTACCTTATATAACGAACAAACAAAATTCGGCAGTACTCAGTTTAACAAACAACATACAAAATTACTCTGTCTCCATAGAAAATTTATATGTACATACATACTATGTGCTATTAATACATATGTGCGTATTCATGCACAAGTTTGTCTTATTTAAAGAGAAACAGACGAAAAAAAACGTTAATAAACAGTTACATTTGCTACTGAGGGCAAACACCAAAGCTACGAAATTTTACGTATGTATTAAGTATTTCACAGCTGATCAGTTTGGTTTGACGCGTGCGCATGCAAAGTTAAAAATGAGTTAAAAAAAAAGTTCAAAAATTCTTCTTATTGCTATTTTCATCGAATTATTCACAATAATTGCCTTATTATCATAGTACTCGATTTAACGAAAAACTCGATTTAACGAAATGTGCTGGCAAAGCTGATGATCGTTAAATCGAGAAACGCCTGTATATTAAAAATTTCGATTGTCAACACAACTTTGAAATTTCTAAAATTCTAGCAAGAAGAAAAAAAATCCTAGGTACTATACCAACAAGAAGCACAGCAGTTGATAAATTCCTAGCTTGCTATAGGATAGCAACAACAAGCAGAATATAAAAAAAAATGCATGCAAATTTCTTTCCTCCCCCTATAGGAACAAACTAACTTGTTTTTAAAAACAACTAATTAAAAAACTAGTTTAAAATAAACCAGTGTATGAACTACTTTGAATTATATTAAGGCAGCACCCACTTCAATTCTTAATAGTTTTTATTGCATTATATATGAAGTAATCGAAATACTACTTAAAAACAAGTGATTGATAAACTACTTTGAATTATATTAAGGCGGCAACTACTCTGATTTTGATTGCAAATTTTGGTTTTAATTTAAAATTTTTATTAGATTACTAGTTTATATATATTTAAACATGTTATCTCATCAAATATTATTAACTTTAGGCCATCAGCAAAGTTTTCAATTGATTATTTTAAAGTAATTAAAAATAATTTAAATATAACTAATTTAACAAGTAGTTGACAATATATGCAGACGAAAGTCAATTGACTTATTTAGCGGACATCACCATACAAAATATGTTAGTTCGTTCTATGGGAAAAAGTCAGAATTTCAACTAGTTGTGGTTGACAAAAAACTACTTTATCAACTACTTTTAAATTAGTTGATTTTCCTACAGGGCCATTTCAGCTACCCACACACATGCATGCGAACAAAAACAATAACAAACTTATTCAATGAATTTGTCTTTTTTTGTTTGCATCATCGTAGAAACAACAATAGTTGTAAATAATGCAAATTTTATATATGTACCTAAATAGAAATATTGAAAAAAAAAATTTCATATTTTCATAGAAACCTGCAAGTGGATTAAAAACAAGTTAATTAAAAACCTAATATCTAATTGGGAAGTTGAAATAAATATATGCAAGGAATAAGCGGCTAAATAATCTAAACATTGTGCTGAAAAATTTGATTTAATCCAATTTATTTCAAGGTCTCATAAATTGCATTGAATTAAGCATTTTCTATCATTTAATTTGTAATTAAGAAAAGGTTTATTAAGTTGAGTTGTGGTCGACTGGTTAACGTGTTCGCCTTGCAATCAAAATGCCCGGGTTCGAAGCGGGCCAGCTGCTGCGCATTATTTTTCTTTTGATGTAAAAATTCGCTGCTATAAGTTATTCTGTTTACTCCAATTTATTGAAAATAAAGAAATTATTTGAACTTAAAAAAATGAATTTACATAGAAATACCTGAATCTTGTCAAATATCTAATTGGCATATTGAAATAAATGCATGCAACAAGGAAGCCAGGCATAAAAATGTTATTTCTTCCAAAATGTTATTATTTTCAATACAATAAATTCGATCAAATTCAGATAATTCAAAACTTTCATATTTTTATACTTCAACTTCTCAATTCAATACATGCAAGTTGATTGAAAACCTTTTAAACTTGCAAATATCTAATCGGGAAATTGAAATAAATCTATGCAAGCAAAAGCAGCTAAAAAATGAAAAAATTCATTTATCCAATTTATTTGAAAATAACATAAATTGGATAAATGAAAAATTTTCTATTTGACGTAAAAAAATATTCATATACTCATTGTAGAAATATTGAAAAAATTATTGAAATATTGAAAAAAATCATTTTATATTTTTAAATATACAAATACCTAAAACTAGCATAAATGTTGGCATATTGAAATAAATTCATTCAAGCAGCAAGTGTCTAGCCCAAAACGTAAACATTGTGCAGGAAAAAATTTCAATATAAAAAGCCAAAAGAACAATCATCGCGGCGCCTGCACAAATATCGGCAGCGCATCTGCGGACATTGTTCTGCGCAGATTGCTTCTGCGCACATTTAATTTCGAAAACAAAACTGCAAAGTCTTCATTTCCTTGCTACATTTGGAGTGATGTTAAACTTCAGAGCGAAATAAATTCTCTGTTATATATATACTCTCTGTAGGTACACTCTCACCATGCTCATGCCTTTTAACATAGATGAAGCAGAGAGTATATATATAACAGAGAATTTATTTCGCTCTGAAGTTTAACATCACTCCAAATGTAGCAAGGAAATGAAGACTTTGCAGTTTTGTTTTCGAAATTAAATGTGCGCAGAAGCAATCTGCGCAGAACAATGTCCGCAGATGCGCTGCCGATATTTGTGCAGGCGCCGCGATGATTGTTCTTTTGGCTTTTTATATTGAAATTTTTTCCTGCACAATGTTTACGTTTTGGGCTAGACACTTGCTGCTTGAATGAATTTATTTCAATATGCCAACATTTATGCTAGTTTTAGGTATTTGTATATTTAAAAATATAAAATGATTTTTTTCAATATTTCAATAATTTTTTCAATATTTCTACAATGAGTATATGAATATTTTTTTACGTCAAATAGAAAATTTTTCATTTATCCAATTTATGTTATTTTCAAATAAATTGGATAAATGAATTTTTTCATTTTTTAGCTGCTTTTGCTTGCATAGATTTATTTCAATTTCCCGATTAGATATTTGCAAGTTTAAAAGGTTTTCAATCAACTTGCATGTATTGAATTGAGAAGTTGAAGTATAAAAATATGAAAGTTTTGAATTATCTGAATTTGATCGAATTTATTGTATTGAAAATAATAACATTTTGGAAGAAATAACATTTTTATGCCTGGCTTCCTTGTTGCATGCATTTATTTCAATATGCCAATTAGATATTTGACAAGATTCAGGTATTTCTATGTAAATTCATTTTTTTAAGTTCAAATAATTTCTTTATTTTCAATAAATTGGAGTAAACAGAATAACTTATAGCAGCGAATTTTTACATCAAAAGAAAAATAATGCGCAGCAGCTGGCCCGCTTCGAACCCGGGCATTTTGATTGCAAGGCGAACACGTTAACCAGTCGACCACAACTCAACTTAATAAACCTTTTCTTAATTACAAATTAAATGATAGAAAATGCTTAATTCAATGCAATTTATGAGACCTTGAAATAAATTGGATTAAATCAAATTTTTCAGCACAATGTTTAGATTATTTAGCCGCTTATTCCTTGCATATATTTATTTCAACTTCCCAATTAGATATTAGGTTTTTAATTAACTTGTTTTTAATCCACTTGCAGGTTTCTATGAAAATATGAAATTTTTTTTTTCAATATTTCTATTTAGGTACATATATAAAATTTGCATTATTTACAACTATTGTTGTTTCTACGATGATGCAAACAAAAAAAGACAAATTCATTGAATAAGTTTGTTATTGTTTTTGTTCGCATGCATGTGTGTGGGTAGCTGAAATGGCCCTGTAGGAAAATCAACTAATTTAAAAGTAGTTGATAAAGTAGTTTTTTGTCAACCACAACTAGTTGAAATTCTGACTTTTTCCCATAGAACGAACTAACATATTTTGTATGGTGATGTCCGCTAAATAAGTCAATTGACTTTCGTCTGCATATATTGTCAACTACTTGTTAAATTAGTTATATTTAAATTATTTTTTAATTACTTTAAAATAATCAATTGAAAACTTTGCTGATGGCCTAAAGTTAATAATATTTGATGAGATAACATGTTTAAATATATATAAACTAGTAATCTAATAAAAATTTTAAATTAAAACCAAAATTTGCAATCAAAATCAGAGTAGTTGCCGCCTTAATATAATTCAAAGTAGTTTATCAATCACTTGTTTTTAAGTAGTATTTCGATTACTTCATATATAATGCAATAAAAACTATTAAGAATTGAAGTGGGTGCTGCCTTAATATAATTCAAAGTAGTTCATACACTGGTTTATTTTAAACTAGTTTTTTAATTAGTTGTTTTTAAAAACAAGTTAGTTTGTTCCTATAGGGGGAGGAAAGAAATTTGCATGCATTTTTTTTTATATTCTGCTTGTTGTTGCTATCCTATAGCAAGCTAGGAATTTATCAACTGCTGTGCTTCTTGTTGGTATAGTACCTAGGATTTTTTTTCTTCTTGCTAGAATTTTAGAAATTTCAAAGTTGTGTTGACAATCGAAATTTTTAATATAGCTATATATATATATGAAACCTTAGATATTATTATATTATTATTAATAGAATAGATATAGATACTTACTTCAATGTTTAAATGTTTGTAAGTTTTTGTAAATGTAAAAATATGTAAGAATTTCCCAATTAGATATTTGCAAGTTTCAAAGCTTTTCCATCAACTTGCTGGTATTTATTTGACAAATTGAAGTATGGAAAAATTAAATCTTATTTTTTCAATGTTTGTAATTATATTAAATTTTCTTAGGTCAAATAGAAAATGTTGCATTTAATCCAATTTATTATATATTATATTTTATACATCACTCAATGCAATTTACATATTATATTTTCAAATAAATTGGAATAAATGTGGAAAATATATTGGAAATATTTTAAACATGTTTTAAAAAAGTGGTGGAATACAACTTTAACTTGCAAGGTATAACAATTTAATACGAGATTTTTAGAATAATCAAAACGTTTTCGAAACGAGATTTAAAATTAAATTAAATACAATTTTTGGAACAATCGGAACGTTTTCGAACTGGCGAAAATATGAGATATTTACCAAAACGTGACAAAATAAAAAAAAAATTAATTTTCGAGGTTTTTAATAACCAATAAATTATTACATTGACGGAAAAACTCTACATGTTAAAATTATAATTTTAAACTTACCATGTCACCCATAAGCACCTTACCCATTCGGCGATTGCTGTTGTTAAATATGTTGAAACGAATACGAGAATTTTTCAGGAAGAATTTTTCATATAAGAAACTTGATCGGCTATTCGTTTCGAATGTATACGATGTGCATAAAAAAAAAGACTTCTATTTTTTTTCATTAATTTTTCATTTAATTTCTTTTCATTAATTTTACAGAACGAATCAAAATAAAAACAAGGAGAAAAACATATCTACAAAATTTTATTTATGTGAAATGTTTCATTTAATCAAATGAATTACATATATTGATATATTTAAAATATTTGAAACATTCTTCAAAAACTATCTTCACAAAATATGTGGAAAATAGACATAAGACTTTATTCATAGTAAAATACAATATGTTTAATTTAATCCAATGTATATATATTCAAATATTAAGGATTAAATGTGGATAATATATAAATATATTTTAAACAATTTTCATAAACTATCTTCACAAAATTTGTATGTATAAGCTTTGGCTAATGCAAAACTAACTGCAATCATTTAAATAAATGTAAAGTTTAACATAAAAAAGTGCACTGAAAAAATAACTTTTCATTGATGAAACGTACGTGACACTTGTAACTAACTTCTACAGCCAAGTATGGAAGGTATTTGACCATTATATGCTTATTATACAATATAATAACTTAAAAACTAAAGTGGAATCTTATTATATCATATAATAACTTCCAAAGTGAAGTGAAGTGAATGAAATTCTTATTATATAATATAATAACTTACAAACTAAAGTGAAATCTTATTATCTCATATAATAGCTTCGAAAGTGAAGTGACATCTTATTATATCATATAATAAGTTCCAAAGTGAACTGAAATCTTATTATACGAGTATAATATAATAACTTACATACTAGAGTGAAATCTTATTATATCATATAAGAACTTAATATGCGGCAAGTATTTTGACTGAAAGTAATGTGAAAAAAATTTAAAGCCAAAAATAGAAAATAGAAAATTTGGAAAAATAGAATAATGTTGTGAAAAAAATTTAAAACCAGAAATTGAAGATAGAAAATTTTGAAAAATATAAATAATTGCAACGAGTCCAAGGTTTGTAAGCAATGCCAGAAGAAAGTTTTGAAAGTGCTTAAAGAGCCTATGACACGAGTTCTGAAGAAGCATAAAGAGTTTGAGGAGCAAATTGAATGTGGGAAAAGGCGAAGAAGATGATGAAGTGAAAAGGCCAGGCGAGAGTTTAATTTGGAAAAAAATTTTGACTTTTTAAAAGTGTTAAAAATACTTTACATATTCCATACAAACATTCAGTCATACGACCATTCATTAAAACATGCATACAATCGGACGGACATTCGGACGGATGGTCGGACGGACATCGGAACCTTAGCGGATGTCAAACATATTATTAAGGGCTGAAACCATATGACAATGATCCTAACACACTTCCCAAAACAAGAGCTCTAATAAATAAAAAAAATCATGGACTCAATAGGGCTCCCGACTAGTTTAAAAAATCCAAAAGGACGAAATTCCTACTTTACCGCAATGTTATTTTCAT